>JAPDNY010000002.1:245176596-245776596 GCA_029375565.1 Gekko gecko
GCTTTTGAACTGCTAGGTTGGCAGGAGCTGGAACTAGAGACGGGAGCTCACTCCGTCTTGCGGCACCCGGGTCTTGAACTGCTGAACTACTGACCTTCCACAGCCTGCAGTTCAGCATCTTAACCACTTGAGCCACCGCAGCTCCTAACATATCTAAGGTTAGTGTAATAAATTTTAGCTTGTAAACTTTGTCATTTAAAATTGAAGTTGATAGTATCTGAAAGAAGTACAAAGAATTGAAAGCATTTGTCATTGAAATGTTGTTCTACTACTTGTGTAAATGTTGTTAGTGTTAGATAAAGCAAAGCTAAATTTCTAAATGTTTAAATGAGAAAATTGCATGATATATTTAAAAGAAAGAAACGGCTCAGGAAAATTAGGATGGCGACTACTTGTCTGAAGGACAAGAAAAAACAGAAATAAGACGAAGACCCTGATGCTATAGACTATATGGAGAGACTTTCAGAGTCACTCTTTCAACAAATGCAAACTTTTGCTCAACAAATGCAAGCTGTCTCTCTTCAAATACAGCAATCTGAGCAAAATACACAAGACAAAATCAAAAAAAAAAATTAAGCAAGAAGCATCAAAGCTCAGGCAAGAAAATAAAACAGGCCTGGCAGAAATTAAGACTCAACTCCAAGAACACACCCAAGAAATTGGACAAATTAAGGAGAAATGTAAGGAAATAGACTTGCACTAACAAATACAAGATTTATTTCAAGAAGAGGCCACTCAAAAGATTGAAGTTCTGGAGATGTATTGCAGAAAATGCAATTTACATTTCAGAGGAGTTCCAGAAGACTTTGAGAAGACAGACCTTGAAGACCATTTTCCAAAGCTCCTACAGGATTACCTGGAGGCTTCAGAAGATCCTCCTGGCATTGATCAAATATACAGAATTAATTCAAGATTTGCTTATAAGAACACATTGCCTTGTGGCATACTAGTTGCATTTGCATATAACGAAATAAGAGACATAAGAACATAAGAGAAGCCAATGTTGAATCAGGCCAATGGCCCATCTAGTCCAACACTCTGTCACACAGCGGCCAAAATATACCAGGTGGCATCAGGAGGTCCAGCAGTGGGGCCAGGGCACCAGAAGCAATATTGAAGAAGCAAAGATACACTCCACTTGTAATTTTTGACAAAGACATACAATTTTTCCAAGATTTACCTACATCTGTACTGAAAACAAGAAAAGACTTTGACTTTCTCAGGCAACGATTACAAAAGAAAAGAATAAGATACTGCTGGAGAATCCCATTTGCTTTGGAAGCCTTTTTACCTACAGGTAAAAGAGTAATTTCGATGATTGACCAGGCCAAGCTTCTAGAGTAAATGGCCAAGCTTCTAGAGGAATTGGAAGAATCGAGAAAAGGAGAAGAAGATTTAAACAAAGAAGAAAACAAACTTGATGAAGCCGCAGCTTATTGACAGAAATAGATACTATGAATATCTTATCAGTTAATATCTATGGCCTAAACTCTCCATCTAAGCATTCCAAGACATTTAATTGGTGAAAGAAACAAAATTCACCTATAATTTGTATGCAAGAGACTCATGTTAATAGGGTACATGAGAAAATTTTGGAAAACAAGAAATTGGCCAAAGTATATGCATACTCATCTGCACAGAAGACAAAGGTGTTATGATTTATATATCTGATCAACATTTAACTGTAATACAAGAGTGAAAACGGCTAGCAAAAGTTGTGGATATATAACTGTTTAAAGAACTACAAGGGGCAAAAAAAGAGACAAAAATACTGCTGAGTATTTTATCACCTTTTATTGGAACTATAAACCGGACAAGCTTTTGATTTTTACTAAAAAGAGAGGAAAAAACAGAGACATTTAAAATGGAGCTTCCTTATTTGGTAATAACTTCCTGTACATCCCTGTTTGTGAAGTTTTCTGGGGTCAGAAGATATTGGATAACAACAACCACCTGACTTTTGTTGAAGGATTCTTGGTTGTTAATATGTCTACTACAGCTGCTTATTTTGCATTGTGGCTTGGCTCTTAGACATTTCGATAGAGTGAATCACTTGCATCTTCTGCCATACGGGGACTGTTTATAAAATGGATCTCCAAGCAAAAAAAGGATTAAAGTCTTCAGGACTAAACAATTTTGCTGATGTTAAGCTGACCCAGCTTTCATGGAAGGACTTTAAATGTATTATTGTGGATTCAATCAAATCAGCAATCAAAGAAACTTGTGCTGATTTAATGATAAAAATTTAACCACTCCAGTAAATTCTACAAGCAACACTGACAAATCTTTACATCAGACTTTGAAAGATACAGAACAACATGGCAAGCATGAAGATTTACCCTCAATTCAGAGGACGGTGCCTTATAAAAAGACAAATATATTAAGGAAGCGAAACCATTTATGGAAATATGTGTCATAGAACCAAAGAGACTGATACCTACAGAATCAACCAAACCTTCGCGGGAAAAGCCATCTCAGAAAGAAGAGGATATAGAAAACATGCAACCAAATACCATTCAGAGCTGCACACTGCCAACTTTAAAGCAAACTCAGGCAGTTTATAAAGGAAAAAGGCACAGAGACAAGATTTTACTGAGAAGAAGATATCAGACAAAGAGGGGGAAAAATAAACCTTATATATAAACTGTGATTAAGAAATCTCAGCCTTCTTACCTAGAAAGATTGCACTAGGGAGCATTTTTAAAGTGCAACTAAATAAAATGGGCTGTATTGTACAGAAATTAGCTGAAAGAGGTGATTGAATTTAAAGTATATAGAAAGATCTTTTTTTATTTTCCACCATGAAGTATTAGAATTAAAGAAAATAGGCATTCATTTGCAAGAATGATTATAAGAGGAATGGCTTTGCTAAAGATACAAATATCTTGTGGAAATATTGAAATTTACAGTAAGAGCCATTGAACATACATTATTAAAAGAAAATAATAGCAGAATGTATAGATAACGTTTTAATGGAAGATTGTTGTATTGTTTAGCATATATAGTTGCAAAAGCTACTAGTTTATCAGATGATCTCTTAGTTGCCAGTTAGACAGGAGAGACTTAAATTGAATGTATTACAAGATATTACTCTCCTTTTTTGTTTTTGCTTTGTAACTTTGTTTTTTTGTGGAAAACCAATAAAAATTACTATTAAAAAAAAGAGTTAAAAGACCTTGAGGGAAGATATATCCTGTTGAAAATAAGATCTCCAGAAGATAAAATCTTCGCATTGGCTTCAATTTATGCCCCTAATAATGCAAAGGAAAAAATTTATGAATTTTTTTCCAAACACTTCCGGACTTTCAAGAAGAAGAAATTTCAATTTTTGGTGACATGAACGGAGTATTGGATCCAAAAAAAGGATAGATCTAAAAACTCTGCAGGAGGAAAACTACCCAAGAATGTTTTTACTTATATGCAAATGCTGAACTTAGAAGATTTATGGAGAAAAACAGGTTGCTTACCTGTAACTGATGATCTTTGAGTGGTCATCTGTGCAGTACCACACATGGGTTGGGCGCCTGCGCACGACCTCGTTCGGAGAAACTTCTAGAGCTTTACCTCAGAAGAGCTTTTGGCGGGCTCTCCTCCCGCCCTGGGGGAGAAGACATGCACTGCACATGCCCAGAGCGGGAGAGAGAGCTGCCTCCCACTCAGTTCCTTCGACCACCACTGTCAAGGCCAAAGAATCCAAAGAAGGAAATCTGGAGATGCCAGCAGCGGGGAAGGCTGGGTGGGATTGTGGTACTGCACAGATGACCACTCGAAGATCATCAGTTACAGGTAAGCAACCTGTTTATCTTCGTCGTGGTCTCTGTGCAGTCCCACACATGGGTGATTACAAGAGCTGAACCAGTTGGAGGAGGGAGCTGGCAGCTGCAAAGGACACAAAAATAATGGTTAAGATACAGCATCACCATCAAAACAAATCACCCACGGGTCCTACCTGAGGGTCCAGCAGGGTCAAGCGAAGAGAGATCGCAGTACCGTCTGACCAAAGGCAGCATCCCGCCGAGCTCGGACGTCGAGTGCGTAGTGGGTCATGAAGGTCGATGCTGAGGACCACGTAGCAGCCGCACAGACGTCTTCCAACGGGACACCGGCCAGGAAAGCGGTGGACGTCGACACCGCCCGTGTGGAATGGGCAGTGAGACAGGTAGGAACGGGTTGACGCACCAGCTCATAGCAAAGGGCTATGGTGGAAGTCACCCACTTAGAGAGACGTTGAGAAGAAATGGGTTGCCCCGCGTGAGGGGGGCCATAAGCTAGGAACAGCCGAGGAGATTTACGTATGGGCTGCGTCCTGTGTAGATAGAAAGAGAGCGCTCTGTGCACATCTAGACAGTGCAGGGCTCTCTGAGAGGCATCAGTCGGGTTCGGGAAGAAAGTAGGCAGAACAGACGACTGAGAGAGGTGGAAAGCAGAGATGACTTTAGGGAGGAAGGAAGGATCTGTTCTAAGGACCACCTTCTCCCTATGAAAAACGGTATAGGGGGGATCGGCCCTGAAGGCAGCTAGCTCCCCTACTCTGTGTGCAGTGGTAATGGCTACGAGAAAAGCCGTCTTCCAGGAAACTAACCTGAGGTCGGCGGTAGCCATCGGCTCGAACGGTTTAGCCATGAGTTGAGAAAGGACTAGAGACAAGCTCCAGGAAGGCACCAACGGTTTCCTAGGCGGGCACATGTGAAGAAGACCCTTGAGGAACGTCTTGGTGAGACGGTGGGAGAACACTGACTAGCCCTGTATGAGGGGGTGGTAGGCGGAAATCGCCGCCAAATGAACCCTCAAGGACGAGTATGCCAGGCCCGCATCCTTCAAATGCACAATGTAGGTGAAGATCTCACGGACAGATGATCGAATCGGATTGAAGGAGTGATCAGTAGCATAGGATTGGAACCTGTTCCACTTGAACTGATAGGAACGTCGAGTAGAAGGCTTCCTAGCATTCAGGAGGATTTCAGAGACCTGAGGCGGGAAGTCTAGGGCTGGATCTTCCAGGCCGTTAATTTGAAAAATCCCGGATTGGGATGGATGATTCTCCCTCGGGCCCGAGAAAGGAGATCTGGGACAACAGGGAGGGGATGGAAGGAATGACAGGAGAGTTGAAGCAGGTGCGGGAACCAGACCTGGCGTGGCCACCACAGAGTGATCAGAATGCAGGAGGTGCAGTCTGCACAAATCTTCTGCACGACCCGAGAGATGAGAGGGAACGGAGGAAACAGATAAAACAGGGTTCCGTTCCATTTGTGGAGAAAGGCATCCCCGAGCGACCGAGCAGATGGGGGACCCCTGCTGAAAAACAGGCGACATCGAGCATTGTCGACGGACGCGAAGCCGTCGACAGATGGGCGACTGAACTCTCGAAACAGAGGTCGAAGATACCGGAGGGGAATGGACCATTCGTTGTCTGATGAGGCAGAACGACTCAACCGGTCCGCATCGACATTCTGATCCCCGGGAATATGGATCGCCGAGAGCGTGATGGAGTGATGGAGGCACCAGGACCAGAGGTCTATCGCCAAGGTGCAGAGATGAACAGAGGCAGTGCCGCCCTGTTTGTTGACATAATAAACAGCCGTCGTGCTGTCGGAAGCCACTTGGACGACACGGCCTCGGAGGGTCGGAAGGAAGGACCGAAGGGCCAGGTAGATTGCTTGCAACTCCAGGTAATTTATGTGGCGAGTTGCATCTCGAGCAGACCAAGCCCCTTGAACAGTAAGCGTTCCGCTCCGGGCTCCCCAACCCGAGAGGGAAGCGTCTGTGGTCAACAGCAAGTCGGGGGGAGGAGGACGAAAGGGCATCCCGGAAAGGAGGTGGATAGGTTGAGCCCACCACTCGAGGGAGGCGAGGACGGTTTGTGGGATCGACAGAACCGTGTGCCAAGGCCTCCGGAGGGGATCGAAGGCTCGTAGGAGCCAGAGCTGAAGCGGCCGCATCTTCAGCCGAGCGTTGCGGACAACGAACACCGTGGAGGCGAAGTGACCGAGGAGCCTCATAACAGAACGGGTGGATTGTTGGGGACACGTCTGAAAGGCGGACACCATCGCCCGAATGTCGGAAGCCCTGGACTCCGGAAGGAAAGCCGCTTCGAGGTTGGTGTCGAGTCGAGCCCTGAGGAATCGAAGGATTTGGAGGGGTTGAAGGGAGGACTTGGCGTGGTTGACGCAAAGCCCGAGAGCACGGAGAAGGGAGAGAGTCTCCCGAGTGTCGTGGAGCAACTGAGTTGGCGTTGGAGCTACGAGAAGCCAGTCGGATGTAAGGATAAAGAGTGACTCCCCGTCGGTGGAGTTCGGCTACCACCACAGCCATCAGCTTGGTGAACACCCATGGAGCTGTAGAGAGGCCGAAGGGAAGCACCCTGTACTGGTAGTGGGCATCCCCAACGGCGAACCGGAGAAACCGCCGATGTTGGGGACGGATCGTGACATGGAAGTATGCGTATTGAAGATCGACTGACGCGAGCCACGCTGCCCGTGGAATGAGAGGGAGGATCGACTGCAGAGTGACCATTCTGAATTTCTGATACCGAATGTAACGGTTGAGATCCCGAAGGTCCATAATTGGTCTGAAGCCGCCGTCTCTCTTGGGGACCAGGAAATACTTCGAGTAGAAGCCGAGAGTTCGTTGCGCCTCCGGGACGACCTCGATGGCCCCCTTGGCAAGGAGAGCGGAAACCTCAAGATCGAGGAGGGGGTCTGGAGGCGTGACGACAAAGTGTGGGAGGATCGGAGGCGAAACGAACTCTATGGCATACCCGACCCGCAGGATGGTGAGGACCCAAGAGTCGGTTGAAATTTGTTCCCAGGCTGGTAGAAAGGGGAAGAGGCGGGTACGGACGGAAGGAGTGAACGACGTTGGAGAGAGACGGTGGGGACAGGCAAACATACTGCTTAGGCTGCGGCGGCTTTTTGGTAGGTTGGGAACGGTGTTTGGAAGGAGGACGGGAGTCGTACGGTTTTCTCCTCCATTGGGAGTGAGGTGCCGGAGATAGGTATCGCCTGGAGCCGGAAGGTTTCCAGGAACGGTTTCTGGGATGGTAAGGTGCAGCCAAGACTCCGAGGTTTCGGGCCTGCTTACGACTCTCATCGACAGCCTTCAACACTTCGTCAGTGGTGGAGTGGAAAAGGCCGTTTCCGTCAAAGGGGAGGTCTTCTACACGGAACTTGACGTCCAGTTGTAGAGATGTGCCTCGCAGCCAGGCATGACGCCGGAGAGCGACAGAAGACACCAGGAGTTTAGAAGAGCAATTGACTGCATGACGAACGGAATTGATTTGTTGCTTTGATATGGCACAAACCTCAGACAAGGCAGCCGAGAGAGTGGGACGGTGCTCTTCCGGAACAAACTCCAGGACAGGGCGAATTGCATTGGCAACGTTGAATGTGTAAGCAGATAAATACGACAGATAAGTATCGACCCGGAGATTCATGGAGGCCAGAGAGTACATCTTCTTGGCCAGAAGATCCAGTTTACGACCCTCACGGTCAGGGGGCGTGGACTGGCGAGCAGGCTGCCTCGATTTCGAAGAAGAGTGAACCACCATGGAGTTCGGTGGTGGCTGAGAAAGGAGGAATTTGCCAGGAGCATCCTGGATCCTGTACAACCCATCATAGTGCCTCGAAACCGGAGGGATCGAAGCCGGGTGTTCCCATGACTCTTTCAACATAGAAAGGTGGACAGGCAGCAAAGGCAAGACGGGAGACGGAGGAAGATCAGCCTGGACCAATCGGTGAACGACGTCGGTCACTGCTGGGGACTCCGTAAAGCCCTGAACTTGGAGGGCAGTCGCCATCCTGGTAACGAGCTCCAAAAATGCCTTAGGGCCCTCCGTAGGTGAAATTGACCCCGAGCGTCGAGGCTCGTCCTCGATCCGAGAGACCTCGGGATCGAACTCCGCCGAATCCGACCTGTCCAAGATCGACATAGGAGAGGAGGATCGGGGTTGGACAAGGTCGACGACCGGATGGTCGACGGCAGGACGGTGCCGAGGTTCCATTGGGGAACTCCTTGGGGCGTCCTGATTTCTGGGAAGGTCAGAAGGCTGTTCCCGAGAGGCAGAATGAGCCGAGGCCACAGATACCGAGTGCCGAGGGCGGTCAGGGGCGTGGGCCTGATCTCCGCGTTCCGAATGCCGGATTCGGTTATAGCAGTGTCTCTCCGGTGTCGGAGACCTCGAATAATAGTAGGCCGCATCCGGACGCTCCCGACGGTCTTCGCAGGACCAGCATTGGTGGTCAGAGGCGGAATCAGACGACGATGGGGATTGCCTACGGATCAGGCATCGACGACCATATCGAGATCGGGACCGCGCATGGCGGTGCACAACCAGACCCTCGTCCAAAGTGTGGATCGGGGTAGTGGAACGCCTCCGTGGAGACCGAGAGCCTGTTCGCGGAGACAGGTGCGGAGGCGATCTGGTCAACTGGCCCAACGGTATCGTCTCTGTAGGTGACGAGTGGGAGTGCTGCGGAGTCTGTTGTCGAGCCGCAGACTTATGGGATGTAGAGGCAAGGGCCGGCATCGACGTCGACAACCCAGTCACGACGATGGGGTCCACTTTCGAAACCGAAGCAGAGGGGTCTTATCTTCAGCCCGCTTAGGTTTCTGTTTCGGTGCCTTCGAGGAGGTGTCCGATTTCTTGGCTACCGAGACCTGGGAAGCTCCTGAAGACATTGTGGGACGCAGAGCCGATTCAACAAGAAGAGCCTCTCGATTACGGCGAGCCTGACGAGTGAAACTCGCGCAATGAGGGCAAGAATCTACTCTATGGGCCTCACCCAAACAAACTAAGCAAAGGTCGTGCCCGTCGTTGGATGGAATTTTAGCAGGGCAACGACGACAGACCTTAAAGAATTGAGTTTTTCCCATACAAAAATCCCCACCCACCCTCCAAAGAAAGGAGAGGGGGGGGAAAGAGAGATAGACAAAGATTTTTTTTTTAAAATATTTTTTAGAAGAGAAAGAAGATGGAAAATAAAGCGAAAGCGAAGAAAGATATACTCAGCTGAGGTAAATGGAGGAACGACAGGAACGAGGTGTGAACACGAAGGCGGTCGAAGAAGAACTGAGTGGGAGGCGGCTCTCTCTCCCGCTCTGGGCATGCGCAGTGCATGTCTCCTCCCCCAGGGTGGGAGGAGAGCCTGCCAAAAGCTCTTCTGAGGTAAAGCTCTAGAAGTTTCTCCGAACGAGGTCGTGCGCAGGTGCCCAACCCATGTGTGGGACTGCACAGAGACCACGACGAAGATCTCTCAATCTTCACTCTAGAGACTACACCTTCTTTTCAGGCAGACACCAGACATACTCAAGAATTGATATGTTCTGGACAGCTAAGACTTTACTCACGAATTTGAGATCCACTGAAATCCAAAGCATCTCAATTCAAGAGGTCTCACAAACCATCAAGAAACTAAAAAAGGATAAGGCACCAGGACCAGATGGACTCACTGCAATTTATTACAAAACCTTTGAAGAGAAGATAATTTTACTAAAAGTTATGAATGATATAAGTGAAAAGAATATATTGCCACCATCCTGGCAAGAAGCTCATATAACATTACTATGTAAAGAGAATAATGACCCAATGTTGCCACAATCGTATCGACCTATTTCATTGTTGAATGTGGACTATATATTTTTCCCTTCAATAATGGTTGATAGATTAAAGAAATGTGTCTCCAAAGTAATTCATCCTGATCAGATTGGTTTTGTACCAAAAAGACTCAGGAAAAACAATGTTTGTTTTGATGGTGATGCAATAGAGCATGTTAAACATAAGGGTGAAAAAACAGCCTTTCTGTTTTTAGATGCTGAAAAAGCCTTCAATAATTTATCTTGAACTTTTTCACAAAAAACAATGCAACATTTTAAGTGTGGTTCTCCCTCCCCTTCTTCTCTTCTGTATCTCACCATTTTTTTCTTGAGAAAAAATAAGAAATATTTCCGGCATTCCCAGAAGCACTTCTAATGTAACACTTAGGCAAGAGGCTGGGCTACTCAGAGTCGAAGCAAAGGTCTGGGAGCAGGCTATAACACTCTGGCTAAAAATTCATAACAACCTGAAGGGTTTAATACCTTATCTTTTAGCCTCAGACCCTTACTCTGCCTGGTCCACACAAATTCTTAATAAGTTAAATCAGATTGGCCTATTCCCAGAAGATCTCTTCTATGGAAGCCTATACAAGGCAAGAACAGCTGTCGCGCAGAAGCTTTGTGATACCCAAGAACTTCAGAAATATAAAATCTTGGCCTAATTTTGCTGTTGTCCTTTATTTAGTTAACATTACCTATGAACCCTATAGATGGGCCTTTTCGAGAGCCTGTTTTGAGGCACTCCCTTCTGCTGTACTGCAAGGTAAATTCACTTGAGTTCCAATGCGTGAACGTATATGCCCATGCATGGCTAATATGGTGGAATCAATTACTCATGTCCTCCTGTTCTACAGATTCTATCAGGAGGAACGAGACCATCTCAGATTACCCCTTCTGTCTAGATTTAGCCCTCTGCAGTCTTATCTTGACTTTAGGCCAGAAGTCCTTCGTAAATTCCTCTTAGAAGACGTTCAGAGCTCAGTGACTTATGCTGTGGCAAAATTTTGTTGCTTAGCTATTAGGAAACGTAAACTTATTTTAGCTGAAAAAATTGAATGATTCTCTTATTAACATTATTTTATTTTACTAATTTTATTAACTTTCTCTTGTTAATGTTTTTATACTATTCCCATGTTATTACTGTTTAATCCTTCTTATATCAGAATTGTACTGTTTTACTGGCTCTTGCTGCAATAAATTAGATTGATTGATTGATAAGAAATATATTTTTTAAAAAGGGAGGAAGGATGACCTAGGAAACTACAAGACAGCCAGTCTGACCTCTGTCCCATGGAAGATACTGGAGCTGATTTTAAAGGGGTCAATCTGTGAGCATGTGAAGGACAACTTGGTGATCTGTGGAAATCAGCATGGATGTGTCCCTACCGGGTCCTGCCAGACCAACCTAATTTCCTTCTTCAATTGAGTGTCAAGCTTACCGGATTGGGGGAACACCCTTGATTTTGTTTATCTGGATTTCAGTAAAGCTTTTGACAGGGTCCCCAATGACATTTTGATGGGTAAACTGGAGGACAATTTTGCTTCATGGTTTGGTTTGTGCCCATCCCTAGTCTTCAAGCAGTGGCTGCACAAACTCTTGTCACAGCTGCTTTAGGCTGATCCTTCACTGAGTGACTCGTTGGACTACATGGCCTGTACGGCCTGTTCCAACTCTATGATTCTATGAAATCAGTATTAAAGCTTGTCTGAAGAGATCTAATGACAATTCATTCATTGCTGTATCTTTGTCAGCAACTGCTGATCAGAATTATATATAGAACAGCTCTTGAATGCCAGGTTTAAAGTGAAAGTTTCTAATAGTTTAAGAAAAGTTATTTTCTAGTTAACTTTATATTATCTTCTTTAAATTTACCACTGTAAGAATTGAAAAAACTTTTTGGACTGTGGGCTATAACTCCAGGTACACTGTTTTCACTTACATTATCCTTATCATATATTTAAAATTATACACATAAACGAGCAATCTTAATTATGGAATTTAAAAATCTGAATTTGAATTAACTTGCACCTTCGTATAATTATATCAATTTGATATATATCAATGTACATAGATTAACATTTTGTGTGATTTTTCTACCTTGCTCACCTTTATTTTTTGTTACCTCCTCCTCCTTCTAAAGAAGAACATGTGACAGGTCAAAGAGGACATTTCCCCTGCTTTTACCACCCCTCTCCACCTGTATCCATACTGAATCCATACTTGATTCAACTAAGACCTGCTTGGGAAAGGAGCCTTTTGATTATATATCATTGGCTAGATCAGGAACCATGAGCCTCAATCTGATATGTGCCCAAATAGGCATCTAAATTCAGATATTGCCTTTCCTTATTTGGTCTTCAACAGAATGTGCACTGATATAAACTTCCAAGTGCACATCTAAATGCACTGTGGATCAGTATACACATTTAGATACAAGGCTGTTGAAAATAAGCCCATGTATACAGATTACGTCTGCGGCTGTATGAATCTTCCTCCCCCTTCCAAAGTTTAAAGGATCTTGTTGAGGTAGGGTGCGGAGTTGGGCTCAGGGAACATATACAATAAGTTATTCTGTCTCTCAGTATAATGGATTTTATGGGGGCAAGAAAGTTCTCTAAAACAAATTCCAACCTCCCAAAGTCCAAGGAGACAGTTCCATTTATTTTTAAAGGATACTGCAGTATGAATTGGGCTCAGAGAATTCAGGCATGAAGGGACATATTCTCTGAAAGCAATTCTTTCTCCTGTGGGTACACATTTTCCCAGAAGACACCCTGACTCCTAAGTCTGAAGGGCAAGGAATCATGCCGATGCACTGCTCTCTGCTGCCAAGCTAGCAGAATGAGGGCAATGTATATGTGCAGCCTCTGGTCCCCATCTTTTGGGAAGCTGTTAAAACAGGATTTTCCTATGTAGCTTGAGGGTCTCTCTTATCAATAAGTAAAAGTAAGTATTGCATTAGCAACAAAATGCCATAGCAGCTAAAAGTAACAGTAAAAAAAACACTCAACAAAAGACAGACCAGTAAAAGGTACATTGCACAACGTCAATAAAACTACATATCACAATACGGTTAAAACAATAATATCAGTATTGACTTATAAAAAAGTTAAAATTATCTAATGATAATCATAAAACAACAGTAACCCAAAGAGTCAAGTAAGAGAAGATCGATATAACTCAGTGCTCATCTTTTCTTTTTTCTTTTCAAAATAGCAGCAACAAATCTTGCCACTTGGAAAGTAATAAATTTATCTCTATCTGACTGTAGACATACTAGTTTCTCATGATCCGACCTACCAAGAAGGGAAGATATAACTGTACACAGGAACTTATTTAATTCAGGCTTATCTATAAGGACTCCTTCTAGCTCCTTTCCATATTTTGGTGCCTAGTGTGCATATGGGATTCCTGTGGGACTGATTCTCATAAGAACAAAAATCAAACTCAGCAGCAGTGCAATATCCTATTCTTTGAGATTATGTTGTGCACATACTTTGTGGGTCACTATTTTATGCCACTTAATAGTAAAGGTCTATCACAATTCATAGGAAAAGGCCCATGAGACATATATAATCTGTTCCTGATGCAAGGCATTTTCCCCATCAATTCACTGCATTTTTAATAGGCTAAAATGGAAGTTGGCTTATCCCAGCTATGGAAAAGATGCATGAAACACTTGAAATATTTGATAATACAATTGAGACACTCTAGATATGCAAACTGCAATTCCCATTCCCACTGCATTGATTAGGAAAACAGACTCTGGTAGATTTAATACACATTCTTGTTTGAAGAGGGGGAAATGGATAAAACTGACAGACTAAACAAAATATTTGAGCATTACCACAGTCCGAAGTGGAACGATACAGTAAAACAAAGATGAATTTTGGAAACTGAAAAAGGTCAAAACACCTTATTTGATAATTAACTCATACTCTTTTTAACACACATCAGTGTGGCACTCTCCACAAGATATGATTTTGGCAATGCATATTATAAACTGTACATTGTACAAGCTCAATAGCTACTTTTGTCATACAGCAACAGAGGTGCTATTGTGTCATTTCAAGCAAGGAATCAACATATATCAGCTTGGGAGATCTGTTGCATCACTCCTTAAACACCATTGCTTGTAAGAGCCACTGATTTGCAAAAGATGTACTGGAAACCAGTGCTTAAACCACATCAAGTTTCACTGAAGAAAGCTAAAAACTACATAAAGTAAGCCACCAGTTAATTTTAGCAGCTACGCTGAATGATATGAAAAGCACCAATAAGGGAGAGCAATGAAAATGGTACTATGAAAATATCCCTTTGCAAAGTTTTAGGCTGGATGCCTTATGGCAAGAAGTTTTTGCCATGTTCAAGAAGAGCCATGTCATGTTGCCTCTTTTCACTGCTGTTCACATTAAATACACAGGATGGTTTGCGTCAAATTCCCTGTGAATGGGCTGAGTTGCAGCAGGCCAGCAGCTGCATCGCTCCTTTGCCAGCTCAATGAAGGAACACTGAATACTGTATTGAACAGTAATTTGGCAGTTTACTTCAAAGAGAAAATGAAACTTTGGAAGGTTGTTTAGCAACTTGTTTGAGGTAGTCAAAGCAAAACAAACACCATTTTAAGCTGAAACTTCTTTCTGCTTTCATTACCAAGTAAATGTACCCAGTGCCTACAGAACTATTATCAAATTTGTGAATGCTGTTCAGTAATTTATTAGCACAGTGCAGAGATACTCTTTATATTTAATTAGTTCCTCAGAGCATGCCAGGCACAGTACAGTCTTGTCTGGAAGGTTAACAGTACAAATTAGAGCCAATCAAACCTTTGGAAGAAGTGAACTGTATGGACCCCCACAAAACCACACCATTTCAGGCTTCTGGGAGATGGGCTGTTGAATGCTCTCACATCAAAAGTTCCATATATAAAGAAAGCATGCATCCCAAGGAGAAGAGTTCTAGCCTAGGTTTCTCCAAATGCACTAGCTATCTGTGTGCAAAGGCCTTTTGATGTTGGGGAGCATACAAACCTGAAATCACTCTCCTGGATTGCAAGGTGGTACAAATCCCATAAGGACTATATTGTGTGCTTTTTCTGAAGGATTGCATTAACTCTCAGTTGGGTCAAGAGAGGATGGTGGGAGAGACCATGTATTAACAAGTAAGGGCAGAACTAGGCATTACATTTGTCATTGATAACCACATGAAGCCCTAATTCAGATTGGGACTACCATCCAGGGGGAGAGGTGCTTCAGTCACTCCCATGCCATTTCCCTAACTGGAAATGACTGCAGGACTCACTATTTATCTTGCTGGGGGCTGCACATGTACTGATGGGCTACACATGTATCTCCCACAGGGCAAACAAAGCTCCCTGGGCCATTTTAGGAAAATGGCACCACAAGGAAGGCTGAAGTCTTGGGGCTCCTTATGCTTCAGAAATGAGTTCCCATAGGGAACTCACATCTGCCATATGATTGCAAGTCTCCCTGCAGCGGTCACATGGCAAACATGACATCTAGATTCAGGGCTGGCTTGAGGTGTTTCTGAGCCCTAGGTGAGGCTGCCTTGTGGCGCCCCCCTTGTGGATGCCAACCTCCCGCGGCCCCCACCCCCCTGTCCTCTCTGGGGCTGCCGCAGTGGGGGTGTGGGGACAGGTGGGGCGTGGATGGTGGCGGGTGGATTCTTTGGTGGTACCCCCCTGACTTTCTCCTGCCACTGGAGACCGGGGGGGGGGGAGAGAGGAAGACCCCCTCTTCCAGCCAAACGACTCCCGAGGCTGGGGGAGAAGCCGGGCTGTCATTTTGGAGCAGGGGGGGAGGGAAGGAGGGAGGGGACCCGCAGCCTCCCTTCCAGTCCTCACAGGGCATTTCTTGCACTAGCCCATCCCTCCAAGCACCTCTCCCCTGCCCCCACCAACCTCTCTCCTCCTCAATGCTGTGGGGCTCGATGGCAGCAGTGAGACCTGAGTTATATGGCCAAACCCCCTCCCGCGTGGTACACCGCCTGCAGCTGCCCTCCCCATGTTGCCAGCGGCTGGGAGGCAAAGGGCAGAGTGGCTGGCTGGGAAAGCAGAAGCCTCTGGGTCAGTCATGCTGCACCAGCCGCCCGGGCACTCTCCACGCCGCCTTCAGCAGAGGAAGGGGGCGGAATAGTCGCTGGGTCGCCTGGTGTCTCCTTCATGGCCTCTGCCTCGGGGGCTCCAGTGTGTGTGTGGGGGGCGCTTCTTCACCAGGATGGGGCAGAGGGGTCATTGCCCTTCTCCTTTCTCTCTCTCTCCCACTCCCCCCTGCCCAGCCAGCTCCGTGTGGACCGAGATTCCTCGCCACCCAGGTGCACTCGGGTCAGGGGCTTTGCCAGGGACTTCCAGCTGAGCCTCTTTCACCAAAGTTGGGGGTGGTGAGAGTGCCAAGGAGGCAGGCAGGTGGGCGGGGGAAGGGCCAGTCCCTGCCAGAGGCAACAGGGAGCTGCCCAAGCCCAGCGGAGGGAGAGACAAAGGATGCACCTCCTCACTGCTGCGCCGGAGCGACGTGCCTCCCTGCCATCCTGGGACTGTAGGCAGGCAGGCAGACAGAGTGTGGGACCGTGCTGCTGCTCCTTCACCTGCCCCCCCACCGCCTACGCCTCTCTCTCCCTGAGCTAGGGGAGAAAGAGGTGGCAGTCAGGGAGATACAAGGCTTTTGGCAGGGGCTGGGGGGGCTTTTTGGGGGGGGGTCCAGTTTGGTGCCCTAAGGGCCGGCCCGTGTTCTAGGCAAAAGCCTAGTTCACCTAGTGGGTGAGCCGGCCCTGTCTAGATTGTAACTAAGTAACAGCTCTTTTGCTGTACATTACCAGAGAATACCACATGCTTTCTCCAAAGGTTTTAATTGCCTCTAGTATATTAACACATAGTTTCTTCTATTAACCCTAACTTGACCATATGTCAATCCCCCACACCTTCAGAAAAAGAAACAGTACCATCCCCATAGGACTGTACCACTTCTCATAAGGCAAAGTTGAAGAGCAATATAACAGTAACCTCACAAAAATCCAGATTTACAAGAAATTAAAATCAGTTTTAGATGTCTTGTACTGGGCTGGGTGCTTCCAAGAATACTGGCAGAAAACTAAGGAGGTCCTTATTAATTCCTCCAGAATGCAAAATTTTCATATGCAGTCCGTCAATTACTGTTTCTTTAAAAGTTCCACTAAAACAAATGGAAGAAGTGCAAGAGCAGTATTTGTGGTCTGCGCCCCAAAGCATAAATAGAGGTTGGAGGTAGTTTAATACAAATAAAACTGGCATGTTCCCTGAAACTATGTTCATAACACTCCATGCTAATTATATTTATGTTACATGTTTTATATCTAATAGTATATTTTGCCATTTGGAGGACAAGTCAACATGTTGAGAACTTCTTTTACTTGAAAACAGAAATGGATTATAACTTTCAGCTTCTCTGCAAGTTCCGTACCACGCATATCACTGTCAAAAATTACATAAGACCCATTTAAACTACCAATAAATGCCTTCCAATTGAAAAAAGCCTCACCAAATATGGTATTATGCATGATGTAATAAAAATATATAAATGCAAGAAGACTAAGACAGGGAATTTCAATTAACACTTGAAGCCGTAACAAGGGATATAAATATTTTGTATACCAGTGAAAGAAAAAGATTTCAAGTTGATTTGAGGACACAAAATGAAATCATTGAGGGCAAACTAATCATACGGCATCACTTTCATGCAAAGAAAGAAGAGACAACATAGTGAGAACCCACAAAATGTCTTTCCTCTTCAGCCATTTACCCTAGGGCAGTCACGCAGACATTAATTACTATTCAGTCCAGAAAAATGTAGTTTTGCTTGTCTGCAATTCTCCCTAAAGCTATACTGGAGTAGTAATTGTAGGTGATTTCTGAAAGAGGGGAGCTAGGACTTGAGGTGCCCCAAACAGTAAGAATTTATACAGCAGTTCTTGACAGTTGCTTAAGTTCAAAGCACTTACATATATTGTATCAACTGTCCTTATAAAAATGCTGTGCAAAGGATGATAATACTAACAGCAGCAACAACAATAATCATTATAATAACAGCAACCTAGCAATTCGAAAGCAAGAAGCTGCAAGCAGATAAATAGGTACCACTTCGTTGGGAAGGTAACAGTGTTCCGTGCGCCTCAGTATTTAGTCATGCTGGCCACATGACCATGGAGAAGGCTTCAGACAGCGCTGGCTCTTCAGCTTGGAAACGGAGATGAGCACCGCCCCCCTAAAGTTGGATTCGACTGGCTTTCGAACAAGGGAAACCTTTACTTGAAAAGTTCACAGTACTTTACATTATCTTGCTGTAATCCTCAAGGGATAATGGCTAGACTAAAGCCAAAACTTCTGTGATACTGGGAGATTCATGAACAGATCTTCCAAGAGTTCTTTATTAAAGGAACCTAGCAGTTGTGTGAGACACTGGTGTAAATGGAGCCATGGTGGAGATGGACAGAATTTCACCAATCAAAATGACTATTCATGCTGTTAGGCACCCTTTCTTGGCCTATTTTTTCATTCTTCCAAGGGGAACACATCATGGTAGGCAGGTTGGTTTCGGTTGGGAAAAGAGTGCAGGAGAAAAATTTACACCTTCTCCCCTCCTTTGTATTGCATCCCTGATCAGTAATGTGGCTCCTGTTTTCCTTTAGAAACCCTGGCAAAATCTCTCAAACCCATGTCTGGATGGGTCCTAAGTGCACTAGTGAATTCAGGGCAGAGGTGAGGTGAAATCTGAAGATGTAACTTCTTGAGTCAGAGCTCTGTTGGTTACCCATAATGATGCCTCTAACACCCCATTATTACTAATAGGAGGAAATGAAGTTGAGCAATAGTGACTTGACAAAACTTTCAATTCAGCTTTTAAGCATCACTATAAATGAGACAGGACATCCTTTGATCTTGCATTTTGGTACAGTCATTTCAGAAATGTGTGCTGAGTTGGTTTTTCAATGATCAGGGACAAACGCTCTGCATATGTTTAGAGGCAGTTTCCTTTATCATCACTTCATGAGCACCAGATCACACAATACCTGTGGGATTAAATTCCATATCAACTGTGGGATTCAATCAGGAAGGGAGAGTGGCCTCCCTGTGCAAGTCCACATGAGGTAAGTATGGTAAACAATTGTGCTGATTTTTGACATTTTCTTCTGCATGTGCTTAAAATACTAAGTGATATTTGAGCTTTTCCAGAATGAGCCACCAGCTCATTCGGGGTGCGGTTTTTGGAACCAGTAAAACATAAAATGAAATACGTTTGAGTTCACTTAACATGTGGTACCCATTTTCTTGAGAAGCAAAACACCAGAGCAACTAAGTGTTTTCATTTTCAGATATCCAGATAATAAGTGCTGTGTTTCATGTATCTGGTAATTTTGTGCATTGTGTTGTCTGCCAAATCTTACCCAACCTGGAAAGGGAATAGATTTATAGCAAAACTCACACCTGGGAATAAGAAGCCAAACAACACTTCCAGCAGTCCCAGGGAATAACAGCCCTAACTCTAAACACAATTCAGCCAGAGAAATGAGGGCATTTGCAGGCTCTGTCCTATTGGAAGTTTTAGAAAGCTGTCAGAAATGTGTTAACTATAGTTATTTTTTCATTTGTTCAAGGAGGCCCTGAGGTCTTTTCCAGTTTCAAATATAGATACATGCTGCCACTTTCCAGAGGTTTTAGTTACACCTGCCTACTCAGATAAAAGAGCTTTTCTGCTGCTGTTGTCCTAGTTATAGTATAAAGGAAACAGTTTCAGCAGTGGAATATTAAAGAAATGAATATTTCCATATTATACTGCATCTTAAATAAACTGCTAGTAGTGTAGTTCATCTTTAGCCCAAGCTGGTGGTATAGTCTGTGCCTCCAAACTAGCCAGGCTGAGAGAGAAAGCTGGACATAGAAAGGATTGGTGCTAACCTGCAGAAACCACAGAGGAAGCCTAGCTCACATCAGACACCCTCATATAGTCTTGTTCAATGGAAATTGTACTCCATAATATGAATGATAGTTTTAGATGCACAAACCACACTTGCTGCACTTCTTTATTATTTATTGTAAATGAACAGAAGGATGACTCTAATGAAAACTTTATTCATGGACGAAACACCTTTCTGAGCATAACAACTATGGCTTTATTAGGCAATAGAAGGCTTCAGAGATGGTTGAGGTGTCATTTATTTTTAACATAATCACCCACATTTGGACAAGTGAAGTAAAATTTGAACATCACCCTTGACAAACCCTTTTTGGTTTAGGCATAAAGAGAGTACATCAGCAGCACCCATCTCTGGTACAGTACTTAAATGGCCAATCAGAGTGTTATTACCATTTCAGCTTTAGAGGGCTTTAATGGAACTTATAGCCCAGTCCTATGCACACTCACTTGAAGTCAGTCCCATGACTTGCTCCCAAATAAGAATTGCAGTCTTAGAACAAAATGTCCTAAACAAATTTATTACAGCAATTCATTATATATCCCTGGGCTGTGGGAGTTAACTTCAATATTTTAAATGCAAATAGGGAAGTAAGAACTGCTGTAACTTACAGAAAAATTTTACATAGTGACTGATAACTAGGCAGGCATCACAGATTAATAATATTCCAAATTCAGGAAAAGCAAAACATACAATGTTTTCTAAAAAAGATTCTGTTCCTTATGGTTGCTATGTTGCATGTTCTGTTTCAAACATGGTCCTAATCAGATGCAAATGAGGAGTATTTCTTGAGGCCACAGAAATTCTCACAACTCTACACAGCAGACAGCTCTGTGAAAGATGGCAGTTCTTCAGGAACAGAGGAACCCGAGAAACAAATCCCCAAAGAATTCAAGTTGCTCACTCTAATGGTATCTTAACTAACCAGGCTTACATTCAAGGTCAATTTACAACGTGCTTGTTTGAGGTACGTGTATGTAGAATAGTAAATCTGAATTTGCCCCAGTGCACCATTTGACCTAAACCACATCTCATTATTCCTGCCATACTTTTACAATCCTATAGCATTTGGACATCCTTACCTCACACACACCTTTGTGAAATGCACAACCAAAAGTGCTCTACCCAGACTCAAAGGACTGTTTGCCCTGTAATTTGGCAGTTGGATTGTTTTGGTTTGAGTAGTGGTAGCCACTGAATTTTGTGCAGCTATAGCTTTGTTAAATAATGATAATATGGTTCATTAAGTTCACTTTAAGCATCGATAGTGTCCAATTGTTCTACAGTGTGGAAGTACACATAGTTCCAGGCTTTAGTAGCCCTTAGCTTTTCCCTCTCCCCTCTTCTGCTACACAAGACAGATGAATCCCCTCTGACTGAGCAATTATTTCACAAAGAATTGTCTTGGCACCTGTAGATTTTTTTGTTATATGTAAAACAAATGCAATAAACAGATAGCTATAAACACTGTATTTTAAATGCATCAAAAACACCCTTATCAAGGGAAGATTTACATATTCAAAAGAATTATATACTACAGTTTATTTTGAACTTTACCACTTCACAATGCAGGTGGGGAAACTGGTATGATCCTTTCTGTAAGAAAACCAAGGCACAACAAACAGCCCTTCCAGTCTGGTGATAGCTAGGCTTTCATGGACAAGGTTTCTAGCTTTGAAGACTAACTTAGCAGGGAGAAAGTTCATTCAGAGATGCCTTATATTCTTATGGGGGGTTAATGTAGGGGACCACTCAATCATGCAGTCCTCCATCCCACATTCGAAAGAGCTATTGTCCCCAGGGCCCTATCATGTATTTCTTCTGAATATGCTGAATGTCTCTAAGAAACATCATGTCAGTGGCATATACTTCCTGGTCTTTTCTTTCTAAAACCAGATCACCCACCTGGAGTATCCTCTGTTTGTAGTTAAGCACTTTGAGTTTATCTAATTCATAACTGCCAAAGAGGAGAAGCCAGGCAAACCTTCCTTAAGAAGCAACATTCTGCATAACTTCAGCATTCTTGGGATTACATGAACAGGAGAGGAATAAGAGCTATCACTCAACACTATAGCATACCTGTGGTTAGAAAACCCTTGCTGCTTCACTGGCCTCCCAGCCTAAAAGATCCTTCATTGCTTGTACAGGAATCTCACTGCCTAGGAATACCAGTTCTTTCTCCCAAAAGAGCTGATATTTGTTACAGAATTTAAATTGGGTAATTTTAGGATGAAACTAGACATGACTGAGGAGAGTTGTGATTAGGATCTCCTGCACAACTTAAAAGGCTTACAGGTACTGTGAAGGGATCCTGTTTGGATTAAAGGAACCTCTACCCCTACACCATGTTCCTAAGAGCAACTGGATCCCAGAGCTGCTAAATTTGGCATTATTTTCAATTCGTTTCCTAATAATCCCCAACACAGAGTTCGCTTTTTTCACTGCTGCAGCACACTGGGTCAACACGTTCACTGATGAGAGCAGAAAGACAAAGTATATATATATTTTTAAATAAATAAATAAATAAAACCATGTATGCTGCCCTGACAAAGGGCAGAATAAAAATGTACCAAACAAAATAACAATAAAACCTTTTGCTAGTCAGGCTATATCAATAAGAGGAACTGAGGCTTCATCAGGATGAACTACTAGCACCAGGCTTCAATAATGGCTGAGAACTGTAACCAAGAAGATTTATACACTGTTTTCTGGTTCAGTTAAAATAGGATTGAAATAAAGCCCAGTAAAATGCTTTAGGATCAAAGTACCTCTTTTAATGGCAAACTGGAGATACATTTTTGTCTCAGGCAGCTGCAAGAACTATAGAAACCTGGCTTCCTCCTCATTCATAAAAAAAACCCCTACGCAAATCCCAGACTTCTTATGTAATAAACTTATTATTTAGATACATATGGACATCAATAACAGTTGTGTATGTTAACAACAGGCTCCCTCTTTACTTTGGTATGTGATAGTTTTGTCCCACATAAGGCAGTATTGGTTCTTTGCTGCTGTTGCTGACCAAAGCAACACACGTAGGCCACAGATGGGCTGCTGGCCTTACAAACATTACAAACACACACAAAAAATATGATAATCAAGATGGCAAAAAGTGCACTTGCAACAAAACCTTCTCTCCCATATCCTCAGTTCCCTCACTCAAGGCTTCTCCTGACTGTTCAATCCCAGGGAATCACCTTCTATTAGTAAACTCTGAATACCAGATGTTGTGAACAAACAATAGGGACAGGTTGTTGCCATGATACCCTTCTTGAAAACATCCCACAGGCATTTGGCTGAGCCCAGAAGAAAATGGAGTGCTGGCCTAGATAGAGTATAAGGTGGAGATGGGGGAGGGTAATCAGCAAATATTAAACACCATCGCCAGTCCATGATCTGTTAATTTATCCTCAAAGCAATAATTATTTCCCCCCTGTTCTCCAAAGGAAAAAAAATATTTTCTCTTATTGCCCAATATTCTCATCTCCTTGCCTCCAGTTTAAAATGGAAGGTCCCTCCATTTTTATTCTTTTTGCAACCCAGCATTCTAACAGTAAAGAACACAGTAAAGAAGCAAGCAGAGGCACAGGACTGATTGGAAGAGGAGGGGCCAGAGGTAATGTAAGGAAGACCCTATGATTGCACTGCAGGTAGCAACAACACAACTGATGTAGATCATATACTGCCAGGGCTGCCTCCTGCAAGCTGCTCATGGCATAACTATCTCTGTAGCTCTAAGAGGAATGGCTGGCTTCGGAGCGCATGCTATGTGAAGAAGGGTGCACAAATGCAGACAAGCAGTTTGTATTTGATTACAGCTTCTACTAAGACAGAATTATTAGGCACATAGAGGAACAAAGCCTGCTGAGGGAAAATCAGCATGGAAATCCTGCCTCCAAATCCTTTTGGAGTTTTTTGAGAAAGTGAATGAGCATGTAGAGAATGGTGACCTGGTAGACATTATACACTTGGACTTTCAAAAGGCTTTTAGCAAGGTACCTTACCAAAGACTCCTGAGTAAACTCCAGAAATCAAGGATGACTGTGAAGAGCTCCAAGAGGATCTCTACAAATTGGGTGAGTGGTCAACGAAGTGGCAGATGAAGGTCAGTGCTGGAAAGCGTAAGGTGATGAACATTGGAACAAAAAATCCCTAACTTCGAGTATAAGCTATTGAGGTCTAAGCTTATTGAGACCAAGAGGGAAAAAGTTCTTGGAGTTGTACTAGATATCTCAATCAACATGTTGTCCCAGTGTGCTGCAGCAGTGAAAAAAGCAAACTCTGTGTTGGGGATTATTAGGAAAGGAACTGAAAATATAACAGCTAACACTGTAATGCCCCCGTACAGATCTATGGTGTGGCCTCATTTGGTCACTATATCTCAAAAAGGACATCACAGAGCTGGAAAAAGTACAGAAGAGGGCAATCAAGAGGAAATGGTGAAGCGTTTGCGACATTTTAGATTACAAAAGAAATTACTAAGAGGGGACATGATAGAAATGTATAAAATTATGCATGGCGTGGAGACACTGAACAAAAGGAACTTTTTCTCCCTTTCCCAAATTACTAGAACTCAAGGGCATCCAATTAAGCTGATGGTCAGTAGATTTAGGACAGACAAAAGGAAATACTTCTTTATACAGTGAGTGATTAAAATGTGGATTTCACTGCCAAAGCGTGGAATGATGGCCAAAAGTATACACATCTTTAAAAAGGGATTAGATCAGTTCATGTAGGATAGGTCTATCAGTGGCTACTAGCCATTGGTGACTGAAGGGAACCTTCATGTTCAGAGGCAATAAACCTCTGAATCACACAGCTAGGATGCAACATCAAGGGAAGGCCTCGATCTCTATGTCCTATTGTTGGCCTTCCAGAGGAACTAGTTGACCACTGTGTGAGACAGGGTGCTGGACTACATAGACCACTGGTCTGATCCAGCATATTTCTTTTTATGTTATTATTATTATTTATAGTTTACTGCCTATTTTTTAAGGATATTCCAAGGTAAAGCAATGAAGATTCATGGGTATGATTAGCAACTTTTAATGAAAATATTCTTACTCATAAGCAAAAAAGATATAAAATATCTGACTCACAAAATCCTGGTGAAGAATTTATATCAGCAGATTCTAAAAAGAAAAATGGAGTTGTGTTGTATATCACAGCTCGTCTAAAACCGGAAGTGGTATTGATTCATGATCATGGTAAGTTTGTGGGCATGGAAATAAACTTTCAGGGGGTAAAAATTATGGTGGTGGGATTATATGCACCAAATGAAAATAAAACAGTGTTCTTTAAAATCTGGTGGAGACCCTAATGAATTTATCCTATGAAAGCTGGTGTTTGATGGGAGATTGGAATGGTGTGATCTCTCCCCAAATGGACAGGACTGCTAAGAAAAAGGTAAAATAGGAGATAAAGTGGTTGAGTCCCCTAAAGTCCATAATAGGATGGAGGCCTCCGTCTTTTTGGGGGACCATAAAATAATGGGAGTAAAACTGTGGCGATGTTGCGCTAATGGGATCGGTTCTATCGCGTCCTTTTGAAGAAGATTCTGGATCTCTTCTAGGAGCGTGCTGGATGGTGGACTAAGTACGAAGTTGGGGGCTTCGAGTATTTGGATGAAATCAATGAGGTACTCTTTCTCGATAACAGAGAGTACCCACCGATCCGACATTATTTGCTGCCAGGCAGTCAGGAAGGGAGACAGGCGGGTAGCGGTTGGACTACAGGAGTCAAAGGCTCTGCTTGGGAGTTTTAGGGGTCTTAGCCCTAGGCTGAGTGGCAGACAAGAATTTTGGCTTGTGCCCATAAGGGCAGGAAAACAGTGGGTGAGCGTTGCCATTGTGTTTCCGGAGAAGACTTAAGGGAGGATCTGTGGGACCATGGTTTGTTCCAGGATTTCGCTTTGGATAGTTTAGGAGCCAACGTGATCCCTAAATTATGTGATGTCCTTATGCTTTTGTCTAGGTCTTGCAGGACCGTATCAGTCGTGGCACTGAAGAGGCTCTCGCCCTCGAATGGGAGGTCTTCAATGAGAGTCCTGGTGTCTTGTGGTAAAGCAGTGGAGCCCAACCAGGCATGTCGTCGGAGGTCAGCGTCAGCGTTTTGGCTGCCACATCCAATGTGTGCTTAGCTGCATTGAGCTGGTGTTTAGCCAAAGCATTCCCTCCTTTCGAATTCTGTGGGCTTGATGATTAGAGTCCTCAGGGAAGGCTGCAATAAATTCAGACATCTGCTCCCAAAGAGCAAACTGATATCTCCCCATATATGCTGTATAGTTCCAAGTCTTGATGCCAAGTGCTCCAGCAGAATAAATTTTTCTTCCAAATGAATCAAGTTTTCTCCCTTCTTTCTTGGAAGGGGTAGAATGACTGCATCTGCCTTAGGAAGAGGAGGTGACTACAATTGAATTAGGCTTAGGGTGGGTGAATAAAAATTCAGCACCTTGCTCCTGCACCTTATACATATGATCTACTCTCTGGTTCAAGACAGGGGTAGATGCCGGGTGAGACCAAGGGGCTTTAGCCACCTGAAGCAGGACCAAAGTCATCGGTAAGGCTATTGGAATAGAAGTATCCATCTGCACGATATTGAACATGGAGTCTGTCACAGTAGGTGGGGGTTGCACCCAGGGGTCTTTGGGGGGGAGCGCACCGGAGCACAGCTCCGGGAGCTGAGGAGTCAAGCCCCGCCCCCAGCTGGCATCCCGGGGAGTCTTTCAGGCAGCCGAATGTCAATTTCAGCTCCATTATATCCTATGGGCCATTGAAGTAAATGGTGAAAACATAGGGTATATTCTGGGGGCTGGAGGGGAGGGGGTTTGAGGGAGAGGTTCCAAACTCACAGGATAGCTGATGGAGCCTCTCCCCAAGATACCCACCAAGTTTCAAGAACATTGGATCAGGGGGTCCAATTCTATGGCCCCCAAACAGGTTGCCCCTATTCCCTCCATTGTTCTCTATGGTCGGAAAAAGTAACCATTCCAACGGGCCCAAGATTGCCACCCAAGAATGGATAGGTCCCATACATGTATTGCTGTTGCTGTCAATCCTAAAAGGATGGTGATGGGTGGATTGGTGTCTATGGCCATTCTCGATCATCAGGTCGGAGTTGAGAAGGATGGACAAAGGTGTCGGCTCCACGGTTGGAGTGCAGGCTTTCGACACTGGAAGACTGGAAGATCTGTGTTAAGTCCATATCATGCTCAGAGTCAGTGAGCGATGGTGACTGAGGTACACCTTGTTGCTGCTCTTGGCTTGAGGAGTCCCCTTGGTGTGATTCCCCAAGGCACAAAAGGTGAAGCGAGTGTCTGTCTGGGGGTGGGGGGGCAATTTAAAGAAACCCTACCTCTTGGCCATAGGCCAGGGTGGGGGAAAAGAAAAAATGTGGTCTACAAAAGAAAGACAAACGACAAAATCCGAGAGTAATAAGAATGTCCTTTCACTTAGCAAAAAAATAGAAGGAAAAAAACAAAGAGAACTTTGAAGAAAAAAGAGGATTAGGCCCTATGACCAAAAAGTTTTACCAACTGAAGCAGAGAAGATCCTACCTGTGCAGCTGTCAGAAGAGAACTGCGGGATTGTCGTGCCCCTCCATGGTTATGTGCAGTGGGGCTGGCATGTGACTGGGGAGCGGGCACAAAAATCCCCTCTGCTTTTCAAGAGGAACTGATCGAGGTCAGCACAGGCGCACTATATCCCAGAGGTGTGGTGCACAGAGACCACTCAAAGGTCAAGAGAAGGTTGCTCACTGACACTGCTCTTGTTTATTTTGGTTCTAGAAATACTGAACAGAGATGTAAGACAAGAAAAAAGAACTGAAGGTGTAAAGATTACAGGAGAATTTTATAGATGGAGAGTTTTTGCAGATGATTTGATATTGGTCTTAGAAAATCACTTAAAGGGAACTGAAACTTTAATGATTAAATTGAAAGTTGGAGCAGTTGTGAGGTTGAAGTTAATAAACAGAAGACTAAGATGATAACAAAAATATGAAATTACAAGATCAAATGAAATTGATAAATGAAAGGGTTTTAAAACAGAAAGGAGGTCAAATATTTGGGTATCACTCTGACAAATATGAATTGTATGCGATTTAAAAATAATTATGTCAAAACTTGGAATGAAATTTAAAAAGATGTGTTGAGATGACGTAACGTACATCTGTCACTTTTCAGCAGAATATTTGTGATTAAGATGAATGTTTCACCGAGAATGTTTTTCAGACAATTCCTATTTTGACAACAGATGTACCATTTAAACAATGGCAGAAAGAAATATGTAGATTTATATGGCAAGGGGAAAAAACCAAGAGTTAAATATAAGATATTACAAGATTTTAAAGAAAGAGTACGCTTGGGTTTACCAGATTTGAAATTATATTTTGCTGTTTCCTGCTTGGTATGGATGAAGGACTGGATTTTGTTAAAAAAACAAAAGATTATTAGAGTTAGAAGAACATGATCTGAGATTTAAATGGCACAGATATCTGATGTATGATAAAGCTGAAGTTAATGCAGAATTCAATGATCATTATGTTAGACATACCATTTTGAGAATATGGAATAAGTACAAACCTAAATTCTGCCCAAATATACTATTGTGGTTATCACCACAAGAAGCACATTTTAGAGAGGAACTGACAGCTTCACGTAAATGGTTTAACACATTGTGATACATTAGAATTGTGAGAAGGTGAATACAAATTAAAATCTAGAGAAGACTTAACAACTGAAGGCCATACTTGTCACTAGTTTACATGTTTACAAATTTTGGAAAGGTTTAAAACTGACATAGGCAGGGCTCTTTTTGTAGCAGGAACTCCTTTGCATGCTAGGCAACACACCCTTAATGTAGCCAATCCTCCAAGAGCTTACAGTAGCCTCTATAAGAAGAGCTTTGTAAGCTCTTGGAGGATTGGCTACATTAGGGATGTGCCGCCTAATATGCAAAGGAGTTCCTGCTACAAAAAGAGCCCTAACAAAGGGTATCATGATTTTGAGCAATCTAAGTCTGAATTTGAAACGGAATTATGTACAAATGACAATCATGTTATTGCTAGAATGTATAAAATTTTATTGAAACTTGAAACCGAAGAACAACAAGTTAAAGAATATATGGTAAAATGGGCTAAAACTTTGGTCATGACATACCTCAGATAAAATATATACCGCAGGTTAGGAAAGGTACAAATAGGTATAGAAAAAAACCTGCATGGTTAACAAATAAAGTAATGGAAGCTGTAAAAGGTAAGAAGGATTCCTTTAAGCGGTGGAAAGCTAGTCTTAGTGAGGTTGATAAAAGGGAACACAGACTATGGCAAATAAAATGCAGGTCTGTGATCAGGCAAGCAAAAAGGAAATATGAGGAGCATATCGCAAAAAACATAAAGGCCAACAATAAAACTTTCTTCAAATACATTAGAAGTAGGAAGCCAGCCAGGGAGGCAGTGGGGCCCTTGGATGACCAAGGGGTAAAAGGAGTAGCGAAGGATGATAGGGAAATGGCTGAGAAGCTGAATGCATTTTTTGCCTCTGTCTTCATTGTGGAAGAGGAGAAGTGCTTGCCCACTCCAGAAGCACCGATTTCGGGAGGGGGTTTGAAAGACCTGAATCAGATTGCGGTGACAAGAGAGGAAGTCCTCCGACTGATGGACAATTTAAAAACTAATAAATCACCAGGCCCGGATGGCATTCATCCGAGAGTTCTGAAAGAACTCAAATGTGAACTTGTGGATCTCCTGACAAAAATATGTAATCTTTCTTTAAAATCTGCCTCCATTCCTGAGGACTGGAAGGTAGCTAATGTCACTCCCATCTTTAAAAAGGGCTCCAGGGGAGATCCAGGAAATTACAGGCCGGTCAGTCTGACATCGATATTGGGTAAGTTGGTGGAAACTGTTATTAAGGAAAGAATTAGTAGGCACACTGATGAACAAAAACTATTGAGGCAGACTCAGCATGGGTTCTGTAAGGAAAGATCTTGTCTCACTAACCTGTTAGTGTTTTTTGAGGGAGTGAACAAACATGTGGACAAGGGGGACCCAATAGATATTATTTACCTTGACTTCCGGAAAGCTTTTGATACAGTTCCTCATCAAAGGCTCCTAAGTAAGCTCAATAGTCATGGGATAAAAGGACAAGTCCTCTTGTGGATCAAAAACTGGCTTATAAATAGAAAACAGAGAGTGAGTATAAATGGGAAACTTTCTCAGTGGAGCGTGGTAAGCAGTGGGGTACCACAGGGCTCAGTACTCGGTCTGATGCTTTTTAACTTGTTTATTAATGATTTGGAATTGGGAGTAAGCAGTGAAGTGGCTAAATTTGCAGATGACACGAAGTTGTTCTGGGTGGTGAAAACCAGGGAGGAGTGTGAGGCACTCCAAAGGGATCTGTCGAGGATGGGTGAGTGGGCGTCAACGTGGCAAATAGGGTTCAATGTGGCCAAGTGCAAAGTGATGCACATTGGAGCCAAAAATCCTAAATATAGGTACACGTTGATGGGGTCTGAACTGGCAGAGACGGACCAAGAGAGAGATCTTGGAGTCCTAGTGGATAACTCGCTGAAAATGTCTAGAGAGTGTGTAGCTGCAATAAAGAAGGCCAACGCTATGCTGGGAATTATTAGGAAGGGAATTGAAAACAAATCAGCCAGTATCATCATGCTCCTGTATAAATCATTGGTGTGACCTCATTTGGAATACTGTGTACAGTTCTGGTCACCACATCTCAAAAAGGATATTATAGCATTGGAAAAAGTGCAGAGAAGGGCAACTAGAATGATAAAAGGGTTGGAACACCTTCCCTATGAAGAAAGGTTAAAATGCTTGGGGCTCTTTAGCTTGGAGAAATGACGGCTGAGGGGTGACATGATTGAGGTTTATAAGATTATGAATGGGATTGAGCAGGTTGAGAAAGAAGTACTTTTCTCCCTTTCTCACAACACAAGAACTCGTGGGCACTCCATGAAATTGCTGAGCAGTCGGGTTAGAACAGATAAAAGGAAATACTTCTTCACCCAAAGAGTGATTAACATATGGAATTCACTGCCACAGGAGGTGGTGGCAGCTACAAGCATGGACAGTTTCAAGAGGGAATTAGATAAACATATGGAGCAGAAGTCCACCAGTGGCTATTAGCCACAGGGTATAGATGGGAACTCTCAGACTGGGGCAGGTGATGCACTCTATTCTTGGTGCTGGAGGGGGCAGCAGTGGGAGGGCTTCTAGTGTCCTGGCCCCACTGCTGGACCTCCTGATGGCACCTGGTATATTTTGGCCGCTGTGTGACAGAGTGTTGGACTAGATGGGCCATTGGCCTGATTCAACATTGGCTTCTCTTATGTTCTTATGTTCTTACATATTGAACAATGGAAACGTATGTGGACAAAGGGTTTGAAATTTATTTTAAACTCTAATCTTAAGGAGAACTTTTATAAGACGATGTATCATTGGTATACGCCGCCAGAGAAATTGTCTATAATGTATAAGTGTACTTCTAATTTATGTTGGAAATGTAGTCATATAAGGGGTCATTTTATCATATGTGGTGGACTTCCTTTTTAATTTTTTTTTTACTAATTTTTATTAACAGCAAACAACACAGAGAATTGAACAATAAAAAACAAAGAGAATATAACAATACAGTACAAATACAAGTACATGCCAAAATCGAAGAATGTAAACAAATGAAACAGGGAATGAAAAACAGCAGCGGTAAGTATGATCAGCTAGTCAACTGCTATATGAAAAACAGTAAATGTATGGGTAGGTCTAGAAACTGCAAATGCTCTATCATATAGTAAAAGCCAGAACAGCCAGGTAAACAAGGGTGTCCATTAAAAGTGAATCCAGGCATGGTAAAACAGATTGGAATGCATAATGTGGACTCATAAGAAAGCCAAAAAATTCTGGACACAGATACAAATATTAATGCAGAAGACCTTAAATATAAAATTGAAACCAGAGTCTTTTTTGTTAGGACTAATGGACAATCAGCTGGAAAGAAGCCATGGAATTATTTTTATATATTACCACGGCAGCAAGAATATTATATGCAAAGAAATGGAAGTGTCTGACAATACCTACAATCAGGTGTCATTTCATAGAAAAAGAGGTGCATGAGCTCATTAGCATAACTCATTAGCATAACTTATTTGCATATGCCATGCCCTCTGACATCACCGGAAGTGTGTCAGAAGGCAACACCCAGCACTCAGGCTCCACTGGACTGTTTTGGATTGCTAGCTATGGGGGGGAGGGGGAAGCGCGCAGATCTGCCCTCACAGAGGAGGGAGAGCTTGCACCTTGGTCTTAAAGGTGCCACTGGACTCTTTTGGATGGCCGGTAAGCACAGGAAAGTGTGGGGCTGCTCGTGGGTCGAGGAGGGTGGTGCAGAGGATGCACATGGCCTCGAGCAGGTAGGGGGGGCCACGGCAGTGGCAGGGCAGAAGTGCAGGAGGAGGCCGAGTAGGTGCAGGAGGCCGGGGTGGAGCTCCTGGCAGGCCTCATGGGAGTCGCCGGGACCCACCTTGCAGAAGCACCACACCAGGGCCGGCATGAGGACTGGCAGAGCCTGTGTGGGCTGGGTGCTATGGCCCAGGCAGTGGCAGAGCAGATCGAGGGCCAGCTTGCAGCAGCATTCTGCTGGATTGCCCAGTGGGCTGGGAAAGGCGAGGGGGGGTTGCTGGGAGCAGAGGGTGGGGCTTGCTGCATGTGCTCACCCCCCTGGGCTCCTTAGTTGTGGAGCTTTGCTCCTGTGTGCTCCTGCAGGAAATGAGCCCTGCCTACAATAGAAGAATGGTTGGAGGAGATGTTGGACCTTGCAGCAATGGCTACCTTACTGTGTTGGTTAGGGAAAAGACAACTAATTTCTTTATGATGGACTGGAGACCCCTTATAGACTTTTGGCAGGAAAAAAGATAACAATGACTTGATGATTTGTGGTTTTGATGATTAAGATAGTAGGATATATAAAAAGGAGAGTTCTTCATTTTTTCATATATAGTAAGGAAAAGCTTTCTAATCAAACATATTTATTGTAGAGAAAATCGGAATTCTTTTTCTATTTTATGTAAGTTTTTCTGTTTTTTTTCTTTATCCTTTTATTTTATTAATAAAAACTAGAAATTCAAGGGGGGAACTAGTTGCTGGAATGCACTGAGGGGGAAGGAAATGGAGAAATAAAGAAAGATGTAGGGGAGTACAGGACAGCTCAATCACCTCTAGATTGTCTACATTTTGGAGAGCCCCTGCTGACCCAAGGGTGACTGAGGCCCTTGACTTTCACCCCCAATTTAGGTCCTGATGGTTTTACTGCTCCTGGCTCCACATACACCTTCTGTACTCTAATTCTGTACCGTGCTGTGTTGCATTCAGTGACTTGCCTACATTATGCAAATTTAAACATGCATATATTGATGATGCATTTATTTTATTCCACAGGGCTAGAAGCTTGCTTTTTTTTCTTAAAAAAAAAAAGAAAGGCAAAATTCCCTGAATGAAAATCTTGCACTTGATTTTTTCATCTGTGCTCATGCCTCACAACTACAGAATCACTAAATGAAGGACAGGACATTTTATAAAAACAATGTTCATGTTTCCTTTAAGAACAAGGCATGGCAAATGTTTCCTATGATATTTTAGCAACCAAAATTTTCAAAGAATGCATCATCAGTGTCTGAGAACAAATATATTTCACTGGCAAAGATACAGAAAAGTTAGGACAAACATTGTAAGCAGCCAACTGTCATAAAAATTAACTTAAGCAAGTCAGAATAATAAACATTCAACAGCAAAATTCAATAAGTACTATTGAATCATAACTCTCTTGCAATTATCACTCCTGTTTTCATTTAGCACTTTGGAATGAAATGGAGGAGTTACTTTTTAAAGTGGGTTTCACTCTATTTCTACAGAACCCCCACACATACAAATCTTTCCTTGTTTTAATTTATTTCAAAAATGGATATTAAAGACTTGAAAAACAGTTCTAGAACTTGCTCTGACTCTCTCAGTGGTGTTATATGTAGTTCAATTTCAATATGAACCCAAGTCTTCCTTCTTTAAGGCTCATTTGAGACTTGGCTTATTGACATAGTTTACAGAAGGAGCTTTAGAAGAAGAAAATGAAATGTGGTTATTCTGCAATTTCAGTCTTGGATTCCTTTTTGATGAGTGCCTGTCCTAAAGCCATATCTGTACAGAAGTCTTTCTCATCAGAATCTCCACCTTCATGATTCAGCTGGTTTTATTCCCATATAGTGTATTGTTTCCCACTGTTTCATTTGCTTATGAGCCTAGATTTTTCTGTCCTATCAGAAAAGTCTTTTTCCTTTATTTCCTCTTCTAGAGGAAAATAGATTAAGACTAGCTAATGGAGCTCCCAAGTTTCTGTTTTCTGTAAACAGCAGTTATGTGAGGTTCTAGTTTGGAGTGGGATGACAGCATGAAGGAAGGGGAGTCAGCCATTTCTCCAGCACCATTTTCCTAATCTGAAATGGCCCCTCAAAGCTGATTCACTGGATAAATGTACACGTAGTAACACCTTTACTTCTATATCAAGTGTGTGTGTGGGGGATGCTAGAACATCATTCATAGAACTCCCAGGAGTCATTTGTTACAGCTACTTTTCAAATTGAGACTTCAGGCAAAACCCCTTATTGGTTCTAAATCATATGCTACAACCTAGATCTCCTCTATAAAGGGCATATCTCTGGTTATCTTTTGTCTTAACCTGTGGATATATCTTGTCACTTAACTTTTTCACTTAACTTGTGGATATCCTTTGTCTTAACCTTACTCCAGCTACTTCCACATTGTGTGGGAAAAGCTTCTTCTGATAAGGAAGCAGAAGTGAGTGGGATGGTGGCACATGGAGATGCTGTCTGACTGCTTTGTTCCCATGCAGTTCGCTGCTTCCTGCCCCACCCCCATTCCACTGCATCAGTACATTAGTGCCAGGGTGACAACTGCATACCCCTTGTATGAGGCAACCCTTCATTTCCTTCTTCAAAGCTGTGTCATAGCACAAAGCTGCACCACAGCACAGCTGAGAAGAAAAAAAAAGGGCACTGAAAGGGCTTATAAGAGGAGATAAGGAGGCCAGTTCTGTCATTCTGACAGCAAAGCTGAATTCCACCCTTTCACCAGATTAGCTGTGGGAAGAGTGCCCACAATGATCTTGCTCACAACCATCCCAGTTTTCTCAATGACCCACAGCAAAATGATTTTTTCCCCTTTGGCTCAGGGCAAAGCCTGCCTCCAGTCAGAATGAGGATGGCATTGTGTGAAAGCCCCCTCCCCCATACAAGGAAATCCAGCTGGCCACATGCGGCAAAATCGTCATGTGGAAGTGGCCCCAGATACATGGAATATGTATAAACAATTAAGTTGAAATGGATACTAATTTGTTGTTGTTCAGTCGCACAGTCGAGTCCGACTCTTCGCGACCCCATGGACCAGACCACGCCAGGCCCTCCTGTCCTCCGCCGTCCGCTGAAGTTTGCTCAATTTCATGTTCGTTGCATCGATGACACTGTCTAACCATCTCATCCTTTGCCGTCCCCTTCTTCTTTGACCTTCAATCTTTCCCAGCATCAGGGTCTTCTCCAGTGAATGCTCCCTTCTCATTTGGTGGCCAAAGTATTTGAGCTTCAGCTTCAGGATCTGGCCTTCCAGGGAACAGTCAGGGTTGATTTCTTTTAGGATTGACTGATTTGATCTCCTTGCAGTCCAAGGGACTCTCAAGAGTCTTCTCCAGCACCATAGTTCAAAAGAATCTATTCTTCGGCGCTCAGCCTTCCTTATAGTCCAACTCTCGCAGCCATACATTACTACGGGGAATACCATTGCTTTGACCATGCGGACTTTTGTTGGCAAGGTGATGTCTCTGCTTTTTATCATGCTGTTTAGGTTTGCCATCGCTTTCCTCCCAAGGAGCAGGCGTCTTTTAATTTCATGGCTGCAGTCACCATCTGCAGTGATCTGGGATCCTAGGAACGTGAAGTCTGTCACTACTTCTACGACTTCCCCTTCTATTTGCCAAGGAATGATGGGCCCAGATGCCATGATCTTAGTTTTTTTGATATTGAGCTTCAAGCCCACTTTTGCACTCTCCTCTTTCACCCTGAGCAAGAGGCTCTTTAGGTCCTCTTCACTTTCTGCCATCAGAGTGGTATCGTCTGCATATCTGAGGTTATTGATCTTTTCCCCAGCAATCTTAACTCCAGCTTGTGATTCATCCAGGCCAGCATTTCGCATGATGTACTCTGCATATAAATTAAATAAGCAAGGTGACAATATACATCCTTGTCGTACTCCTTTTCCTATGCTAAGCCAATCAGTTGTTCCATATCCGGTTCTAACTGTTGCTTCTTGACCCTTATACAGGTTTCTCAGGAGACAGGTGAGGTGGTCTGGTACTCCCATCTCTTTAAGAACCTGCCATAATTTATTGTGATCCACACAATCAAAGGCTTTAGCATAGTCAATGAAGCAGAAGTAGATGTTTTTCTGGTACTCTCTTGCTTTCTCCATAATCCAGCGAATGTTGGCAATTTGATCTCTAGTTCCTCTACCTCTTCGAAACCCAGCTTGTACTTCTGGCAGTTCTCTATCCACGTACTGTTGGAGCCTAGCTTGTAGGATTTTGAGCATGACCTTGCTAGCATGTGAAATGAGTGCAATTGTGCGATAGTTTGAACATTCCTTGACGTTGCCCTTCTTTGGGATTGGAATGTAAACTGACCTTTTCCAATCCTGTGGCCACTGTTGTGTTTTCCAAATTTGTTGGCAAATTGAGTGCAGCACTTTAACAGCATCTTCTTTTAAGACTTTGAATAACTCAGCTGGGATACCATCACCTCCACTAGCTTTGTTGTTAGTAATGCTTTCTAAGGCCCATTTAACTTCGCTTTCCAGGATGTCTGGCTCGAGGTCAGTGATTATACCATCGTGGTTGTCAAGGACATTGAGGTCCTTCTTGTATAGTTCTTCTGTGTATTCTTGCCATCTTTTCCTAATCTCTTCTGCTTCTGTTAGGTCCCTACCGTTTTTGTCCTTTATCATGGCCATCTTTGCATGGAACGTTCCCTTGATTTCTCCAATTTTCTTGAAGAGATCTCTAGTCCTTCCCAATCTATTGTTTTCCTCTATTACTCTGCATTGTTCATTCAGGAAAGCCTCCTTATCTCTCCTTGTTGTTCTCTGGAAATCTGCATTCAGTTGGGCAAATCTTTCCTTTTCCCCATTGCCTTTAGCTTTCCTTCTTTCCTCTGCTATGTGTAAAGCCTCATCAGACAGCCACTTTGCTTTTTTGCATTTCTTTTTCTTTGGGATGGCAGTGAGTGCTGCCTCCTTTACAATGTCACGGACCTCTGTCCATAGTTCTTCAGGCACTCTGTCTATCAAATCTAGTCCCTTAAACCTATTCTTCACCTCTACTGTATATTCATCGGGGATGCGATCTAGGTCAAATCTGAATGGCCTTGTGGTTTTCCCAACTTTCTTCAATTTAAGTCTGAATTTTGCAATGAGTAGCTCATGATCTGAGCCACAGTCAGCTCCAGGTCTTGTTTTTACTGACTGGATAGAGCTTCTCCATCTTTGACTGCAAATTATATAGTCAATCTGATTTCGGTGTTGCCCATCTGGTGAAGTCCATGTGTAGAGACGCCTCTTAGGTTGTTGGAAAAGGGTGTTTGCTATGACCAGCGTATGGATACTAATAGATAATAATACTAATAATACTAATTATGGATACTAATAGAGGTGCAGTAATAATTATAAATCATAATTATCATATGGTATTGTGTACAGAATAGCCAGGAGATCCTAAGAGTGTCTGGCAGCCACAAGTGCTAGCTCTTTTAGTGTTATGCACCACTAGGTTACAAGCTAGACTTTTTAAGGCAAGAGACATTTCAGAGGTAGTTTGCCATTGCCAGCCTCGGTGTCATCGTCCTGGTATTCCTTGGAGGTCATCCTTTCAAGGCCAATCCTGCTTAGTTTTTGAGATCTGACAAGATTGGGCTAGCCTGGGCTATCCAGATTACAAGTCAGAGGTGGAGTGTAATGAGTTTAAAGGCAAGATACTTGCAAGTTTAAATGAACTTTCTGTATAAAGCCATGCAAAATTTTACTCCCAAGCATACATTTAATGTTAAACATTTGCTTCAATTAATTCAAATTCCAGCTTTTCTTTAGAGCAAAGCTGTTCCCAGGCCCAAGTGCTACACAAGTGGCAACCATACCCAAGGTACCAAAACTCCCTGTGGCAAAAAGGTTAACTTCTGTGGTACTAGCTAGTGGCTTGATGAGGTTGGAAGTGGGGATGTGCGTTTTGGTATAAGTGAGCTGAAAATATACCTGAAAAACACCTTATTAGTATTTTGGGGTATATTTGGCTCCCCAAAATATATCTGGGATTTTTCAGATACCAAAAAAATAGGTCATGAAAAATCCCAGAAATATTCGGGATTAACTGGGAGCATTATGAGACAGCATCTGATGGTTCCCATGGCTGTTCTCCCCCACCCCCATCTCTGTGTCTCCCAGGGCTTGGTATTGCCAGGATTAGGTAAGGTTCTGTCACTTTCAAGGAGTTTTTTTTTTTTAAGTTTGTTCTTTGGTGGAGTTGGTTGGGTTTGCAGGGTTTTTGTTGGTGGATTCCAGCATTTTACTTTGAGATTTTTTGTGTGTTTTACATGGGTTGAGATTCATGTGTTTCACAGCTTCACATTCTAGGGTTTTACACTGGTTGGGCTTAGCATAGCAATAGCATTCCTATGGGGGGAGATGCTCAGATTTTATATCTTGTAGTCTTTCCTACTCCATAAAAAACGGTGGGGATGGCTGGGGGCACCTTGCTAAGGGGCTCATAGAACTGGATCCCTTGTTCCAGTTCACTTGAAATATGGGGGTTATTTAAAGGACAGGCACCAGCAGCTTCCCCAAAATTGTGGTACCAGTACATTAAAAACATACCCCAGCCCCATGGAAAGATTCTCCATGTGGAATAATATGAAAACATTAGATATCCGGGGGGGGGGGCGTACAACAACCTAGAGCTAAAAACCATACAGGTATTTGTGACACAGGAAACCAGGAATACTGATCTTTTCTGGCTCCAATATATCTGGATCAAAAAAACAAAACACCCCAACCCTTTTTTTGCTGCACATCCTAGTCAGAAGAAGCACTGGCTAGGTTATATATAAAATAATGTAATCCAGAAAATGTTAGATACTTCTGTGAAGCACTTTTTTCCCTGCACAAGGAAGAAACATGTTCAGGCTTGGCAATCAATGCTTGACATTTTCAGGATACTCTTCCTAATTTAAACTATTTTGTATTTTCTAAACACATACACGTCCACCCCTCTTGCTGGTGAAAGTTAATGCTTTGTACGCAATTAAGATGAAGTTCCAACTAAATTTCACTTGCCTGAGGGGCAACTGATACATTACCCTGCAGCTGATGGTTCCCTGTACCTTCAACAACTTCCTTGGCAGGGCGCTATTTGCTTCCAAAAAGGGAGTGGAATGGAACTATTCCCTCTGAACTTTCCTTTCCTCAGCTGCTAGTACCCCTGGCAACATTTTGGACCCATTTTACAACAGAGAAGGGGCTTGGGTGCATTGTTCCTTGCGGCTGCCATGTAATCTGTAGCTTGCCCTTTAGCAAAGTTGTCAAATATGAAGACAGAGTCAGCGATGCCTCATTGAAAAACAAGGCAAATATGGAGAACTAAGATACCACCCAACAAGAAATAATTAGAAACAGCCTTGTGTTTTTAATTGAAACTTTTTTCATGTCTTATTCATTTGTTTGTTGTTGTTATAGAATCAAAACATAAGACTTTTCCTTTTAATGAAAAACAGCAGCCACTTAAACCTGCATTTTTCAAAAATCTTGAATCAGTCTTATTAAAAGCCTAGGAAATGGTCTTTTGTAATACTGCCAAGGCAAATTTTGAACCTTTATGAAATGTGGTATCAAGACAATGATATTTGGTACAAGTAGGAGAGAAAGTCCAAGGAAGGACCTTGTTGGTCATAGCTGTTTAATCAGCTGATCTTAGACTGGTGCCTATTACTGCCTCTTTGCAAATCTGCTGTGCGTGTAGTTGGTCTGCCAAAGGATTAACAGTAAAAGGAGCAGTCATTTCACCATTATGTTCATTTGAGAGGTAGTAAAACTAAAGGATTAGCTGCTACAGGGGAAAAACTACAACGCATTCTTTTTGACAACAAAGCAAAAGCCAAGAAAAAAGCCACCAACCACCCCAAAACAGACAAACAGAAAACCACCAACAACCCAAATTCAAGACTCCCTTCTTGGGTTTAGCTTGCTCAGTTTTAGGAAAGCTGCATTAGTGCAAGTTAACATTTGGGTAAGTACCTGATGCACTCATTAAAAACTTACTATAGTACCAAGTTAGAGACTTGCAGAAATAGTTCAGTAATTCAGACTGATTACAATGGAGCTTTACATTCAGCCACTTATGTCCTAGGACGAGAGTGAGTGACAATACCAGTAAAAATATTTACACTCAGGAAAAAAATACAGTCTTGAAAGAACTCAGTAATTTAAATGGCTTGTATAAACATTCTTTTATCTTAAATTAGGAATAAGGCCCGTTGTGAAAATAAATACAATGAGCTCTAGAAAGAGGCTCTGGGAGAGTGCCAAGGCCTTGGGCACTCAGTGTCAATGTGCTGTGGCGACCTCAGCAGGGTATAATGACACAGAGTCCACCATTTTCTCCAGAGGAACTGATCTCTGCTACCTGAAGAGCAGTTGTAATTTGGGGTGCTCTCTAGCCCACACCTGGAGATTGGCAACAATGGTTTCCCAGGAGGAAAAGTAGTCTTTTTCTGCAATAGGGACCAAAGCAGCTTACATCATTCTCTTCTCTCACTTTTGACTTGCACAACAACCCTGTGAGGTAGGTTAGGCTGAAAGTCTGTGACCGTTCCAAAATCACCCACTCAGCTTCTACAGCAAAAACTTGGATCTAGTAGAACCTGCTCTGAAGCATTGACTGCTATGCCTAGGTGGAGCCTGAAGATCACCAGGTATCACAACTGAACTCCAGACAACAGATTCCCCCTCCCCTCAGAGAAAATAACTGCTTTAGAAGGTGGGCTGTATGGCATTGTGTTCAGCTGAGGCCTCTCCCCTCCCCAAACCCTGGCTTCCATAGACTCTTCCAGAAAATCTTCAGGAATCTCCCTACATGGAGCTGGCAACCCTAGACTCAGGACTGGCCCCAATGAGTTCCTCACAACGGCCTTCAAAGGGTTTCCTTTCTTTGTCTGAACCAAGCTTGGTTGCATACCATGGCGAAACGGGCTCCAGTTTACCACTCAGCTGTTTGCCTCCCACCCTCATCCTGTGCCTGTATCCCACTCCTTAAATTCACTGCCATGACTCACTGAATCGTCACTGCCTTTTTAGAGGGACAGTGAGACCCCTCTGACTCCACCTCTGTATTTGGAGATGGAATCCCCAATCTTTGGGGGATCCCTGGAAAGTTGGCAACCCAAGGGTCTGGCCTTTCGCCTCCCTGGGCTACCCCCTCTCTTTGTTATTGTGCAGAGTGGGGGAGACTACATGGTCAGAGCACAACACAGATTATTATCCCAAATAAAAGAATTTATCTAACTATTTACACAGTTATGGGGCACACACACACACTGTAGGAGTAAGCACACACTACGAACCAGCAGGACATAAATCCACAGGGTTTAAACACCATCCTCTTTCCCTACACACCGGCCTTTGGCTCTCTGCTCTAGCCTTTCTCCCTCTGGCCCAAGAGAGCAGGGAAACTTCCATTCATTCCCCAGCTGTGGAGTGGCTAAATTTCTGCTGCCTCCCAGGGTTCCCCCACATCTCTGGCTTGTGACCTGGACAGCCTGGTCAGCACAGGCAGCAGGAGCCTTTCCTAACCTCCTGTAGGACGAAGATGGCCTCCTCCCTGGATGTGCAGCAGTCTATATTGATGTCACCCCGTGCGTTGGGACAGTCTCTGTTTTCCCACCCTTTTCTGCCTTGGGGCAGCTGGGAACTGTAGTCCAGCAGATGAGGAAGCCCCATTCAACCCAGTGAGTGATACCCCTACAAGCACCTCTCTGGAACTACAGCTCAATTAAACCTTATGGCAGAACATTTTAAACAAACAACCATAGACAGCAGCCATCTTACAAACAAAGGTAACTGCCATTTCATTACACCTACCAACAGTCACTGAGGGAAAAGTTACTCCCACACAGGATGCAAGCAGTAGAAGTGTCTGCACCAAGAGACAAAGCCATTTGCCAGGAATTCTGACAGGGCAGAGTGGCTGAAGGGGGTGTGGGCAGGGAAGAGAAGCAGACTCAGCACCCTGCCAATAGCACATGAGTACTCTTGAGTGGCGGCTGATGGGCCAATGGCTGAGGGAGGGCATTGCACAGCCAATGGGAGCACATGGAATGTTGCCACTTTAAAACAGCATTATTATATAGAGAGATACTAACTCAAATACCTTCTGGCTTGGCTAGTCATAGGCTGCTTCCAACTGGCGGCAGGATTCTTGTTGAAGCTGCAAATGCATAAACATTCACAGCAACTATGAAGCTTCCATATGGCAGGTTTCACTGCCCCAGTTCCCAACAGCTGACATTCCCCCCCCACCAGAGGGCTTTAATTTTTCCCCTTAATTGGTAATTGACATATTGCTATACATAGTGATATGTTAATTACCAGGAAAGACCCCCCCCGACTCAGTCCTTCGGTGGTGGGGGTTGAAGGTGGTGCAATAGCAGCCATATGGAACTAGAGCATGGAAAATGGTATAGAGAGATCAGGAAGTGCTTTCTTGCCCACATGGCATCTACCCCACACTGACTGGGAGAGTTCTTCAAAATTATAGTAAAGCGGTTTAGGAAGGCTTGCAGCAAAATCAAGGAGAAGCTGGCAGGTGCATGTATACACCACAGTGCTGTCTGGAAGTTGGAAAAAAATCTGCCGCATCCCAGCTGTATCAAAACACTGGTGTGGTTTGGCCTGGTCCATAATTACCCAGAAACTGCTTTAAATGACACCCCCTCCATGCTTTGCACTCTGCTCAGACAAGTTTTTCATATTGTTGCACATCACTTCAGTTTTGAATAGAGGGGCATTCCACACATTGAGGCCTGGTCTGCATATGATGCAGAATCAAGCAGTAAAGGTCTAAGAAGGCAAAGTAACTGGTACCACTGACTCCTTACTGTTTGTGAAACCTGCAGCTAAGTGTTCTTAGAAAGCTACAGTGGGTGAAGTAGTAGGGGTCAGAGGATCATGAATTTCTCTAAACCTGCATTAATCCATAAATTTATTTGAAGGGAATACCATTTTTTAATGTTTCCCATTGTAAAAACTCCTGCATGTAAAAAGCAGTCATATCAATGGGAAAAATATTGGATCAGACTTCTCCCTGAAGTGTTTGTTTTTAACTGTAGCAAACTGGATATAAAGGGAAAGATGACATATGATCCTCCAGCCCTATATCCTCCATTCTAGCACTTTAGGACTCTACCACTTCATTTCTGTTCTGTTATTCTGCTATGTAAATGCATCATTGAATAATAAAACATCACATGGTGCCTAGTTTGGTGATACAAGCACACACACACAAATCAACTTCTACAAATTGGAGACAGAAATCATCTAACACACAACATCAGAGCATCACTTCTAAAATGCATTTCAGGACCCTGCTTTCATTTTTTCCCCTCTCATCTTCTGAATTTACCAAGCATTTGGTATAGGATTAAGTTATAATAAATGACAGAAGAAAATACAGAGGAAGCTACCTGAGAGGCCAAAGATCAGAGTGAGTTGAGATTGGCCAGGGAGGCTTGCTACAAGAAAAGCTTCTTCAGCTATGTGAGGAAAAAGTGCAACGTAAAAAAGGTGATAGTCCCACTGTTGGGTGAATATGGAGAACCTCTGACAGAGGACAGAGAGAAAGCAGAAAGGCTCATTGCCTATTTTGCCTCAGTTATTTCCCTGAAGAAGAGAACAGGCTTATCTAGAGTTGGTAGTAGGCAAGGCACAGCATCCAGGCTGCTAGTTGACATGGACAGAGAGGTTGCTGAGGCACCTGGCTGCATTGGATGAGTACAAATCCCCCTTGCCAGATGGTATGCACCCAAGAATGCTCAAATAACTTTCTAGAGCAGGGGTGGTGAACTCATTTGTTATGTGGGCCAGATCTGACACAAATGGGACCTTGTTGGGCCGGGCCATGTGTGTCATAAAATGTAATGCCAGGTAGCAGAGATATAAACTTTTTAAAGGACACAAACACAAAGGGTTTTTTAAACTTAAAATAAAGACATGCTTAAAACATTAGCACTCTTGCAATATTTTGTTTATTTAACAGTGTCTGAGAACTGACACCTCTTTCTCTGAATTATTGCATCAAAATGTCTGCTGTTGGAATCTTGAGTATGCTGTTCAGATGTGTATCTGTAAGCTGCAAACCTATTATGGTGCAGCAGCAGCAGAACTGGAAGAAGACGCAGAAGACTGCCAGTTCCACTGCAGGCCTGATAGAAGCCCTCCGGAGGCCTGATCCGCCCCCTGTTTGACACCCCTGTTATAGAAAGCTTGTAGAGCCTTTGTCTATTATCTTCAAGACCTCTTGGAGGATGGGAGATGTGCCACCAAACTGGAGGAGGGCAAATGTTACCCCAGTCTTCAAAGAGGGGAGTAAAGATAACCCAAGAAATTATAGTCCACTTGGTCTGACCTCTGTCCCGTGGAAGATACTAGAGCAATTTTTAAAGGGATCAATCTAAGAGCATCTGAAGAACAACTTTATGATCTGGGGAAATTAGCACAGATTTGTCCCCAATAGGTCCTGCCAGACCAACCTCATTTCCTTATTTGATACACTGACAAGTTTACTGGATTGTGGGAATGCTGGTGACATTGTTTATCTGGATTTCAGTAAAGCTTTTGATAGGGTTTCCCATGATGTTCTGATGGGAAAACTGGGGGACTGCAGATTGGACTCAAGGATAGTTAGGTGGATAGGGAACTGGTTGAAGATCTATACCCAAAGAGTAGTTGTCAATGGCAATTAATCTGATTGGAGGGAGATATCCAGTGGGGTGTCACAGGGCTCGGTTTTTTTAAAAAAATATTTTCTATTTAAATATTAAAAAAACATAAACATCAACTACACACCCTACTCCCCATATAGAAGAACAACCTACAATGTACACATAACAACAACAAAAGAAAAAAAATAAAAAAGTAAAAAGCAAACAAATTAAGGCATTGGTAGAGAGCTCAACATTCAGCATAAATACGAAGGAATTCTTTCCCCTTTTTCTTCTTTTTCTCTCTCCTGTAAACATGTATAATTAATGTATAGTTACAACATGATTAAAATATAGAGAGAGTCTTACTTAATTTTATCCCATAATCTGAGGAACAGCTTAAACATACTTTGAGTATTGTTCTGAGTTGTATATGAAATAAAATCGTGCCACGTTTCAAAAAAGTCTACAGTTTTGGCTTTGGCTTTGATTATTCTAATTTGACTTGTTAATTTTTCAGCTATCGCAATCTGCCATAACTCAGAATACAATGAGTGTAGTGTTAATAGTTCTGCGGCTTTCCAATTTTTAGCAACTGTCTTGAGTGCCACCATTAACATAAACACTATTAGTCCTTTAGAAGTCACCTTTTCATTTTTTTTCCTCCCATACTGTTGGGAGGCCAAAGCTGGTGTCACACAGATGGTTTCTCTCAGAACTGTGACACTGCTGGGCATAGCCACCACATATGAATGTAATCACCTTGCTGATTACACTTTCTCCAGCCTTTTTTATTGTTTGTGTTGGTTATTCTTGCAAGGCGAACTGGGGTGAAATACCATTGATATAGCTTTCTTGTTTGGGTAAACCATATCTTATTCCAAATATTTTGCTCAATCTTTATTCCGATATCTTTCTCCCATGTTATTTTCAAACCATTTAGTGAACTTTAATTAAATAAGCATATATTTTAGAGGTTACTCCTTTTAGATTTGTCATATGTTGCATTAAAATCTATTCAAATTTCAACAGTTTTCTAGTCATGGTTTGCATTACCATACAGTTTACAGTTAGGTAATGCAGCTGATATAGCAAAAAACAATTTAACTTTCCTTGCAATTTTTCTTTTAATTGCATCACAGTAAAGGGAGTCCCATCTACATAAAGATCTCTCATTCTATAGATTCCCTTTTCTTTCAATTTAATACAGCTTTCTGATATATCCAGACATGAGACGTTGGGATGTAATATGATAAGAATCAAAGGGGATATGTCTCTTTTCCCCCTTCAAAAAACAATTTTCTCAATTAAATTCAAATGTTTCCCATCTGCTTCCATGCTCACCCAAGACTTACCAGAGGTTCCATTTAAATATGACACCAATGCTCTCAATTGTTTTGCCTCATAATATTTGCTTATATTTGGTTCTCCCCATCCTCCTTGATCCGCCCTTTTGTATCTTATAGCCTTCGTAAGTCTTGGTCTTTTACCTTGATGAATAAAATTGGTAATTTTTTTGCCAACAGCCCTTGATGTGATATATATGGGAAGTTTTTGAAAAAAATAATTTAATTTTGGGAGTGCCATCATTTTGATAGTGTTGATTCTACCCATAATTGTCAACTGTAACTGGGACCATCTTTTAATATCGTTTCTTATTTGTACAATAACCCAATGGAAGTTTAGCTGCTGTAATTTATTTAGATTCTTTGGGATAGTAACTCCTAGATATTTGAATGATTTATGATATATGGAGAATCTTAACTCATTTAGAATTTCAAGTTGCATTTTTGGGTTTATATTTATGTATAGTATTCCAGACTTCTTATAATTGATAAGTAATCCTGCAATTCTTCCATAATCACAAATCTCCTTCATTAATTCAGGTAGTGCTTCTTTAGGATTTACCATTAATACAGCTACATCATCTGCAAACATATTAATTGTATGTACAAATCCATTTATCTCTAGGCCTTGAATTTGCTTATTAGCCCATATTGCAATTGCCAGAGGTTCTGAGCCTGGTACTTTCCAATATTTTATAAATGATCTGGATGAGGAGGTGGAGGGACTACTCATTAGATTTGCTCATGACACCAAATTGGGAGGAACAGAGAATACACTGGAAGATAGTGATAGAATTCAATGAGAACTGAACACACTTGAAAAGTGGGCAGGTGTGAATAAGATGCAGTTCAACAAAGATAAGTGCAGAGTTCTACATCTGGGTAACAAAAATGAGAAGCACACATACTTGATGGGAGACATACTTCTGGGTAGCAGTGAGTGTAAACAAGATATTGGGGTACAGGTGAAGTTAAATATGAGCAATCAGTATGATACAGTGGCAAAAAAGGCTAATGCGGTCTTGGAGTGTATCAACAGAGGCACAACATCCAAATCAAAAGATGTCGTAGTCCTGCTGTATACAGCATTGGTCAAGCCGCACTTGGAGTACTGTATGCAGTTCTGGAGGCCTCACCTCAAAAATGATGTGGACAGAATGGAGAGGGTACAGAAGAGAGCAACAAGGATGAGACCAAGCCCTATGCGGAAAGGCTGAGGAACTAGGGGGCATTTGGTCTGGAGAAGAGGAGGCAGAGGGGGACATTAGTGCTCCCTTTAAGTATTTGAAAGGCTGTCACTTAGAGGAGAGCAGGGAGCTGTTCCTGTTGACAGCAGAGGACAGAACTTCCAATAATGGGTTTAAATTATGAGTGAAAAGATATTGGATTGATATTATGAAAAACTGAGCATAGTTCAGCAGTAAAATCAGCTGCCTAGGAAGATGGTGAGCTCCCCTCACTGGCAGCCTTCAAGCAGCGGATAAAGAACACTTGTTAAGGATGCTTTAGGCTGATCCTGCAGTATGTAGGGGGATGGACTAGATGGCCTATATGGCACCTTACGACTCTATGATTCAATGAATTAGGACTTCATATTTACAAACATACTGGCTTGGATCCACCAGTGATTTCCACAATCAGAAGGGATTTCCACAATCCGCAGAATGCAACTCCATTATCTCTCCCCCCACTTTTGCTGTAACCTTAAATGCTCCCCCAAATGCTTCAGGGGATACTCAGGAACAGCATGAGGGGGGAGGCAGAGGACTGCAGCAGGAAGGGGGAATCAGCAAAAACCGCCCCCCTTTCCATCATGGAAATCTTCTGTTAGACCCAAGCTGACACTTTAGGGTACACAAGAAATAGTTTCTGCATGCTGAAAGTGAATCCCGATGACACTGTAAAAAACATAATTATTCCCTTCTAAAGTTGAACATGAAAAACTAAGTCTTTGGGTTTTATGTCATAGAGTATGCAGAGAGCTGAATGACTGGTGGGTAGCTGTGCAAGTACTGACAGGCTGGTGGTTTTTCTCCTCTGAGCAGCTTTATAGTGCTTTGGAAATGGGTTGCAGTTTTTATTTTGGAAAAAGAGATAGAAAAGGCTGACAATATAATAGATAAATGCAGCACTTAAACCACACTCCCTTTGTGAAGCTGCTTTGAACAGGGACCTTAGCTGCCAGCCAATCATACTGACACTACTACAAATAGGGCTGCCAGATCCTCTCATCGCTCTGGCAGGGGGACTTGGGGGGCGTTCCTAGAGTGGGTGGGGATGCCCCAAGTCCCACCCCCAAAGCCCCACTCCCAAGAGAGACCACCCTCCTGGTCGCTCCTCTCTCTCCCCTTCTGCCCGATTTAAAGGGCTTCAGCTGATTGGTGGGGACCACATGGCCTGCCAATCAGCTGGAGGGCCCTTTAAATCTGACAGGAGAGAGGGAGGGGGCAATCATGGGCTGCACGCTCAGCTCACAAAAAGACCCTTTAAAGGGTATTTTTGTGAGTGGGGTGGGGGCTATGGTGTGCAGGGCTGGAGGAAATGATCCCTGTGCACTGCAGTCCCCACCCCACTCACAAGGGTCTTTTTGTGAGCTGAGCATGTGACCCACGACTGCCCCTCCCTCCTGCTACATTTAAAGGGCCCTTCAGCTGGTCAGTGGGCCATGTGGTCCCCACTGATCAGCTGAAGCCCTTTAAATCGGGCAGGAGGGGAGGGAGAAGGGTGGCCAGGCAGGTGGTCACTCTTGGGGGTGGGGCTTTCCCTGCTGGCCAGCTGGCTAGGGCAGATTGAAGCCCCCAGAAGCGGGGAGAACCCCCTCCTGGACCTGGGGGCTGGCAAACAACGCTCCCTTTAAGCTGTGGAGTCTTGTGAGCAAAAATTCTACTTTCTAAGCTACTGGCATTAAAGTTGTGAGCGAGTGATTTGGCTACTGCATAAATTAGTTTGCTCTGGAGCCATCCTTCCTGAGCTAAGACAAAAATGTCTAAGCTGGAGACTAAAAACTGTAAGCTAGCTCACACTAACTCTGCTAAGAGGGAACACTGTGTGGCAACCCTAATTACAAAATCTGAAGAACCTGTGAAAATTGAGAATATGGAGCTTATATTTGAAGGCAAGGGGAACACACAAGCTGCTGCTTTGAGGCATGCCTGTTCTCACTATTAGTATCACTACTGCTTGCTTTCATTATGAAAAGATGCAACCTATAGGTAGTTGTGAGAATAACAAAAAATATTCTGGGTTCTACATAGCTGAGACATTCATGATATGAATTCAGGAAGAAGTCTTGAAAGAGAATGGGATGTCTACATAGAAACCAAAGTCTCTAATGCAGGTCTGGCCCAAGGGTTCTTGGAGCCCTAGGCAAATTATACCCTGCCCTGGATAGCCCAGGCTAGCCAGATCTCCTCAGTTCTCAGAAGCTAAGCAGGGTAGGATCCTGGTTAGGATTGGCGACCACCAAGAAATACCAGAGTCACTACACAGAGGCCAGCCCTGGCAAACGACCTCTGAATGCCTCTTGCCTTGAAACACTATGATGTCACCATGAACTGGGTAAATTATGACTTTGGTGCCTCACTATAAGCAAGGGAAGACTCTCTCTGTTTTCCACCAAACTTTCTTGTTCAGGTCCTGCTTCATGGAGAGCGGGTGCAACCAAGCTCCTGGCCTGAAGAGCCAAGGTTGCACAGGGCCTGTGGCTGGCCTTGTTTATGGGCCGTTGGGCAACAGCAGAACAACTTGGCTGTGTTGGCTCCTGAACTGCTTCAGTCCCCATCCACCCCATGTGAGCCCTTCCAAGCTTCCCTGGATGGAGGCTGGGATGGCCCAAGACCCCCAGAGCTCACTCAATTGCCTTGCCTCTGCCTGCAGCCTCCTCCGCCAGCCCAGAAGAGCTTAGCCAGGGACTGAGACCTTGGCAATTCCTCAGAGGCCTCTGTGTTGCAACTGCCCCAGCAAAGGATGAGGGAGTAGAAGGGAGTGGATGATGGAACCTCAGGGGAGGTGCCTCTGCAAAGCTTGCCTCTGGGAGGCTGGAGGAGGAAGGACCATGGTGGGGGGCAAAAGGAGGAGAAGAAGCACCTGAAGCCAGCCACCCAACCCCAGCTGTCTGCCCTCTTGGTCAGCTGTGCTCCTGCATGGCAGGGATTCAACAGGGTTTTGGAATGGAATGCCCAGCTTGAGTGAGAAGATGAGGGGTTTGGTGGGATTCTGTTCTGATGTTCAGGGCAGGTCCCTCTCCCCTGGACCCTGGATCACCTCAGGAAACAGCAGTACAGAGCACTGAAGAACAGGTAGGTGGCAGTGCCACAGTGCCATATCCCACAAGGGAGGAATAGTACATACCCCACTGTGGAATTCTGGCCAGGTGCATTGATGTGGCACCACCCATAGCTACCACTGCTCTTCCTCCCAAGCAGGCACTGGAGTCTACCACCACAGACCATAGTTCCCCCAATCATGATAACAGAGAAAGGCAGGAAGGCTGGATACATTGGCCATGGCTTGCTGTGCCTGATCCTGAAACTGTGAAAGTGCTAGCCTGGCCCTGCACAGAGCAGTCAATGCTTTGCTATTCTTCAAGGTCACCTAGCACTGCTGAACAAGACAACACAAGGATAAAACGGGTCCATGAATACAGGACAGCAAAGTATTCACATAAGGATCCAGGTATTGGAAAGCTGGCTAATTTTCAAATGATGTACCTCTTCTTCAGAAAAGTTTTTGTATGTGTGTGGTTTAAAAGCTGAGGAGCCATAGCGCTTAGTCATAGAAACAGTCTATGAGATTACCTGATTACAACTGTTCTTGCACATCACTGTGTCAGATGGACAAAGGGAACAAAATGTAGTGAATATTTTGGCATCAAGCAAAGATTTGAAAAACCTCACCAATAGGTTTGTAATGTAACAGGGAACAAAAAAGGGGGGGGGACAGAAGGGGGGCAAGGCCAAGAATATTAGTTGGACAGCCAATTACTACTATGTCAACTTCAAAATGTATTCAATTGTATTACTGTTCTTAATATGAAACTACCACAGTAAATACCTGAAAATGAAATTGCAAATAATATTGGCATTTAAAAATAAATGCATCATTTAACTGCTAAACTATCAGTCTAAGAGAGACAGAACTGGTTAAGAATTTGCCCATGAGGTACAGACAGTTTAATCTCTCCCCCCATATAAAGTACCCTGCATTTTCAGTAGAAGTTGTAGTTTTGTCTTCAAGCAAGACAGTGTCTTCAAATGTATTTAGCTTCCTTGCCCATGAGCAGAAATCTATCAGAAAATAACATTATACCTGTTGCAGTGTCTCCAAATCTCTGTGTTGCAACTTCTTTTCTGCCAAGCGAATCTGACTGCAATACTTCTCAATCTCATCTTGCCAACCCTGAAAAATGCAGACATGACCTTTCACCAGATCAGAAGGAAACCATGTAGAATGAGTGTAACATCTGGTAGCAGAAGTAATGGATCTTCAAAATTCCTCAGTCATAATTATCAACAATATCTCAGACATTGCAAATAAGGTTCAGCAAACCTTCCTTTCAGTGAGTAATAACTTCCGTTCTAAAGCAGCAGTGATATTTATTTATTTTATTGTATCCCGCCCTCACTGCAAGCAGGCTCAAGGTGGGTTCCATCAACATTAATACAATACATAGTAACAAAACCAATTTAAAACAAGACGATTAAAACAATACAATAATAATCACAACAGCAATTTGTACTCAATGAAGCTCTAATCACCAGACTGTTCACTATGGAAAGTGTGTCAGGAGGGAATTTAACAAATTAATGCGAGGCTCCTGTGAAATGAAGGTGCCTGCTGCATCCCTGCGTGATTTGTTTCTCTAGTTTTGCCTTCCTTCGAGAGTGAGTGGATAGTAATTTTGTCCTCTCTCTATGCCAGGAGTAGGGCATTCAGCCATACAATGCTGCAGCTGAATTGTTCATCCCCAAAGGTGACTGTGCCTTGATGAGTAGTGATTGTTGCAGAGCCATTAGATTAAAAAATATGAGTATCCACCTCTTCCCATTTTCACTAAATAGTTTTAACAGTTTGTGCGTTGGGGGAGGTGTTTTCAACTGATGAAACTGCACAGGAGTGAAATAGTTTACTATCCTATTTCCCCTCGTGGTCCTGATCCTAATCACTTGTAATTTAGGCAAAAACTACTGAAAAGATCCAATCACGAACCTCCAAGTTCTCATCTCTTTCAACCCTGAATAGCATGGTTGAATCACCCCATCCTGTATTGAAATATGCAGGATATGCAAGCCAAGAAACATAGGAGGCAATTCATTTTAGAGCTTATGGTCCAGTAGCATCTCCTTCCCAACATACAAAAGTTTGAAATAAACTAGAAACATCTAAAAGAACTTGTAGCACAAAGATTTAACAGAATCCCCTCTTGTCTTTCTTAGACAATAACAGAATAATGTAGGCTTAAATCATTATCAGGATAAAATTGTTATTCAGATAAGATAAGAAGAGTACTTGTGATAAATCTTGCAAACTTGTTTTGAAGTAATGCCAGAAGTTAACTTAAAAGTATTAAAGCTGTAAAGCTTCAAACTGTCCTGATGCCAAAAACTTTAATCAACTCTAAAAAGAGCTTCTGATCTGCCCAGTTTCATCCTGTTATATATTACACACACAATATAACACATAATAGAAGTCCTCCAAAAAACATGTGCAGAACCATTCCTTCCTAAAGGAACCTGGGGAAGTTAAAAAGGAAGGGAGATCCATACCATCTTTTAGCTCCCTGATCTCCAAGCATAACCTCTTCACTACATGATACAAAAAGGGTGGCCTTTGTTTCTGCATGATACTTAACTGGAACTTTTGATTCACATAGTCCCCTTCTAACATGACACAATATAAATGACAATAGTTTGATTGCCCAAGAGCCTCAGATTTCCCCTTTCTGCCAAGCCATTCCAAGATACTATATTGTACTATAGAAATTATGTGTCATTTGGGTTATGAAGATTGGGATTCAAGTTCATGTGAAATTGCAATGATTTATACATTTCAAGCCCATTTACAAGAGAAATTAGTCATAATCCCACTGATCTCATTGGGGCTCCACTGCAATTAATTTGAGTTGAATGGGAGCCTTCCTTTGGAGACATTTTAAAAACTTCTATTTTGTTTCGAAGGCTGGCATCCTCATTAACTATGATACTCCATTACCATTTCAAAGAAGGAGGTGGGACCAGGGAAGGAATGGAATTTACCATTTCTATTTCCCTACATCACAGGGAAATATAAAGGGGGGAGGAGGTGGAGAAAGTAGATAAAGGAAGTTTTTTCTCCCTTTCTCCCATAATTCTTGAGGGCACTCGATGAAATTGGTGGGAAATAGGTTTAGGACAGGAAACATTTCTTTACTCAACTTGTAGAATTCATAGCCAGTGGAGGTAATAATGGCCACGAGGACAGATAGCTTTAAAAGGGGCTGGACAGCCTCATGGAGTAGAGATGCACTGATGGCTATGAGGCATGGTGGCTGAAAGAAACCTCCATATACAGAAAACCTCTGAATACTAGTGCTTGGAGGTAGCATCAAGGGAGGGGCTCAGCCTCTGTGCCCTTTTCATTTGGCCCTTCACCATTTTTGTTTATTATGGTTCTTGAAATACTGAATAGGGATATAAGGCAAGAAGAAAGAACTGAAGGTACAAAAATTAAAGGAGAATCTTATAAGTTGAGAGCTTTTGCAGACAATTTGATGTTCATTTTAAAAATCCTCTAAGGGGAACTGAAACCTTAATGATCAAATTGAAAGAATTTGGAGCAGTTGCAGGCTTTAAATAAACAGAAGACCAAGTTGACAACAAAAAATATGAAAATACAAGATCAAACAAAATTGATAAACAAAACAGGTTTTATAATAGAAAACACAATAAAACTTTTGGGTATTACCATGACAAGTATGAATTGTATGTTATTTAAAAATAATTATATCAAAACCCGTGCTGTTCCGCTTCGCTCCCGGGATTAAAAGATACTTGTTGAAAGTGGTAGCAAATTCTGAAGAGTGCCTTTATCCAGTCACACGGGGCCGACTGATGCGGGAGCATACCAGGAGGAGGCATGCAGGAGCATTCAGACTGCTGGCCCAGAGGCGCAGCTGTAAACAGCTTTTTCCTGGTAAATCGGCTGGATGCCTATGTGTGTATGAGGGCATGAGCGCATATGTGCTCATGCGCTCATACATATATAGGCATCCAGCCGATTTGGGGAGGATCCCCTTGCACTGGCACTGCATTGGGCGATACAGCAGAGCACAGCCAATCATATCGCTGCTGACTTATGCGCAATGCGGGTTGCTCCCGGCTTTTTGGCTAAGTGTTCACACTTCCAGGAAGCGGAACGCAGTGGGATAAAGGCACTCTTTGGGATTTGCTACCACTTTCAACAGGTATCTTTTAATCCCGGGAGCGAAGCGGAACAGCACGGGTTGCCTACAGGTGGGGAACGCCAGGCAGATGTGTCTGTGTGAACGCCCCCTTTAATCCGCTTGGGAAACGTGGCTGAAACGTGGCTCTAGCAGGGCAAATTGCCAGTCTAAACTCAGCCTTATATATCCAAAAAAGGGATTACTTGAGCACATGGTCTCGTATCCGCAGGGTTTGCTCTGCTGCATTTTTTGGGATTCCTCCACCAAAATTGCTGCCTTCCTATGCTTTTTAATCTAACTATTTCAAATTACTTTAGAGTATTCTTATTAACTTAATTGAACACTCCTGTTATAAAGGGAAGATTAAGAAAGATCCCTTACTCAGACAGCCTTTGTGATTGTTCTCAGGGGAAAATTGGTACTTTAATACATATTTTGTTGGAGTGTCGTGTCCTCTTAGAAATAGGTTTTTAACACAGTACCTACATAATTTTTTAATGTTATAAATTGATTGATTTGGGGTTTGTAGTTTATATATTGCATTAATCAATTTATTGGATTTATTTATTGATTGTTAGTGCAGTGGGGATGTCAGGGTTAGAAGGAGAGAGGAGATGAGGATATCATTAATTGAATATTTGTCCTTTAACCCAATTACTGTGTTTTGATTGTTTTTCTCTACTAATGAAATTTGGATTTCTGAATAATTAATCAAACTAACTAGCTTAACATAAATTGATTAAATCAGGTGTTTAAATCTATTTATTAATCAATTTACTGAATTGGTTGCTAGTAGGGAGGGGGGCTAGATTGGGAAGAGGGTGGTGGGAAATGGTTGGATTGTGTTGTGCAGTTTATGGGATGTGGGTGGGCGCTGTCTCTATTTTATGCTGGATGTTTAGTTGGTCCATTCTTTGGCCAATAAAACTGTGCAGGGGAGGCCATGGAGGAATCGGGGATACCAGTATTAGAGGGGTGGTGAAGATATAGTGGTGGGTCAAGGTGGAACTCCTCTAAGTGGAAAGGAAGAAGCTGGAGATGTGATAATGGTCAGACTTCTTCCCACCTATGTCCCATCCTGAGAAAAGTTGGTTGTGGGACTACGAATAAATACCCACCTCTGGCACTAGTGTTGTTCAATGCCAGGTCTATTAATAATAAGACCTCTGTTCTCTGAGACTATCTTGTAGAGCAAAATGTAAAACTGGCTTGTGTGACCAAGACCTGGGTGAAGGAGGGTGAGACCGTTGCCCTGACCCAACTTGACCCACCTGGTTTCTCTGTCCTCCACCAGCCCAGGACAAATGGGCAGGATGTGTGTGGCATTATCCAAGAATCTTTTTCCTTTAGGGTGCTCCCTGCAGAGCCAACTGAACCCTGGTTAGCTTCAGGATGCTCTGTGGGATCCAATGCCCCCTGGTGGTTCGTTAGATGTCCCAGTGGAGGACTGGCTCTCCAAAGCCATTGACGAAATCAACCCCCAGTGCCCTCTCTGCCCTTGAACCTAAGCAGCCCTGTAGTATACCCTGGAGCTGTAGAGGATTAAGCAAGAGCTGAGATGGCTAGAGCAAGGATGGCAGCATGCTCATGATGAAGTGGCAAGAACATCTTATAAGATGTTTATGAAAGCCTATGAAATGGCACTGAAGACCACTGAGAAAGAGTTCTATGCAGCCTCCATTGCAACTGTGAACCTGCACCTAGCCCAATTATTTGGAACTATTCAGTCATTAACCACACTGCCGCAAGGCAGACAAAATAGTAGGGAATTGGCTATTGGCTGTGAGGCATTTGCAAGTTATTTAGTAAATAAAGTCATGTTGCTTCATGAGGACCTCCCAACCACAGTTGATACAGTAAAAGAACTGGAAGCCCCCTGTTCATCTTCAAGTCCAGTGTTAGACTATTTCAACCAACTCTCCCAGGAGGAAGTTGATAAGATCCTGCCTGTTGTAAAGCCTACCACTTGCCTCCTTGATCCATGCCCATCCTGGCTTGGTAAAGCCCATGGGGATGGTATGTGAGAGAGGAAGGAGGAGGAGGAGGAGTCCCAGAGTGGCTTACAATCTCCTTCCCTTCCTCTCCCCACAAAAGACACACTGTGAGGTAGGTGGGGCTAAGAGAGCTCTGAGAACTGATCTTGAGAGAACAGTTCTGAGAGAACTGCAGCTTGCCCAAGGCAATGCTCCCTCTAGGCTGTGTAGTCTTGTGAACAAATAATCTACTTTGTGAGCTACTGGCATTAAAGTTGTGAGCAAACAATCTGCATAAATTAGTTTGCTCTGGAGCCATCCTTCCTGGACTAAGACAAAAAAGTGTGAGCCAGAGGCTAAAAAACTGCGAGCTAGCTCACACTAACTCAGCTTAGAGGGAACACTAGCCCAAGATCACCCAACAGCTGCCTGTGGAGGACTGGGGAATCAAACCTGGTTCTCCCAGATTAGAGTCCATGCTCCTACACCAAACTGGTGCTCTTATCTTGTCCATTTCTTCTGGGAAATTCCCTGTGGGATTGAAGGAAGTGGCAGTACGTCTACTCCTAAAGAAACCATCACTAGGCCCTGTGGTTTTAGCTAACTACTGCCCAGTTTTGAATTTACAGTTTCTGGGGAAAGTAGTTGAGAGGGCAGTGGCTGAGCGGCTTCGGGCCTTCTTGGATGCTGCTGCAGATGCAGTGCCTTGATCCATTCCATTCCAGTTCCATCCTGGCCATGGGACAGAGACAGCACTGGTTGCCCTTACAGATGACCTCTGGAGACACTTGGATCCAGGCAGGTCAGTGCTGCTGTTACTTTTAGATCTAATAGCAGTGTTCGACACAATTGATTACAATCTAATCACACACCACATTGATGACATAGGAGTTAGGGGAACTGCCTTACAGTGGTTTTCCTCTTTTCTCCATGGTTGAAGACAGAGAGTGACACTTGGCAAGAGAGTCTCCCCATGGTACCACTAGAATGTGGAGTGCTGCAGGAGGTGGTCCTCTCACCAATGCTGGGGGATTTTAATGTCCATGCAGACGATAAAGCATCCTCTCAGGCTAGGGACCTAGTTTTTTTCCTTTGCCTTTTTTTCCTTTTCTCAATAAAAACTTAATATTCAAATTAAAAAAAAGATTCTATCGGGTGTTCGCTACTCCTCCCTATTTGGTGTCATCTGCAAATTTAATGAATATTCCCTCCACCGCCTTAGCCAGATCATTCATAAAAATACTGAAAAGTACTAGCCCTGTGGCACCCTAGTGGATGCCATAAAATGCCATTGACAAATTCTCTCTACGAGCAATTCTCTAACCAGTTCCCTAGCCACCTGTACTAAAGTCTAGTCCGCCATCCTCAGCTTACCCATCAGAACAAAGCTTTACTGAAATGAGTGTGGGAATTTTCTTTTTAATAAAAATTGTATAAGTTTTAATGCTAGTAGCAATTATCTGTACCATATTAACCTCCACTATTTCAGACATAATATTTTAAAAGGTGTGTCAAGGAAGGGGCAGTCAGTTAGCAAGTGGCTACTCACTCACTGGTGCACAAGTACAGTAAGCTGTCCCTCTGGTAACCAAACACTGGGGAGCAGGAGACACAGGCACAAAGCAAGGCCTTAGAACAGCAATGAAGAGAAGGGATACTGGGAGCCCTGGTCCTTTCAGTGGGTAGTTATGATCAGGGTCCCTGAACCAATGGCAACTGTTTATTTTTCCAAGAAGGGAGGAGTCAGAAAAACAGGAACGTGGGTTCAGTGGGAAAACCAGACCATTTGGACCTACCTGCCCAAGGGATCTGATAGATGTGCATAATAAAACCTGAACAGGGAGAGAGAAGCAAGAGCTACATGCCAGAGGGCTTCACTGGTAGAGACCTGAGCATCTCCCACAAGGGGCAGGATTCCTAACTCTGGATTGGACAGGGAGGTTTTCACCTAAGCAGGCAGAAGTTTTAAAAGGTGAAATCATCCTTTGTTCTGGGTTCAAACCTTTTGCCCAGATGCTGTGATCAGGGGCCCTCTCTGTCAGGGGGACACCAAGGAGTTTGGGGAGGATGTTTGCTCCATCTAAATTAACTATCTTGTAATTTAGTTAGATCATTGTTTTCCTTTTACTTCTTTAGATCTGTATTCTCCTGCTATGATAGCTATCGTCCATATATATATAATCTTTAGTAATAAAGTTAATTTTCTGATTAAGAAAGCAGACTGTTTGAAATCCTACCCACACACTGAAGATCATTCTTGCATGCTAAGGACACACACGCACTGGGGGAGCCAAAGTAATTGGAAACTCTGTCCTTTGTACTTGTTCAGAGGCAACCTCAAAGCACTGATTATCTGAGACACTGGATTTTTATATCTTGGGATGGTGGCAGGAAGAAGGAACATGCTCTTGCATGCAGGCAAACACACAACAAGCATGTGAGAATACACAGACCCAGGATGGGATTGTGACAGTTCCTACAAAGGCCAGGTGATGGCAATGGTTGAACCAACAGTGGGAGAGAAAACCTCCTCTGAGTGCTGGGAAATCCAGGTGGGTGGCATGTGCTGGGTTGAGAGACCTTGGATGGCTGCTGGTACCCAGACACCTTGGAGGGCAAGATGGCCTGCAGGTTGCCACGGATTGGGGTGCGAGGCCAGACAAGAGCGAGGAAGTCAAAGCACAGTCCGGGGTCAAGAGCCAGGAAAACCAACCAGCCAGGAAAACCAGGTCCAAAGCGCAAGGCAAAGCGGGGTGATCAAGGTACAGTCCACAGTCAAGAGCCAGGCGAACAAACCAACCAGGGAAGCCAAGTCCAAAGCGCAAGGCAAAAGCAGGGTCGTCAGGGTACAGAACTCTCAGTGCTGTCAGGTGCAGGATTTTCCAGCATCAGGAGCTCATCCTCAGCAGCTCTTAGCTCCTCTGCTGGAGCCGTGTGCTCAGACTCAGCAGGAGCCGGGACACAGGGCAGTGGACCTGTTCTGCCAAAGACTGCAGAGTAGTAGTCTTGGTGGTTGAAATAAGGGAATGTAGTGTTTAGGGTATCCCGGTCATACAGGGCTCTAAAGATAAGAACCAGAACCTTAGAAGTGAGCCAAGGCAGCCATTGTAGGTGTTTCAAAGTGGGGTGATGTGCTCATTTAATTATTAAAGTTTTATACTTCACCTTTCCTCTTGGCATAAGGAGGCTTACAAGTAATAATTAAAGCATTACAGATCTCTCCAAATAAAATAAAAGCCCTAATACCTCCCCACACACAAAGATACCTACTCTTTATACTTCACAAAAAGCCTTGGCAAACGAGGCTCTTGAAGATCTCCACTGAGGAGGTTCCTCTCACCTCTTCTGAGAGCCTATTCCATCGAGTGGGCACCACAACAGAAAAGGATCATGTTCTGATCAGTGCCACATGAGCCACCCTAAGTGGGTGAACAGCCAAAAAGTGGCATCTTGAAAGTGGCTATCAATGCATGGGAACATATGGGAGGAGACAGTCCGTCAGATATTTGGGCCATGGTCCTCGGCCATGAAGGACTTTAAAGATCAGCAGCTTGAACTGAACTCAGAAACAATCTGACAGCCCATGTACAACAACTGGGCTTCCACATTTTGCACCAGCTTCAGTTTCCAGGTTGTCCTCAAGGGTCAGCCCAACATTGAGATTGTTGCATTAAGACAATCTGCACTGTTTCACAAGCAATGTTCAGTGTGGCCGAATCTAAGAAAGGAGAGAGTTGCTAAACTGGATATAGTTGATAGAAAGTGCATCACATAGAAACTGGGAAGGATATGATTTTAAAGGGAGGTGTGAGAGAATACATGAATAACAAACATGGTTGCTCTTATAAGGCATTGTTTGGTCCTCAGTCTATATATGAAAGTTTCATTTTTTTTCTATACAGAAAAATCAAAGCGCAGTTTATAGAATACTGCGGATTTTCTCAAGGTTTTTTTCCCCTTCCTATTTCTATGTTGGATTCTTAAAAATGGGCCAGGCCTTTTCACACTGCTCAGGAAAGATTCATGCTATAGCAGCACCCACACTGTATATGTCTGTATGAATAGCACCTAGAGACTACTCAAAACCCACCATTGTATCTGTAATGTTCCTCTTCTGCCTGGATTCAGAGATCAGTGGTAGTAGTACTGGCACCATTATTTTCAGCCTTTGCTGAAAGTCATGCAACCATGGATGAATTGCCAGAGTAGCCAAAGCCTTGATTTCTTTACCACCACAAGCTGTAAGCAGTAGAGAGAAGATAGGTGTGGTGTTGTCCCAGGGACAAAAGATAGTACATTATGGGCTACGGACAAAAGATAGTATATTACAGGCTGCTCAAGTCAGAGATCGCACAGAGATCTGTAGGTGGAAAAACAGAAAGAGATGGGATGCTGACCTATGGTGACATGGGGAGAGAAAGAGAATACACTAGAGTACAGATAGAATTTATAGACTGAGGTAGAGAGAGAAAAAGGAGGTAGTATTAACAGAGAATGGTCCAAAGAGATAGATCCAGATTAAATTTTGCACTAAAATCAAGGATGGCGTAACTTCCACCAACTCCCTCTTCCTGCCGCAGACCTGTGATTTGCCTCTCATGCTGTTCAAGAGGGTCCCCTACCTCCCAGGAGTAGCATTTCAAGGAGATCAGTAAGATGCAGTGGGTAGGGGGAAGGCAGGAATGTTCTGAACATTTAGCCTGAATCTAATCCTAGAGGTGGTGCAATGAGAAGACATCCTGAACTATAGGGAGAGGGAATGAGTTCAAAAGAAACACCGAATTGTAAAAAAACCCAAAACCTTTTCTGCAGTTAATGTTGCAACACAGCCATCTTGAGTTAATAAAAATGTCAAAGTGGTCTTCAGAGTGATTTGAACTGTGCACATCTTTGTTCTAAATTATATAACAGCAGCATATCCATTCATTCCATTTCACCTCTCCCTTTCCTCCTAATATACACTGTCCACTCTGGATAAGCACTTAAAATAAAAGTAGCATTGGCACTCTTAATTTTCAAAGGATTTGACAAACATTACTAAATTGATATAACTGGTTAAAGCAGAAATATGACACTGTGCCTGCTGAAAAAAGACCTCACATTCTCTACTCACAACACAATATCAGTGTCATAGGTTTACAATTCAGATTATTAAGAAAAATACAAGAAAACCTAAACTAGACAGAAATCCACACATTTCTAAAAACTGCCCAATAATTCAACTTTTACTCTATAAACGGGGTGGGGGTGGGGGAGGAAACATTCTTCCGTAGACTGAAGGATAACAATGCCTGATGACGGCAACCATGTTTGCTATTCCTGCATCTCTCACCCTCATACCTCTCTATACAATACCTCTCACTCAATATTCTCCATTTAAATATGGTTATATTGATACACTAAACAACAAAACCTCAAGTGGGCACATGTCCCTATAGATTATGGATGTATTCTATCAAATTTTATCATATGATTGGGAACTATATTAGCTATTCTAAAATGGACATTTCAGTGATTTCACTGAAATATAGCTTATTTGCATGATTATGGTATTTAGCTTCAATATATAGCCTTTGTCCTTCTCAAACTTTATATTTAATTGAATTATAGGTGTTGTAAAAATTTAATAACAATCCTTTTTTTTTCTTTTGGTGTAAGTTTAACTGCCTACACGTTTGCTGTTCACATATGGAAAATTTCTATTTTGGTGGGAACTTTTTCAGTTTTTGCAGAAAAGCAATATATACAAGAAGTTCTCTCTCTGATACTAAATGGTTACTACACTATTCATTAAACTATCAACACCACAACACCAACAGAAAAATTCTCTCACATTTTGTTATTATGAAAACAGAAGTTAGGGCTAGAAGACAAATTGAATTTAATGCCTGAAGGGATGACAGCTCATGATTTACAACAGACCTAGAACTAACACACTTTGAAGACTTTTTTTTCTTATTACATCCAACTTGTTCTCCAGGTAGGGATATCAAAAACTTCTAATGAAAACTTAAACCTCACACCACCACATGAGGGAGCTTAACACTTTGCTTCTCAATAAGATGGGTATTCTCAAACCTCATTGCAGTTACTAAGCTTCTTTCTTGGCACTGCATGAGTTTGGGGGTCTAACTTCTTACAGGATACATGAGTGAAAGGGATTTACATGTGCAGGAACTACAAAGCAGTACATCCTCATGAGTATTCGTTAATCCTCCCAAAGAAAGAATGTAAAGAGACACCCAAATAATAGTCTAAAACTGTCCATGATATTATGACATTGTATTAAGTGCACTGGAGACAGTTGTAGTCAGCAATCAGAAATCTGCATCGTGTACTCTTTCCGGGGGGGGGGACTATTCTGTTATTGCTATATGAAAATTTTACTTAGCTTGTTTGAGAATGTTCTATTGTCACAAAGAAGAGATGCTGAAAGCTGGTCAAGAGTATTATTAATTTACTGCATTATTTTACTGCAGACTGCTGTCAATCAAGCTTTTCCAATCAACTTCAGACAGCTTTTAGATTAATGTTAAGAGTACTTTATAGGAGTAGGTCAAAGGTCTGATATAACTGCCCACATTACACACCTCTGAACAAAAATATAAAAAGTTAAAATATTGCTATTGGGATATTACTGCTGTAATCAGGTAGGAGACATTGCATTTTTCCTTTGGTCGGGCATGAGAGAAGAACTATATCTCATGAGACTATATCTCATGTTTTTCAATAAATGGATCTTCTCAACTCAAAGATACCATGACATCTTTAGCATACACTCACGACAGAAAAGTTCAAAACTACCAATTTAAACTACTTAAACGGAGAGGATTTACAAAGATTTTGTCTTAACATTTAGCTGACACATTGTCAAAAACGTTTATCACACTACCTTTTGAAGTTTCTTAGCTCCTCTCTAGTCATTAAAGCCTGAACTACAGTTTGTTATCAGTCTCAAAACACACATGCTAAGATTGTTTTTCCCCCTTTTTAAATACTGCCAAGCCTTCTGGTCTGATTTCAAAACTATGAACATCTTGCTTGTCTTAGCTGTGTAAACTAAATAAACCAGAAAAAAAGGTCTCCAACAGCTGGTCAAGCAGATTAATAGAACTTGATCTTATTAGTTTATGGAGAAAGATGACTGTCTTTTCAAGTATTTACTTTACAATGCCTGAATTTAGGGTTTCTTTTAAAGACATAAGTCTACTGAGTGCAAGGAAGCTTGTCCTGGTCTGGCAAGTTACAGAAAAATATGGCCACAAGTCTTATACAATATAAATTGTATAAGAAAGGTATATCTATGTTTCACATGTTCTTCTGGATTTTAAAGTCCTTTTTAATATAAATGGAAAAATTACTGTAGCTTTTTACAATTTCCAGATTGATGACCAGTGTTTGAAAATCCTAATGAAACTATCCATAGAAAATGTACATAAAAACTTACATAATTAAAACTAGGTTGCTCTTACCTATAATTTATTCATCAAGTCTGTGAGGATTCACATAGAACAGAAGGAGGAGGAGGAGGAGATTTATACCCCAGCCTTCACTCGGGGTCTCAGAGTGGCTTATAATCTCCTCCTCTTCCTCTCCCCACAACAGACACCCTGTGAGGTAGGTGGAGCTGAGAGAACTCTGAGAGAACTGTGACTGACCCAGGGTCACCCAGCTGGCTGCATGTGGAGTAGTGGGGAATCAAACCTCGTTCTCCAGATTAGAGTCTGCCACTCTTAACCACTGCACCAAACTGTGCACATGCAGACCAGCTGCAAAAAATTCTGGAGAGTATCCGAGTGTGAAGTGCTCCCCCTTCCACTCCTGCCTTCAGTGTGAGAAGGAGAGGAGGAGGCACCCTATAAAATTATGGCACTTAATGAGCTCACTGCAGGGTCACAGAGAGGAAGGTATGACTGTACAGACGACCCCTCAATAAGCAGCAGTTACAGGTAACTAGTTATCATCTTTGTAGTCTCTGTGCAGTCCTAGATGGAAGACTAGTGATTCAATTTGCCAAGAAGGTGGTGGATGTGAGGTTCTCAATTGAAAATTATCTGTAATGCTGCTGCTTCCTTTCTAGTGCTGATGTCCAGCAAGTAAAAGCCATGAAAGAAGAGGACCACATTGCAGCTGTGCAGAAATCTTCTACAGGATCTCCTTTCAGTAAAACAGTTGAAGATGCCTTGCCAGTTCACTGTATAATCTTATGAGGAAAAATATCCAGAGGGAGATACTTCAAGCAGATGATTTCTCTCCATTCACCTTTCCCACACATCAAATAAAAAGAAGGGTGTCCTTTCTTAACTTGGTTGTTCTTTGTATGTAAATAGACTTTTTAATATGTGGAAAGTGCGATATTTGCAGAATGAAGAAAATAAAACAAGTAATACTATCTCTTAATTAGTGTTGAAATTAGAAACTACCTTGGGCAGAAAATCCATCGTTCTTAAAAATACCTTACCTTTAAGGAATTTCATGTCTCAATGCCATAATTAAGTTTATGGGCAGAGCTGATAGATAACAAAAAACACTGTTTCAGCTGTTAAATATTGTAGAGAACAAGTAGCTAGAGATTCAAAGGATCTGAATATTAACAAAGAAAGTACTAGGTGCAAGATTCATTGGGACACAGGTAATTTAATTGGAGGGTATATATTTAAGCCTTTCAGAAAGTATTTAGACTCTTTTTGGCAAAAACTGATATTTCATCTGAAGAATCATGAAAAGCAGCAATAGTAGCCAAGTGTCCCTTCATAATTGTGAATGCTAAACCAATTCATCTTAGGAAAAATAAATATTCAAAGACTGGGCATTTCATATGAAAATATCATCCACCTTGGGACCAATGTGAGATATTTTTCAACTTGGCCAGATAGGGCTGCCTGGTTTCATAGCATCTATAACTATTTTCTAAATAATTTAAGAGAATGATGCCTTCCGGGCTAAATCAGCTAAGCTGTTTGGCAAAGCATTTTTATGTTATGTTTTATATTTATTTGATATATATCCTGCCCTCTCCTGAAAGTGGGCTCAGGGCAGGTCACAACATGTCAATAAAATACATAGAATTAAAATATTAAAAATAATAATCCAGATTAACAAATAACAACAAATTTACTAATCAGATTTAAGAGGACAGCTAATGCAGAATTTCAGATGTCTCCTGAGGAACTTAGATAAATGGTCATGCACCGCAACATGTTACCTGGCAATGCTTTGTTGATCTTGTAAACAGAGTTGTCAGAATGGGCACTATAGCACTGTAGCAGTACAGACCATGTGAGCAGTGAAAGCAGGGGAGCCTGAGATGAATTGGACATCCGCCACCTCAACCAAAGGCCTAACAGAACATATCCATTTTACAGGCCCTGTGGAACTGTAATAAGTCCCACAGGGCCCTGATCTACAGTGGGAGCATGTTCCACCAGGCCGGTGTTGGGGCCAGGGCACAAAAAGCTCTGGCCCTTGTCAAGGCTAAATTGACATCTTTTGGGCCAGGAACTATCAGAAGGTGTTGTTTGGCTGAACATAAAGCTCTTTGGGGCACATATGGGGAGGGTCAATCCCATAGGTGTGTTGGTCCCTGGCTGTGTAGAGCTTTGAAGGTTATGTTGTGTACCAACTGAGGACTGCACACGCGGTTGCCTTCGCACACAGTCATGCGAATGGGCAAAGCTTCGCTTCCTGAGACAATAGCCAATGCAGATCCTAGGACAGACCTATTGGTCAGCCAGGATCCAAGCAGTAACCTATGGGGAATTGGGGGCACTGTAATTAAGCCTATCATGGGTATGGTTGTGTGTGGGGTGTGGTTTGCGATGGGGATTTAAGCAGGCCTCAGGTCCTGCTGACCCTCTGTCTTTGGTGTCTGGAATAAATAAACTATGAGCTGATTCACTAACTATGGCGTCCAGAACCAGTACTTTAGAGTTATTACCATAACTTTGAACCAGATCTGGTACTCCATTGGTAGCCAGTGCAATTGGTGCAGCACCGGATGAATGTGTGACAACATACACATCACAGTCAACGGGCATGCCACCACATTTTGCACTAGCTGCAGTTTCCTGGTCAGGTTCAAGGGCAGCCCTGCATAGAGCGCATTGCAGTAATCTAACCTAGAAATGACCATTGCGTGGATCACTGCAGCCAAGTCTCGGGAGCTGAGATAGGGAGCCAGTTGCCCAATCAGCCACAGACGATAAAAGGTTGATCTGGCAACAGTGATGACCTGGGCCTGTACAGAAAGTGAGGCATCCAGCATCACCCTTAGGCTCCTCACCCTCAGTGCCCGTGTTAGGGTTGGAAGACGGATTTCCAATCCCAGACCCCAATGACTTAGGTATAGGATGAACTGTGATAAATTACCTCATAATTATCCTTCCCTCAAAATATTTTTGTGCTTCTGGAAACTACCAGCACTGTTGGCCTAACTACATGATAAACTGTACGTGGGTCTTTTCCCTGGACTCTGTTGACAGGTGTGCTCTGGGAGTCACATTGTGAGTACTTTCTGAATATCATATTTTGATGGTCAGAAAAAATGGGAAGGCACATAGCAGCAGAGAAAAACTGAAGAACAACAAAATTTCAAAACATGTCTGCTGTCAACAGCAGAAATAAGAAGACTAAGGGATTAGACAAGGGAGGGAGGCAGGTAATTCAGGGATCACTCTGACCTCTTGCTGACCAGTTGTAAGTGTCTATGTGTGAAGTACATTAAAACTCAGTAAATTTAGGATTCTAGGCAGCCAAGAACCCCCTTTCCCCTGTTGCAGGATTAGGTGCACCCCATCCCTTCTTACATAATTTAAAATGAGAAAAAGGTAGAGAAGAAGAGGGATGATACTCCCTAGAACTTTTTTATGGCTGGCCAGCTTATGTGCAGTTTCCATGGAGCACAGAGGCTACATAACTGAACATATTAAACTTATCACACTTTAAATTTTCAACATTGATTTGTAGCACTACCCAATGTCCTACAAATCTTTGAGGATGGCCTAGCTAGAATTTGTCTAACACATACCAGAAGGTATTTAATTTTCTGAACCTTTAAAATGGGAATTAGCACAAGTTAGGGGACTACATGGAGGATGTAAAACAGAAACACACCTGTAACTGGATGAAAGGCTGAAAAGAGATCAGCAGAGGTTATATATAAAACAAAAATTAAGGAAACTGAGAGCAGGTTGCTTACCTATAAACTGATGGTCTTTGAACTAATACTTTGAAGACAAATAAAAAAACACTATAGGTTGGTCCTAAAGAAACAAAGCAAGACTGTGAAAAGGATTTTTACCACCTTTCTCAGCAGTTCCTTATGACCCCAAAAAGCCACACTTGAGGGCTGGGGTATCTGTGTATGACCACTCCCTCTAGCTGGTTCACCTCTGCTACCCTCCGCTGTGGTTCTCTACCTGGAGCAGTTCCCCAGGCCTCACAATCAGGGTGTGGGCAAGGGTGGTTGTACCCAGCCCCTTTCCCTGAGAAAGAGAGCTTAGCTGTGACACCAGGCCCAGCATCGTCTCACTCCTCCCTGGCTTAATTTGGGAGCACCCCTTTTATTCTCTACTTGTGGCCTCCACTCCACCCTCCTCTTGAGCCTGGGCCAATCTCAGCCCATCCTTCCCTTGTCTTTACTCTGGCCCCACTAGGGTGTGATTGCTCAAAAGATGGCCACAGTTGTATAAACAAACTGTAAAGCAACAAAGATCTGTGAATGTCACACTAACGTAATGTTTATCTGAGTAACCTTGTTTGAATACACGAAATTAGCATACAAATAAGTACAGATTACAGGTTGTTTGTTCTTAAACAGAATAGATGTTGTTAGGCATATTGTTCAACAACAGAGTAGATGTTGTTTGGCGTTAACGGTGGTCTCCAAAATGATCTACTGTTTCGATTTCTCTCTTCTTCTGAACAAAGACAAAAACTGAAATGAAGAACCAGGTAGCATTCGAGCTACTGAAGAACCTTACAAACAACTTGTCTCAAGTCAATTTCTTGTTCCGTGCTTCATCAGCATAAAGGTTTGTAGTTATCCCAACTTCATGGTGACAAAATTTACAGATTTCCAAGCGGGCAAAATACTGCTTGTAGGCTGACAAAATTTACAGACAGATTTCCAAGCGGGCAAAATACTGCTTGTAGGCTACAAGCAGTATCTTGCCCGTTTGGAAATCTGTCTGTAAACTTTGTCACCATGAAGTTGGGATAACTACAAACCTTTATGCTGATGAAACACGGAACAAGAAATTGACTTGAAACAAGTTGTTTGTAAGGTTCTTCAGTAGCTCGAATCCCACTAGGGTGTGTCCATTCACCTTTCCCAGGTGCCTCTCATTAGTCTTTAACTGAGAGCTCTGGCCAGCTGTCAGAAATTCCCAGTTGTGGTGTGAGTAGGCTGCTGGTTCTTCATCATTGGCTGATAATGTCATTGGCAGACAACAAGCATTTGTTGCAGGAACCAGTTGTGAGGGCTGGCCCCTGGGCTTCCCAATCAGTATGGAACCCAGCAGCAAGGCGGACCTTTAGTGTGACTCCATCCCCAGCTCCCACTGTAAAGGTTCTTCTCCCACTGGATCAGGTAAGTGTGGCAGGTCTGGGGTTGCTGCTGGAGTGGAAGCTGGGTGAGGGCTGCAGCAAGACAATGTGGGATGAAGGCCTCCAGCCAGAAGGGGGAATCATCAGAAAATGGCCCTCCCCATCTTTTGCACCAGCTCTTCCATGACATATACACATGGTGTAGGTGAACTTTTTGTGCCAGTTTCCTCTTCTGAATACAGCTTCCCATGCCATTCCTGAGGGTCTCTGAATGCTCAGGTACAGTTTTTCAGGGAATGCAGTAGAAGGTAGCATAAACCCCTTCAGCAGGTTTGTTCTGTTTGCTGTTCTTTAGGATCCATCCCAAAAGTACTTTGCTGATATGATCAAAAACTATCTAAGTAACTCAGGCTCACATGACATTTTAACATGACATTTTAAAAGTGGTTCAGCACAGACATTTAAATTATATTTTCCACATTTAAATATGCTTTATCCATATTCTGTGTTAACATTTTTTCCACTGCTACTTTCCTGAAACTTGCACAGTAATCTCTTTTAAATCTCTTTAATGTACTATCAATGCAGATGCTATAAATTTTTTAAGGAGGAAAGCTGACTTAAATTCCAACAGTGTTGACAATGTTGCAATATCTATGAATTTCAGGAATGAGAATTGTTGAGTTTACACTTATTGTTGGGCTGAATTTCTAGAGTCCAACACTGAACCATGAACAGAAGGCACTCACAAATATCCCTTTCCTTAGCAGCCCTCTGTGATTCCTGAAAAGCTGATTGTCCTGGATGGATGTCCATCAGAGCATCTGAGGCAGGAGCCAAGCCCCGCCCCCAGCCAGCGTCCCCGGGAGTCTTTCAGGCAGCCGAATGTCAATTTCAGCTCCATTATATCCTATGGGCCATTGAAGTCAATGGTGAAAACATAGGGTATATTCTGGGGGCTGGAGGGAAGGGGGTTTGAGGGAGAGGCTCCAAACTCACAGGGTAGCTGATGGAGCCTCTCCCCAAGATACCCACCAAGTTTCAAGAACATTGGATCAGGGGGTCCAATTCTATGGGCCCCCAAACAGATTGCCCCTATTCCCTCCATTGTTCTCTATGGTGGGAAAAAAGTAAGTAAGCCTCCCGGCCCACCACATCGGGTGCGTGCTGTTCGCCCAGGGCGCCACTGATGCTTGCTGGCTGATGGTGCTGCACTTGCTGCCTGGCAGTCCTACCCACCACGCGGTCCTAATGTGCCCCCACTCCGCTCACTCACTCTATGCCCCCCAAACCCGCCCACTCCCTTCAGGCCACCTGTTTTGCAAATGACAGAAAACTTTTTCTTCCAGTTGGTGCAACGGCTGTTGAGGGGAGGTGGCTCTGGCTGCCAGCGGAGAGTCGCAGCAGCTCCATCCACACCCTGCTTTGCCCAGCAGCAGGTTGCTGGCAAGCTGCATGAACCTCGAGGAGGCCTGCGCTTTGCCAGTTGAGGTGCGGCAGGTGGGTGGGCAAGAGAGGCAGCTGAGTTCCCCTTCTCGGGAAAACCATGTGACCATTTCCGAACTCCTGCTGGAGCTGTTTCTACAGAGCCCCTTGGTGACCTGGGTGAGTTTGCAACACTGCCACGCGTGGTCGGGACTGCTTGCATAGAAGCAGCCAGGAGGGAGAGAGAAGGGTGGCAGCCCGGTGCCCCCCTCTTTCTTCCTTCCTTGGTGGGGGGCACCACCCAGGAGACAGGATGCTGGACTCGGAGGACCCTCTTTGGCCTGGCCCTGCAGGGCTGTTCTGGAGTTCCATGGGGGGGAGAACTCTGGCTGCCCAGGGAAGGGCAAGGGGTGCGCTGATCTGCCCCACCTCCTGGTTCCCCCCAAACCTGGGTTTTAGATGCTTGCTTTATGGGTGGTGCTGGAAAAGGCTGTCAACTCACAGGCAACCCATGGCCATCCTTCATGGGGTCTTCAAGGGAATCAGCATTCAGAGGGGGGTTGTCATTTCTTGCCTCTGCATAATGACCCTGGACACCCTTGGTGATGGATCTCCCATCCAAGGACTAACCCAGGCTGACTTTGCTTAGCTTCTGAGATCTGATGAGGTGAGTCTGGCCTGGGTCATCCAGGTCAGGACAAGAGACTATCACAGGTGTTTTGCTGCTGCCTGCCTCTGCCTAGGGACCCTGGACTTCCTTGGTGGTCTTCCATCCAAACACTAACCAGGGCTGACCCTGCTTAGCAGCCAAGATCTGATGGGGCTGAGATTGGGCTAGTCTGGGCCATCCAGCTCAGGGGGTGTTCTCAATACACTGGTGAATTCATATTCAGTTGACAGCAGCAAAGCATATCCTATTACAGAAGAGAAGATATCCCAATAAAGCCCATGATTTGTATAGCTAGCTACCATTTGGGCATGCTGCAGTTTGTGGAAAGATCCATGGCATTTCCTGGGGGAAACAATGTATCATTGCATAGCTAGCAATGCAAAGAGTCCAGTGGCACCTTTAAGACCAAGGCTTATTTAGGTAAAAGCTCTCCCTCCTCTGTGAGGGTAGATTTACGTGTGTGTGTGTCCCCCATAGCTAGCAATTCAAAAGAGTCCAGTGGCACCATTAAGACCAAGGTTTATTCAGGTACAAGCTCTCTCACCTTCTGAAACACTTCCGGTTATGTCTGGGGGTGTGGCATATGCAAATAAATTATGCTAATGAGTTATGCTAATGAGCTCCTGCACCTCTTTTTCTACGAAATGACCCTTGACCAACACTGAACTTCATTTGCCACATTGTTGCCCACTCACCCAGTTTGTGGAGATCCTCTTGAAACTCTTCAGTCAGTCTTAGTTTTCACCATCCTGAATAATTTTGTGTCATCTGCAAACTTGGCCACTACACTACTAAACCCTAGTTCCAGATCACCTATGAATGAATTAAATAGTACCAGCCCCAACACCAATCCTTGTTGGACCCCACTGCTTACTTCCCTCCTATTGTGAGAAAACAGGGTTGCATTTACCTGTAGCTTTTGTTCATCAAGTGGTCTTCTATGCAGGCAAACATGGAACCACACTTGTAACAGGCCTACCACAGGCATCTTTTCTTTAAAGCTCTCTAGAAGATCCTGAGCACTCCTCCCATCTCAAGCTGGCTTTTTCCTGTCCAGACAGCATGGGATGTGGAGAGCGCTCTTTCCCTCAGTCCTTTCGTTGCTGCTGTAGGAAAAAGACCCCATAAGCACAGGGTCCCACAGTGGAGATAGGAGGGAGAGATGTGTGCCTGCGCAGAAGACCACTTGATGAACAACTGATACAGGCAAGTGCAACCCTGTTTTCATCTCCATGGCTTCTGTGCAGTCCTACATAGAAGAATCATAAGGTCACTTACTGGAAGGAGGTGGGCATGGGATCCTCAGCGAAACAAAGACTGAAGGACTATTCCCCACACAGCTGCATCCCATCTGGAGTCTGCACTGACCATGTAGTGCTTGATGAACATTGACAGGGAAGACCACATAGCTGCCTTGCAAATGCTGTCCAAGGGCATCTGGAATGCTGTGGAGGACGACTGGGATCTGGCTGAGTGAGCTTTTAGGTGAAGCAGGCAGTCAGCCTTGGAGGCAGAGTAGGCCAACTGTATGGCCCTCACTACCCCAGTGTGAGTTGGTTTGGGAAGAAGCCACCCGATCTGGTTGTCAGAACAGCAGGTTGTCATCCTTCCACAGGGATGTGGCCCAGTCTAAATAAAAAAGCAATGACCTACGGACATCTAAAGTGTGTAAAGTCCATTCCTTGTCCAATGTTGACTATGTCCTGGGAAATGTGGAAGGCAGATAACACTTTTAGAAGGATGTCCAGACTCAGGCAGAGTAGGACCTTGTTTGAGTGAAACCTGGTGACAGAAGGAGAACAACATATGACCCTGAGCACTTCCACTCTACAGGCAGAGGTAAAAGCCGAGAGGAAGGCTGCTTTATAAGAGAGGAATGGCAGATCTCACATAGCAAGGGGCTTAAAGGGCTTAAAAATTAAGGCCAAGAGCCAGTGAGAAGTTCCACTGGGGAGCAGGTGGAAGTGTCATGTGTGTGTGTGTGTATATGTGTGTGTGTGTATAAGTTAAACAGGCCCTTCAGGAATTTCTTGGAAATCTGGGCACAGAAACAGGTGCTGGGGTCATGAAAAGCTGAAATGGCAGACAAATTACCTTTAATTGAATTAACAACCAAGTTAATTTCAGATGCAGTAGATATTCAAAGATGTCGTTTAAAGGGCAGGACTCAGAGGAAAAAAATGGGGGTAACAGCCCAGATGAAGAACTTTGACCATTTGGCCACATAAGACCACCTTGTTGATGGGTGTCTGGAAGACAATAACACCTGCTCTACCCTGTCAGACCACACTAGTGGTTGTGTATCAGACAACCTGACAGGTGCAGGGATTGGCCATTGTGATGAAGGAGGGACCCTATGAAGGAGGTCTTCCACTATGTAGAGGTATGTAGAGGTATTCAGACAGGGACCATAAGGTCAGAAACCACACCCACTTGGTTCAGAATGGTGCAGTTAGAATACAGTGGAACTTGTCTGCCTGAATTTTAAAAAGAACCTACACTAGCAAAGAGATTGGAGGGAAGGCGTAAAACTGGGGTCAGATTTAAAGCATCCCCTATGTAGTGGGTATCCACCCCAGCCAAGTTACAGAACTGAGGACATGGCATTCAAAGAGGAAGTGAACAGGTCCACCTGCAGATGGCCCCATTAGTGGAACATGGGAAGCAAGTAGCTCTTCTTGAGGCACAATTCGTGTGTGGAACTGATGTCTCTGTTGAGAGTTTCTGCTGTGACATTCGCCAATCTGGTGATATGAATGCCCTCCAATGATACAGCATGTCAAGTAGTCCAGTGCCAAATGAGGGAAGCTTCTAAGCAGAGGGACAGAGAACCAGTATTTCCCTGCTTGTTTATGTAGAACTTTGTTATAGTGTTGTCTGTGACTATTAGCACCTGCTTCCTGGTGACTAGGGCTGTTAAAGACCTAAGAGTCTCTGAATAGTTTTAATTGATTGGAACCTACTGGAGGAAAGCCTGAGCACCATCGCTATAGAGAGGCTTCCCTATTACAAGGGAGGAAGGCCTTGTCCCAGTAGGAGTCAAACTGGGCACCGATGAAAGAAATGTACTGTGTGGGACATAGGACAGATTTATTCAAGTCAATTTGAAGGCCCAAGGAGATTAGGGTTGAGACAGCCAATGAGATGTGAGCAGCTAGCAATTCAGGGGATGATGCAGTGAAAAGCCAGTCATCCAGACTGGAGTACACAATGCAACCCTTCAAGTGTAGGTGGGCAACTGCTGCAGACATGCACATGGTAAACACCTTGGGATCAGTGGTAAGGCCAAAGAAGATGGCAGTATACTGATAATGGTCATTGCCACATTGGAAGCAGTGTTTAAGGATTTTTAAAGTCGCTAATAGCAAACCAGTTGTGAGGATGGAGTAAGCTGAGAAACGCCAATGGTGTGGTCATGCAATACTTAGGGATCACTAGGAGCCTGTTGAGGGCATGAAAGTCTAAGATTGTGTGCTTACCACCAACCTTCTTATCAACCAAGAAATAGTGAAAGTAAAACTGGCACTGATGTCAACCAAAGGAACAGTGTCAGTGGTCCTTTTAATGAGGAGCCAGAGTACCTCCTGTTGCAACTCAGGAAGGGTACAATAGAAGGAGAAATGGGGGAACAACCAACAGGTGGAACACAAAACTGCAGAAAATATCCCTGTTCAACAATCCTGAGAACCCGTGCATCAGAAGTAACTGATTCCCAAACAGGGAGGAAGTAAGACAAACAGAACAAGGTAGGTGGAGATTGAGGGGACAGTTTAGGTTAAGCACCTGAGGGTGCTGGAACAAGGAATGTAGGGGAGAGTCAAGGTAGGAAGGGTGGTACCAATAGGATCAAGAAAACTCTGAATAAGTCACATGTTGTGGGAACTAGTGGGGTTTGAAGGTCTGGGCAGGTGGACCAGTGATGTCAAGGGACCTTGCTGTGATTTTGTTCTTTCACATACAATCTAAGACAACATCTGTCCCTTCCCTCTGAGGACAGATCTTCAACTCTTGCCTTAGTGTTGCTGGAGAGAGCAGTACACCATAGCTAAGAGTGATGTTGCAGGACTATTGTGGAGGCAATGGACCTACTGCTCTAATCTGCAATGTGATGTGTTGCATTCAGTTGCTGTTTCCCAAGCTTTAGCCCTTCAGCTTGTATAACCTTAGCCACAGATTTATGCTCTTCAGGGAGTGAACATCTGGCAACATCCCATAATGGCATTAAAATTTGCCATGACTAGGGCCAAGGCAGACGATGTTTAGAACTTATGGCCTAAGCTGTCAGGTTTGCAGCCTTCCCTGTCAAATGGCAAGGAGTGAGGACCACAGCCCTGCTTGGCTGGGATGGCCTCTGTCACGATAGAATTGGCAGTAGCATGGGCAAAGAGAAAGTCACAGCCATCCCCCAAGACTTTGTACATATGGTCAATTTTCTGGGCTGCGGGTGACACTGATGCTAGCTTAGCCTAGATGCATCTGGCTATGTCAAGTAAGCCCCAGAGTACTGGAAAGGCAACCATGCCCACATTGGGTGGAAAGAGTACCTTTAGGATGGAATCAGAGGTAGTAAGTTCTGAGCAAACCACATTGAGGTGGAGGGACTTGGCCACATTAATCAACTCTTCGGAGTATATGTGGAGACCATCCATTGGAGAAACAGGAGAAGGGTCTGCAACTCACTCATGGGGTAATGGTTCTGACTGGGCGTCAGAGCCACCCAGAGATGGAGGCTTATCTTCATCCGATTCCAAAGGGCTCCGGTCCATAGTGAACAGCACTGAAGGTGGGGCAAGGCATCAAGTGGTTGGGTCCATGGAGGGCATGCCCCCACTGCATAGGCCAGTACATAGATGGAGGGTATTGGAACCACTGTAGTGTGGGTGGTCCCCAGTACTGTGGAAGTGAGGAATCACCCAAGGGTTTGTGATGCCACTTCACTCAGGAGGCCTCAGCTGCAAAGGGAGACTGTGAAGGAACCTCAGTGACCTCATCATCATCAGAAGGAGAAGAGAGAGATGGTCTAGAGGTCGTGAAGGGGGTCCAGGGACCCTTGGAAGCCGGATCAGCTCCCAAAGAGGACAAGGAAAGAGATTTGTGTTTAGACTTTGACTTTTTCTTCTGTGGTGGTGGTTCCAAGGAACTTGGTGGAGCTGAGTGTTTCTTTGGAATGGAAAGTGGGCATGGTTCCAATATGGATCCAGAGGGCATTGGAAGGGGTCTGGCTTTTGCCCAAAGCATCCAAAGCCTTTTCCCAGAGGGAAGCCTTCAACCTTGAAGCTCAATCCAGGAAGTGTTAGGTGTAAACTGCAAATGGAACAAGCAGAGACATTATGAGCTTCACCAAGGCACTGGAGACAAGGATCATGGTCACCCAATTGTGCCATTTTAGGCCATATTCAGCACACTTCTTAAAGAGCACCATCTTATTTTTAGAGAAAGAATTGGAGGAGCAGTGACAAATGACTGAGGAGCGAGAAGTTTGAAGAAGATTATATATATAAAAAGGAATCCATGAGAAAAAAGGCATAGGTGAGTCACAGGAGAGTGAGATATCCAATCTCCACAGGACTGAAGAAAAGATTGAGGGAAGGAGTACTCTCTGCCCCTGGCACTTCCTGGCAGGGCAGTAAGCCAACCTGAGATGGAACAGCTTTAAAGAAAAGATCTTAGCAGTAGGCCTGCACAACCACGATCCTATTGTGGGACTGTACAAAAGCCACAAAGATGAACTGTCCATTTATTCCTACTCTTGCTTCCTGTCATTTAACCAATTTTTAATCCATAAGAGAACCCATCCTCTTATCCCATGACTGCTAAGTTTACTCAGGAGTCTTTGATGAGGTATCTTGTCAAAAGCCTTTTGAAAGTCCAAATATATAAATCTCTACTGGGTCACCATGGTCTGCATGCTTTTCACTTTTTCAAACCTCCAAAAGCTGGTGAGCCAGGCCTTCCCTTTGCAGAAGCCATGCTGATTTTCTTTCAGCAGGCTTTGTTCCTCCCTGTGCCTAATAATTCCATCTTTGATTACCCTTTCTAATAATTTATCTGGAACAGACATTAGGCTGACAGACCTGTAATTTCCTGGTTCCCCGCTGGATCACTTTTTAAAAATTAGTGTAACATTTATTAGTCTCCAATGGCTGAATTTAGTGAGGTTACATATACAGGTTAGTTGATCAGTAACCTTCCTTTTGAGTTCCCTAAGAACTCTCACGTGTATGTCATCAGGACCTGAAGACATTAGTTTTTAATTTCCCCAATAGGTTTAGCACTTCACCTCTGGTCACCTAAATTTGACTCAGTTCTTCAGACTCCCTTTCTGAAAGTCATGGCTGTGGCATGGGTACCTACCCCACACTTTCCACAGTGAACACAGAAACAATAAAAATCATTGAGCTTCTCTGCTATCTCCCCATCTTCCTTTAGCAATCCTTTTATTCCTTGGTCATCCATAGGCCCAACTGCTTCTCTGGCTGGGTTCCTGTTCCAAATATATCTTTAAAAATGTTTATTGTTTGTCTTGATAGTTTTAGCAACCTGCTTCTCAAAATTTCTTTTTGTATACCTAATTATTGAAGCACATTTCTTTTGCCAGAGCCTGTGGTTCCCTCCCATTCAATTAATTGGGGCAGACCTTCCACTTTTTAAAAGAAGTCTCTTTTCTTTACATAGCTTTTTAAACTTGTGTTGTTAATCACGCAGGCCTTCTTTTAGACTTGGCTGTACCTTTCCTAACTTGTGGAATGCATTTTATCAGGGCTTCAATTAGTGTGGTTTTAAATAGCCTCCAAATATCCTCTAGGGATTGGACTCTCTTGTGTTTCCCTTTTAGCTTCCTTTTAACTATTCCTCTCATTTTTGTAAAGTTCCCTCTTTTGAAATCAAATGTTACTTTTTTGGACCTCAGGGGTAACTTTTCATTGATCTGAATGCTGAAATTAATAGCATTGTGGTCACTGTCCCCAACTGGTGCAACAACAACCTCTACAGATGACTGGTAGAGACCCCTGGCTGGATGCACTCTCCTTGTCATCTCCCCATGCCCCTTTCTGGATGACTGCAGCCTTCATATCATATGGGCAATGGACCGGGCCGGCTGGAGGTGTTTCTGTGCCCTAGGTGGGGCGCAGATGCCAACCTCCCGATGGGGCCCGGGGACCCACCATGCCGCCCCCACATCCTCTCCCCCCTGAGAGGGGAGGGGGAGGGTGGGCAAGCTGCAGGGAAGGGGCAGGGTTTAAACCCCCGCCCTTCCATCCCGCCGGCAAGCCAGGGAAGGGGTGGGGGTTTAAACCCCCACCACTTCTGTCCCAGCGCCAGCTTGCCTGCATGCCCCGCAGTTGCGGGGCACGCCAGCAAGCTAAGGAAGGGGTGGGGGTTTAAATCCCCGCCCCTTCCATCCCAGCGCCGGCTTGCTGGCATGCCCAGCAGCTGCGGGGCGCGCCAGCAAGCCAGGAAGGGGTGGGGTTTTTTGGCAGGGGTGGGGGGCTTTTGCCTAATTCGCCTAGTGAGCAAGCTGGCCCTGGCCATGGACCTGCTTTGGGTCACTGCTGGTAGGAGATTGCTGGGACCCTTGCCAACCCTGTCAGTTGCCCAGTTACTGTTAGTTAGGGCTCAGTTTCTTTAAGGGGGTGGTGTGTGTGCTGCAGAGATGGCATCTTGATCTGTGGCTCCACCCCTTCCTGCAGCTCAGCTGTGACATACACAAGGTTGGGTTCTCAAACCTACTGGCCCATGATTGGTTCTGTCTGCCTGTCTGTCAAAGCCCTGCCATTGCTCCTTGTGACCTGTATGGAATGTAATGTCAAGGTTGCTTGGGATTTTTGCAGCCTCAAAAATCCAGCTACAAACTCTATTGTCTGCTGGCCACTCACTAACCAACCCTTCAGGGAGCAAACCAGTGGCACCACAGTTACAGCAGCCACCGGCTGCCATAGAACCAGCAGCTCTTAGGATTGCACTAAGAATCTATTAGCTACAAGCCTCTCTGGCATGTTTATGTAAGCAGCCCAAGATACAGTCATTATTGCATTATGCATACAGTGTATGTAAGTTATCAACTTACCTAGCCAACTTTCAGAGCTAGAGAAAGCATTCTGAAGCCAGTAATGCTCAGGTATCCTAGACCTGGAAAGTCCAGGCTAACTCATGAGATCTCAGAAACTAAGCGGGGTTGGCATTGGCTAGTAAATGAATGGTACCAGAGCCGTTCTCCCCTCCCCTCCCCTCCCCTCCCCCGGAAAAAGAGTTGCCGGAACTCTCAAGAAGGAAATGAAGTTTTCAATCTGTATACTGAAAACTCATGAACTTTTAAACATTTTTAAAAGAATTTTGTCAAAGAGGTTCCGGAACTCTATTCCGGTATGTTCCCCCAGAAAAAAAGTCCTAGATGGGAGATCCCCAAGGAATACCAGGGTTGTGATGTGGAGGCAGGCAATGGCAAACTGCCTCTGAATGTTTCTTGCCTTAAAAATCCTACAGGGTTGCAGTAAGTCAGCTGTGACTTGACAGCACTTCCCAATGTTCAGTTCTCCCTTTCGTGACTACAGTATTCATATACAGGTAGAAAGTATTCTGAAGGTCACAATGTTTGAACAATGCTTGATTAATTCTAAACGATGTCTTGCCAAGCCTACTTGCACATTTCTGGCAGGCCCTTTTAATTTTCTTTTACTTTTTATATATAGTTTCAAATATTTTTGAGGTATGGATGACATTTTTAAAATGCAAAAGCATTAAAAATAACTCAAAACAGATTAAGTTCTAAAGCACCACCAGTTTTTCATTCGTTCAGCTACATACCAGCCTTCCCTCATTAGAACAGCACAGAAAAAGTAGGGAATTTCAGCCCTTTCAAAGCCATTTTGAACCACCTAGAAATTTCAGTCGTCTTATAGTGGAGATGCAAATAGGAGTGAAACAAAGGAATGGAATAGTGTAGCTTAACTTGCTGCTACTTCTGTTCCAAAACCTGACTGGAAAAACATAAGGAACAGCTTGTTCAGCTGAGCTAAATGCTCAAAACACTAATTTACAGAACAGAAGGTAAAACTGTAGCTGTACAAAGCAACAAAGTTTTTGATCTCTAGTAAAAATGAGCTGGCAATACTAAGTGCCTGTGTGCCAAACTTCAGCTGCAAATGAAGATTATAGTAAAAGCATTCATGAAGAGTGGGAAGAAAGCAGACACAGTCAAACCCCCCCCACTAAAAACAGTTCCACAAAATATAGTGTATTAACAATGAAAACACAAACCATAGTATGATCTCAAAACATCCATCACCTTTCATTTCCCTGTGTCCTTTCCTGGTTTCCAGCCTTTCACCAAATTTGGTCAATATTATGTGGTATTCTAGTGCAACTGAGGAAACACATAATATCAGATGTGAGTTAAGCATGGTGGCTTGGTAGAGAGTAGCGGTAAAGGGTGTTACCAGGTATGCAGACAATTAGAACCTCCTGATACAGTTAAAATTGTTACATAGGCTCCAGTAATTGCCATTTCTACTCAGGGGGATTGCAAGTGCACAACTCCAAAGGGCATGAATTATATTAACTTTAGAAACAAAAACATAAGAAACCTAAATATAGTTCTATAAGGACAAACTTACATTTTTTTTAACAAAGGCTAGAGGAAACATTTTTCAGTATCTCCAGAGAAACAGCCTCCTGAGCATAGAGCTATTCTAAGCAGGGATAAAGGCCATCAGGTATTGAAGGTTTGGCCATCTGATTTTTTTATTCATACAGGTCCAATTTGTTTGTTGGGTTTTTGCTTGTCATGCTTTCTGACAAGCTCCAAATAAACTTGTGTTTCATACTAAATTAGCCTGAAGTTACTTGGCACACAGAGCATTTTTGACATAGAGAAGGGGATCTTCTTTATAAGGACTGAAATGGAACTCAGAGTCAAGAAGCTAGTGTGGGAAGCGCATCAGATAAATACTAGGGTGATTATATAGGAGATATAAAAGAAAATACCATAGAACCAACCAGTGGTGAAGAACCAGCCATGTAGTGTGGCCTGTTAACAATGACACTTTGTCTGTATGGCTGATATTTCCCTTTGATAGATATTTGGTCACGTAATGTAGGTAGGAAATGTTATGGCAAACTTGGGAGCAATTAAGTAGCCACCATCTTCCTGCAAAGTGGTCTCAGATTATATATACAGCTTTCTTCAGATAAATGTAATAACAAAGGGGGGAGGGGAAATCACTATTTTGTGGGGTACTGAGAGAAAAAAGAGACCAGAAGACTTAACCGTGGATTGGAATGTGTGGTATTAGGGCTGCATACTAACCTATATTAAGACAACAGAGGACAACATATGAAAGACAACATATGAAAGAGGACAACATATGAAAGAAAACTAGTGGGAAGGCTATGTTAATCATTTATATTAATAATTTGTCACTCCCAGATTTCTTTGACTTTATTTTAGATTTTGGTGTGAATTAAGGATTAGAGTTTTGTTGTTGTTGTTGTTCAGTTGCACAGTCGAGTCCGACTCTTTGTGACCCCATGGACCCATGGACCAGATTTATATTAAAACTACAACTTTACCTATTAGAAAGCGGGAAGGAGAACTGAAAAAAGAACATGTATTTATTGATTACGGCAGGGTGGCTGTTGACATTATTTTTCAGAATAGGCCTATGAAGTCATGTAAGAGCCTTTTGAACTCTTATTGTACATACTTTATAAATTAGTTCTGCAAAGGTGCATTGGAGCCTTTGCTTTCTGGAGCACATGTCATTAGGGATGGGCATGAACTGTGTGACAAGTCAAAATTCATGCAGAATTCTGGTTGGATAAGGGCTTGGAAGGCAACATTTGGCACACATGTGGTCTCCAAAGAAATCTCTGAGCCTTTGGGTGTGGCTTGAGGATGTTTGGAAAATGAAACCCACCCAGAAACTTTGGCGTGAAAATGCTAGACAATGGTGGGGGTGGTGTTTTCCAGGTTTGGAAACACAAATAGGAACCCTCCGAAACTTGACAGGCACTGCTGCCTGCTAATAATAGAGTTCTCATTTGTCACAATGGGACTCAGATCTATGTAAGTGTAAGATTAGCATGTGTTCCCTTTCTTGGTGTTGTGATTTTGGATGGAGAGGGTGTACTCATGAAAAAGCTTTGCTGCTGGGTGTGTGGGGGGATTGCTTAACTTGCTTACTCAGTCAGGGGCCGGGGGGCTTTGCTTTGCCCTGGGTTCCTCTCTGTAGCAATTCAGTTTTTGTATGTTTGTTTGCTGCAAAGGGTGGAAAAATCAGGATTGAATTCCTCTTTCACATAGCATATTTGTTTAGCGGGATTTTCCTGCTGTCTGCTTCCTTGGTGGTTTCCCTTCCTTTTTCTTTTCATTTTATTTCAGCCTCCCACCCTCACTTTGGGATGCAGTAAGATGAGGGATTGTTCTTTGGGGATTTTTTTCCAGGCTACTTGGGAGGGGTTTTTTTCAACAGTTCTCTGCCATTTTACACACACAGAGAGATGGGGGGCAGGCTTTTTGTTTTGGGGTGATCTGTGTTTTTCATTACTACCCACTGACTTCATTTTACTGTCCACTGCTCTCCAATTGAAACCCCCCCCACCATCTGCTTCTCCTTTTGGGTGATCTGTGTTTCTCAGCCTGCCTCCCTGCACCCACCCTGCCTTGGGGGACCTGTTTCAGAGTTATTGGGGTGACCTCCCTTTACACCTAGCTCTCTGTCTGAAACCCTCTCCACTGGCCTGCTTCTCCTTGGGGGGTGATCTGTGTTTGTCAGCCTGCCTCCCTGTACCCACCGTGCCTTGGGGGACTTGTTCCAGGCTCGGGGAGTGACTTGGGGTGATTTTAGTGCCCAGCTCTCCATGCCTAGTTTGGTACCTCCCCCCCAACTAACCTGTTTCTTCTCTGGGAGATTATCTATCTGTGTCTGTCTGCCTGCTGCCCTGCCTGCTGCCCTGCCTGCCTGTTTCCCTCTCTGGAAACTGACCTGCTTCATCAACTGTCTTGGACTGCAGTTGGGCTTGGTGCTTGCTTGGTGTTTGGCACTATGAGAGGAGGTGGAAGGGGTTGCACTCATGTCTGCAGGAGGATGCCATCACTTTCCCCTTTGCCAAGTGGTCGTGGGCAACAAGCACAGCCTCCCCCCCTCAGCACATGAATGGGGGTCTCAGTGCCCACTTCCCCACTCCGTCCATGTTCATGGGGGTCTCAACTGCCGCTTGAGAGTTTTTGACATTGCCACCTAAGCTGTAGCATGAAACTCTGTTTGGAAGGGAGGATAGTGATGGCAGTGAGCTGGAGAGTCCTGGTGTTGATGCATCCTCCCCTTCCACATCCAAAGAGTCCAAACACCTTGCTGCTCCTGCTTCAATCAGTACGCCCCCATCTAGCACTCCCTGGCCCAATGCCAAGAAACAGGTGTACCTCCTACCTGTTCCAACCATGGGCATAGGGACACAGTTCCACTCCACCACATGGAAATACTTCCACACCCTAGGGAGTGACCCACACATGGTGGAATGCCATGTGCACCATGCCCATAAGGACAGGGACCCAGTGTTCCCTCTAAGCTGAGTTAGTGTGAGCTAGCTCATATTTTTTTAGCCTCCAGCTCACACATTTTTGTCTTAGCTCAGGAAGGATGGCTCCAGAGCAAACTGATTTATGTAGTAGCCAAATCACTCTCTCACAACTGTAATGCCAGTAGCTCACAAAGTGAGAATTTTTGCTCACAAGTTTCCACAGTTTAGAGGGAGCCAGAAGCACCTGTAAAGGGCACACCCTTGTTTCTTCCACTGGACAAAGGAGTGTTGGGCACTAGTGGGAGGCAGAAGAGGTCCACTTCCACTCAGCTGGGAGAGGTGGGGGAAGAGCAGTCCACTCAAAGAGGGGCTCCAGGCACTGTGGTTGGGAATACTAGGCAAGAGGTCATGCTCATGAAGACGCTGCCAGTGCTGGGATAAAGGGCAAAGGGGAGGGCTCAGAAGCAACCACTCACCTCATTGATGAGATGATTGCTGTGAATGACCAAGCATTCTCCCTCATGGGTGATGTGGCCTTTTGCTGGCTGATGCACCATGTGGTTGCTCGATATACCATGCCCTCCAGGAGGACCATGAGCCAGTAAGTGTTGCCTGTCATGCACTGCTCAGTGGTGCAGCTGGTCAAGGCCATGCTCTCCAAAGCACGAGGCTGAACTGTCCACCTGAGGGAAAGACCTCTGTAACAGCTGGGACCACAGCTACCTCTCTCTCACCGCCCACTGGTGGCAAATGGAGGATCTCTGGAGTGGGACCATAGCTATGCCCTGGGAGGGGAGAGGCCTGCTACCACCTGGCCCAGGGCACCCCTCAACATCAGGTGCAGCCTGTGCACCAGGCAAATAAAATTGCTCAGGTGCACATCCTTCACTGCCACCTGCACGGTGGGTGCAGGGAGGCAGGCTGACATCAGCATCCATGACCAGGTAGGACAGGTGATGTGTCTGCCACCCAACCACTCCCTCAGCCTACTCTATATCATTGTGGCAATATTTGCTGCTGTGTAGCCCACTTCCATCCCTTGTGCGTGAAGGAGAATCATCTTGTAGTCAGGTGGTAGCGGGCCTCACTGAAAGTCCAGGCTGACCATGTGGGCACAGTGCACATCCATGGTGTCCTGGAACAGCTTTAGGCGTGCTCCATTTGGGAGAGGGCCAGCCAGTCATTGGAGCCGATGCTGAGCTCCTCTTCCCTGTGCTGGATGGTCACAGAGGAGATGACATCCTACACCCCATTCTTCTGCTCCATCAAACATGCAAACATAGCATAGGTGGAGGGGGGATGGCACTCCACCACATGTGAGATTAGGGCCCTGCTGGAAAACTGCCATTACTTGACCAGTCACTTCTCATGCAGCATCAAGGCAGGGGGAGGAGCACAGACACCAGTTTGTCCAGGATGCAGTCACCTAGTGGAACTCCACTCCCTGAGATTTGGGTGTTCGCTCATGTAGTGGTGCAGTACAAGAAAGGGTCTTACGCATCCCGCTTACAGGTGATTGCAGGTTGGCCAATGTTTTTCCCTGGGTCTCATTTTGGATTCAGTATGGGTGAGGTCTTTCTCCTCACTGTTGTCCCAGAGTTTAATAGCCATTTCCTTCCCACTGTCTGATTTCAAGGTGACACTGAGGGGCTGCATGGGTAAGGCTATGGGCCTTATTTGGGAAGTTTTTCCTTCCCCCTCTTCCAAGGCTCCAGGTCTTGGGGGGGGGCTTTGCTAGATGGCTCCTGTGCCACTCACACCACTGGCAAGGTGACTGCAGTGCAGGGACAGTCAGTGTTCCAAGGGGAGTAGTAGCCAGGTCCTTGTTCTCACATGGCAGCATTCTAAAGTCCTAGCCATGACTGTTCCGTTTGCCTGCTGGCAAGGTGATTACGGGGCATGGCCAAATCCTTCCGGGGAGAACCACTGGTGGTCAGGCCTTGTGATGCTGAACGCATTGTCCTTGAATGTATTCTACGCATTCCGGGGCCATTCCTTGCTGCCCCTGTTTTTCACAGGCAGTGTTTGGGTAGAATGAATAGGAGTTCTCTTTGTCACCTGAGAAGTGGCCAATTGGCTAACATCATGTGTTTGGTGTGAGCAGGGAGATGAGGTGGCTCACAGCCCTCCTAGATCCAGACTGTGTCCTCAACTGTGGGGGAAGCTGGTGGCCATGTGGGTCACAGTCAGGAAAGGAGCCATCACCTTTCAGTCAGCCCATTGGCAAGGTAACTGCAAGGGATGGATGTGGTTCCTGGGTGTTCATTTGCTGGGGCTCGCCGAGGACTGGAACATGTCCAGTAATTCAGCCCAGTCATGGGCTCTGGTCCAGGGCCATCGCCTCTCACTCACCCTGCTGGTGAGTTGACTGCTGTTTGCCAGTACAGGGCCATTCTTCTATGGTGTCTGTGTGGTCACCAATGACTGTCTCCCTCTCACTGCATCCGCAAGCTGGAGCCTGGGTGTGGGGCATGACACATGGCATACAGGGAAATCTAGGGGAGTTTCCTCATTTCCAGCCAGGAGTCCAGATCCAGCTGGCCATACAGTCTGGGGTGTTTGCTGTGGATCCAAGTGGCTGTAGCCTTCTGGACACAAGCTGGAGCCTGAGTGGGAGGCATGACATATTGCATTCAGGAGAACCCTGTGGGTGTCTGTCACCTTGTCTCATGTGGTGCAGCCACCCATCCCCTTGCAATTCTACTGCTGGCAAGATGTGAATGCATGGCCATTCTTTCCAGGGAACTCACAGTGGGTCGCAGATCTGAGTCTCCAGCACTGGCGCTGCCCAATATTGGCTGCAAAACAGAGCCTGGGTAGGAAGCATGACTTCAACATTAGAGCAAGCCAATCCCAGTTGTGTGGTCTCAGGAGGTTGGCTTGAGCCAAGTCGCCACTCCTTCCTTTCTTTTGCTGCCTGGTCATTAACGCCACAAGATTCTCATTTGGTCCCACTCTGCAGGACAACATGTCATGCATCCAGGGCATTTGGGTGTTGACATGGGTCAGTGCTTAGTTGGCAGCCTCCACACTGTCAAGGTGAGACTGCAGGCCATGCTTCCTTCCAGGGTATGGCAGGGGATCTGACGTTGAGTGACTACCACCAGCAGTGACCCCAGATGGTCAGCGGTGTTAAAGTTCTATCCAGTCATCCTTCTCTTCTCTCCTCCATGCTTGCGTGCATGAACCTCCCCACACACACTTGCCCTGCCAATTCACATCAATCTAGTTTAAGCAGGGCAATTAATCACAGGTAGAAAACATTCTTACATTATCAGAGGCTTGCTTGATAGGAGTTGTGGATATTTCCTCCTGCATAATAATATGAAGGCTTCTGTATATTGAGCACTAAATGAAGCTGTATGGTATTAGTGAAGAAGTATTAACGAAACGAAGATTGGAATACGGAGTCTTCGTCCTATGTCCTTTGTGCTGGCTTCTTTTGTACACTCTGTGTTCTTTTATGTTATTTGTATACACTATATTGTTACTATTTGTACACAATTGTCATATATAAACTAATTCCTTTTTTGCACTTTATTGTAGTGCCATTGATTGCATTATTCATACAGTGCTTTTCTTGGTTCATGTATATTGTACTGTGGTATCACTTTTGTGTTTCATTGACATCGAGAACACACACAAACTGCAAAGAGGCAGTTGGCCCATATTTATACCCCCAAAAATGATACCTAAGGGTATGCTGATGTGTTTGCATCAAAGGAACAATAGTGTCTTCCTTCTTATTGCATCATTTTCAATCCAGGCTACACGGCCCACACATCCATCCCTTCCAACTCACACCACTGGAAAGGTGATTACGGGGGGTGACAACGTCGATTACACTGGTATGGGGGTGTCCCGATTCCAGTCAACTTTGAATTTCACCAAGAGCCAGGCTGTGACCAGAGAAAACTCGAGCTTGGGAAGGGAGTGGGACTGTTCCTCCAACACTGGCCATCCCTTTCCAGTTGCACTGTCAGCAAGGGGAGTCCGGTGCAAGGCCAAGGCCAACTCCCCAAGGCAAACCAACCAAGTCCTAGTTCCCAGGGGAACTTGTCTTCTTCCCCATGGTTGCTTTCTCCACCCAGGCCACACAGTTCTCTCACATCCCTCCCCTTTCGTCCACACCACTTGGAGGATGACTGGTTGCAGGGCCTGCGATCCATCTTTCTCTCTCTCTGTCTCTGGGCTTTGGTCATTTGTTGGTGCAGCGCCACACTAGGACACACGGTCTGACTATCATCACTGTCATGCCATCAAGGTCATTACCATGACTGCATGGCCAAGATCTTTGTTAGGGTCTTGTCCTGAAGTTTGGGTAGTCTTTCCATTTCCTCTTCTTTCCCTCTTTATCTCTTTGCTCTGTTTGGGCCTTGACTCTCAGCCACTTCCCCTTGCATAACAAGTGACTCCCAGCCACCAGCAACCAGACCATTCATGGGCAGGGCACTTACTAGGCACAGACTATTGGGCAGCCATGAAGAACATGTGGTCCATGGTGGCATGAGGTCTTCATGGCAACATGGCCTCAAGCATGTTTCTGGCCAGCGGTCATTGTCAACATAGCAGTAGGTTCCCATCCGAAGCCACCATGGCCTTTCAAGTCTGTCTGCTGGTAGGGTGATTACAGGTTATGGCCAAATGCTTTTGGGGTGTTGGAGTGGTCAGGCTGCATTCCAGAGACATCCCAGAGCTCAGGCAGTGTTGGGGTGCATCACTTGGCCAAGTACAGTATTCCTGCTGGCAAGGAGTTTGTGGGGCATGGACTCCAAAATCCAAGGTGACTGCAGAAGGATAGTGACGCGCACACGGCCAACCCTTCCCAGGAACAGGATGCTGTTGGCAGTGGGTTTGAGCTGGAGCCCTCTTACAGTTGTGATCTGTTCTCTCAAAGATGGCTGATTGCAGCTGCCTGTAAAAAAGGACAAGGCAAGAAGTGGGAACTAACCGTCAGTGCAAGCCTTGTCCACAGGGTGAGGGTGGCTCCCAGGCCATAGGCAGGGTGGGAGGGTGGGCCCATGGAAATGCAGCTGCCTGCACTCTTGGGTCCCGGGCAGGGTGGGAGGGTTGGCCCTGTCCTGTACCCACTTTGTTCACGGTAGGAGGGTGGGCCCGGCAACATGCAGCCACCTGCTGTGTTGGTGGCTCCTGGGCCCTGGGCAGGACAGGTGAGTCAACCCTGGCCTGTAATAATATTGTTTGTCCACAGATGGAGGATAGGCCTGAGGACATGCAGCCACCCGCAACCGTTTATTATTTTTTATTATGTTCAATTTATATCCCGCCCTCCCAGCAAGCAGGATCAGGGCAGGTTACAGGTCACATAGGACATGACAATAAACAGTAAAATATCACAAATTTAGAAATTTAAAAGTTAAAAGAACAATAATAAAACCAGCATAAGGCATTGGCTTGGTAATAATGCTATGATGTACTTCTGAGTGGTGCCAGTAATGCTGGACACTGGACACAAGGCCAGGCTGCCTGTAGGGGATGCCTAAAGATGGAAGAATGTGGACACCCACTGCCTCAATTAAAAGCCTGGCAGAACAGCTCTGTCTTACAGGCCCTGCAGAATGGCAATAAATCCCACAGGGCCCTGATCTCAATTGGTAGCTTGTTTCACCAGGCTGGCGCCAAGGTGGAAAAGCCCCTGGCCCTAGCTGAGGCTAGTCGAACGTCCTTCGTGCCAAGGACAACCAGAAGTTGTTGGTCCATTGAGTGCAAGATGATATGGGGCATATATGGGGAGAGACAGTCTCTGAGATATGCAGGTCCCTGGCCATACAGGACTTTGAAAATCAGCACTAACACCTTGAACTGGATACGGTATTCTATAGGAAGCCAGTGCAGTTGGTGGAGCACTGGCTGAATGCAAGCCCACACAAGTGTCATTGTAAGCAATCAGGTTGCCACATTCTGCACCAGCTGCAGTTTGCGGATCAAGTTCAAGGACAGCCTCACATAAAGCAAGCTGCAATAATTCAGTCTGGAAGTGACTATTGCATGGATCACTGTACCTAGGTCCCAGGAAGTGAGATAGGGAACTAGTTGCCTGATCAGCTGAAGATGATAAAAGGCTGACTGGGCAACTGTGGCAACCTGGAGCTCCATAGAAAGGGAGGAATCAGGGGAGCCACAGCCACCTACTGTGTAGGAGAATCATAGGCCTGGGCAGGACACTGTAGTTGCCTCCCCTGTGGAGGAAGACTGGGCCCAGGGAGTCAGTCACGTGCCGTGTGGGTGGCTCCTGGGCCCAGGCAGACTGGGAGGGTTGGCCCTGCCCCACCCTACAGCCACCTACTGTGTGGGTGGCTCCCAGGGCAGAGGGGGTTGGCCCTGCGTACATCTTGTCATTGGAGAGAGGATGGGCCCAGCCAGGGACATATCTATCCACAATAGTGCTAGCAGCAGTTCTCTCCTGCATTCTTCCAGGGAGGGGGCACATCCATCCCGGAGAGGTCCACTGCAAGTTTGCTGACTCCCCTCTACTAGGTCACATAGAGTCCATCCTGTCCATTCTATGGCCCAGAAAGCACTTTCCTGGGGGTGCCTTCTGTGGCAGGCTGTAACTTGGGCCCTCCAAGTCAGTAAGTAGGGGGGGCATCCCAAGGAGATCCACCACGTCTGATGCCTCTAAGTTCACACAGGGCCCTTTCTATACACTCCTGGACCTATGCCTGACATCTCTCCGAAAAGCACTTTCCTTGGGGCACCTTGTTTGAGGGTCTGTAACTTGGACCCCTCAAATCCAATCCACACGTAACTTGTAGGGCATGTAGGGGGCATCCTGGGGAGGTCTGCCTGCAGGTTTGATGCCTCTAGCTCACACAGGGTCAATTTTATACACTCAAGAACCTGCACCTAATATCATCCCAAAAAGCACTTTTCTGGGGACACCTTCTTTGGGGTTCCATAACAAAGATCTCCCAAGTCCAATTCACACATAACTTTCAGGGGGCCTCCCAGGGAGGTCCACCATGAGTTAGCTGCTTCTAGCTTGCACAGGGTCCATTCTATACACTTCACTCCACAGGAATGGGGAATTGTTAAAAATTGCCCTCCCCCATCAGCAGGGATGTTAGGATCCAACCCATAGGATTTCATAGTTTCATATAGGCTAACAAAACGTGGTGGAGTGAAGTCTTATCAATGGTCTTTACTCAAGCAAATCTAATGGGGCAAATTATAAAGATATGGAGGCAGGCCCAATAGTCCTCCAAAAAGCAACTCACTAAATCCTGCAAATTACAGGCCAATAAGCTTGTTGTCAGTTGTAGGAAGGCTATATGCCTTATACCTATATGGTAAGCTCTTAACCTGGCTGGAAGCAGGTTGGTTTTTGAAGGGGAAGAGTACAATTCATCACTGTCATGTGCTATATATTGCTCATAAATACATCAGGGAAGTGACAGTACACTGGCAGTTGCCTTCATGGATTGAAGGCTGCCCTTAACACTATCCCAAGGCCATGTGTATGGGAAAATCTTGAACAAACATCAAAGGATAAACATTTATTATTTCTAATTTTAAAAGATGTACAATTGTCCTACAGCCCAGATTAGATGTGGACAAAGGGGACAGCTAACCAAATCAATTGTCCTCTGTAAAGGCATTAAACAGGGCTGTATCTTGGCCACACTTGTTTTCAACCTTTATATAAACAATATGGCTAAATTTCTCATTAAAGACAAATGTCATCTGCCTTATCCTGCTACATTCAAATTATCTACAGTCCTCTATGCTGATGATACAGCTTTTTTATCTAGTCAGTTCTAGGTCTCTGTAAACTTTTTAAGCTGTTTGCTTGTTATTGCCATATGGAGAGACTAACCTTCAAGGTGTTGCTTTGTAGAGGAAGTGGTGCTAAGAAATGCTATAGATGGCCTATATTAGATCAGGAATTGGAGCAGGTTGACACTTTTAGTTATCTTGGTTTTACTTTTGAGTTGAACCTATCATGGAAGGTACTTCTAGAAGTTGCTGTCAGAATGGCAAACAACTCTGCCAGTGATATTACTCAATTCTTTTTCAACTCTGGCTCTCAATATATTGCTACTGCCCTCATAGTTTTTAAGGCTACAATTGCCCTTATTTGGCTAAGAGAAAAGCTACAACAAAGGACAGATTGTAAGAAGGCAAAAGGAATGTTCAGCACCACCTATGTGTCCTCCTTGCTCCTCACCATCTGCTTTACATGAAACTAGGAATAAGGCCCATTGTGGAAATAAATACGAGCTCTAGAAAGAGGCTCTGGGAGAATGCCAAGGCCTTGGGCACTCAGCGTTAATTTGCTGTGGTGACCTCAGCAGGGTATAATGACACAGAGTCCACCATTTCCTCCAGAGGAACTGATCTCTGCTACCTGAACAGCTAACTTTCAGTGGTCTCCAGCCCTCACCTGGAGATTGGCAACAATTGTTACCCAGGAGGAAATGGCTGGTTTGGAGGGTGGAGTCTATGGCATTGTACCTGTCTGAGGTCCCACCCCTCCTCAAAACTCACCCTCTCCAGGCTTCACCCCCCAAATCTTCATGAATTTCCCAACCTGGAGTTGGCAACCCTATCTCCTTCCCAGCCAAGCATCAACCTGCCATTATCTGTCCCTCTAGTCCAATACTTTGTCACACAGTGGCCAAAAATACCAGGTGCCATCAGGAGGTCCAGCAGTGGGGCCAGGACACTAGAAGCCCTCCCACTATTGCCTCCCCCCAAGCACTAAGAATACAGAGCATCACTTGCCCCAGCCTGAGAGTTCCTATCTATACCTTGTGGCTAATAGCCACCAATGGACTTCTGCTCCATATGCTTATCTAATTCCCCCTTGAAGCTGTCCATGCTTATAGCCGCCACCACCTCCTGTGGCAGTGAATTCCATGTGTTAATCACTCTTTACGTGAAGAAGTACTTCCTATTATTCTTTCTAACATGACTGCTCAGCAATTTCACTGAGTGCCCACAAGTTCTTGTATTGTGAGAAAGGGAGAAAAGTACTTCTTTCTCTACCTGCTCTATCCCATGCATAATCTTATAAACCTCGATCATGTCACCCCTCAGCTGTCGTTTCTCCAAGCTAAAGAGCCCCAGGCGTTTTAACCTTTCTTCATAGGGAAAGTGTTCCAACCCTTTTATCATTTTAGTTGCCCTTCTCTGCACTTTTTCCAATGCTGTAATATCCTTTTTGAGGTGTGGTGACATTCTTGCATTTAAAAAGACAGATTGGCTATTTATTATTTCATGTGTATCCTGCATTTCTTTCCTATGGGGACTGAAAACAGTTTATATGATTCTCCTCACCTTCATTCTGTCCACACAACAACACTGTGAGGTAAATTAGGCTGAGAATGTATGGATGGCAGAGTTGGGATTTGAACCAGGGTGTCCTAGATCCTAGTGCAACATTCTAACCAGTACATCACATTGGCTACTATCACATCTATTATGGCCCTAATGATAAAATCCAAGCTATTCGTTAAAAAAGATGTAATCTATCCTGCCATTCCACTCACCAAAACTTTCCAAAGATGGAAGCATCTTCTGCTGGAGGAAAAGCAACTTCCATTAGGGGAAGTCTCCTCAGGTTGGAGGAAGGCTTTAGACTTTGCTGAGAAAGGTGGTAGAAGACAAGCTTGTATTTCCTTGAATATTCTCCAAGTAAAATTCATAATTAATTTCCAATTTGGGAGCAGATGCTGTTAGAGGAACAGCAGCATATTACTGGCTAGATGGTGCCTGGAGGCTTGATGAGGGCAGTACTCCAGGCGAGGAATTTGAAAAACAGACATGTATTTTGCTCATCAGTTGGTCTCATGGTGTATTATGCAACAACCTTGCTGAGGCTAAACAGGTCTCAGTATGCCCTGTGCTTAAAAGGAACTGTTATGTATTGGGACTGAAACACTGCAGGACTGTGCTGCCAGAGACAGGGTGAGCTTGGAGCTGAACAATAGACCAACAGGATTTTGGCAGTAACCAATCAAGATGTAGGACAGTGCTGCCAGAGACAGGGTGAGCATGGAGCCAAATAATAATAGACCAACAGGATTCTGGCAGTAACCAATCAAGGTGTAGGACAGTGCTACCAGAGACAGGGTGAGCTTGGAACCAAATAACAATAGACCAACAGGATTCTGGCAGTAACCAATTAAGATGTAAAGTTTTGTAAATAGCCTATCATTGGAAGTGGGGTGTGTTGGGGTGTGGCTATTGCACACAATATAGCCAAGCTGAGGCTCTGGTCTACAGTCTTGTTCTTGCTGAAATCACTGAATAAAGTAGACCTGATCACTCGACTGGGACTCTGTTCATCCATGGAATCCACTATTTAACAGGAACCTTACAAATTCATATTTGAATTCCTTGATGAAAAAAGGAGGAATACAGATATAACCTAGCAGTTCGAAAGCAAGAAATTGCAAGTAGACAAATAGGTACCACTTTGGTGGGAAGGTAACAGCATTCCGTGCACCTTGGTGTTTAGTCATGCCGGCCACATGACCACGGAAACGTCTTCAGACAGCTCTTTGGCTTTGAAACGGAGATGAGCACTGCAACCCTAGAGTCGGATTCGACTGGCTTTTGAGCAAGGGAACCTTTACCTTTACCTACAGATATAACAACAGGATTGGATCCAGTGCAAGGACTGTGCAAGAATTTCTCTGACTTTCCCTTTCCCCAGCAATCATTCCTGGGGCCACAGGACCCATGTAGACTAATAACCAAACAAGTCAGGAGGCTGAAGTGGGGAAGGAGAAAGGGGTGAACTTGCTCAGTATTTCCAGTTCCATCAGCCAAGCTGAGCTCATGGAAAAGGCAGCGAGCTTCTTCCCCATCACCACTGCTACCTCACTCCCTGGGTATTATTCCACACCAGTCCTGCAACCCTGGGAATAAACTTTCCTGGAATCAGAAATGGTTACTGAGGTTGGGGAGAGCTAGGAAGATAGGGACCATCAGCACCTTCTGCAGATGAATCACAGTAACCAGCTCATAATCTTCACTAGCTGCTGTCAGCTACATACAGCTGGTTTGCCACCTTGGAGACTGGGATGGAAGCCCATTACTTTAGCTATCAAAAGTAGATCGGTTTGCTCTAAAACTTTAACAGAAGCTTTGGTGACCTACCACTTGGCATACCACCTCTCCAGGCACACTTTACTTTTCACAAGTTTCAGCTTGTGAACCTCTGATGTGGTGGATTAATGTTTGGTTTGAAAATGTATGCTAATATACCTAGCCTATAGCCAAATTATAACAAATAGGCATCAATATCTTTACTACACAGCAATAAAATTTATAGCCTAAAGACATTTGCTTTGAAAATGCCTTATGTTCCCACAACATTTTGGTGGTGAATATGCAAGTTTATTCATATTGTATTTCCACCTACACTGCTGGAAGAATTCAGTGCTGTTCCAGAATTCCAGAAAGCCTCTGGAAGCAGAACAAAGGCTAATGACTGGAAAGCCTACACAGTACTTTGTACGGACTATTTTGCTGATACCCTGTGCTTGAAGAGATGAGGCCATGGTTTTTTAATGTCTTTCACCACAAAGACTTTGGTACCCGAACTCTTCCCCCAAAGCACCTTTGCTATATGCAGTGCCTGATTCTTGGGATCCCACTACTAGTTTAATTTCAAAACCAACCCTCTCTAGAACTTTTTTTGGTCTGTTAGTTTTTCTCCTTGGGAACCAGATCTTTTTTATGACAGACATGAAGGGAGGTTTGACTCTAGAAAGCTCATACCCAGAAAATCTCGTTGGTTTCTAAGGTGCTACAGGACTCAAATCCAGCAGCTTTAATTATGTTCTCCAACACCTTTCACCAACATGTCAGTGGAATTTGCTGTACTGTACCTTCAAGAGCTTCATAGCATTAGGCCTGAAACAATTTCTTTAAAATGTCAGGTAGCTGAGGCTTTTCTGTATCTTACAAACAACTTTTCTAAATGCTGCAGCTATCTTTGGAGGCCCTTCCTGCTTTGATATCTTCTCAAGGGGGGGGGGCAAGCACAGCACAACCATGAACAGTACATTATGCTCCAGCTGTCCAATCTAGCTGGTGGACAACTGATTTCTATTGAAAATATTTTCCAGTCCCAGATAGTTTCAATGATGTTCTGTCTGATCATATTGACTCTTAGAAGAAAGTCTCACTGGGTCATCAGTCTCAGACATAGGTCTCATTGGGCTAAACAGGGCTTACTCCCATGTTAACTCTGCATAGGATTGCAGCTTTGAAAATATGAAGGTGCATTATACTGAGTTAGACCCAGCATTGTCTACTCTGATACACAGTGGGTCTGAGGGATTTATCCATAGATTTTTCCATCTGTAGAAATTTTGGTGGGATCCAAACCTTAATACTATAATAAGCTCAAATATTATAAATTATGTGGAACAAATAAATGAAATCCCATACGTGAATAAGTTATGGACTGGTCCAAATTTCTTCATATTTGATGAAAAAAAATTCCTTCTCCAGAAATGTTGCACACTATTTGAGCTTATAAAAATTATATATTTGATGAAAAAAGTTGAAAGGGCACACTAATATAAGTTATAAAACTAATCACATTTCCATGCATTCATTTAGGTAAGACAAAGATAGCACATTTAATTTTTCAAGTTTAAATAACTGTTTTTCCTTTTAATATCACTGTCAGTATAAGCTCTTGATTAGTGTAGGAATTATGTTACTGATACAGATAATATTGTGATGAGACTGGATTTTACAACTGACCTGGATAGGTCATCAGGTCTTCGAAGCTAACCAGGGTTGTCCCTGGTTAGTATCTGGATGGAAGACCACCAAGAAAGACCAGGGTTGCTACACAGAGGCAGGCAAAACACCTCTAAAAATCTCTTGACCTAAAAACCTTGTGGGGTTGCCATATGTTGACTGTGACTTGTGAAGGCCCAGAGAGGGGAAAAAAAGGAAACATTTAGAACCACCCCCAGGTTTTCCTCTCCAAAGATTTTAAAAAAATTTACAATGGGAAAGGCACAATGGTTTGAGAGATATTCATGCAAACTGCAAGGTGAGGAAGGATTCTTGAGTATATGTAATTAGGTGTCAGTTATTTAAATTCATTCAGGTGTTTTGAATACTCTTTGACTTGCTCCCTCATAACCTTGACCAGTAGTTCCCCTAAGCTTTGTCTGTTTTGCTAAACTCTTGCCACAGAGTTATCTTCCTGAAAAAGAAAAGCAAAAGCAAAAAAGAGAAGGCCTCAGGTAAGGATCTGAAAGCATATGATGTGGTTCTATTATTGAGGCTAAACAGGCTTGGTCTTGCTAACTGCCTGGGAGGAAAACCACCTGGGAACCATATGTTAGTTGATATCAGCTCAATGGAGGATGAGTGGAATATAGGAATAATAATAGCATTTAGCTTTATTTATACATTATTTCTGAAATGCTATATAAGTTTTAAGTTTTTACTTTAATACTTTTGGGGATGCATTTAATAAAGGTGCCTTTCATAGGAGTTCTCTGATTCAACATGTGGCCATATGGCGAGGATTTTAGCTTCAAAGGAAGTCTACACCCTGCAAAACAAAATCTATTTGCTGTACAACAAAGCTTCACAATGAGATCTCTCATGTTCATCCACAGATGGATTCTCAAGAGTGCTATGTTAGCAAAATCTCCAACCACACATTGGGTCATAGTTCTGATTTATCTGCCAATCCCAAGCTGTCATTAGTAGGAGACAGAAAGCAGAAGTGCTAAGGCAGTACCAGAACAAAAGGCCAGACCTGACAAACGTCTTAGCAGACTGAACAGCAGAAGACATAGGGCTGGATTCAATACATCACTTTTATTGGGGCATCTTTCTCCACCAAAAGGAATCTTCCTTTGAACTAGCAACTCTTCCCACTTAAGAAAGACTCCTTGTTTAGCTGAAGACAGTAATCAGATCTAACCCACAGGACTTTCCATAAAGCCAGAATGTGGTAATCCTGTTCATAATTACCCTGTAGGACATCATCATTAAAGGGATGACCCTGTAAGGGGCACATAGGATCCATCTTGGGCTGCTCTAGTTTGAGTTGTCTGAGAAGGGACATACAAGTTCCACATCAGCAATGAGGGTGGTGTGCTGCTGTTTCCTTCCTGCTATGAAAATCTGCAGAAGTTCAGGTAAGCACCCTATTTCACTGTAAAATACTTTTAAAATGACTAACCTTGCAGGGAAGCGGGAGCTATTCAATGTTTTGCAGGGAATGCCACATGTATGATTATCTACCACTGGGCAGAAATCACGGGTATGTACTTGAAGCATGGAGCTCTTGGCTCTCAGAGAGCAGATTTGTTCCCTTCAGCTACGGTTGTTGACCTAGAGAAACTGAGGCAGGGAAAGGTTTGGAGATAAGACCATTAGGGACTCACCAGAAAAAATCCACTGCTGTGCTGACAGCTCCTCTACCATGGTGGAGAGTGAGAGTCTCAAAGTCGGAGGGCACCAGTCTCAGGAGGAGGGGCACAATCCCTTAGAAGGGATCCCATCCTTGGGTGAAAGACCAATACGCTCTTGTACCCATTTGGGGTTGAGGAAAGGTGGGCTTTTAGTAGTGGGTGACTCAGTTTTTAGGAATACAGAGAGTGGGGTCTGTGACAGGTGTTTCGACTGCATGGTGCCTTGCCTGCCTGGTGTGACGGTTGCGGACATCACATGCTGTCTAGATAGGTTGATAGATGAGGTGCTATCAGAGCCACACACAAGGCCAGCTAGACAGGCACAGCTCAGGACTTTCAATGTGTGGGTGACAAAGTGTTGCTGAGGGGAAGGGTTTAGATTTGTTAGGTACGGAGGAAATTTCTGGGACAAGCCAAACCTATACAAAAGAGATGGGCTTCACTTGAACCAAAAGGGAACAAGGCTGCTGGCAATCAACGTTTTGAATGAGAACCTTTTGAATGAATCCTGGAGAGAAGGTCAACAGGAGCCGGGGAGTCTCTAATTTGGGACAAATCAGTCCAAAAGGATGATTGTGTAAACACTTAGGGAAATATTGATAGGAGCACAATAGAACTTGGGAGTGAGGGTAGGATGGTGAAGAAGAACCATGTGTGGCAACAAAGGACCAAGGAAGGCAAGCACTGCTGAAGACAGAAACACATTATAGGTGTCTATATGCCAGAGCTAGAAGTTTCCGAGCTAAGATGGGAGCGGGAGTACTTGGTGCTCAATGACAGTTTAGATATGGTAAGAAGGTATCTCAGAAACATGGTGGACCATATGTTAGCTGATATCAGATATTTACAATGGTAAGACTCAGATTGGTTCGCAATATGGAATTCACCTGGAAACAAGTCTTCTATCCATAACATTAGATTACAAAACTTCAAACTAACCTCTAGATGATACCTGACACCTTGCCAACTAAACAAAATAAACAGAAATAACAGCCCAGAATGCTGGAAGAAATGTGGATAAGATGGCTCCTATCTTCACTGTTGGTGGAGCTGTCCAAGGATTCTTCAATTCTGGAAAGAAGTACTAACTCAGATTAACAAGATTACCTCACAGAAGATCTCCTGCAAACCAGAAATCATACTACTGAACAGATGGGACGAATCGATAACAGACAATACCATTATCAAATCTCTGACCTCAATTTTGCTAGCAACTGCCAAATTAACAATTGCAGCTGCCTGGAAATCACCAGCACCCCCAATGCTCAGTGCTTGGCATGAAAAAATGTGGGATCAGTTTGTGATGACAAAAATTGCAGACTCAGTTCAGAGATCTCTCTCACCCAATCCAACAATTTACTCTACTTTTGTGCGAACATGGGCACTGGTTCTGGAATTTATGTCATCAAAAAATATACTGCCATCAAACCCGTTATATCACAAATGGCTACTCTTATAATTGAAGCAACATACATATCCTCCAATGACCAACTACCAGCAAACAAACCCCTACAAATAACATAATTAAACAGTAGGTTTAAGCAGTGTAAAATGCCAAATGTTAATATTTTACGTGATGCCACTCTTACTGTTTTGCATGCTATGTTATACTAGATTATGTTTGGATGTTGCCTTGTTAGTGGCGTACATGGTTTCTTATTTACTGTTTTTGTCGAATTGTTATGAAGGAATATAAAAGAATAAAAAATATATATAAAAAAGAAATGTGGTGGGGAAATCTATGGGATACAGTCATTCTTGGATATAAGCTCTATAGGCAGGACAGGGAGGGACAGGTTGGTAAAGGTGATGATTCTTGATAAAAAGCAGCTGGAAAGGGGTGAGCCAGTGTGAAAGCAACTCGTCTACAACCCTTATGTTCCTGCCATTGTTTCTTGTCTTGTTTTGGATTTCTCTGTGTTTGACCTCCTGGACTGTGATCTGCTTTGTGTCTTTTGGATTTTCCCAACTGTTTTTGACATTTGGACTACTGGATACTTGTGCTCTGACCTCTAGACTGTGTTTTAACTATACATTTTGTCTCTCCCTTGGTTACCTGCCTGACCTGGATAATTTGCTTCCACCCCACACTCATGCACCACTGTGGGATGGAGGCTAGAGCCGTGGCTGGCCTGCCTGTGCAGAACTGGGCACTGCAAGAGCAGGCTGCCTAGTTATCCAATGTGTTGCCATTTCTTCAGCAGCACCAAGCAGTTTCCCCTCCACTGTCTGGTGCTGCACCATCTGTGCCAGTACCTCTCTCCAACGTGCCAGCCATATTCCAACATTCCATGAATGACGTGTTCTGAGACCTCCTTGATCAGTTTGTCATCATCTCTCTAGTCGACATCCAGATCTAGTCTGGCATGAGCTGCTGTCGGACATCCTGAACATCCTTGCACTACTTCAGGAAGCACAGGTTGTACACCAACTGGGAAAAATGTGCATTCCATCAGATTTCTGTAGAGTTCCTGAGCCACTGAATATCCCTGCAAGACAGTGGAGGCAGAGCTGTCCTGGCAGGCCCCACTGAATCCAACTACTATCAGGAGTTCATACTGGATTTTACAACTCTCGCTGTGCCATTGACCAGACTACTGAGACCTTGAGAGCCATTTCAATGGACCCCAGAAGCCCAGCAGGCATTCTAGGCCCTGAAAACAAGGTTTGCCACCAAGCCCTTGCTCTGGTACCCCAACTATCAATTACCATTAATTGTGGAAACTGATGCCTCCAGCTCTGGTCTTGGGGCCATCATGTCACAACAGGAGTCACCCACAGAGCCACTTTGACCATATGTATACTTCTTTCAGCAGCTCATGCCTATGGAGCAAAATTACACTGTCTGGGAGAGGGAGCTGCTGGCCATTAAAGCATCAACTGAGGTTGGAGGTACCACCTGGAAGAGGCTTAGCATCTAGTGCAGTTACATACAGACCACTGGAACCTGGAACACCTGCAGACTGCAAGGTTGAAACAAAGGCAGATGGTTGAACCAGAGACAGATCAGGCAGTCACTGTTCCTCTCTTGGTTCAGCTTTACCATCAGTTACATCCCCAGTTCCCAGAATAAGCAGGCAGATACCCTCTCTCAGAAACATGAGAATGCTGTTCCACCAGAAGAAGGGCATCCTCTGGCCACTATCTTCCCACCAGAGGCCTTTACCACCATGCTGACTCCTGCCACGCTCAGGGAAAGCATCCAGGAACAGCAGCAGTGGGACCACTTTGCGCAAAGACAACTCCAGGTACTAGGAAACCTGACCAAGAAAATATACCCCAGGTTTTGCAGTGCAGCATGGACTCCTGATGCAGCAGGGTAGAGTATATGGCCATTTTGGGTGGTACAAAACCCTTTACTTGTCATCCCATTAGCTTTGGTGGCTCCAGGTCCAAGCAGATATCACTCCATTATGTTCGGTCATGTGACGTGTGCTGGCCAGCAAAGGATCTGCTGGAAAATCTGCCAGGGTTGTTACATCCCCTGCCCACTCCTGTGGGGCCTTGGCAAGCACTCTCCATGGATTTCATCATTGACCTGCCAAGTTCCCAAGGCCACGTCTGCATGTTGGTTGTGGCTGACCTCTTCACCAAGCTGGCCCACTTAGTCATATGACCTGGTTTCCCTCCAACCCATGACCTCTACCTACAGCATAGCTTCCAGCTCCAAGGATTACCTGAGCACCTGATCTTGGACAAGGGAATTCAGTTCACCTCCCAGTTTGGTGTAGTGGTTAAGTGCGTGGACTCTAATCTGGGAGAACCGGTTTTGATTCCCCACTCCTCCACTTGCACCTGCTGATGTGACCTTGGGTCAGACACAAGCTCTGGTTCAGCTGTTCTTGAAAAAGAGCAATTTCTGTCAGAAGTTCTCTTAGCCCCACCTACCTCACAGGGTGTCTGTTGTGGGGAGGGGAAGGGAAAGGAGTTTATAAGCCACTCTGAGATGCCTTTGGGCAGTGAAAGGTGGGGTATAAATCCAATCTCCTCTTCTTCTTTTTCTTCCATGCCCTGCACTCCCTTCTACCAGCAGGACTGGGCCACCCTACTGCCTCTACTGCTGAGTTCACATGCAACAATGCTGTGCAGTCATCCACACATCAGACACTGTTCATGGCAAACTATGGTCTCCACTCATGTTTCTTCCCTTGGACAACTTCCACCTCTTCTGTACACTTAGCCAATGAGTTCCTGCAGGAGCTACAAGCCCTCCATCAGATTCTCTGGCAACAGTTACAGCAGGCCAAGCAAGCCTATAAGAAGGTCACTAATTTAAGGCACCAACTCAGTGAGGACCTGAAGGTTGGGGATCTGGTATGACTGTCTACCTGGCACATCTGAAGCCAATGGCTGTCACGCTTGGTTCACTGGACCATACTGGACCATTGAACAATCAATCCCATGGCTTATTGTCTACTACTCCCTCCAATGATACACATCCATCCTGTCTTCCACTGGCCTCTTTAGACTCCAACAGCTCCCTTGAACCCGCCTCATGCTCCAGCACCACCTCCACCACTGGTCCTAGTGGAAGGATAGGAAGAATACAAAGTTGCTGAGATCCTGGACTCCCACAGACTGCAGGGACAGCTGTAACATCTCGTAGAGTGGAAGGGATATGGGCCTGAGGATCGCTCTTGGGAGCCTGCTGAGAATCTCCATGCACCAGACCTCCTACATCAGTTCCACAGATTTTACTTGAAGAAATCTGGCCCAGCCCCATTCATGGGGAGCCCTGAGGGCTATGGTGTTGTGGGTCTGCCTGCCAATACCTCCTCAGATGAGGAAAAGATGGAGGAAGCTAGTCCCAGCCCTTGGATGCTGCAGAAAGACCTGACAGACAAGCACTACAGCTTGAGTCACCACAGGATCAGGGCTGACAGCCCTGTAGGCTGCTCAGCCATTGATGAGTTGCACCCATCCCTGGATGATTCTTGATAAAAGCAGCTAGAAAAGAGACAGCAAGCATGAAAGCAACTTGTCCATAACCCTTGTTTTCTTGCCTTGTTTTGGATTTCTGTGTGTTCAACCTCCTGGACTTGTGTCTTTTGGATTTGCCCTACTGGTTTTGACATTAGGACTACTGAATACCTGTGCTTTGACCCCTAGATTGTGATTTGACTCTGCACTTTGTGTCTCCTTAGTTACCTGCCTGAACCCAGACACCCGCATTATTCAAGATAAGGAATAGGTCATGCAATAAATAATTTAGTTACTAACTACTGAATTACTTCTAACCCTTTAGCATTGTAGTAGAAGTGGTACTAGGTTTTCTCATGAAGAAATAATGTGCTATTTATTGAAAATGCCATAAAAGTTTAGACAACGGGTAGCAGTTTTCTTCCAAGGTACTTTGTTACCACAAAATTTGTGAAGCACATTAAAGCAACCAACATAAAATATATTGATATTTCAGTATGTTATTACAAGCACCTTTAAACAAGATAAAAGGCTTTAAGTTATTTGATGTTAGGAGGTATCTCAATAGACTACTCCTAACATTCCAGAGGAAGCTGGTCATGGAGAAGGTAAGACACCTCTCACATTCCCTTCTCCCCAAACTCAGTATCCACTGTTACTCTTGGAGGGAAGAGGAAGAGGTTACAGCTGTTCACAGGAGACACTAGATAGAATTCAGATAAAGAAAGGCGGGGCAGAATAGGAGTAAAATGTACTAATTTTAGAGTAAATGTTGCAGACCAGGGTATCCAGGTGTTTATGTGTTTGCACCAACATATGTGTATCTACACATGGAATGAATGCATCTCTAAAGAATGTGACCAACACACATTAAAAATGTTTGTGAGAACTGCTTAGGGATGCTTAAGAAATTTTCACTGTCTCAGTTTCTTTACGGAGTTTGGGGTTGTGAATTACCTGCTTTTCTTTGACAGACTGGCACTGATACATAGAGATCCACTGTTCTTCAGTTTTTGATTCCTGGATCTGCTTCAGATCCAGTCTCCTCCTCCTCCTCAGCAGTTCTGACTTTGATAGGTCTAGTAGTTAACCCCAGATACATTAAGTTACAAGGACACTGGATAATATAAATTACTCCCTTAGAGTTACAATTGCTGAATAACTAGAAAAAGTTCTAGTATTTGATGAATTCTGAAACTTTTTCTGGTCATTGTACATGCAATGTTTGCAGGTTTCTGGTCATATTTTCCCCCTTTATAGCTTACCAAAGCATTCGGCATACGTACTCTGCTTAAAATGGAATCTTAATGTACTGGAACAGTCACAACAGAATTCATTTTTCATTCCATTGCACATATACACTTGTACAAGGACTGAGAATAAAAAAATCCACTACAAACCACTTATTCTTAAACATATGGGGAAAAGCTGTGTCATGCTTTCTCAAAGAAGCTGCTTAAGCATCTGATCACTGTCTTATATTGCAAGCAGAATCAGATCAATGAGTAGGGATCAGGGGTCTTTTCCTAGAAAAAGAGCTGCAGGAGCTATTAGCATAATAGCTCATTAGCATATGCCACACCCCCTGATATCACCAGACATGATGTCAGAAGGGGAAGCAAGGGGGGGGGAGACATCTTCAAAAGCCTCCCTTCCCTTCCCCAGCCAGCCTGCGGGGGGGGAGGGAGTTGGGCCACAGAAGGAGGAAAGAGGGAAGGAAAGAGAGAGAAAGAGTAGAGAGTAGGAAAGAAGGAAGGAAAGAGGGAAAGAGGATACAAAGAGAGAAGGAAAGAGGAAAGAAAGAGTAGGAAAGAAGAAGGGAAAGGGGAAAAGGAGAGAATGAAAGGAGGGAAAGAGAGAAGGGAAGAAGGGGGGAAAGAAAGAGAGAAGGGAAGAAGGAGGGAAAGAAGAAAAGGAAAGAACAAAAGGAAGGAAAGAGAAAAAGGAGAGAAGGAAAGAAGGGAAAGGAAGAAAGAGAGCAAAGGAAAGAAGGAGGAAAAGGGAAAGAAAGAAAAGGAAAGGAAAGGATGGACAGAAAGAGGGCAAAGAGATGGGGAGAGGGAGGAAGGCTCTCCCACCCCCCATCAAGGCCCCACCCCCCAGATCCCTCACTTACTGGCACCATAATGCTTCCCCCAGGACCGCAGCACTCCAGCACGGGCCCCGAGCGGCTAGAGATGGGCCTCCTCAGGCCGCCCTGTGGCCGCAGCACTCCAGTCCAGGCCCTGGGCAGCTGGAGATGGGCCTCTTCAGGCCACCTGGGGCCGCAGTGCTCCAGCGTAGGCCCTGGGCAGCTGGAGATGGGCCTCTTCAGGGGATGCTAGCCCTCCAGGTGGGACCTGGGGATCTCCCAGAATTACAGCTCTGGTCTGTTCCCCCTCTGCAGGAGAACTGGGGACATTTGGGCTTCCTGTGTATTGCAAAGACATCTATTTGTGGGTGGCCTCGTTGCTGGAAAATGGATTGCAGCTACTTCCAGTTCAGTTCCCATTCATACAATTGTGCTTCCCCTCTCTGCTGAGGGCATCTGCCTCCCTATTTTGGGCAACTGGAAGATGAGCTGCCGATATCCAAACGTTGTGTTTCAGTCATCAATTCCATATGACCAGAATCAAGTGACAAAGCTGGCATGAGACAGTGCCCCCCTGTAAGCTAGAGCAGTAGTACTGTTTGTCAGGATCACAACCGTTCAACCCGCAATCAATGGCAGGAAGGACTGTAGGGCATACCGGATCACCAGGAGTTCTAAAAAGTTTATGTGGGAGCTCCTCAAGTGTGCCTCCCACTGACCTCCCACACACAGTCCATTCAAATGTGCCCCCAACCCCACATTGACACATCTGTGGTGATGGTGACCGTCAGCATAGGAGGATGAAAGGAGGCACCCACTGTCAAATTGGGGACATGTTCCCACCAAACAAGAGAAGCCCTCACATCCTCCGGTATCTGGAGTTGCTGAGTATGGGGTTGTCCGGAGGCTCTGAATGTCCGGATGAACCAGAGTTGCAGGGGGCACATGAGAAGCTTTGCCAGAGGTAGAACCCCTGTCATGGTTGCCATTAGTCCCAAGAGTCTTTGAACTTCTAGGGATGTGACAACCGAAGATAGTCAAAATAGACGTGCCAATAAGGCCAGGGTGTGTGCCCTCTGGGAAGGGAGGAATGCCCTGCCTAAAGTCAAATCGATGGTCACCCCAATGGAATCCACCCTTTAGGAGTGAGTGAGATTAGATTTCCTGTGATTGATACGGAGTCCCAGATTGTGTAGGAGTTCTAACGTGAGGTGGATATTGTCCTGCAGAAGACTTCTGGAGCCTGCCGCCAGAAGCCAGTCATCAATGTGGGGGAAAACCATAGTCCCCTGGAGCCTCAGGTAAGCTGCCCCTGCCACCATTGTCTTGGTGAAGACCCAGGGGGCCATCCAGTGACCGAAAGATAGAGCCCTGTAATGATAGTGCTCACCCCCCATGGCAAAACGAGGAAACCTCCTATGAGGTGGGAAGATGCCAATGTGGAAATAAGCATCCTGCAAGTCTACTGTGGCCATCCATACCCCTAGCTCCAGAAGAGGCAGGATGTTTTGAAGAGAAGTCATTCTGAACTTGCGGTATGCGACAAATTTGTTCAGAAACCTGAGATCCAGTACTGGGTGAAGCCCTCCATCTCTCTTTGGAACCATGAAGTATCGGGAGTAAAATTCCCTTCTCTGCTCTGGAGGGGGAACCTACTTTATGGCTTGTTTGTCCAATAGTTGTTGCACTTTCTGACAGAGAGCCAGAGATGTCGAAGTGCCCACGAACACTGGAGTAAGAGGCATGTGAAGAAACTCTTATCGCATAACTGCAAGTGATGATGGAGAGTACCCAAGCATCTGATGTTATGTAGCTACACACAGGGTAAAAAGAGCCAAGGGGGGAAGCAGAAGGACATATTGGAAGGTGGGCCAAGGGGGCCTGTGGTGGGCAGGTGTCGTAAAAGTCAAAGACCCTGCTTGGCATTCTTGGCTGGCTTGAACTTTGGCTGGTCGCTTGACCGTACTAATAAACTTGACTTGACTTGACCTGGCTGGCTTGAACTTGCCCTGTTGCGAGGATTGTTGAAACTTGGACCTCAGTGTGTAACTGGACCTGGACAAAGATTGAGATTGCCAAGACTTCCAACTACCGGTCGACAGCGTGGCGATGGTGGCCGCTTCCTCCAAGGCTCGAGGGAACGGCCAGCACACCAGCGGTCTGGAGGGAGGCTACAGAAGTGCCCCCCCCCTGGAACCCTGGGGTAAGGGTTCCTAGCCAGAGGGCTTTTAAGAAGTTGCCTCTTCAGTGGTGGAATGCCATGGAATTGAGGCGCTCCTTCGCCCTAACGGTCCTGCTGCTGGTGGCCGAACGGCTCTAGCTAGGCTGACCGGGACAAGCGAAGGAGATCGAGCGAGTGGCGACAACTGTAGCAAGGCTGCAGGCAGCCGATGATAAACATGAGTTGAATGCAAATGATTTTACGAAGAAACGGTGGATTCCCTGCCCCTTTGCTTTATCGGTTTGGAGGGAGTTCCCCCCCACATGAGCAGCAAGTAGAAGAAAAAGGGTGGGCGCAGGGAAAATAGAAAAGCTGTTTGGTTTTGAGAGACTTACCAGAGTGGATTTTACGCATAAGCGAGTTTCAGAGGTGGTGAAGGAGCAGTTGGTTTCTGTAAACAATAATCCAAGATGTCGGGCATCAGGAAGAGAGTAACGAAACTGAAACCTCCGGGCGGCCAGAGTCCTAGGCTGGAAGAGGAGGGGCCAGATGTCATAAGACTACTAGCGGATATGCTCAAGCCAGTTATGGATCAACTCACTGGTATTAACCAGCAGTTAGCCGTCCTGAACCAGATGATGGCAGTGCAGCAGCTTCAAGTGGCGGAAACAGTTAAACAAACGGAGCAGACGATTGCAGAAGTGAAGGAGATGCACTCCGAACACAGAATGTTGAAGAAAAGAATGGATCAAGTGGTAAACAAACAAAATCATCAAGAACACCGGCTTTTGTCCTTGCAAATGGAGAAAGCTAATATGATCCTCAGATTTCAAGGGGTGCCAGAATCTTCGAAGGAAGATTTAAAGAAGCTCCTTAGTGATCTTCTCGCACCAGTTGTAGGCTTAAAAGCGGAAGAAATTATGCACGACATTGAAGCAGCGTATAGGGTGTATTCAAATTACACCAATAAGAATAGCCTACCTGGAGAAATATCAGCCAGATTTTCAAGAAGACAAACTAGGGATGCAATCTTACGAGCAACCTCGGCAGCTCCATTGAAAATGGGGAACGACAATATTAAGGTTTTAAAGGACATACCATTCGAGATTCGTCAGAAGCGGAAAAGTTACAAGGACTTGATACTCTTTCTCCAAACTAACCAAATCGGATACAAATGGTGGTCCCAGAAGGAGTGGTCTTTAAGATGAACAATAAGAGAGAGAAGATTGACTCCATGTTTAAAGCCAAGGAATTTCTTAAATGTCACCTGGGGACTGAAGAAGACGGTGAAACTGGTTCGAGTGGCTCTGCTCCCTCCGAGACGGACGAGGACCTGGTGGCGGAAGAAGGTGCTGGTGCCCGAAGACCAACTTATACACTTAGGGACAGAAAACCTAAGTAAAGGCAGAAGGACTCTGAAACTGGCCATTATGAAGCGAGCTTGAGAGATGCTCTGGAATACTCTCATAACAACTAATTAGCTAATCTTTAAGTAGGGAAAGATAGACAGGAACTCGCGGTATTCATGATATACTAACATAGATACTAATGGGGTGGAAGATCTCCTACTCTTGGGTTTTTAGTTTAGTGTGGGTTTGCTTTTCTTTTTCCCTAGTGTTAGTTCCCCCTTCCTTTTTCTGAGTTTAGTTTGTAGTCTATATAAAATGCAAATAAATAAAAAATCCCCTTCGGGGGGCCAAAAAAAAAAAAGAGAGAGAGAGAGTGCCAAGACTTCCAAGATCCTTCAGTGGATTGCCTGACATAGGGTCTTCTGTTGGAGTGTGACCATGTCTTGGACCTTTGAGGATGGCACGAAGTGGAAACACCAAGGTTACGAGAAGGCTTCAGGCTCTTAGCCATGTCTTGTAAGACAGAGTCAGTAGTAGAGTGGAAGAGGCCTAGGCAGTCAAAGGGGAGATCCTCTATATAGACCCTAGTGTCAACCTGAAGAGATGTGGTATGAAGCCAAGAGTGGTGGCGAAGTGCCACTGCAGATGACATTGTCTTGGAGCAGGAGTCAAGAGTATGCTTCGCAGAGTTTATAATCTGTTTTGCCAGGATTATGCCCTCCTTTTGTACCTTCCTAGTCGCATCACGTTGCTGCTTGGGGAGAAGCACTAGAAAAGGGGACATCTGCTCCCACAGGGAATACTCATATCTTCCCATACATACCATGTAATTTGATGTTTTCACACCCAAGTCTTCAGCAGAATAGAAACCGCAGCCAAATGCATCCAGTTTTTTACTCACCCAATAAGACAGTGTGGAGTGGGTCTTCTTGCTTGTGGAAGAGAGAGTGATAACCATAGAATTAGGTTTAGGGTGACAGCAAAGGAATTCAGCACAGACCTCCTATATTCTATACATATGGTCCAACCTTCTGGTGGAGACAGGTGTAGAGAATGAGATTTGGTTGTCTGAAGAAGGACCTGGGTCATGGGCAGGCAACAGATGTCGAGGTATCCAGTTGAATAATGTAAAATACAGCATCCATAACCTGGGGCTGTGGTTGAGTAATGGCAATGCCTAATGAATGGGCCAAGCAAAGGTCCTCTGACAGGGAGACAGGCAGGTCCTCAACCACATGTTGGTTCAGAGATGGGCCTGAGGGGGTAGCTGGGGGCCCCGATCCATCCCCATCAGATTCACTCTCCGAAGAGTGAGACGAATCCTCAGCCCCTGATATATTAGGTAAGGATGGGTCAACTTGCATGAGATGGGATGGAGGCTGTGATGGTCCCACCGGAATCAAAGTTGTTGGTATCAATGGATTTGGTCTAGAGTCATGAAAAACGGGGAACCATTGGTATCGAGGGTGGCAAATACAGGTGGCAAAACAAGCATCAAGAGAGGACGGTCCTTGGTGAGGGAGCATGCATGGCAGGAGGCGACTGACTGCTGGTCCCAATCCATCTGCCTTCCCGGATTCAGCCATGGCAGAGCCGAAGCTAGTGAGAAAGTACCATAGAAGTATTGCAGTTGCCTCTGGTCCCATTGTACCATCAATGAAGACAGCGGTAGAGCAAAGGTAGCCCTGTGACTGACTGCAAAGGGATTGATCCCGAGGCCTTGGGGATGAACTGCTATGGCAGGAGGCTAAGCATTCCAGCCTATGTTTAGAATGATATCAGTGTTGGTGACTGATCCCGATCAGTGATTGGGATCGAGAGCGGTCTGAGGCTGAGGAGCGAGAGCTCTGAAGGGGCGTTGCTTGGTTAGGCGGTACCTCTTTGACATCAGATCCTGAGAAGTGGAGATCACTCAATGTTGATTGAACCATCATGGAACCCAGATGTTGAATCAGTAAGTCCAGTAACATAACTGGTGGTATCAATGGAACACTGGTCAGGTCCGGTGATGCAGAGCGGGTGAGGTAAGTAGCTGTCAGTGTGCCAGAGACCATTGCAGCACTCACTGCAGCAGGTTTTGGGTCAGCTTTAAGGTGTTTGTGTTTAACCTTAGCATGGCCCTTGCCATCCTTCTTTTTCTTAGAGGAGATGCAGCAGCCAGGCCTGGAGGCATCGAAGACCTGCTAGTGGAGGCATTGGACAGCAAGACATCTGACAATCGGGGTCGCTCCTTTGGCATCAATCAAGGTTGATCCATCGGTGCTGAGTGGGGGCGATTGGTTGGAGTCAATTTCGGAGTCACTTTGGGCTGAGTGGAAGCCATTGGCTTAGGTCACAGAGCTGACTCCAGGACAGTTGCTTGGAGTCTTGCCGCTCTGTTTTTACACATCTGGTTTGAGAATTTTGTGCAGTGGATGCAGGTGTCAATCCTATGCGCCTCTCCCAGACAGGGGAGACACAGGGAATGACCATCTGGTGCAGCAGGCTTGGAACCACACTGGGTGCAGTGCTTAAAGAACCCCCAGTGATTTGCCATAGACGAAAAGGCAGATCTGAAAGAAAAATGGGGGGGGGATCTGATAGTTTTGGAAAGGGGGGAAGCTAAGAGAATTTTTGGGGGTCAAATAATGAAAAAACAACAAGGGTAGAAAAAGTAGAGAAAGAGTTATGGGGGAGAGAAGATTCTGAAGAAGAGACTTTCCCTCACAAAAGAAGTTCCCCGACTGAAGCAGATCAACTGATCAGTGTGGCGGTCAGAAGAGAAGTGGTGGGATACTGGAGTCCCGCCCTCTGGGCATGCATGGTTGGAGTTCCTGTGCATGCTGGGAGAAGGGGCTCCAGACCCATTCTGAACTTGCTAGAAGTTTCCCAGATCGGAGCCAGCACAGGCACCTAACCCCATCAGTGTGATGCATAGAGACCACAATGAAGATCATTTTAATCTTCCAGCTGATCTAAGAGTGGAAGTCTTCAAATAAAGATATATCAAGGTGAAATTACAGCAACATTACTCAAACTGAATTAATTTACAAGTTCAGAACAATGGACACCCTCCCCCCCAAGCTGAATAAGAATATAGGATTTCTATCTCACTACAGATGCTAATTTTCTGCACCCAAGCATATCCTTTCTGCTCTAGCCAAGCTGATTATAGTATGCATTGTATCTTAGCATTATTTACAGCACTCCTCTCATATTCTGACTAGGATAAAGGACTCAGAGATCTCCATTTCAACTCATGTCTGATAAAGGGAGCTTTGACACTTGAAAGCTTATATCCTGAAACTCCCATTGGTCTCTAAGGTTCTACTGTTCTATTACAGACCAACACAGCTACTCTCTGAAACTTCTGCATTGGTAACCTACAAGGGGAAAAAGTAAACAAATTGTGAACTGCAAACTGTGTATGTACCACTTCCAAAATTAATTTTGAAAATTCTGTTAGTTAACAGAAGCCTGCTGGAACAGAATGCAGTGACAATCCATGGAACAATAAAGAAATGAAATGGAGAATATCTGCTCATCCGAAAACTGCCTGAAAGACTGTATTTGTATCTAGGGCTCAAGATATGCATCACAGCAGTACACCGGTAAGACTGGAAAGTAGGGGCATGCCGGAAAAAAATGTTATTTTTTGGGTTTGGGAAATACATCCTGAAAAATATTTGTATTTCCCAATATTCCAAAATCCCAATATCAGAACAATACTGGGATGCAAGAAATAATTGGGATTGCCAAATTTATTTGGCTCCATTATACCGAGGTTCACTTGCATGCAGCTTGGCTTTGCAAAAGCCATTTAAAGAGAACTTTACCTTTAAATTACTTTTGCAAAGCCAAGCCACGTGCCAGTGAACCTGGAAGCAGCACGAGTTCACACACCTTCTGGGTTCACTTGCACATGGCTTAGTTTTGCAAAAGTTATTTAAAGGGAAAGTTCCATTTAAATTACTTTTGCAAAGCCAAACTACCCCATGCTACAACCGCAGGGCTTGGAGAATATATTCGGCTCCATTATACCTTTTAAAGTTAAATGCCTTCTCAAAGCTGCCACCATGGGCAAGTGACCTCAGAAGGCTTTTAAACTTTAAATGCCTTCTGAGTTTAGTTCTACTCAGCAAGTAAGGCTGAGCCCGAGTAAAAGCTGCATAATATCAGCTTTTATTCAGGCTCAGCTAGATCAGAGAATCTGATTCAGCTGAATAAATACCTATAAGGTATTTTGGGGGTATTTATTTGGCTCGGTATATACCGAGCGCACACCCCTACTGGAAAGTGAAATAAGGAGAAAGGCTAAAGGACCAACCACTATTAATTCTAAAACAATACAGAATAAAGTAGCTTCAGATTTAGGAACTCAAAGAAATTAAGCTGAACCTGTATAAAGCATTCTATGTATCCTCTCTCTATGTTGTACAACATTTTTTGAATAGTCCTTTTGTTTTGGGTGAGCACAGTTGGTAAGAGGGTCACTGTATGCCACACTATTTTATCTGGTACAAACTGCAGTCTTGGCTAGTAATACAGATTGATGCTTCTCTGCCTTTGAAACTCAAGTTGTTAAAGGTTGGCAAGGGCAGCTCTTCTGAGATCAACCTTTCATTTACTTTATTTGCCTGGAGGAAAATGCTTTAAGAAACCATTTCATGCCACATGAAGTAGCAGGAACAAGAAACATGCTGCTGCTCTCCCAAACCAAATACTCAGAATCCACTAGAAGTCAAACCAAGTCTCAGCCTTCCCTTGTATGTAAAACAGCTCAAGGTTTCACTGCTATTAGAAAAATGAAAGCAGTGCAATACTGAAAATAATATAATGAAAGAACTCTGGCACAAAACATAGCATTTAGTTCAGCAAAGGTCATATATCATGCAAACATAACCACACAGTACATCTGTGTTCACAGAAAAACATTTAAACAAGCAGTCAATTTTAGCAACATGCTGCAGTCCTCAAGCACCCCACTGAAACATAGGCCATATCTACATACCAGATTACCTTGCCTTATTCTGGAGCAATTTTTGACTCACATTGCTTAGATTTTCTTTTGTTCTCAACATTTGATACACTTTGAATTATTGGGGGGGCCTGGTATTGATCTCTGCCACCCACCAATTAGTAGACATAATGAAATGATCATGATTGCTGCACATCTCGATGAAAAACAACAAATTCATACAGGGAGACAACAGGAGAAAACACAGTCATTCTGGGCATGCTCATCACCTGGATGAAGACAGTAAAGGGAGAAACTACTATGGACATAAAGATCAACTGGCCCAACCCCAAACCAATCTTTATGAAGGCTGTTTCCAAGAGTTTTCAAATCCATTTCATATTTTAATAAGCTACAGTAAAAAAAAATTATCTTTATGATGTAGATTAAGAATAATTTTGACAGAATTTGTTTATATTTCCAGCCCAAACCAATCCCCAAGACTCAGGGCACACATCAGTAAGTTAAAACAAATGTACAGACGTATAAAATAGCCAAATGAAATCAGCTGACCAAATAAGCATCTCTAAAACTAAACTCAAAGTTCTACAGTGACCCTGCCCCACTAAAAACAAGCCCAAATAAATTATTCCATAATGTTTCCCAAAGATGTTATTCATGGAAATTTTCCACAATCGTAGCTCCATTCATATTTGTGTTGTCTGATTTTATGAAGAAGGCAATCCTCTGCTCATGTTAAGAGACTATAAAGGTTCCTATAGTGTTGATCTTTAGTTTTCAGTGTAGATCCTATCTTACATGTGTGCTGCATTAACTTGGACCAAATCCACTAGTTCAGGCAGGGACTTAAAGATGTGCATGCCCTGACCTGGATAGCCCAGGGAAGCCCGATCTTGTCAGATCTTGGAAGCTAAGCAGGCTACTATTTGGATGGGAGACCTCCAAGTAATAGCAGGGTTGTGACATAGCGGCAGGTGATGGAAAGTCACTGGTGAGCATCCCTTGCCTTCAAGCCCCACTAGAGGTCACCAGAAGTCAGCTTGACTTGATGGCAAAAAATGTGCATGAATTGTGTTGAATTAAAGGCATATCAAAATTATTGAAATGGCTAATGTTTTTCAGTTATTTCCAGTAACATTAGACTGCCACTGGGATGAGTGCTTGTCAGTATATAGAACTGTACTAAACATACACCAGCAAAATGAAAATATTTTACGTGACTTCCTGGTGGCAGCTAATAATAATAATAATAATAATAATAATAATAATAATAATAATAATAATAATAGAAAATGTACTGCCAGGTTTCATTAAAGGTTTTGTGCACATGGATTAGACCTGATTAAAAAAACCCCACAGACCTCTCCATACATTTAGACATCTTGTCACCCAGTCAGTCATGACATCGCAGTTCATCCAATAAGTGGAACTGCTGAGTGTTATAAGAAGATGAATGCTACATGCATTCATGTGTCTTCTGCCAGTGTTTTCAAAACTTTTAATTATACTCAAACAGCTGGTAGCATCATTGACTCAAAGTGTCAGATTACCTTGATTGCTCTGTCATTATCTCTAATCAGCTGCTTCTTCTCATCTTCAAACTTTTGTAAAACATCCTGCAGGTACCTTTCTGCTGCAAGCTGCTGCTGGTTGCTTTCCTCTGTCAGAGAGGAAATGGTTGTCTTAAGTTCAGCTATGATCTAAAAAGAAAACAGCATGCTAAAAACCACAGTAAACAGATTTTGCATGTATTTATGCTTGACACATGAATTGGAGTTGGCAAACTCCACTGTGAAAACTAAATAGTTTAAATTAACATATTATACACCAGCAAGCAGAACATTCCACACAGAGAAAAGAAATATAAGACAGTACACTGCATAAAATGACTATACATAAAAATATCTGGTAGAATTTCCACTGTAAAATCGCCCAATAATTTGCTCACCAGAACAAAGCACATTTGTGAAGTGAAATAGGGGTTTCCAGTTTTCCATTTCACTGAAATGGTTATTGAAAATTAACCATTTGAAAGACTTTTGCACACCTTTGGGGATATAATAGCACTGATTCAAAAGTCTGAACACACCACAAAACAAGGACATTGTAGACAGGAATAATAAAAAGTCATCAATGAAATTTGATTTTTTTTTTGGCATAGAATGTAGCAAGGGATCCAAAGAACCACATTTGTTTACCTAAAACACTTCTGCACATGCAAGGGGGCTGTGCAAATGTCCCTCTTTGGCTGTAGCCTGTCATGTAGTGCTGGAACAGGCCAGCAAACCAACTGGTGCAAGGGAGGGAACAGGAGGCGGTTGGGGGAGGGGATGGGATGGGATGGGAGGGGCAGACCCACTCTGATTGTGGCTTCAGCACAACGGAATAACTTCATCTGCAGCAAGTCAAGCAGAACCCCTTCACTTCAGTGGCAGCCTCACTAGTAAGTTAGGAGCCACTGCAGCTGCATTCATGCCAGCTCGAGGTTCCAAAGCGAGGTTGCATACCTCTTTGCTTGGCTTGCAGCTCCGGGGATGCTGTTTCCGATGGCCACAGGGATCAGCACATGGGAGGCTCAGATAATGGGGGATAATGGGGGATGCTATTGCATGGGGGTGGCGTGGCTTGCCGACAATCTCTGACTTGAACTTCCAGCATTGCCATGCCATGGATCGCCTGGTGGCCTTGGTCGGTGGCGGCTGCTGCAGAACAGGCATCTCCAGCTTATCGGGTTTTGCTTGGCCTGGGTCCTGCCATGCACATGGCCTTGCTTCTGCAGGTGTGGGGGGTGTTAGTTCAACAGCTTCTCAGTCCCCTTCCATGGTGGCTTGGGGGCAGGGGGGAGCTCGTAACACCCAGCTGCTTTGCATTTTTACCCTGGAGACTGGGCTCACAGCATTGGCAGTGGGAGTGGGCTGGGGAGGGGATTTGCCCACCCTCTAAGCAGCATGGGGGCATCTGCCTAGTGCTGCACTGCTGGCTCCCCAGCCTGACCGTGTGGGTTTTCCTCTGCACCCCACCCCACCCCATTGGGCCTTGCAGTGAGAACACAACAACATGGAGCTTACCAGCTGCTGTCCTTTATAAAGGTTATATCTCTGATACCTGGCATTATTTTTTATGACACACATGGCCGGCCCAACAAAATTACATTTATGTCAGATTTGGCCCTCGTAACAAATGAGTTTGACACCTCTGGTATATGCTAATAGCCAAGCTAGCCAAATCTGAGGATACTTAAATCCAGTGGTTGGAGCTGTGAAAGGGCAAGATACATCTTTCTACAAACCTAAACAACACCCCAAATAAAAAGGAAATAGTGTAGGGAGGGGGATACAGGGGAAAGTGAGGCACTCCCCATTTGTCCTTTAGGGTTCCCTGCCATGCAAGTGGCTCTGGCTCAGTTGCCAGCACCGCACAATTGGGCCATGGTTTTCCTAGGCAGAGCCTGCTGGGAGGGAGAGGGAAACCCGAAGATAAAGGGGCAGATAAATGTAGGTTGGCTGTTGAGTGGGAAGGTGAGAAGGAAGCAGAGACATTATAGGGGTTTTCAGGAAAAGGAAAGAGGAAATAGTGTGTGTGTGGAGAATGGGATGCCTCCTGCAATTCCTTGCCGTTTCCCACTCTTCTATATTCTAACAGCTAAATCAACCAAATTTAAGGCTACCTAAATCCATAAACAGACAAGACAGATCTTTTTTAAAAACCCGAAAAATACTCCAGGTTTGCAGAAAAATCTGAAATCTAAAAAAAGCAAACGAATCCCACCTGAAAAAAAGGCCACTGGAGGGATACACTCAACTTTCATTACTCATGTAGGTCTGGCTGCTCGGTAAAGTTCAACAGCAGCCATCCCATGAAAGTCAGTGTGATGTAGTGGTTAGAGTTTCAGACTAGGACCTCAAATCCCCATTCTGTCTTGAAAACTCACTGGGTGACCTTCGGCCAATTACATATTCTCAGCCTAACTTACCTCACAGAGACAGACAAGACTGACCATTAAGATCACCTGGATGGCTCCCAGTGCACTGCTGGCCAGCCAGGTCTCTGACAGAAGGGCTGAGCCTGGTCCAGCTAAGCCCTTTACAAGGCAAGGCAGAGGGTGGGGGTGAGCCCAAGCCAGGGCAGAGGGCAGTGCCCAGCTTGGCCTTGCAGATTCCCATACGGAAGCAGTACCTGGCTCACTTGAGACCTGTCTGAAGTAAGGAAAGCAGTACCTGGCCAACTGGTTAGGCAGGCTGCCTCTTCCATCTCCCCTTTGGGAGGGAGGCCAGTGTGAGCTAGAGGAGGGCCCTTTCCCAGAGTTTTTCACTCCCAGTCTGCCCCTGCTCACAGGGTTGTTTCGAGGATAAAATAGAGAAGAGGAGAATGAATTAAGGTGCTTTGCATCTCCATTGTGCAGAAAGATGGGATATACGTGAAGTAAATAAATAATAAATACAGTTGAAAATCGAGGGGAAGATAAAAAGGAGGTTGCTGGGTGAATGGAAAGGAGAGAAGGAAGCAGAGAAGAATGAAGAAGATCTGAAGAAGTGAGCAGTGACTTACGAAATGCCACACATTTTGTCTTTAAGGTACTACTGGACTCTTGCTCTTTTCTATTGCTAGGGAAAAATGAGGACGTGTAGGTTACCAGGATGAGGAAAAGAGGAAATACTGTAAGGAAGGTAAGATGGGGAAAATGGGGTGCTCCTAGAAAGTCCCAGCAGAGTTTCTGCTGCACAATTGGCCACCCTGACAAATCAGCACCGCACAACCACACCAGTTTTCCCAGGTAGAGGATGGCAAGGGTAGGGTAAGGAAGGGCAGAAAACTGAAGATGTGGAGTCAGTAAAGAAAGGTTGGCTGTTGGATGAGAAGGGGCAGGAAAAGGCAAGAGAGGCTATGGGGTTTTTGAAGACTAGGGGAGCGGGAAATTCAACCCAGAAGTCCTTGCAGATTCCTGCTTATCCTTCCTAAACTGTGGTGCTTCAAAACTGAACACTGCACTTCAGGTGAAGTCAAACCAAAGCAGTGTTCAGCTGCACCAATATGTCATGTGACCTTGACACTACATTTCTGCTAATGAATCCTAAAATCACATTAGCCTTTTTTTACTGCTGCATCACATTGCTGGCTCATATTAAGCTTATGGTCCAATAGACCTCCCTACCCCAAATCCTTTTCACAGGTGGTACTACTGAGCCAGGTTTCACCCACCTAGTATTTATATAACTGTTTCTTACTATCCAAGTGCAACATTTTATACTTGTCCCTATCAAATTTCATTTAATTTGCCATCAGTGCCCTCCATCTTATCCAATGCCAGTTGCATCCTAATACCTCCAAGGTATTAACTAACCTACCCAGTTATATAACATCCATAAACTTGATGAGCACATTATGAACTCTCTCAAATAAGTCATTTATAAATATGGTTATACAAACATAAACATTTATAAATATGTTAAATAGCACTGGGCCCAAAACAAAACTTTGAGACATCTCACTTGTCACCTCCCTCTAGGATGATGGGGAACCAGCAACTATCACCCTTTGGTATGATATATTACTAAACACACCTTAATCCACCTAACAGGAATAGGATCTACTCCATATTTCACCAACTTCTCAATTAAGAACTTCGTGGGGCACCATGTCAAACACTTTACTAAAATCCAAACAATGCAGCATTCCCCTGATCCACCAAACTAGTAACTGTATCATATTGATCTGACATGACTTATTCCTAAGAAAGCTGTGCTGAAATTTAACAAACACATTGTGTCTCTCCAAATGTTCACAAACAGACCCCTTAATAATCTATTCTAAAATATTTCCTGGAAGCAATGTCAAACCAGGCCGTTGATAATTTTCTGCATCATCTTTTTTCCTTTTCTTAAAAAAAGGTACCACATTAGTTTTTTTCTAATCCCCTGATACCTCCCCTGTCCTCCAAGATTTTTGAAAAATTAAAGAGAGAGGGGTTCTGAGATGACATCTGCCAATCCCTTCAGCACTGTAGGATGCAATTCATCAGATCCCAAGGACTTTTATGGATTTAAAGCAAGCAAGTGTTCCCAGACCATATCCTTACATATTCTAAATTGAAATCCCTCTACTTGATTATCCCCACCCTCCCCTCCCTGTTGTATACTAATTCCTCTGCAAGAAAAAAAGGCTTTTCAGAAAGCCTATATGGCTTTGATGAATGACTTGCTCAGATCAGATCCCCAAGAACAGCCTCTTCAAATTAAGAAGAGGGGCACATATTGACAAGGGATGTGTATGTACTAGCTGAACTTCCCAAGATACATGTAGAGAATATAGCTGGTGAAGTTTGCATGATGTCTAGATTAATGACCTGGAAATGGAGCATAACCTCCCCATAGTGCTTCTGAATGGACAGGATCACTTCCTATAGTTCCTCTGCAAGAAAACCACATATGGTTTGACATACGTGGAGAGAGGCTCCCGAAGCTACCCTGAAAATTTGGAGCCTCTCCCTCAAACCCCCTCCCCCCAGAGCTACTAACAGCACCGTGAGAAAAAAGTAACTTTTTCCCATCATAGAGAACAATGGAGGGAATGGGGGCAACCTGTTTGGAGGCCCAAAGAATTGGACCCCCTGGCCCAATGTTCTTGAAACTTGGTGGGTATCTTGGGGAGAGGCTCCAACAGCTACCCTGTGGGTTTGGAGCCTCTTCCTCAAACTCCCTCCTCTCCAGCCCCCAGAATATACCCTATGTTTTCACCATTGACTTCAATGGCTCATAGGATATAATGGGGCTGAAATTGACATTCAGCTGGCTTGTACGGCCAAAACTGACATGCAGGAACCTTTCTGCCCTCCAAAGCTGCTGGAGCTGTGCTCTGGTGCGCTCCCCCCCAAAAGACCCCTGCTAAAGGCTAGAACTGGGAAACAAAAACAAAGATGCCAACCTAACCCCCCCTTTTATTTTTTACCTTTGCTTCCCTTGGGTGAATTATAGCAGACTAATATAGATTTATAAGAGCCAATATATCAGAGAAAATTTTTCTCTATCTCTCTTACCTCTCGTGTTTTTTGCTCCTTTCCTTTTTAAAATATTTTTTCTAATATTATATAATATAAACTTTTTTAAAACCTTCTACTTTTCTTAAATATAGATTGTGAGACAAAGCACCCCTGGCCTCTTCTCAAGAGTCAATGTTGCCATGGCTCTGGCTTATTCTGCATGTGTTACTAATTGGTCTTTGGGCCTACACAGCTCTTATCATATTCAAGGCCAAAGTAGTCAGCTTCTCATGAGAACCTGTGGTCCGTGTGGTGGTGGGGAGAACCAGAGGTGATGAGGTAATTTTCTAGATGCATCTCCTAGAAACATGTTCTGATTGGATGTCATAGTTCAGGCCTCTAGTCCATCAAAATCCAACCTAGTCTCTTTACTATGGGGCCTTAGCTGAATTATAGTTTTAACCCAGCAACATCAGGTGAGAATGTCATCCAATCAGAACATGTTTCTAGGAGAAGCATCTAGAAAATTACCTCATCACCTTTGGTTCTCCCCCCCACCACATGGACCACAGGTTCTCATGAGAAGCTGACTACTTTGGCCTTGAATATGATAAGAGCTGTGTAGAGAACACTTGAGCTTTGGCCTTTGACTCTTGAACTTAAGGTCTGTGCCATCTAATGCAAGTTCTGAAAAGTGTTAAGACAGTTAAGCTAGCTTTCTTGTTTTCTTGCTGTGTGATCAGAGAGTAATGTATTGCATGTAGTATAATTCTTTGACAGTCATTCAATAAACTTAATTAAAAAAATTGAATTCAACAACAGTCTGGTTGCTTGTTTGCATTTACCATGGGGATCTACAGGGTTCAGGCTTGGACTCCTTGACATACATACATATATATATGTACACACACACATACACACACACAATAAGTTTAATTTTTCCCTATTTAATTTTAATTTTTAGTAATATCTTTATCTCCCCTGTCTTTTTGTTTCTGCTTTTTTACCCCCCTTTCTCCTCCCCCTTCCCTTTTCCTCATTATTCCCCCCATTTCATTAATTCTAAATCTTAACAGATGACAAAGAAACAGTTCTGTTGGTGACATACTTTTATAACACTTAGAATAATCATTATTTACTTTTAAGAGCCTAAATAGAAGATAATCTACTTTTTTATTCCTATAACTCTTATTTATAATATTCATTGTTAATGAATACTTTTTATTTAAGGATTTAAGATAACATCTCTCCTTACTATAACGGATATATACTCTAGTTTAGTTATTTTAACAATATAAAATTTGACAGTTTTATACTCCTATATTTATACAGAAAATAGTATATGGGAATAGTATATAGGAAGTTTGTATAATATTTTCAGAAAGAGAAGACTGAAAAGAAGGATGGCAACTGGAACACAACAAAAAGATAAAAGCAGAAGCAACAGACGAAGACAACCTTTTCTTAAAGAAAATAATAATTTAAAAATTAAGATAAGAAGGCAGCGATGCAATGCTACCCAAGTCATATAGACCTCTCTCTCTGATGATTGTAGATTATAAAGGCCACAATAATGGCAAAAAGACTAAGAAAACACCAGGGCTCTGTGGAACTGACACCAGGGCCCTGTGAAACTTACTTCAATTTAGCAGAGTCTGCAAGACTCTTCCACCAGGCATTTGATCACATTTAACATCCTGATAACTTGGAGCCTCCCTGGGATTGCTTGCATCAGCTAAGTCTGTACTAACTGACTCCTGTTACGAAAACATTGGATTATGACTGCTGTCACAACTGAATGCAGATTTCCAGAGAACAGCAAGGAGAGATAAGGAGGCTTTCCTGAATGATCAATGCAAAGTAATAGAGGAAAACAATAGATTGGGAAGGACTAGAGATCTCTTCAAGAAATTGGAGAAATCAAGGGAACATTCCATCCAAAGCTGGCAATGATAAAGGACAAAAGTGGTAGGGACCTAACAGAAGCAGAAGAGATTAGGAAAAGATGGCAAGAATACACAGAAAAACTATACAAGAAGGACCTCAATGTCCTTGACAACCACGACGGTATAATCACTGACCTCGAGCCAGACATCCTGGAATGTGAAGTCAAATGGGCCTTAGAAAGCATTACTAACAACAAAGCTAGTGGAGGTTATGGTATCCCAGCTGAGCTATTCAAAGTCGTAAAAGATGATGCTGTTAAAGTGCTGCACTCAATTTGCCAACAAATTTGGAAAACAAAACAGTGGCCACAGGATTGGAAAAGGTCAGTATACATTCCAATCCCAAAGAAGGGCAATGTCAAGGAACGTTCAAACTATCGCACAATTGCACTCATTTCACATGCTAGCAAGGTCATGCTCAAGATCCTACAAGCTAGGCTCCAACAGTACGTGGATAGAGAACTGCCAGAAGTACAAGCTGGGTTTCGAAGACGTAGAGGAACTAGAGATCAAATTGCCAACATTCACTGCAAGGAGATCAAATTAGTCAATCCTAAAAGAAATCAACCCTGACTGTTCCCTGGAAGGCCAGATCCTGAAGTTGACGCTCAAATACTTTGGCCACCAAATGAGAAGGGAGAACTCACTGGAGAAGACCCTGATGCTGGGAAAGACTGAAGGTCAAAGAAGAAGGGGATGGCAAAGGATGAGATGGTTAGACAGTGTCATTGATACAACGAACATGAAATTGAGCAAACTTCAGAGGACAGCAGAAGACAGGAGGACCTGGCGTGATCTGGTCCATGGGGTCGTGAAGAGTCGGACTCGACTGTGCGACTGAACAACAAAAAACTGTTTTAACACTTTTATCTCCCTCATGGATCACTGCCTTGACGTGGTGAGGGGGCTTGCGTGGTTCGATGAGGCTGTGGGCTATGCTGTGGAGGGCCACCCAGGATGGATAGGCCACAGCAGAGAACTCAGACCAAGTGTGATCCACTGGAGAAGGAAATGGCAACCCACTCCAGTATCTTTGCCAAGAAAACCCCATGGACAGTAACAAAAGGCTAAAAGAAATGACGCCGGAAAATGAGCCCCTCAGGTTGGAAGGTGTCCAATATGCTACTGGGGAAGAGCAGAGGGCAAGTATAAGTAACCCCAGAAAGAGTGAAGCCGCTGGGCCAAAGCCAAAAGGACACTCAGCTATGGATGTGTCTGATGGTGAAAGGAAAGTCCGATGCTGCAAAGAACAATACTGCATAGGAACCTGGAATGTAAGATCTATGAATCAAGGTAAGCTTGACGTGGTCAAAAATGAGATGGCAAGACTGAACATTGACATCTTGGGAATCAGTGAACTAAAGTGGACAGGAATGGGCAAATTTAACTCAGAAGACCATTATATCTACTATTGTGGCCAAGAATCCTGTAGAAAAAATGGTGTGGCCTTTATAGTCAACAAGAGAGTGAGAAAGGCAGTAATGGGATACAATCTCAAAAACAACAGAATGATCTTGGTCCAAATCCAAGACAAACTGTTCAACATCACAGTAATCCAAGTCTATGCCCCAACCACTGATGCAGAAGAGGCTGAAGTGGACCAGTTCTATGAAGACCTACAACACTTCCTAGAACACCAAAAAAAGATCTCATCATCATAGGGGACTGGAATCCTAAAGTAGGAAGTCAAAAGTTAACCAGAATAACAGATGAGTTTAGCCTTGGAGAACAATATGAAGCAGAGCAAAGGCTAACAGAATTCTGTCAAAAGAACACGCTGGTCATAGCGAACACCCTCTTCCAACAACCTAAGAGGCGACTCTACACACGGACATCACCAGATGGGCAACACAGAAATCAGATTGATTATATAATTTGCAGTCAAAGATGGAGAAGCTCTATCCAGTCAGTAAAAACAAGACCTGGAGCTGACTGTGGCTCAGATCATGAGCTACTCATTGCAAAATTCAGACTTAAACTGAAGAAAGTTAGGAAAACCACTAGGCCATTCAGATTTGACCTAGATCACATCCCTGATGAATATACAGTGGAGATGAAGAACAGGTTTAAGGGACTAGATTTGATAGGATGCCTGAAGAACTATGGACAGAGGCTCATGACATTGTAAAGGAGGCAGCAATCATTGCCATGCCAAAGAAAAAGAAATGCGAGAAAGGAAAGTGGCTGTCTGATGAGGCTTTACAAATAGCAGAGGAAAGAAGGAAAGTGAAAGGCAAAGGTGAAAAGGAAAGATTTGCCCACCTGAATGCAGATTTCCAGAGAACAGCAAGGAGAGATAAGGAGGCGTTCCTGAACGTGCAATGCAAATAGAGGAAAACAATAGAATGGGAAGGACTAGAGATCTCTTCAAGAAAATTGGAGAAATCAAGGAACATTCCATGCAAAGCTGGCCATGATAAAGGACAAAAATGGTAGGCACCTAACAGAAGCAGAAGAGATTAGGAAAAGATGGCAAGAATACACAGAAAAACTATACAAGAAGGACCTCAAAATCCTTCACAACCACGACGGTGTAATAACTGAACTTGAGCCAGACATCCTAGAGTGCGAAGTTAAATGGGCCTTAGAAAACATTGCTAACAACAAAGCTAGTGGAGGTGATGGTATCCCAGCTGAGCTATTCAAAGTCTTAAAAGATGATGTTGTTAAAGTGCTGCACTCAATTTGTCAGTAAATTCGGAAAACACATCAGTGGCCTCAGGATTGGAAAAGGTCAGTATACATTCCAATTCCAAAGAAGGGCAATGCCAAGAAATGTTCAAACTATCGCACAATTACACTCATTTCACATGCTAGCAAGGTCATGCTCAAAGATCCTACAAGTTGGCTCCAACAGTATGTGGATAGAGAACTGCCAGGAGTACAAGCTGGGTTTCGAAGAGGTAGAGGAACTAGAGATCAAATTGCCAACATTTGCTGGATTATGGAGAAAGCAAGAGAGTACCAGAAAAACATCTACTTCAGCTTCATTGACTATGCTAAAGACTTTGATTGTGTGGATCACAACAAACTATGGCAAGTTCTTAAAGAGATGGGAGTACCAGACCACCTCACATGTCTCTTGAGAAACCTGTATAAGGGTTAAGAAGCAACAGTTAGAACAGTAGATGGAACAACTGATTGGTTTAGCATAGGAAAAGGAGTACGACAAGGATGTATATTGTCCCCTTGCTTATTTAATTTATATGCAGAGTACATCATGCGAAATGCCGGCCTCAATGATTCAGAAACCAGAATTAAGATTGCTGGGAAAAACATCAACAACCTCAGATATGCAGACGATACCACTCTAATGGCAGAAAGTGAAGAGGAGCTAAAGAGCCTCTTGCTAAGAGTAAAAGAGGAGAGCGCAAAGGTTGGTTTGAAACTCAACATCAAAAAAACTAAGATCATGGCATCCGGCCCCATCACTCCTTGGCAAATAGAAGGAGAAGTTGTGGAAGCAGTTACAGACTTCACATTCCTGGGATCCAAGATCACTGCAGACAGCGACTGCAGCCATGAAATTAAAAGACGCCTGCTCCTGGGGAGGAAAGTGATGGCAAACCTAGATAGCATAATAAAAAGCAGAGACATCACCCTGCCAACAAAAGTTCGCATGGTCAAAGCAATGGTATTCCCAGTAGTACTGTGTAGCTGCAAGAGCTGGACTATAAAGAAGGCCAAGCGCCAAAGGATAGATCCTTTTGAACTGTGGTGCTGGAGAAGACTCTTGAGAATCCCTTGGACTGCAAGGAGATCAAATCAGTCAATCCTAAAAGAAATCAACCCTACTTTTCCCTGGAAGGCCAGATACTGAAGCTGAAGCTCAAATACTTTGGTCACCAAATGAGAAGGTGGAGAAGATCCTGATGTTGGGAAAGATTGAAGGTCAAAGAAGAAGGGGACGGCAAAGGATGAGATGGTTACACAGTGTTATCGAGGCAATGAACATGAAATTAAGCAAACTCCAGAGCAGCACGGAAGACAGGAGTGCCTGACGTAATGTGGTCCATGGGGCCATGAAGAGTTGGACTCGACTGTGAGACTGAACAACAACAACAACAAAACACTTTTATGTAAGCCGCCCTGAGCCTGCTTTGGCGGGGAGGGTGGGGTATAAATCCAATAAATAAATAAAATGTATACCAAAGTGAATACACACTGATCATACAGGCTTTGTATCAAAGAGGTATATGAAAGGTAATATACAATTGATAATATATGCAATCAAATTTGTGAGCAAGAAATGAGAGAGAGAGAGAGAGAGAGAGAGAGAGAGAGAGAGAGAGAGAGAGAGAGAGAGAGAGAGATGGTGTTTTTATTTTGGGTTTCAGAGAAAGCATTTGATAATTTAACATGGCCTTTTCTACAGAATGTACTTCAAAATATGAGCTGTGGCCCTAAATTCTAGAAGTGGATGCAAGGTATATACTTGAACCAACAAGCAAAATACCTATGTGGGTCTCCCCGTTAGAGGCTTTTATAATGCCGACTTTGTTAACAGATAACAAGAGAGTTACATATGAAATATTACTGACCAAAAATAAAGATTTGAAACCATTTGAAGTATTACGAACAATGAACATTAATCTTATTAACTGGGAAAAGTTACAGTTGAAATTGAGATTTGCTAAAGATAAAATAATGAACTTTGCAACAAAATCAGAATTAGATAAAATATGGTTATCATCAGGGCTATTTTTGGGCAGGAACGCACAGGAACGGAGTTCCGGCTGGCTCCTGAGTTGGCCATGCCCAGCAGGAACTCATTAGCATAATAGGCCACACCCAACAGAAGAAACTCATTAGGATTGGCTACATTAGGGGTGTGTGGCCTAACATACAAAGGAGTTCCTGCTATTAAAAAAGCCCTGGGTTTTGACAACAAACAAGGTAAACAGAATGTGTGTGGCTGGATGACCACAATTCTGGTTACATGGGGGTGTGGCCTAATAGGCTAATGAGCTGAGCTGCCAGGGTGTGGCCTAACATGCTAATGAGTTCCTGCTGGGCTTTTTCTACAAAAAAAGCCCTGGTTATCATCCTCGGATTAATTGATCCAAAAATTATATAACTTCTTATTGTGGGATGAGATGCAAGAGGAAATAGTAAATGTATGGTAACTTGGATGCTGGATATAGGACATAATTTAACTATAGATGACTGGTCAAAAACTTGGAAATCTGTTAAATTATTAAGAGCTACGTTGTATAAGGAAAATATATTTAAAATGTTCTACAGGTGGCACTGGACACCTGATAAGCTCTCTAAATATTATAAGGATGTTCCTGGAAATTGTTGGAGGTGTAAAAATAATGTGGGAACATTCTACCGTATCTGGTGGCGGTGTGAGAAAATTAGTAAATTTTGGAAAAACGTCAAACAGCTAATAGTAGAGATTACTGACATAGATCTACCATTTGTACCAGAAACCTATTTGCTTAACATAATACCAGATGGAATTAAACATGATGATTTATGTACTATACTATATATCCTTACTGTATCCAGAATCCTCATCGCAAAATGTGGGAAAACTGACATATTACCTAGCAGAGAAGAGTTAATTAGGAATTTTTTTTGAAATAGTGGAAATGGACAAATTAAATATGACATTGTCAGGGAAAGATGAGAATGTATTCCAAAAAAGATGGTATAAAATTAATAAACGGATTGAGAGAAATGTCTAATGTAAACTCCCAAAAGTGATTTCTATGTACTATGCACTATGTACTATGTACTTTGCAACGAAAAACTGATATTAAAAAAAACAAGCAAATATTTTAAGAAATGGAAAATTAACAGAAGCAATTTCAATCGAAAAAGGAACATGCCAGGAATGTTCATTGTCACCCCTAATATTTATCCTAGAGATAGATACTTTAGCTATAAATTTCAGACAAGACACAAGGATCAAAGTAATAAAAATGGATGATGCAGAATTTAAAATGAAAAGCTATGCAGATGATGCGGTTCTAACAGTCTTGGATCCTCCAAAATTGTCACAGTACATAATGGAATATATTGAAGAATTTGGATCCTTATCAGGACACAAAATCAACAGGAAGAAGACAAAATGATAATGAAATCCTTAATGCAACAAGAAGAAGATCATAACACAAGAAAGGAGTCATATAATTGGAGAACAAGTGAAAAAAATGTATGATTAAATGGATGCAGAATTTTAGAGAGCAGAAACTGGTTTTAGAGAGCAGAAATTCAGAGAAAACTGGTACAAAATGTTTTTAGATGTTATATAACCCCAAAGGATACTGAGAAAGTAGACAACACGACAAAGGAAAATGATGGAAATGTCAAGACATAGATGGAACCTTTTACCATCTGTGGTGAACTTGTAAAAAAGCAAAAAGATATTGGTAGGTAATACATGGGAAAATGCAGATCACAGAATTTAAATTCCCTATGGAAGCTAAGGTATACTGGCAAATTTCGCCAGAAAGACTTAACAGATACATGACAAAAAAATTTGCTGGAAATGCAAACATAGCACAGGAACATTTTTCCATACGTGGTGGTTATGTAAAAAGGCTAAAAAATATTGGAATATGATAAAATAAGTTATTGAACAGATATTTGATATTAAAATAATATCAAAGTCAGAATTTCTTTTGTTAAATATAATTCCTGATACCTTTTAAAAAAATATGAGTTATATTTGATCATGCAAATTTTGACTGCAGCAAGGATTGTTTTTGCCAAATTTTGGAAGAATGAGAATATACCTTCCAAAGACGACTTTCTTTATAAACTGTTAGTCATAGTGGAGATGGAGAAACTGAGGTTTACTTTACAATGGAAAAATGAAGAAATGTTTGACAAATATTGGTCCCGATTCTATACATGGTTAAGTCAGTTAAATTTTGGATAAGTAAACCAAGTGAATTTCATTTAAAGTTTATATAGTATAATTTTGGCGAAACTTAGATTGTAGTGCAACTAACTTTTTAACTTAATGATGATGTAAATCTTTAATTTAAAATCAATTTTTTTAAAAAAATTAATGAGGTCTACTGCCTAATAAATTACCAAAATTTTGGAAGAGATATTCAAATACATGGTGACAGCGGTTAGAATTATGTATGCAGCAAAATGGAAATTAGACATCTGTCCAAGCATAGAAGAATGCAACCTATTTGACAACCAATTGAGAAACAGATCAATTATGAAATCTGAGTAGAGATGGAGTGTATATTATACAAGCAGGACACAAATGTAGAATGAGAAACAGTTTAAAAATTGTATTTAAACATATTGCAATGCAGAAGCAGAATGAGAACAAGTTTTAAATACAACATCTTGAATATATATGTATAAGGAAGTGGCATTTATGCAAGTCAAAAAGATTCAAACACCATTTACTGCCCGTAAAGGCATAGCAGAGGAAAGAAGGAAAGCTAAAGGCAATGGGGAAAAGGAAAGATTTGCCCAACTGAATGCAGACTACCAGAGAACAGCAAGGAGAGATAAGGAGGCTTTCCTGAATGAACAATGCAGAGTAATAGAGGAAAACAATAGATTGGGAAGGACTAGAGATCTCTTCAAGAAAATTGGAGAAATCAAGGGAACGTTCCATGCAAAGCTGGCCATGATAAAGGACAAAAACGGTAGGGACCTAACAGAAGCAGAAGAGATTAGGAAAAGATGGCAAGAATACACAGAAGAACTATACAAGAAGGACCTCGACGTCCTTGACAACCACGATGGTATAATCACTGACCTCGAGCCAGACATCCTGGAAAGCGAAGTTAAATGGGCCTTAGAAAGCATTACTAACAACAAAGCTAGTGGAGGTGATGGTATCCCAGCTGAGTTATTCAAAATCTTAAAAGAAGATGCTGTTAAAGTGCTGCACTCAATTTGCCAACAAATTTGGAAAACACAACAGTGGCCACAGGATTGGAAAAAGTCAGTTTACATTCCAATCCCAAAGAAGGGCAACGTCAAGGAATGTTCAAACTATCGCACAATTGCACTCATTTCACACGCTAGCAAGGTCATGCTCAAAATCCTACAAGCTAGGCTCCAACAGTACGTGGATAGAGAACTGCCAGAAGTACAAGCTGGGTTTCGAAGAGGTAGAGGAACTAGAGATCAAATTGCCAACATTCGCTGGATTATGGAGAAAGCAAGAGAGTACCAGAAAAACATCTACTTCTGCTTCATTGACTATGCTAAAGCCTTTGATTGTGTGGATCACAATAAATTATGGCAGGTTCTTAAAGAGATGGGAGTACCAGACCACCTCACCTGTCTCCTGAGAAACCTGTATAAGGGTCAAGAAGCAACAGTTAGAACCGGATATGGAACAACTGATTGGTTTAGCATAGGAAAAGGAGTACGACAAGGATGTATATTGTCACCTTGCTTATTTAATTTATATGCCGAGTACATCATGCGAAATGCTGGCCTGGATGAATCACAAGCGGGAGTTAAGATTGCTGGGGAAAAGATCAATAACCTCAGATATGCAGACGATACCACTCTGATGGCAGAAAGTGAAGAGGACCTAAAGAGCCTCTTGCTCAGGGTGAAAGAGGAGAGTGCAAAAGTGGGCTTGAAGCTCAACATCAAAAAAACTAAGATCATGGCATCTGGCCCCATCACTCCTTGGCAAATAGAAGGGGAAGTCGTAGAAGTAGTGACAGACTTCACATTCCTAGGATCTCAGATCACTGCAGATGGTGATTGCAGCCATGAAATTAAAAGACGCCTGCTCCTTGGGAGGAAAGCGATGGCAAACCTAAACAGCATGATAAAAAGCAGAGACATCACCTTGCCAACAAAAGTCCGCATGGTCAAAGCAATGGTATTCCCCGTAGTAATGTATGGCTGCGAGAGTTGGACTATAAGGAAGGCCGAGCGCCGAAGAATAGATTCTTTTGAACTATGGTGCTGGAGAAGACTCTTGAGAGTCCCTTGGACTGCAAGGAGATCAAATCAGTCAATCCTAAAAGAAATCAACCCTGACTGTTCCCTGGAAGGCCAGATCCTGAAGCTGAAGCTCAAATACTTTGGCCACCAAATGAGAAGGGAGCATTCACTGGAGAAGACCCTGATGCTGGGAAAGACTGAAGGTCAAAGAAGAAGGGGACGGCAAAGGATGAGATGGTTAGACAGTGTCATCGATGCAACAAACATGAAATTGAGCAAACTTCAGCGGACAGCGGAAGACAGGAGGGCCTGGCGTAATCTGGTCCATGGGGTCGCGAAGAGTCGGACTCGACTGTGCGACTGAACAACAACAACAACAACAAAGGCATTAACAAAAGGAAGGATGGGAAAGAACTGTCCAACCAACAAGATGTGAAAAACAGATGGCGAGAGTACACAGAAGAGCTGTACATTAGTAGCAAAGAAGCCCAACCTCAGGATACCAAGGAAAGGGAAGCTGAAAAAAAACACGGCCATCCTTGAGGAAGATATGTGGGCAATGAGCCAATTACCAAAACACAAGGCTCCAGGTGCTGACATCATCTCTGCAGAACTGCTGAGGCCTGTACCACCTGCAATCATCAGAGCCCTGTGTCAGAAAATTTGGAAACCCAACACATGGCCAAGGGACTGGAAACGCTCAGTGTTCATTCCACTATCAAAAAAGGGAGACTCCAAGGACTGCTCCAATTATCGCAGTCATTCTCATCCCTCAAAGCCAAATTCTGCTTAAAATTATGCAACAATGCCTGGCACCAGCCATTGAAAGGCAATTACCAGATTTCCAAGCAGGCTTCCGAAGGGGGCATGACACTCATGACCATATAGTAAATCTGCATTGGATCATGGAGAAATATCTTGAGTATCAAAAGATTATCTACTAACGCTTCATCAATTACAAGAAAGCCTTTGATTCTGTGTCGATCACAACAAACTGTGGAAAGCCCTACAAGACCTGGTGGTGTCAGCACATCTGGTCAAGTTGATACAATCATTGCACTCAAACCAGGAAGCCATTGTGTGAACACCATACGGAGATACTGATTGCTTCAAGATAGAGAAAGAAGTATGACAAGGCTGCATTCTTTTACCTTTCCTATTCAACCCATATGTTGAAACAATCACAAGGAAGTTAGAACTGGAAGAGTCAAAAAGCAGGGTAGAGACTGGAGGAAGGAATATCAACAATCTTTGATGTGCTGACGACACAACCATCCTCTCGGAAACTAAAGAAGACCTGGAATACCTGATCAAGAAAATCAAAGAGGAAAGTGAGAAGTTTGGCCTCTTCCTAAACATCAAAAAGACCAAGTACTTGACCACTGAAAAGAAGAAAAACGTCAAAATAACAGTTGACAATGAAGAGATCAAATGTGTGGAAGAATTCATGTCTTAGGATCACAGATCAACCAAAATGGCACATGCAGTCCAGAAACAAAATGTCGAGTCACGTTGGGTCACACAGCAATGATGAGCATGAATCAAATATGAAACAGCAAGGACATCAGCTTAGCAACCAAATGAAGATTAGTCTATTCTATTGTGTTCCCCATAGCAACCTATCGCTGTGAAAGTTGGACCATGAAGAAGCAAGACAGGAGGAAAATTGACTCATTTGAGCTGTGGTGCTGAAGAAGGCTCCTGCGCATTACTTGGACAGAAAAGGTGATAAACAAGCAACTACTGGAGTGCATAAAACCAGACATGTCATTGGAAGGAAAAATCATGAGACTGACTTATTTCAGTCATGTCATGTGGAAGAACTCACTAGAAAAATCAATTATGCTTGGATTGGTTAGTGGCAAAAGGAAACCAGGCCACCAAAGGACATGGTGGCTAGACACCATAAAACTTGACACCAGCTTGAGCAAGGAACAACTCAAAGAAACAGTACAAGATTGGAAAACGTGTATAGAGCTGGCCCATAGAATCGCCAAGAGTCAGACAGGACTGAATGGCTAACAACAACAATATATACAATTATGTCATATAATCCCTCTTTTCCTTTTTGTATCCCCTCAATACTAAGACTTTGTTTTCTAAAATACAAAAAATAACCAATACAAAACTATATTTTGTATGTAAATTCAGAGAAACATATAAAGATATTGAGAACATCTGTTCTATAATATAGGGAAAGACTAAACTAGATGCACAAAATTGCACAATCTGTGTACTAATACAGAGCAGCCGAATTTCAGCTACAGTCATATAGGTAAGGCTGAACTTTGACTTCAGCTTCAAAAGGTAGAACCTGGATTTCTGACTATGAAACAGCAGGGAAAGACTATTGCTTTCTTGCCTTCCTTTTGGGCTTCCCAGAAGCATATGTTGGGCACGAGGACTAACAGAATAGTGGACGGCATGAACCTGTGATCTAATTCAAGAGGCTCTTCTTATGTTCATAATCATCCCTCTATTTCCATTCAGTTAACACATAAATCAAACCAAGTCCCAATTGTTCTCATAATTAGGGAGATGTGCATGGCCTAGGTAGTATGGAGCCGATAATTTACTGACTCACTCCCTCTTGAGCTGATTCTGTGCTTATGCTTCCTCAGGCTTAGAGACCTGATCACCCCTGCTCTTACTGAGTTACTTCTCCCTGTTCCTGATATGCTTATGTCAATTATACTGGTCTTGGTAAGAATGAGAAGTGGAGCTCTGCTGGGACAACTTCTAGCTCTGGTTGTGTTGTGTTCCTGCTTCTCTTCTACACATCGTTTGTGTGGGAAAGGTCATCATGGCATGGTGTTGCTCAGCCCAACTTATAGTTAAGAGGGAAGCAGCAACTAAATATATGGCAGTGATTTGACCTTTGCCCTCTCCATCTGGAAGAGATGAAACACTCCTCTGGAGCTCTCTTCTGAAGCACCCTTCCAAACTAAGGAACAACCCTACACAGTGGGTAAAATAAGTGATACGGAAAGTAGATCTTTCTGACATCTGAGAACTTCTCAGAAACTCAACTGTCATTTTGTTGCTTGCTGACTAGGACCAGTCTGAGGCAAACAGGGAATCCATCCTTTAAAATAACCTGGAAAGTTCTAGCCCTGCCTTCTGGTGGTATCATGTAGAGTACAGAATGCCCAAATGATCAGGTAGTGGGGGGGAAGTAACTTAAATTTTATAGTCTTGGAGAATTTGAAAGTTGCCATGTTTTGTCTTAGGTTCAGTGTTTCCACAATAAAAAAGAGGTTAGTAATCGATTTTTCACTTTAATCAAATTGAAGTAAATGGCTGCTTGAGTTACAAGCAAGAGTATAGTTGTTTGAAGGGAGAAACAGGAGGGGGGGGGAGCAGAAATTAAATTCTAGGGTTGTAAGAACAAAAGCAAGCAATGTTTCTGTCTTTCTTGTAACTGAAAGAACTTCCTAAGGAAGGTTTTTGTTTGTTTGTTTTGTTTCCTACCTGTGCAGATTTGGCCAACTTCTGACTGTATTCCTTTTCAATCTGCTTCAAACGGCTGTTGGCCTGGAATACACACAAACACACACACAAAAAGGAAACCTGATTATCTCAGATGAAGAATGTGTACAGACATTTTGCCACTGACCCCAATTGCCTGGCACCTAGTCTACATGTCTATCACTAAGCAGCTGGGATCCATGCCAACTCCAACGCCCTTTTGTGGCCGCCAAAAAACCCACTAGGGCTTGTCCTTGATCTAGGGCCAACTATTCATCACTTGAAAGGATGGGGGGGGGGAATAGTACTTCTGCTGCTAATTATTAGGAAAACATAAAGGCCTCTGTGGATATTTTTTAAAAAAGAGAGAGAAAGAAAGAAAAGGGGGAAGGTGGAGAGTATCAGGATGATTTCATCAGTAAGAAGAAAAAAGGGAAGGAAAAAAGCCACAAGCTCCACTGGAGGCTGTGAGGGTACAAAGTGACAGATACTCTTATGATTTTCTGTGCCAGCTGATGCCTGCAAGTTCCTTTGTCATTTTCTTATACCCTTTTCATTGAAAGCTGGCTACTGTTAAAAGTTGAAATCTAATGTGCAAGGGAACCATTTGGGCCCCTTTTGACCCACAGCTTTCTCCCTTGCTGGCTTATCATTCATACCTCAAAGGTAAGGCATAAAGCAATCTGAAAATTGGGGTGCTTTGTTGTTTTGCGATCTCATGCAATTGAGAGGGTAGTGTTCGTTATATTCAACTCACAAAAAAGCACTATTCTTTATTTTTCAAACTTACCTAGACCCCAATTTTGAAATACAATTTTCTGTTAATAATAAGTTCCAACAGACATAATTTCTTATTGCTCTGGGTATTTCAGGGTATGAAAAAGTAAAACCATGTATCTAACGATACATTTCTGGATATTATACTAGATTGGCTACAGTCTAACTGCTCTGATGCATGGGCCTTCCCTGTTCTCTAACAAAAGAAGGCAACACTCAATTCATGCCCTGTGCAAACACTGTGCACACATGGAATGTTTTTCTTCATGAAAGGTAATGACAAGCTTTGGACGATGCTCACTTAGTTTTGAGGAAAGTACAAGAAAAGTAGTCAGTCATTCACTTCAGCGTTATGGAGGGAGGGGAGGAGAAGGAGCCAACTGGTCCTGCAGCTCTGCCAGGCCTTTTGCCTGGCTCGCCCAGGCTAGCAGGCACCTTCCCAGAAGCCACATTCCCCACTCTTCCACAGCACTTCTTGTGGAGGGAGCAGGCCATCGGTCTACAGAGAAATTCCTCAGTGGCTATAATGACAAGTCTGCCTCTGTCCCTGATGTTAGGAAGCTATTACTAACCATGGACACTGACCAACAGACACCTACAACTTTTCCTGAGAAAACCTTAGTATCAGAAAATCCACAAAAACCACTGCCACCAAGGTCATATATATATTGCACATAATATATATATTGCACATAATATATTGCACATAATTTGTAAATAGCCTAAATGAATAAAGAGTTAAGAATTGTGGAGAAAATCAGAAAATAATGGTCCACTTCTGGGAGATGCGATGGCAGGTACTTTCAAACACTAATGTCATATTTCATACAAAGCAGATTTCAGTGCAAATTCCCTTGTAAAACAGACAGAATCTACAGATGGTGGCAGTTGAGATTTAGTGTTTGGTAAGAATTAACTATCAGAACAGAAAGAAACATGCATAGTAAGAAGCAGTTAATTGAAAAAGGTAAAAATGGCATAATTGTACAACTCTAAAGTATTAGAGCAATTTTATTCATGCAAGAAGTCTGACTGCACTTGCAACTACTGATACGTAAAATTCCATAAACAATTAGCAGTCAAGTAGTACCTTAAAGACAATCAAATTTTAGCCTAGCATAAACTTTTGTGGGCTAGAGCCCACTTCATCTGATGCACAAGGAACACCCTCATTTGGCAGATCAGAATTTTAAACAGCATATGTAATCTAGAGAAGTACAGATAACCATTCACAATATCAGTAATAGTATTACCAACAATCACTCTAGTTTTGCTAACACCTGTAATGTCTAAGAAATTCCAAGTCCTTGTTAAGGCCCTGGGAAATACTAGTTAAATTTCTTGATGAATCCCAATAAAGTATTTTCACACTGATTTCTATGTTTGAAGAATGGTGACTTTTAGATGAGCAACAGCATGTCTTGGGAGGTTGTTTTTAATGTCAGATTTGTATTCATTTTGCACGTGGACGTATTTGTCCTGTGTAGAGAACTGACACACAATAGTATTGGAAAGGTATGTGAATGCATCCAAGATGGTATGTCTGATGTTACAAGGTTGTCAAATAGTGTTTAAATAGTGTTTATGTGGTATCAAAAAGGCAAAATGGAACAATGTATGACCTTGTAGTATAATATATGTTTCTAGCTTGCTAAATTTGCCAAACCTTTAAATTAGAATATTTAATTTCTAGATCATGTATAGGGTTGCCAATTCCACAGTGATTAGGGAGGGAAGGAAGCTTAGCAGGGATGTGATGTCATAGAATCCATCTACTGAAGCTGCCATTTCCTTTAGGAGAATTGATCTCTGTAGTCCGGAAATCAGTTGTAACTCCAGAAGGCTGGTAACTCTAATCACATACAGGAGATGCCTTCATCTCCATGCTGTGTGCAGTGCATACTACAGCAGCAGGTGTCTACCTATATCAATAATATGGTGTAGTATACAAACTGATAATTACAGCAATCATTTTAAAAAGCCTAAATAGCGTGCTTCTCTTTAATTTACAGACAAAAATAATTTAATTTAAAAATGCACTACTTGGCCAGATAATGAAACAAAGACTATATAACAACTTACCTTCAGAATGAAGGTCTAGTTTCTTATATAGCCAGTGTGTATGTAACCTCTCGAAGATAATCTTAAGAGTGATGTATACCCAAGTAACACCACACATAATCTGAACTTGTCAGTATCTACTGTAGAGCTGGGATAGAGAGGCCCAAACATAATGCCGGGGGGGGGGAGGGATCAAACCCTAAACATGATTTAATTAATTTAACATTTTCTTAAGCCAAATTCAAAGTTTCTTTGTGATTCTTGAAACCATATTTAGCCTTTTAAAAATAGCTTGAATAAACTAGAAAAAAGTAAGTCCCTAAAGTACAATTTTGTTAAAAATCATCCCATTGTTAAGTTCAAGCTGCTTCTGAAGTGTTGAACACTCAGGATTCTCACTCGATCAGGGTGGCAATGCAAGTGGCTATAGGGAAAGTAGGAAAAGGTCATTTAGTTTTTTTCAGAGCTCTCGAACTGAATCAGAATGATACCCTTCCCCCTTTTTTCTCCCTAGAAAGGCTGTCCAAAGATTGCCATATAAATTCGGCTGGAATACACCTTACTAAGTTTTGACTCCAATTTAATAGACTATGGCTGAATGGACTTACCTGCTTTCCTAAAGCCAGCGAATTCACATTCATTTCTCCAAAAGGAATCAGCGTAATTGATTACTTTCTAGTGCCCCTCGCTTTGGAACCTAGTGTTCTGAATTTTGAGGTAGGGGATTACATTGTTAGTGACCACCTTCCCCTGATCTTAACTCTTAAATTTAGCTCTTTTGCTGACTCTCCCTACCGATCTACCCCCCTGACCTCTGAGCAAGAAATCTTACCGAAAATCCTGTGGAACGACCATTGGTTACTCACCGTGAAGGGTCCTTCTCCTCTGAGGCTTGGAGGACATCTTGTGGGTGATTCCCGTCCATCACTCAGGGAGGCAGGATCAAATCTAAGTGTTTCCTGTTTCCTGTGGTGGGAGTCACCCTCAACTCAGTTTTGGGACTCCGAAAGCAATAAAAACCTCTCTAAAAGGTAGAAAGAGAACTGGAAAACTCTGTAAGTCAACAGTAAGTGACATTATGAAAAGGAAAACTGTACTCGTAGACAAAGAACAAAGAACAACTATATACATATCATCAGGAAGGACTGACGACCCGGGAGGGCCAAGATGTCCTCCAAGCCTCAGAGGAGAAGGACCCTTCACGGTGAGTAACCAATGGTCGTTCTCCCTCTGAGGTGGAGGCCATCTTGTGGGACCTCCCAGAGCAGTGTCCCTAATTTTGGGAGGGAAGGTCGTCATCTAGAGAAAGGACAGATTGAAGAACCCATCTCCCAAAGGCTGCATCAGCAGAATCAAACACGTTTATCTTATAGTGTCTGATAAATGTCGACAATGAAGACCATGTAGCAGCCTTGCATACTTCCTCTACTGAAGCCCTATTGGCAAAGGCCGCATTAGTGGCCGCACTGCATAGGGAATGGGCGGTGATGCCATCCGGAACTCTTTGGTTTAAGCTTTTATAGGCTTCAGCAATGCATAACCGAATGGTAGAACTTATGGCCGAGTTTGACATCTTCCTCCCTGTGTGTGGAGGTGAGATGTTGATGAACAGAGATTCTGTTTTTCTAAATGGTGCTGTTCTGAGTATATAGCATTTGAGGGCCCATCTTACATCCAGAGTATGCCACATCTTCTCCTTTGGGTGAGTAGGACGTGGCACGAACGATGGCAGGCATATTTCCTGCATCCTGTGAAACTTGGAACCCACCTTTGGGCAAAAGGTAGGATCTGTTCTTAGTACCACTTTTTCCTTGTGAAAAATGCACAGCTCTTTCTGCACGGATAGAGCTCCCAGCTCGGAGACTCTTCTTGCTGATGTAATGGCTACTAAGAATAGAGTTTTCATCCTCAAAAATTTGAGTGTGATTTCCCTCAATGGCTCAAAAGGAGGCTTGGTAAGTGCAGTAAGGACTGTGTTAAGTCTCCATGTCGGAAACCTATAAGCCTGAGGAGGGTCAGATAGAGAAGCTCCTCTCAGGAAACGGACAATGTGAGGGTGCTGTGAAATTGAGACACCTTGAAAACGTGGCAAGACCGAAGCTAGTGCCGCCACCTGTCTTCTAAGTGTAGTTGCTTTGAGACCACTAGCCTTGCCGTCCTGTAGAAATTCTAGCAACGAGCCAATCCTCGGGTGTAGTGGATCAATCTTCTTCCGACGGCCCCAACGAACGAATGCTTTCCATGTAGTGTTGTAGATTTTTGTAGTAGATGACTTCCTTGATGCCATCATAGTATCAATAACAGAACTTGTGTAGCCTAGCTTGGTAAGCCTGTTCCTCTCAATTTCCACGCGGTCAAACAGAACCAACCTGGATTGGGATGCCAGATTGGTCCCTGAGTTAGCATATCTTCTGAGACCGGTAGTTTGAGAGGAGGAGCCACTGCCATCTCCCGAAGTGAGGAGAACCACGGACGACGTGGCCAGTATGGTGCCACTACAATGACTTCCACCTTCAGCAGTCTTATTTTCCAAAGTAGTTTTGGTAAGACTGGAATTGGAGGAAATGCGTAAAGAAGACCGGCTGGCCAACTGGAAAGAAGGGGATCCGTGCCTTCCGCCTTGGGGTGAAAGTATCTGGTGAAGAATCGTGTCAGTTGACTGTTGTCTTGATTGGCAAACAGGTCCACCTGTGGAAGTCCCATCCTGGAGATTATCACCTGAAAGATCTTCCTGTGTAAGGACCATTCGCCCTCCTTGATTGTTCGTCGGCTCAGTCAGTCTGCTTAAAGATTGACTATGCCCTGTACGTGTTCCGCCTTGATTGAGGCCAGGTTGTTCTCTGCCCATGTGAGGAGTTGGGTTGCCTCCTTGTGTAGGGCCAGGGATCGTGATCCCCCCTGTTTGTTTAAGTATGCCTTTGCAGATATATTGTCCGTCCTGATCAGAACATGGCGTCCCTTGATCTGAGGGGAAAAACACAGAAGAGCCAATCGGATTGCTCGCAGCTCCAGAAGGTTGATGGGTAGCTTGGACTCCGTTCTGGACCACGTTCCCTGAACTGGGTTGTGAGCTAATGTTGCGCCCCACCCTGATAAGCTGGCATCCGTGAAAATCTGTATCCAGTCTTGGATCCAGAATGTCTTGCCCTGTGTCAAGTTGTGAAGAACTGTCCACCATCTGAGGCTCACCTTTACTTGTAGTGGTACCTTCAGCGAGAAGTCCATCTTGAGGGCAATAGAATTCTGGAATGGACGCATGAACATCTGCAATGGTCTTGAGTGGAACCGTCCCCATTGGAGTGAGTCGAATGTCGATACCATCAATCCCATCATCTTGGTTAGGACAGATAGGGATGAAGTTCTTGCCTTTATAATTTGTCTGGCCATGTCCTGTATCTTCTTTGCCTTGTTGTGCGGTAGGAACAGTTTTGTAGCTCGAGTGTCCAGGACTACACCTAGATGTTCCAATCTTTGAGTGGGAAGTAGTGAACTCTTCTGTAATTTACTATGAATCCGAAGTCCTGTAGACATTGGATCGTCATGTCCGTGTCCCTCTTGGATCGCTGTCTGGAAGGGGACCGGACCAGAATGTCGTCGAGATACGGATGAATATGAATTCCTTTCTCCCTGAGGCAGACGATCACGTGAATGAGTACAAAACTCTTGGAGCCGAGGCGAGGCCAAAGGGGAGCGCCCTGAACTGTAGGTGATCCCCGTTCACACAAAAATGTAGAAACCTGCGACGAGGAGGGAAGATTGGGATGTGTAGATATGCTTCCGTTAGATCTATAGAAGAGAGAAATTCCTGAGGTTGTAGTGCTTCTGCTATGGACCTCAGTGTCTCCATTCGGAAGTGTTTTGGCTCTACATATCTGTTCAAGAATTTTAAATCTAGAATGGCCCTCCAGTCTCCGTTCTTTTTGGGTACAGTGAAAAAGATGGAGTACACACCGGTCATCCTTTCGCTTGTGGGTACATGTTCTATGGCTTGTATGTCGAGGAGGTGTTGTATTGCATCTCTGGTTCTGTCCCTCTTGATGGGGTTTTGGTGTGTAGGAGACATGATGAAGCGTAGAGGAGGCATGGAGTGGAATTCTATTTTGTAGCCTTCCTGGATTAAGTCTCTTGTCCAGGCATCTGGATGTGAGTTGACCCATGCTTGACTGAAGAGAAGCAGGCGTCCCCCACTGGAGGGGTTAGATAGTCATGCTTTTTGGTTCTTGGGTTCCCTTTCGGCTCTATCTGGTCTGTTGCCATATGATCTTGGGAACCTATTGTTAAATCCTCCCCTACGAAAGGACTGCTTGCTAGTGTTGCTGTTGCTCCAAGCTTGTCTCCTGTAGTCCTGTCGTGGTCTGGGCGTGGACTGGTATGGTCTAGAAGAAGAAACAGAAGTGGTAGGGAAGTTCATTGATCTCTTATCTCCTGAGCGCACGTATTTTGGAAGTGCCTTCTTTTTATCACGAGTTTCAACTAAGATCTTCTCTAATGGATCTCCAAATAATTTGTTCCCTTGGAATGGGTACGCTGAAACTATTGCTTTGGATTGGTAATCAGCTGGCCAAGAGCGTAGCCATATTAAACGTCTGGCTGCTGCAGATGATGCCATAGCTCTAGAAGATAACACCATAGTGTCTAGGGTGGCATCAGCCGTAAATGAGATGGCTTTAAGGACTCTGTTAGCTCCCTCAAGTAGTCTGGAATTATTTTCAGGCAGCATCTGAATTAATTTCCGCATCCATACTATGGAAGCCCTTGAGACTGTGGATGCAGCTGAAGACGCCTTGATGGCTAAAGAAGAGGCTTCATGTGATTTTTTGAGAGCAAACTCACATCTCTTATCCAGACTATTTCTCAAGTTGCCATGACCATCCTCTTGTAGAAGACCAGATGATTGCAAAGCCGCTACAGGGGTGTCTACGGCTGGAATCTGTAAAAGATCTGAAGTGGCAGAGGTTATGGGATACAATCTCTTAATAATGCCTGGAATGGGTTTACTAGACAGTGGTTTATCCCACTCTGCCTTAACCTTGTGCATATAAAAGTTAGGGAATGGAAAAGCTCTTTCAGACAACTCGTCTGGAGGGAAGAATTCATCAGTGATCTCTGATCCCTCTTGTTGCTCTTGTTCATCAGAGCTCTTATTTCTTGACTTTAGTAAATTTTGTATCTTAAGAGCAGAAACTGTCTTGGATAGAAGGTAATGTAGGTCCTCAGTTTTAAAAAACCTACAGGATTGTTCAGAGGTTATAGGAATCTTTTCCTCTTCCTCATCGTGTGAGGAAAATTCCCCCTCCTCTTTTTCGCTATGGGTATTAGAAGCGTCTCCCCCCTGTTCCTCCTGGTGATCACCAGGAAAGCTTTTCTGGGAAGCCTTAGTGGACCAGGCTTTCTGTTTCTTATGCCTTGGAGGAGGGGGAGGGGGAGGAGGAGGAGGAACGTGAGCGGGTATAGCAACCTCCCGATTTGCAATAACGGGCTATTTCCTGTCTCATGGCCCTTCTAAAGAAAGACATTGCTCTGGGGGAAAGGGGGGTGGACCTGGAGTCGTCAAGGTTACCGGTCTCTGAGTCATCGTCCCCTTGGGCAGCCTCCGCTGAAGCGATCGCTGCAATGTCGGACCCACTACGACATACAGTCTCGGGTCGCTCCCTGGCTGAGCTAGGGCTCTGCCATCCAATTCCCTCATTTAAAACGGCCGCTGTCTGTGCGGGCTCTGGCTGAGCGCGGGAAAGGGAGCTTTTGGCGCGCTTCGCACCCTCGTTGAACTCAGATGGTTTGGAGCCTTGCACTTCCACGGCCCTCTTCCAAGCCGCTCTCTCTCTCCTCCGTTCTTGTTTTTCTAACTCTCCAGAAGAGAGAAAACCGTCACTCTCTCCCTGGAGCGCCATTGCCTAACACAGAGAGTGAAGTGAAAGAAGGACTCTCTCAAATTGGAGAAAAAGGAGGAGAGGTAGGGAGGGTGGTTTTTTTTTTTTTTGATAGATTAGAAGGAATAAATATAAGGAATAAAAGGTATAGTAACAGGAACAGTGAAACCAAGAAGTTGAGCAAAATAGAGAAAAAGGGTTTAGGCAAAGCCTACTCCTAGCTGCTCTCCCTACTGAGGCAGGAAAGAAACTGAGTTGAGGGTGACTCCCACCACAGGAAACAGGAAACACTTAGATTTGATCCTGCCTCCCTGAGTGATGGACGGGAATCACCCACAAGATGGCCTCCACCTCAGAGGGAGAATGACCATTCTACCCAGGTAACTCTAAGTTTACTTAAACTCTGACCTACTCTTGACCTTAGAGCCTCTCTAATTGATAATATGGAACCTACTCTAAAGATTTCAGTCTATAATACCTTGATTTCACATTTTTCTCAAGCTGTATAAAAATGAGATCATAGTGATGCATTCTTGTATCACTCATTCTTAAAAATAGGATACTACTTCGAATTAAGTAGCTTGTTGCCTTTCTTTACCGGTACGTTGCCTGCCCCTTGGTTAATGTGAACCTTTACTCAGAATACAGAAAAAATCCCTGTGATAAAAGATTTATATCCTGCTCTCCAAACAGCTCAGAGCGGCTTACAATATATAAATAAAATCATGCTTCTAGAGCAAACATCTTCCCTGGAATAACAAGATCAGAAATTATTGTAGTCCTCATCAAATGGATTCTCTTAAGATCAATGATTCATACCCTCAGCCAAAGACCCTCTCTAATAAAGCAATTACATCACTTCCTGAAATAAATAGGGCTTCCAAGAGCACATTCTACATGGTGGGATGTCTAGTAGAAAAAGTTCTTATATGGGCTGCAGTGGTGTGCACTAACTGCAGCAAAGCACTATCAGGAAGAAGTGGCAGGGTGCATGAAGTTGGTGCCCAGGAGCACCAGTCATTCAGATATGTGGATCCTGGCTGCGAAGGGTTTTGAAGGTATGTACTAGTATCTCAGACTGAGCTTGGAAACATAACGGAAGGCAGTGCTGCTGTTTTAATACTGGTAAGATATGGACACACTGGCTATTGTGTACCAATTAAAACTTCCAAACACTTTCAAGGGCAGCCCCATATAGAACACAATTTAATCATGAGGTTATAGAAGCATGGATCAGTTGGGCTAGGACAGCTGAGTCTAGACTAGGGAAGATAGTTTCTGAATGAGATGAAGATGAACAAAGTGAGACCTGCTACCTGCTTCTTCTTCTGCAAAGCTGGGCCCAAAAATACACCCAAACTCTTCATCTTATTAACTAAGTCAGCCACACCCATCAGAAGTTGGTAATTCAGTCCTGTCCAGACCATCCTATCCCAACTACTGTCTTGTCTAGATTCAGATTTGGCTTGCTCACCCTTATTGTCTTGAGTACAACGCTCAAACACTGACCTACAATCATTCTGGAAGTATAGCTGATCATCATCAGCATACTGATGACACCCAATTCCAAAAGCTACAGATGCACTCATTCAGTGTCTTAACAGAGATATTAAATAGCAAGGCAGAGCCCTGAATGATACCATTTCTCATGGTCCATACCGATGACTCAGCTTTTCTGTGTAAATTGTGTGTTGTTGTTCAGTCGCACTGTGTACGTTTTAACAATTAAGAAAGAAACCATTGGAAAGCATTTCATGTAACCTCCACTTCTCTCTAACTACTCCAATAATATCTGATGTCCCATGGTATCAAATATAGTTGACAAAACCTGAAGATTTAAGAGCAAGGCATTGCCTCTATCCATATACATTGTTTAAATTGCTAGCTGCTTCAAGCAGATCTCTGAAGAGGTGGTATAAAATCTATTAAATGAGTCTGTGACCAGCAGGGCTCTTTTTGTAGCAGGAACTCCTTTGCATATTAGGCGACACACTCCTAACGTAGCCAATCCTCCAAGAGCTTAAATAGCTCTTCTTACAGGGGCTACTGTAAGCTCTTGGAGGATTGGCTACATTAGGGGTGTGTCACCTAATATGCAAAGGAATTCCTGCTACAAAAAGAGCCCTGGTGACCAGTATAAACAGGGGTCTTTGGGGGGGGGGGGAGTGCAGCTCCGGCATCTTTGGAGGGCAGAAAGGCTCCCACATGTCAGTTTCCACCGTACAAGCGGATTTGGGAGTCTTTGGGCCAGCCGAATGTCAATTTTAGCCCCATTATATCCTATGGGCCATTTAAGTCAATGGTGAAAACATAGGGTATATTCTAGGGCCGGAGAAGAGAGGGTTTGAGGAAGAGGCTCCAAACTCACAGAGTAATTGTTGGAGCCTCTCCCCAAGATACCCACCAAGTTTCAAGAACATTGGACCAGGGGGTCTAATTCTATGGGCCCCCAAACAGATTGCCCCCATTCCCTCCATTGTTCTCTATGGTGGGAAAAAAGTTACTTTTTCTCACGGTGCTGTTAGTAGCTCTGGAGGGGAGGGGGTTTGAGGGAGAGGCTCCAAATTTTCCGGGTAGCTTTGGGAGCCTCTCCCCACATACACCCCCATGTCTCAAAGCAATTGGACCAATGGGCCTAATTCTGTGGGCACCCAAACAGGTTAACTCCATTACCTCGATTGTTTCCAATGGGGAAACCCAGCCAGCAGCACTTAAGGCAGGCAAGCAGGCAGCCACCCACCCAGCAGTCAGACTCTCCCAGAGAATCTCAGGGAAAGTGAACTGTCTTGGGAGGTGCTTGTTTGCCATAAGAACAAGTGGCACACTCCAGAACAAGTGGCACTGTGGCAGAGCAAGCATGCCACAGTGCCACACAGAAACCCCAAAAGACCAAAAGGAATATCATTTATACATGTATAAATTGATGGTGCAACCTCATTGGACCACTCACACCACACACACCTCAGAAAGAATATTTATAGCACTGGGAAAAATGCATAAAAGGGCTACTGCAATAATAAGAGGAGGACACTTTCCCTATGAAGAAAGGTTATCACATTTGGGCATCTTAGCTTTGAGAAACAATGACTGAGGGGTGACATGATAAGAGGTTTACAAGACTATGCATGGGATAGAGCAGGTGGAGAAAGAAGTACTTTTCACCCTTTCTCACAAGACAAGAACTCGTGGGCACTCAATGAAATTGCTGAGGAGTCAGGTTAGAAGTTAGAACAGATGAAAGGGTTTTTGGTTCTTACAGGCTTACAACTTTAAAAAGTTCTGCTGGTTGCTGTTGCTTGGTGGTGGTGGTGGGGGGGGTTGGTTTGTTTTTTTCCTGTCTGCTCCAGCCTCCATAGGTTTGTCAAATTCCATCTGGAAGCTGTTCATGCCAGCCACCACCACCACCACCTCCTGAAGCAGTGAATTCCATGTGTTAATCACTGTTTGGGTGAAGAAGTACTTCCTTTCATCTGCAGTTGCCCTTTTCTGCATTTTTCCCAGTGCATTTTTGGGGTTTCTATGTGGCACTGTGGCATGCTTGCACTCATGGCAAACAAGCACCTCCCAAGACAGTTCACTTTCCCTGAGATTCTCTGGGAGAGTCTGACTGCTGGGTGGGTGGCTGCCTGCTTGCCTGCCTTAAGTGCTGCTGGCTGGGTTTCCCCATTGGAAACAATCGAGGTAATGGAGTTAACCTGTTTGGGTGCCCACAGAATTAGGCCCATTGGTCCAATTGCTTTGAGACATGGGGGTGTATGTGGGGAGAGGCTCCCAAAGCTACCCGGAAAATTTGGAGCCTCTCCCTCAAACCCCCTCCCTCCAGAGCTACTAACAGCACCGTGGGAAAAAGTAACTTTTTTCCCACCATAGAGAACAATGGAGGGAATGGGGGCAATCTGTTTGGGGGCCCATAGAATTAGACCCCCTGGTCCAATGTTCTTGAAACTTGGTGGGTATCTTGGGGAGAGGCTCCAACAATTACTCTGTGAGTTTGGAGCCTCTTCCTCAAACCCTCTCTTCTCCGGCCCTAGAATATACCCTATGTTTTCACCATTGACTTAAATGGCCCATAGGATATAATGGGGCCGAATTGCCGCCAAATTTCTTTCATTCCCTCCTTTCCCTCTTTCCCGCATTCTTCTCTTCTCTTTTTTCCTCCTTTCCCTGTTTCCCTCCTTCTTCCCTTCTCTCTCTCTCTTTCCCTCCTTCTTTCCTTCTCCTTCTTTCCTTCTCTTTCTGTTGTGTCCGCAGACGACTTCAGGCCGTCAGCGAAGGAGCCTGAGCTTGAGTCCCACAGAATAATGGGACTGGGGCTCCTGACTCCAGTGTAGGGGAACCAATGGGAACAGCGGTGGGAATTCAAACCCGCCAACGGCACCAGGGGGCATTCCCCTTTACATGTATATAGTTGGCCACCTGGCCAGGGATTTTTTGTCTCATGTTGTATAATAGCGAACCATGCTGATCACTACATTGTTGTCCGTGGTTTCATTATGCGTCTAACCCACTATATAACATTTTCTTTCCCTCTTTCCTTCTCTCTACTCTCTCTCTTTCCTCCTTCTGTGGCCCAACTCTAGTGAGAAGGGGTTTAAACTTTAAACCCCTTCTCTCTTCACTCCCCCACTCAGGCCAGCTGGGGAAGGGAAGGGGGGGCTTTCGAAGATGCCTCCCCCCCTTTTGCTTCCTCTTCTGACATCATTTCTGGTGATGTCAGGGGGCGTGGCATATGCTAATAGCCTAGTAGCTCATTAGCATACCATATGCTAATGAGCTCCTGCAGCTCTTTTTCTATGAAAAGACCCTTGAGTATAAACAAGCAAATGTAGATAACTTCAGACATTTTGCATAATTTATTTCTACTAATCATAGGAGGGCTAATGTGTTATGCTGGATGTATAAATCCCATACTACCAATAACCTTATTCAGTTCCCCTCCTGTTTCACAGCAGGCATAAGAGCTGGAAACTTTCTGTGTATCTGCAGGACTGCCTCTCTCAGTTTACTCTGCTGTGATAGATACACTCAGCTGAGCAAGTTGCCACCCTGCTAATGGGTAAGATGAACACATTCCTGTACCTGAGCATTCTCTCTTGTGGCTCCCACCTGGAGAAATAGCTTGACTGACTAGGTCAAGAGGGTCTCCATATTACTACCATTCATTAAAATGTGCAAAACAGAACTATTTGCAGTGGTGGTATTTTTATAAAGGGAATATTGCTGTAGTTTTAATATCTGTGGATATTTTCTAGGTAGGTTTACTATATTTATTGTTAATTTTTATTGTATTGTTGGTTTCTATGTTTTGAAATTCACCTTGAATCTGAGAAAGGCAGAATATAAAGTAAATAAATATAAAAATGAAGATTTTAAAAGGAAGTAGAATTCTAAACCCAGTACATCATTTCACTGATTTTATGTATATGCTGAACTGTGGTATGCATATGCCCGATTACAATGGAAGCAATAGTTTTCAGACTATGAAACAAAAGATGTTTTTGCATTAAAGTGTCTTCACAATTTTGGATTTACATGCTCTCCCAGAACCAATAAGAAGAAGGGAACTAGGTTTTAAGTTTGCTGGAAATTTGGGCAGTGTGCATTCTGATCCAACTCATTCCTCATTGCAGGGGACTACAATGCCAAACGTGGAAGCCAGTTTCAGATGTTTTATGAAAAGTTTCTTCTACATCAGGCTGAACTTTTCCTGTTGAAAAAACTGTCTGAATTTGGACAAGCCAGGGCAGAACTCAATTCTATCCCATTCCAGTTTTTACTTGTTTTGAAATGTAATGTTCCTAAGTTTTAAAATACAGAAGGTTTTCCTTTTATTAGTAATCCTAAACATGATTTCTTGGAAGAAAAGTCCACTGATATTACTACAGCTTGAAAACATCAACACAGGTGATATGTTTAGGCAGGACATTGGTACTGTGAGGTGCATGTGATGTATATGGTCTATCTGCGATGAAAAGCAGTTATCTAGTGTGTTTATATAAGCCATCAATCTGTTTTAACTATATCCATACTGTACACCAATGTTCCCCCTAAGCTGTGGAGTCTTGTGAGCAAAAATTCTACTGGCATTAAAGTTGTGAGAGAGTGATTTGGCTACTGCATAAATTAGTTTGCTCTGGAGCTATATTTCCTGAGCTAAGGGAAAAATCTATGAGCTGGAGGCTAAAAAACATGTGAGCTAGCTCACACTAACTCAACTTAGAAGGAACACTGCTGCACACCTTATTCAGCCAAACACTGAATGCTAAGTTACGGTGGAATTAGAAAAAGGCTTTATTGTGCTATCTCTGAAGGTCTTGGTCCTATGTTAATGATTAAAGCTGTGTCACCTGATTTTTCTTCAGTGATATTTTAACAGTTTAACTCTCAGCTCAATGGTGCTGCACTTCAGAAAACCAGAACACACTGTGCTACTAAAACCTTGTTTAACTTCCTTAAACAGATCCAGTCAGATCAGAAGCACTGATCAACAAGATATCTGTCTTGTAAAGAGAACTTTTGAAGCATTTCTTTCCCCTTGTCTGACTTACTCAGCTGAGCTGTGGACCAGTGTTCATGACACTACAAACAATTGCTTGTACAGTGATCAGTTCTGACATCATAAATACTGGGTTGTGGTTTCTTGAATGAACAAGCTCTGCAGCTGGCTGCTGCCTAAATGAAAGTTTTCATTCCTAAATACCTTGATGAGCAGCCATGAGGAGAACGGAAATGACAAATGGGCTTGGTTTTGGCAATAACACAGTTCACTAGAGCAGCTGTCTCTCTGAAGCATTATAGCTCTGAGATCCACACTTAGGCACCAAAGCCCTATGTTTACAATCATGTCCTTAGCTCACCCTGTGTTGTACATCTATTGTGGAATGTACAGCATGCAATATTTCCAGGGCACAGTTTTGGGAAGACCTAAAATATTCCCTGATCATCAGAATGCAAATCAGCAGCAAAGGGCTAGGTAAGATAGCCTCAGCTGTTATTCCAATTTGAGGGGATATGCTGATATTAATCCATAAACATCACAAGGGTATCAAGGGGAATCACACACCAAAGTCAATAGTTAAAATACAGTTCACTATTTTATCCCTTTGTAATCTTGTTCACAGGCAAAGAAAATGAGTAGGTGGAACTGTTTTGCTTATTAAATAGCTAAAAATATAAGATTTTAGATTGTTTATTTATTTATTTATATTTATTTATTTATTTATTATGGGATTTATACCCCGCCCTCCCCGCAAAGCAGGCTCAGGGCGGCTCACAATTGATATAGATACCTACATAGAACATATTTAAAATACACCAGTTAAAACATATTATAATACAAATCTAAAACCATTACTGTGCAAATAAAATGCAAGATGCAAGCGGATTGTTAACCAATGGCCAATGTTTCACCATAGCTAGAGAGCTGGTGTTCCCCCCTTGCCCACTCCAATGGCCCCAGCCTGGTAGTAGATACTAGATGTTCCTGCTCAGGCAGCTGCTCTGTTGTAACGTTACGGGCTGGGCACTCCAATGGCGGCGGCCCCTAATTGAATGCATGGCGGAAGAGCTCCGTCTTACAGGCCCTGCGGAACTGAGAGAGGTCCCACAGGGCCCTGATCTCCTCCGGGAGCTCGTTCCACCAGGTAGGGGCCGCCACCGAGAATGCCCCAGCTCTAGTGGCAGCTAGCCTGGCCTCCCGTAGGCCAGGGAGGGTTAGACGATTTTGTGACCCCGACCGTAGTGCTCTCTGGGGACTGTACGGGGAAAGGCGGTCCCGTAGATATGTTGGACCCCGGCCATATAGGGCTTTAAAGGTGAGAACCAGCACTTTGAAGCGGACTCGGTATGCTATTGGCAGCCAATGCAGAGACCTTAGCACAGGCCGGATGTGCTCCCTTCTAGGGAGGCTCAGCAACAGCCTGGCCGCGGCGTTCTGCACCAGCTGCAGCTTCCGGATCCGTGACAGAGGCAGCCCCATGTAGAGAGCGTTACAGTAGTCTAGTCTCAAGGTGACCATTGCATGGATCATTGTGGCCAGGTCAGCCCGGTCGAGGAAGGGGACGTCTGACTGCAAACAGACAAACACCTGGAGCATAATTTGGATCATTGACATTGCAATTCCAGGACACAGCAGAACAGAAAAGAAAGAACAAGAGAATATCACAAAATACCAAGACCTATGAAGAATTAGAATGTTTCCGTTAGAAGAGAGTTACCATTGTACCAGTTGTCAATGGAGCCCTTGAAGCAGTGCCTAGATATCTTAAGAAACAGCTGGACACTCTGGGCATTGAGAAAATAACACCAGCTCAGCTCCAGAAGACAGTGTTGCTTGGGAAAGCAAGAATCCTGCGAAAATACCTCCATAATTGCCAAGGTCTTGGCTACATCTCGAATTACAGAACACCATCTATCAGTCAAATATCTGACTGTGACAAATGATGATGACGATGTGATAACAAGTCGCAACCTCATGGGGTAGTTTGCCTTTGCCTTCCTCTGCATAGCAACACTGGTCTTCCTTGGTGGTCTCCCATACAAGTATTAACCATGGTCTATTCTGCTAAGCTTCCAAATTCTGATGAACTCAGGCTAATCTGAGCTATTCAGGCTGTTAATCCAGTTTTTGCTTACCCAGAATAATTAATTTTGTTCTGAACCTGTATTATCTGTGTTCCCATTGACCCTATATCCTTAATAAGATGATCATCTGGAACTCAGCACTATGACAGACTTGAAGCAGAGTCCACACATGGCAAAGCAGCTTGGTTTATGATATGCGAGTACCAGGATATGGGTACCAAGTCGTGGGAAACAGTATCTAAGTGCTGCCTGCATCTCTGTTTTGTTTTTCATTCTTTTGCTTATATTACTCCATAAATTGCACAAATTTGTCCATACACTGACAAACAAACACAGATCTAGAAAAGGGGCAGCTGTCTGCTCATCCCTGACACTGGTTACCTTTGTATTCTAAAAGAGTTTATTTTTCAAAAGCAAAACATAGCACTCACTACTGAATATCTAAAAGCAAAAGGAGAAATTTAACACTGAATTATGTTCCCAGAAATGAACAAAGCAATTCTTACAATTTCTCCTCCGCTCTTTCTTCCTGTGGAGATTTTGGAAAAACTAGTTACTTTAGAAATTACACAAAATCCAACTAAATTTTAAAAACCACAATAGTTAAGTCAACAGTCACATGCAAATTAATGTTCTCTAATTAGCCAAGTAAAAGAGTAAGCAAACTTTAAAAGACAAGGAGAGAACTATAGAAAGAAGGTTTGCTCTAGGGAAGAAGCAACAGTTCTCTAATATATAGCAAAGAATTTCACATCAAAGAGCTTCATGTAAACGGATCCATAGCACAGTCTCTTACACAAAAATTCAGCACTGGAGAAATTTAGCTGGTGTCAAGGAAAAATGACTCCAGGAATGTTTGAGTCTACTATACTTGCTAAAACATCTTTGAAAGTACTCTCTCAATCTCTTTTAAACTTTAGAGACTAACAGAGTGATGCAAAGCAGACTTCAATGGTCTTAAAAGGGTGTAGCTATGTTTAGGGTCGTGCAGTGTAAATCACTATGTACTGAAAGCACTGTGAACTTATTTTTTCTGTATTATGAAAGACTAGGAATAAGGCCCATTATGGAAATAAATACAACGAGCTCTAGAAAGAGGCTCTGGGGAGGTGTCCCAGTCCTTGGCACTCAGTGTCAATTTGCTGTGGTGACTTCAGCAGGGTATACTGACACAGAGTCCACCATTTTCTCCAGAGGAACTGATTTCTGCTACCTGAAGAACAGTTGTAATTCTGAGTGATCTCCAGCCCTCACCTGGAGATTGGCAACAATGGTTCCCCATGAGGGAATGGTTGTTTTGGAAGGTGGAGTCTATGGCATTGTATCTGTCTGAGCCCTCCAGCCCTCCTCAAACCCCACCCTTTCCAGAGACCATCCCTCAAATCTCCAAGAATTTCCCAACCTGGAGTTGGCAACCCTATCTCCTTCACAGCCAACCATTGTGATGTGCGCAACACTGGCTAGGCATGTCAGTGCCCAAAGGGAGTTAGGGTACCCAAAGAAGACTGGAGTCTAGAACTTAGGTGCAAATACAAAGTGAATTTATTCACACTCTGCCTCCACCTATATACAGTTCTTAGTGTCAAAGTGCTCCGCTGCAATCAATCCAAGTGAAGAGAAAAATCCACTGTACACTCTGTACATATATACAGCCTCTGGCCAATCAGCACACAGCTGATGCAATCCAGGTGCAATGCTCAGTGTCAGGCTGGACTGCCTCAGACCGGTTATAGCCAGCCTCTTTGCAGTCACATGCTGTCACTAGCTGTCACTCATTCTGACACTAGATCTAACACATCTAGGCCAGTCTTACCAGTACCAGTGAATCACAACACTCCCCCTTAAGGCTAAGCCTTGATGTACAGTTTGTCTTTCAATTTACAAAACTGGTTTACATCCAAACATTTAGTAAAAGCATCTGCTAAATTTTCATTAGAGGTACAATGTATTAGTTTTACAAGACTACGTTCAACTGTAACTTTAACATTTCTATATCTGGTGTTAATGTATCTACTTCTGACCTTTATACACTGAGTTTCAGCTAAATGTTGAGCGGCAGCACTGTCACAATACACATTGATTGGTACATCATATGTTATGTTGAAATCTGTTAACAATTGCAGAAACCATTCTATCTCTACACAGCATTGGCTTAAAGATGCATATTCCGCTTCACACGTACTCAATGCGACAAATTTTTGCTTAACGGACTTCCAGTGCATTAAGGCATCATTTAAACACAATATGTAACCTGAAGTTGATTTGGCGTCCTTTTGCTCTCCCCAACTCGAGTCACAGTACACGGTTACACCATTTGCATTATCAGTTTGTAGCACCAGTTTGTCATCAATTGTACCTTTCAGGTAGCGCAAAACGCGTTTTGCAGCTACCCAATCCTTCTGAAAGGGTTTGTTACATTGCTGGCTTAGCAAGTGCACAGCAAAGCTTATGTCTGGCCTGCTCCAATTACAGATATAGGACAATGAACCAATAAGCGATTGAAACAGATGTTTATCATCAAACTCTTTGTCCTCTGGCTCTTTGACATACCCAGTGGTCATTGGGGTAGACACAGAATGAGCATCCTGCATTCCAAATTTTGTTAACAGTGTGTCTATTTTTCCTTTTTGACTTAGCATAAAATAACCTCTGCTATTCCTGGTTACCTCTACCCCTAAGTACTGACCAACTTTTCCCAAATGTTTCACCTTAAACGTCTTTTGGACTGTTTCTTTAAACCATTGTAGTTGTTTTTCGTTGTGTGACAAAAAACACAAATCATCAACAAACACAATGAGGTAGCAAATATCATTTCCAAGTTTTATGTGGAAAAAACATAGATCAGCGATTGCTTGTTCAAATCCAACTGCTTTTAGACTTTAAATTAAACAGTCATACCAGTTTCTGGCACTCTGTTTGAGCCCATAAAGGAATTTTTTAAATTTCAATACCTGTTTCCCATCTGTACTTTCAAAACCAGGTATTTCATCCATGTAAATGTCCTCAGTAATGGGTGCATTCAGATAAGCTGTGATGAAGTCAAAATGATCTACCATCATATCATCTTGCCCAGCTTTTATAAGGGCAAGTCTAAACGTGTCAGCTCTGACTGTCGGGGCAAAGATTTGATCGAAATCTTGTCCCTTAATCTGTGCAAAACCTTGGGCCACGAGTCTGGCCTTTCTTATAGCACTTCCATCTGGCATGCGTTTCACTTTAAAAACCCATTTGCACCTTATTACATTTTTGTTACTTGGTGCCTTGGTTTTCTCAAACACTTTGTGTTCCACCAGTGAACTGTATTCCCTTTGCATAGCTTGAAACCATGCCTCTTTTTCTGGATCTGGCATTTGCAAGACCTCATTATAGCTTTGAGGCTCTTTGATATACACATGATTTATGTCAAAACCATACCTCACCGGTGGTATGCCTTTAGTGCTACGTGTAGACAGTCTTTGTGGCACACACTCACTTTCACTTTTTGAAGGAATTTGATCACCAGACATATCATCATTTTGTTCCTGTTTTACCTCAGGTTCTACTTTAACCACGGTTTTGTTACTTGCACCTTCAGTGGCACTTGTACCAGGTAACTCAACTACCTCAGGAACCTTATTGGCATGAATTCTTTCCCAGTTCTCATCTTCACAAAAATTAGCAGACCTACTGTATGTTATTTTGTGATTGTTATCTGCAAACCTGTAACTCTTCATGCCTGACTGGTATCCTAGAAAGATTAACTTTTTTGCTTTGGGCCCTCCTTTCCTTCTACGTTCCAGAGGTATATTAACCCATGCCTTTGCACCAAAAACCCTTAGGTACTCCAAACATGGAACTCTTTGGTATAACAACCTATATGGGATGTCATCCACAGAACGAGAATAGATGCGGTTACTCAGGTAACATGCGTTCTTAATAGCTTTAGCCCAGTAAGCAATACCAAGATTTGCGTCTTTTAACATGGAAAACATCCTGGTTTGCAACACTCCCCCTTTCCTCTCTGCAAGGCCATCTTCAGCGGGGGTGCTTGGGTTCGAGACCCTGTGTTTGATACCTTTCTGTTGCAACCAAGTCTTGAAAGCATTAGATGTAAATTCCCCCCCCATATCAGACTGTATGGCCACAACATTTCCAATTTGGTTTGTTATCTTTTTGTGCCAATATTTAATAGTGGGGAACACATCTGACTTGTGCTTTATTACATAAAGCCAGGAAAAATGAGAGTGGTCATCAGTGATAATTAACGCAAACCTGTTATCAGAATGACTGTTTGGATAAGGCCCCACCACATCTATGTGAACCAGATCTAAAGGTCTTTCAGATTGTCTCAAACTCTGTTTTGCAACAGGGCACGCCTTTGACTTAGTCATCTTGCAAATTTCACAATCTAAGAACAATTTACATTTGTTTACATCCTCCTTTCCTATTATCTCCAACGTTTTCTGGATTGTATTATAAGAGACATGTGCGAGCCTCCTATGGAGAACATGTTGGCAATTGTTGTGGGATTTAACATTGCTAACCACCTGTGCATTTTCATTACCACTGTTCAGCATATACACATTATGTTTCAGCCTGCCTACTGCACACACTTTGTTTGCTTTAATTACTTTACATACATTATTGGCAAACACCACCTCAAAACCAGCTTTATCAAGGCACACCACACTCAGCAAGTTTTGTTTAAGAGCAGGCACACAGAAAACCCCATTCAACATATAGTCCAAGCTAGAAAGATATACATCTCCCTCAGCAGTTACTTTGGACACTGTCCCATCTGCCAAACATACAAAAGACAGGGAAGGTTTTCTTTTATTTAACAGCATACTTTCCTTTCTGCAGTAGGTTAAAGAAGCGCCTGAATCCAATAGCCAGTCCATGGTATCTGCCTCATCCTGCAGCACCACAGAAGCCTGGTGATGATTTCCAGGCTGTTGCCCTTTTTTCTTGAGTTTCTCTGGACAAAACCGTAACAAATGGTCAAATGACCCACAACCATAACACCGTCTTCTTTTACTCTGTCTGCTATCATCCTTGCTGTTCTTCCGGTTGCTAGACAATGTAGTTACACAGCTGCTGGCAATCTCCTGCGTCTCCTTGGTAACCTCATTGGCCTTCTGCCCAGAATGGCTGGCACAGTTCCTAGATAAACTTGTGTGCTCTCTGAAGTCAGCCCTGCACAAAGACTCCTGAAGAATCTTGCCATTCACATACTCCACAGTTAGATTAGCAGCATCCATTGCCTCAAACGTTGTTATCAATGTTTGATAATCATCAGATAAGGAACTCAAAATCACATACACCTTATCCAGGTCAGTAAAAGTTTTACCTTGTTCCTGTAGTTGCCAGAAATAATCCATTAAAGTGGCCAAATTAAAGAGCCAGTTTGGTGTAGTGGTTCAGTGCGTGGACTCTAATCTGGGAGAACTGGGTTTGATTCCCCACTCCTCCACTTGCACCTGCTGATATGACCTTGGGTCAGTCACAAGCTCTGGCACAGCTGTTCTCTCAAGGACAGTTCCTGTCAGTAGTTCTCTCAGCCCCACCTACCTCACAGGGCGTCTGTTGTGGGGAGGGGAAGGGAAAGGAGTTTGTAAGCCGCTCTGAGACGCCTTTGGGCAGTGAAGGGCGGGGTATAAGTCCAAACTCTTCTTCTTCTTCTTCTTGGGCTCATTAGGCAGCTGCACCGTCCTGTACAGGCGCCTAGTCAGAGAAATAACTGAGTCCATATCAGCTTGCTGATATACTGCCTTGAGAGTGTCCCAAGCATCCTTGCTGCTCTCCTTATCACCGACATAAATTAAGTTGTCATCACTCACACTCAGGATGATGAGGGCTAGAGCTCTTTTATCATTCCTCTCTTCCAGAGATGTCGGTTCTTCCGGAGGATTAGACACGCAAGTCCAAAGACCCTCTTTAACTAGAAAATACTTCATTTATAAAGCCCAGTTATTATAGTTAGTTGCAGTAAGCTTCTCCACAAGCTGAGATGTCGGTACCTGTGCCATGCTAGTCTCTGCCACTGGTAACTGGCTGCCTGCCTCTGCAGCTGGACATCTGTGCCAGCACACGACTCCCCCTCACCGCTGCCAGCCTCCGACTCCTCCAGCACTTTCAGCACCTCCGAACTCTCTGGCTGCACTGCTTCTCCACAGCTCTGCTGGAACACTGCTTTCAGTTCAGCACACGCAAGCCTCTGTTAGCTGACACAATTCAACTCCACTGGTACTCGCTTTCAAACTCCACTTTACTGCCAGCCGCGGCCTGGGCCCATAACCCTGTCGTGATGCGCGCAATGCTGGCCAGGCACGTCAGTGCCCAAAGGGAGTTAGGGTACCCAAAGAAGACTGAAGTCTAGAACTTAGGTGAAAATACAAAATGAATTTATTCACACTCTGCCTCCACCTATATACAGTTCTTAGTGTCAAAGTGCTCCACTGCAATCAATCCAAGTGAAGAGAAAAATCCACTGTACACTTTGTACATATATACAGCCTCTGGCCAATCAGCACACAGCTGATGCAATCCAGGTGCAATGCTTAGTGTCAGGCTGGACTGCCTCAGACCGGTTATAGCCAGCCTCTTTGCAGTCACATGCTGTCACTAGCTGTCACTCATTCTGACACTAGATCTAACACATCTAGGCCAGCCTTACCAATACCAGTGAATCACAACACAACCTACCTTGATCTGCCCCTCTGATTTCATGTTTCCATTTCCTCCCTCCTGGAGAACAGTTGTAATTCTGAGTGATCTCCAGCCACCACCTGGAGATTGGCAACAATGGTTCCCTGGGTGGGACTGTCTGGTTTGGAGGGTGGAGTCTATGGCATTGTACCTGTCTGAGATCCCAGTCCTCCTGAAACTTCACTTTCTCCAGGCTCCATCCCTCAAATCTCCAGGAATTTCCCACTTGGAGTTGGCAACCCTATCTCCTTCCCAGCCAAGCATCAACCTACCTTTATTTTTTCCTCACTCTTCACCTTTCCACCCCTCCCCACCTGCAGCCTCTACCATGTTCTGAAGCCCTGACTGCTACGTCACATTGGCTGTCATACAGGGGCCATCTCAGCAGGATATAAGGACACAGAGTCCACCATTTTCTCCAGGGGAACTGATCTCTGCTGTCTGGAAAGCAGTTGTAATTCTGAGTGATCTTCAGCCCTCACCTGGAGATTGGCAACAATGGTTCCCCCAACAGACACTAAGGGGAACAGCAACAGCAAACTGTTTGGAATGTTAGAGGCAAAGGCCGCATATGAAAACGACTCTGTGTTCTGAGGCAAAGCCCAATCAGGCCACATATGCAAATGACCTCTGTGTTCTGACTGGCTGTGGGGGGGGGGGGAGGAACAGTAAACTGTTTAGAATGTTGGAGGCAGGACTCAGGGAAAACAGCCAGTGGATAGGGAGACTCTCTGAATGACAGATCAGAAAGCGAACTGATTTTGGAGTGTGTTGGAATGTTCAGTGGAGTCCATGACCAAAACGAAATTATATATACTGGAGGATACTGTAAATTATCCAAAGTTCTACCAGTTGGCATTGTAGGTGATGGCACATTTCACAACTTTATTTCTTTCCTCTTGGGGCTGCCACCGAATTATGCATGGAAAGTAGAACTGAATGACTAAAGGAAAAAAATAGCAGCACAAAATCAAATACATAATTTAAATTGCCCCCCAAAGATTATTACAATATGTTCAGTATCCCAGCTTTATTAATACAGCAATTCATCAAGTATCAAATGACTTCAAGAGCCTGAACAAGAATGGCAGATGAATTGTTTAAAAGTTGTATGATATTTGATTGTTATTATGTTTTTATTGTGTAAGCCGCCCTGAGCCTGCTTAGGTGGGAAGGGTGGGGTACAAAATTGAAGTAATAAATAAATAAATAAAAAAAATCTGTTGTCAAAACTAAGAAGAAAAAGCGGGGGGGGGGGGAACTCAACCCAAGATATGGCTGTGATATATGAGGGTCAAGCTAACAGAATACGTAATTACAAAAATACAAATATTTATTATGGTGTACACATTAGTAAAAGATAAAATAAGTTAAAAGAAATGATCCAAATATCAGACTCTTAAAACCTTCTACATACAGAGCTGAAAGTTTTACATATACAATTGATGGGTATATCTTACGGCCAGTAGACCATACGTGTTTCGGCCCCTTAGGGCCTTCCTCACTGATCAATATTACTATTGTAAAACAACACACATCCAGAAATAAATATATGAACAAAGATTTTCTTTAGAGCCAGGTGTTGCTTTCTGGAATTGTCAAAAGGGAGAGAGAAAAAAAGCTGAATTATTACATATCAATTGCACATAATAAATACACATTGTAGAAAATTTAAAAATACCAGAAAAATTTTGCTGTTGCTTTCTCATGTGATGTACCGTTGCTAAACGTTTACATAGTAGGCCGTGGATAATCTCTCATGGTAACTGCACATGCTCTCCAAATTGTTCTACATCAAAGTGGAAATTATTGTTAGAAATTGTTAGAATTTATAAATAGTATAATTATACAAATAATTTTTAGTCATAGAGTATTTAAATTAGTCATCCAACCTGGTAACAAATATCCAATGTGTTTTATCTTTTACCTAAAATACACAAAGACACCCTCCGTGTCCCAGGCAGGCCAATTATTTCTGGATGTGGGTCCATTTTGGAACCCTTGGCCCAATACCTGGACCCAGGAGCGGATTAAGGCTCACGGGTGCCCTAAGCACTGGCCAATCTTGGTGCTCCCCTCCTTTCTATACTGACCCAGTCCATTTTAGTTGTTGACCTGTCTGACCAGGTTGCAGCAATACAAAAAATTATTCATATGATAACACAATATACTGTACAAACCAAGCCAAGTTTTGGCTACATAAAGTTCTACAAAAATGCAATACAACATCTATTTTAACATTTCACAAGTTAAATGTATCAAAGTTCCAATATTCATGACCTGAAAGGCATTTTTCTACATTTCATTTTCGCAAAATCACTGATAACATCCTCGAAATTAATACTTCTCAGAACGTCTGCTTCAATTGTTAATATACAAAGTGAGTTCTTGAAGCATAACTGATCTATTTGGGTTTTTTACACATTTCAGTTGTGAGAAAGACCTCTCTGTTGTGCAGTTGGTGACCATTAATGTTAAAAATATTCTTAAGGCAATTTCAACATTTGGAAAGGCACTCTCTAGTTCGTCTTCTGTAATTATGTTGTAAAGTTCCATGTGAGTGAAAGATGTTTTCTTGGTTGTTTTAAACTTATGAAAAACATATGAATGGAACTGCTGAAGTTCTGTAGACAAAGTATTGTTCATGTCATCTGGATAAGCATCAATGAGTGTCTGACAAGTCTTTGAGTAACTTTCACTTTCTGATAATTGGGAATTAGCACCTTGTTGGGTGGCATTAGGAACATCCATCAGACAAGAGAATCTGTCTGCTATTTCAGTGTACACCTTTCGTCTCCTCATTTCCATTTCTATCTTTTCAACAATTACATAAAAAGTGGAGATAACGGAATTTGTCTCTGGCACTGAGAATGACCTCTGGTGCATTTCCATCGCTGGGCATTCTCTTTCTTATACACTTAAGCGTTTGAGTTGCTTTGTATTCTACATAAGGGAGCATGTCCTTTGCAAGTGATTCAAATCTCTCAAACTCATCTCTTGATGTGTGCAACCGGTCTGCCAATGATGAATACAAATCTGCACATGCTTGCAAGATCACATTTTCACTTTGAAGAAGTTGCCTTGTTCTATGAAACTTTTCTAAAGTTTCATTCCAAAAATTCAGCATGAACACAAATTCCAGTTCTTGTATCTTGTTTGCAATATTCTTTGCCTCCCTTCTAGTGTCACCTTTTTGCAACTGGTCATCTGATAAATCTTCCAAGGCTTTAAGAATCTTGAAGAAAGAGTTGATAATTGCTGCGGTTGCCACAGCATGTGCTTCCCATCTGGTGTCTGAAAGTTTTGCACTAGTTTTACCAAATTTTTTTTCTTACAAATCTTCATTCATGTTTTCTTTTCACCCTTTTCCCAACTTTGTGGTGCCCCTTTTGGCCCTGGTGCTCTAAGCATGTGCTTAGTCTGCTTAATGGTTAATCTGCCACTGCCTGGACCTTTTCCTTAAGCCCTTTGTACAAACCACTTATTCATATTTAAGGGATACCATGGATTTCCTCAACCATATTAATAATTTAGAACTGCAGGCAGAAGAGGGTTTTTTTGCCACTTTAGATGTGATGTCCCTGTACACTAACATTCCACAAGACAAAGCCTTGGATGTTTTATGGGAGGTAGTAGATAAAAGAGCAGAGCAGCCCATCCCCCCTACATCTTTACTCTGCCATATTGCTGAACTGTGTCTAAAGAAAAACTTTTTTCAGTTCCAAGGAGAATTTTTCTGGCAAGTTTCAGGAACTGCAATGAAATGCAAATTTGCACCTGAATTAGCTAACCTGTTCATTTTCCAAAGTAATAATTTGTATAAAAAGCACATTATGTTTTTAAAAAGATTTCTCAATGATATATTTATGATTTGGAATGGCACTAAAGAATCTTTGATTGAATTTGGCCAGTATATAAATCACATTTATAACACAATTAAATTTGAATTAACATATAACTACAAAGTACATTTTCTAGATGTTGAAATTAGAAGGACTGGAAATAATATTCAGACAGAGGTTTACAGAAAACCCACTGATGCCAACTGTTACTTAACAATGGATAGTTTCTATCCAGGACATATTAAAAGAAATTTACCTTATTGCCAGTTCTTGACTGAGAAGAAATTGCAGTGAGGACAGTGATTTTAAGAGACAAGCAGGTATTTTAATTAATCAACTCACTAACAGGGGTTATTTCTCTAGAAATTTGAAAAGAGCTTTCCACAGAGCTTATAATACATCTAGAACATCTTTACTTACCCCTAGAGCTCGGAATCAGAGGGTAGATAGGATGATTATACCTTTAACCTACAACAGTACATTTAAAACAGTACAGGTGACTATAAAAAAATATTGGCACTTTTTATCCAATATTCCTAGATGCCAAAAGCCTCCTTTGTTTACAGCCAAGAGAGTGAAAAACCTCAGAAATGTATTAGTTAGAAGCAGGCTTCCAGTATTGAAGGACACCAGCTGCATGAGGGGGGAGTCAAACATCTAAACTTTTTTTCCACGTGGCAGTTGTTCTGTATGTGCTTGTGCTGAGGCTAAAAAACCCTTTCAAAATTCCTCCAAGACTAGAATTTTCCTTATAAATTCTTTCTGTACTTGTAATCACAGAGGAGTATCTATTGTATCAGATGTCCCTGTGACAAAATGTATGTGGGGAAAGTAGTTGCATTAGATTAAAGAAAAGGAATGCTCCACTTGCCAATCACTATCTTGATTTGGACATACTGAAAAACAGCTGAAATTCTGGATTATAGAAACAAAGAAACAATTCAAACTACAACTTCAAACATGCTCAAACTTCTTCAAAAAAGAGAGATATTTTGGATACATCATCTACAGACATTAACTCCTCAACGACTGGATGAAGAAGGTGACTGGACCTGATGCTTTTGAGAAAATGTATACCTGTCATTTTCACTGTTGCCTCTAAGCTGAGTTAGTGTGAGCTAGCTCACAGTTTTTTAGCCTCCGGCTCACACATTTTTGTCTTAGCGCAGGGAGGATGGCTCCAGAGCAACTAATTTATGCAGTAGCCAAATCACTCACTCACAACTTTGAAGCCAGTAGCTCACAAAGTATAATTTTTGCTCACAAGATTCCACAGCTTAGAGGAGCATTGGTCATTTTGTTTTTGGTAGTGCTGACCTTTTGATCCATGCCCCATTCTTTTCTCTCTCTCTCTCCTACTTACATCATCCCACTATGGAAAATAAAAAAATCTCTCCCTTGGCAACAGTATTATGCAAGGCATGTGCATTATCCCTGGGTCCCACTATATACTGATGTAACATCAACACTATGCAACTTGATTACTACCTTTGATAGAAGAGACACACATCTAGACACAGTGGATATTTGTTACTAGGTTGGTTGGCTAATTTAAATACAATATGGCTAAAAATTATTTGTATAATTATACTATTTATAAATTCTAACAATTTCTAACAATAATTTCCACTTTGATGTAGAAAAATTTGGAGAGCATGTGCAGTTACCATGAGAGATTATCCACGGCCTACTATGTAAACGTTTAGCAACGGTACATCACATGAGAAAGCAACAGCAAAATTTTTCTGGTATTTTTAAATTTTCTATTATGCGCATTTATTATGTGCAATTGATATGTAATAATTCAGCTTTTTTTCTCTCTCCCTTTTGACAATTCCAGAAAGCAACACCTGGTTCTAAAGAAAATCTTTGTTCATATATTTATTTCTGGATGTGTGTTGTTTTACAATAGTAATATTGACCAGTGAGGAAGGCCCTAAGGGGCTGAAACATGTATGGTCTACTGGTTATAAGGTATACCCATCAGTTGTATATGTAAAACTTTCAGCTCTGTGTGTAGAAGGTTTTAAGAGTCTGATATTTGGATCGTTTCTTTTAACTTATTTTATCTTTTACTAATGTGTACACCATAATAAATATTTGTATTTTTGTAATAACGTATTTTGTTAGCTTGAACCTCATATATCACAACAAAATCTGTTGTTCCATAAAACTACTCATTATTTTCCCTTCAGTTTTCCTTTAGCTGTATGGTGTGAATTGAATTATACTTTTGACATGGCTATTGAACATGAGGAAGTTGGAATAAAGCATAATATTCTAACGTAAAACCATCTCCATTAGCTATAAACCAAAGTGATAATTTGTGTTTCAGATCCTACAAAGAAACTGTCCTATAGTAATTACAATCTTTATTTAAATGAGAGACCACATAAAATCATTTCCTACTTTTAGATTCTTTCCCTGGACATTTTCCAATTATTTATGCTCAAAAGTCTATTTGAAGCACAGAATATTTCTGATTTAAGGCCCATAAAACTCATAGTCAGGATAGTATGAGAGTCTTAGTGAAAAGAATGCTTAAGCCCTTTACCTGATTTTACCACCCACCTTCTTTCTCTACCAACCTCCTCCACCTCTTCGATCTGCCATCCCTAAGTACATATTCATCATACCACCCCCCCAAATTCTGCCAATGTGAATCACAAAACTTTTGCAACCATCCTCACCATCAAAGCTACTCCCACTCAGTTCATCCAGCAAGCTTCCATGGCAGAGTGGGGATTTGAACCTGGGTTTCCCAGGTCCTAGTCTAACACTTTTGCCAATACACAAGTTTAGCTTCCAATTCAAACAATCTCTGTGTGTATTGGGGGTGGTGGTGGAGATAACCTGGGCCAAGATATTCCAATTCCTTTCATTTTTGGCCCTGGAACTCCCATGTTCATCCTGAAGCTGGTGGCCAATTTTGAGATTCCTAGATTTATTTTCTGATGACTTATGCCTTATGATGGCCATGCAGATCCTATTATTATTATAGATGCATGGTAATGGCCAGCCAAGTGATTTTTTAAATTATATTTCAGGTCATATGGTTTGGATGCAGATGGAATCTTTGTCCAGGGGCCTGTAGTGGCTCTCAACAGTCCTGTTGGCCAGCTGTCAGAGGAAATAAAGACTGTTTTTAATTGCTTAATGCCTTTTAAGGCAAATAAAATGGCTGATTGTACCTCTAAGGTGGGGTCTCCAACCTTATTGAGCCTGTGGGCATCTTTGGAATTCTGATAGTGTGGTGTGCACAGCAACAAAATGGCTCCCACACTAGGTGGAGCCAGTCTCAAAAATGGCTGCTGCAGCTTACCTTTACTCACACAGTAAAGATCCTTGTGCTGTGATAGCACCTAATGTCCAAGCAATGTTTTTAAAAATCTACACAGCCAATTAAATCTCTAGTGGCACCCTGACCTGGATAGCCCAGGCAAGCCCGAACTTGTCAGATCTCGGAAGTTAAGCAGGGTCAACTCTGGCAAGTACTTGGATGGGAGACGTTCTTGAAATACCAGAGGCAGGAGGCGGGAGCAGGCTTTATTCAGCCACCTCTCTGAATATCCTCCAGGCCCCCAGTAGGGGTCAGTCACCAGAAGTCATCATGACTTCCAGGAGTGCACACAGTCACCAGAGGTTGCCATGACTTCGAGGAGCACACATACCCACACATGCACACACACATATATAAAAAATTTAAAAAACTCCAGTGGCTAGTCAGAAGCCTCACTGGGCAAAAGCTCTACCTGGCCCCACCCACTTTCTAAAAACACTTGGCAGGCACCAGAAAAGGTGTCAGCAGGTGCCAAGGTGTCCACAGGCATCACATTGGGGTCCCCTGCTCTAAGGGCTTTACCAGTTAGCAGGCCATTTTTACCCTCTTTCTAGGTGGAGGATTTTCCACACCAGAGAGGCTGTCTTCACCCACGTTGGATAATGCACTTTAGCTAGGGTTGCCAGGTCCTACCTGGCTGCTGGTGGAGGGCTTTGGGGGCATTCCTGGAGAGGGCAGGGATGTCCTCAATGTGATGGCATCACATAGAAGTGACCTCAGTATGTTGGGACTGCAGCCCCTTGGAGGCACCAGTGACACCCGGTTGCAAAAACCATTTAAAGAGAAGGTTCCTTCCAAATGGTTTTTGCAAGCGGGTGCTGCGCACAGCACACCTGAACTCCAAGCGGTGAATTCACCACTGGCGGCTGCCCCCTCCCTCCCCTCCTGCAAGATTTAAAGGGCCCTCCAGGTGATTGGTGGGCCACATGCTCCTCCTGATCAGCTGGAGAGCTCTTTTAATTTTGTGGGTGGGGAGGGAGATGGATGGCCACTGGTGGTCATTGTTGGGGGCAGGATTCCCCCCACTGGCCAGTTAAAGCCTGCAAAATCAGGGGATCCCTGTCCCCACCTGGGGACTTGCAGTCCTAACTATAGCAATAGCTGGCAAATGGATTTTCTCCTCTCTTTCTCTCTCACACACACAGAGTACTCACATCTTGGTGAGATCTAAGGCTGATCACTATAGCTGACTAGAACATTTTCTTTCTTTTTTTGTATTTGCCCCAAATGGGACAAGATTTATTAAAAGTTTTCTTTATAAGACAAACTAAAATAAACAAAAATTACATTTAAAACAAACATAAAACATATATGGGGGTAATAGAACAGATTACATGTTTATCCAAATAGTCTATGGTACTATCAAGTTGCTAGAACATTTTGTGTTGGTTCTACCCCTTTACACCTCAGTTTTGCCGCTGTGCATACAGGGTTGGATACCATGGAAAAATATACTAACAGAAGGAAGAAGAAGAAGAGAAGAAGAAGAAGGGGAGGAGGAGAAGGAGATTGGATTTATACCCCGCCCTTCACTCGGAGTCACAGAGCAGCTTACAAACTCCTTTCCATTCTCCTCCCCACAACAGACACCCTGTGAAGTAGGTGGGGCTGAGAGAGTTCTTTCAAGAACAGCTTTGACAGAACTATGGCTTGCCCAGGGTCATCCAGCAGTTGCATGTGGAGAAGTGGGGAATCAAACCCAGTTCTCCCAGATTAGAGTTCGCACACTTAACCACTACACCAGGGGTGGCCATACTTGCTCAGCATAAGAGCCACATAGAATAAATGTCAGATGTTTGAGAGCCACAAGACATGAACAAATATTACACACACATTTTTATTAAAAAATACGCAGATGTTTTTTATTAACATTAAATGAGACTGCCAAAAATAAAAACAAAAGTGGTAAAACAGATATTGATAATATTTATTTGTCCAATGATATTTGTTTGCTAATTATATTTATTTGTCTAAGAGAGAAAGAAAGAGAGAGAGAGAGGTGAAAAGAAAGAAGGAAAGAGGTGGAAAGAAAGACAGAAAGAGAGAGAAACAAAAAAAGCAAATAGATGGGAGGGAGGGAGAGGAAAAGCATGCCTCCCCTTCACTTCCCCAGCTGCCCTGCCGGGAGTCACACAATGTGTGTAAAAGAGCCGCATGTAGTTCCGAGCCGCAGTTTGGCCACCCCTGCACTACACCAAACTGGCTCTTCCCTCCAGCTGCAGATCTCAGCTCTCTATCCCCTAGAAGCAGCATCTGAAGGGACACCTTGGACTGCAGTAGGAGTAACCACAAAATAAATACAAATACTGTTGTATTGATTTTTTTTTTTACTGTATGTAATATTGTTTATTGTTTTAGTTCTGAAACTCGGCTTGGCCGCTTGTTAGCCACCCTGAGCTACCGGATAGGGCGGTGTATAAATCTCAAAATAAATAAATAATAAATAAATAAATAAAGCTGTGCCCGTTTAATGGAAAGCCATGACATCCACCAAGCATGCCTCTATATGGACCCCAACCCTTGTCAGATTTATGCCTTCTAAGACACAGCATGCCTATTGCATACATATCTGTATCTACATTATTTCTATCCAGGATCTTTCCGAATGCTTGTGGCAGGTAACAAGTACTTGTGTATAGTTTTGTAGTGCTGGGTTTAAATTAGGTGAAACACTGGGAGATCTTTATTGAGTCTTCTTAGTCTTTTTAAGAACTGCATTAGGATCATGGGGTGGCGGAGTTTGAATCCTTCAATTCCTACACAGTTTTCCTGTACACATTTTCCGCCCTGTGTTACTGTTAGGAAAAAAGCAAAAGCCAGTGCCTACCTTTCAGTGTAAATAGCAGTTTGGGGATGTTGGTTTTGACTACTAAAACTGCATGGCTGGAAGGTCTAAACCCACTCTTAGGATCACATACAGCTGCAATTTAGCTTTAAAATCACTGAGAAGATCCAATCATAGATCTTTCATCAACTTTACCCTCAGTCCCTGGGAATGTTAACTCCACAGCAATCCTGATGCAATTATAATTTTGTAAGGGATGGGCCACTGGCAATTCACAGGGCTGGGATGTGTTTGTACAGAATAGCTCCAGAAAGTGGTGCTACTACCATGCAAACTGCAGCAGCTGCATGTACTACACTATGGATTTCATTTCTAGCTGCAAGCCAGTTGCTGCCCTTGGGTACTTCCGGAGCAACTGTTTGAGGGTCATTGTGGTATATGAAACAGCCCATATTCAGAATATTTATGGTAACTGTAATTCAAGTAATTTTTAAAGCCTTAAGCGGCCTGAGACTGATATATCTAAGTGACTGCCTCTCCCCATATACCCCCTGGAGAGGCTTGCACTCCACTGAGCAACATCTACCAGTTATCTCTGGTCCAAAGGACATCCATCTATCCTCAACCAGGGCCGGGGCTTTCTCAGTCCTGGTCCCTACCTGGTAGAACAAGCTCCCACTTGAGATCAGGGCCCTGCGGGACTTATTACAGTTATGCATGGCCTGCAAAATGAAGCTGTTCAACCAGGCCTTTGGTTGAGGCAATGGATGCCCAGTTACATTGCCTCCCTTACAAAGCAGCTCTATGAAATTGCCTATGGTTACCACCTATTCAGCTGCTGGAGTTAATACAGAAAGCTATGTCACCATTTTAGTTAAACTTTTAATCTGATTTTTAAATTTTAATCTGACAGTTGTCTATATTGTAAATGAAATGTTGATGTTATCTGCCCTGAGCCTGCATGCAGGAAGGGTGGCATACAAATGTAATGAATGAATGAATGAATGAATGAATGAATGAATGAATGAATGAGTGCTATCCATCCTCTGAGATGGTCTTTCTTAATCACCTTCACAGTGCATAGCATGCATGATGTGGCAGAAATAGGTTATTACTGAGTTCATATCAGGGGCAATTAACAAGAACATTCACAGGGAGAGACTCAGATCTATAGAGGTTCATGGATGAATCTCCTTCATAGATAACCTGTAAATTAATTGCAAAACTAATAGCAGCTAGAAAGCTGCTAATGGTTAAAAGTAAGAAACCAGAATGTGATTAGAGCAAAAGAGTGCTGAGGGCTGCAAGAAAGTCTTTATGAAATAAAAATAAACAAGGGGGTGATGTTATAATTTAATAAATGACTTTTGATCAGTCATACAAAATCTTCCTACTGTTTGTGGAGTGCCGCCAAAACTCCATGCTATGAAGTAATGAATGTTCTTAAGAAAGATTACACCAGATTACTTAATAGTTTTAAACACAACAAAAACTTCAAAAAAGGAAAATAATACAACTTTGTGGAGCCAGAAAGTATTACAGAACCAATGACTAATCAGATGCAAGTCCAGCAAAATCCCAATTAAAAGTAGAATGAAATGTATTGCTCAATCATGAATGAATTAAAAACATAAATAAGGCTTTTTGGAGGCTTCAAGTTCTTTATTTATCTTTGCTCCATTTGCAGCTGTAGGTCAGAATTAACTTCTCTGAACTAAATATAAAAAAACAAAACACTTTGGGGGATTTGTACCACATTCATCTTTTTCTTTTTTTTCTTGGTAAAAAAGCAAACACTCCAATTTATTTTAGATTCACAAAGGAACTGCAACAGTTTCACCTAAATCAGATTTTCTACAAGTTAAACATCCTTCCTACACTCAGATGTGATTGCGAAACTACTTTGATCTCTATTTCCAAATATATTTCTGTGTGTAATCCATGACAAAATATAATGTGATTTACTATATCTCTATATGACAGCCCAACAGCTGACAGAACTTAGTAGTTTAGCATAAGGGGGAAAAAACCCTTCTGGCACCAAAATATACAAACTGTAATTGAGGTATTCTAGTATCATATTACAATGAAGCATATGCTGGCTGATCGTAAAGACTTCAAAACAATTATAATTCTTTCTCACCCATTTAATGAAGGTGGTTTTTATTCCCTGACATGTTCTGCAGCTGCAAGTCATTTGGGAATACTTTGTATTTTTTCCACATTCAAGACTGTATAAGGTTAAAAGCACCAAATTACCTACCCACTCCTAGTTAACCAACAATTCCCACTGTCCTAAATTCTTTTACATTTCTCAAGTTAATTAAAATGAAAAAGAAAATACTTGATACATGTTCTCTAAACTAATGGTGGGCTCACTTCAGTCTTGCATGGCTTTTTTAAAAAATAGAATCCTCTTCATTCAACAATGTACTTTCAGTTTACAAAGCAGGAGTCAATACTCAGGAGCTCTTCACAGTGGAGACAAAGTTAATTTGCATTATGCGATCATGAGGATGTACTATAGCTTAATAAACATCTTGCTGGATGGATCACATTATGGTCCAACTTGGTTAGCATTCTTTTGTAAAGATCTCCATAACTTCATTTGGTGGTCCATCAGAAATTGACCAACAAGCCCGTCTCCATCATGTACATTCCCCCTGTTCTAAATTCAAATATGTGCACTTTCCATACCTCTGGAGCAGATTCTGTTGCATGACAGATAACTTAATGTTGAAAAACAGAGTTGGTGGGGTCAATCCAATGGAAGAAGACAGAACAAGATTAAAATGTTAAGACGAAGGCTATTCCTTGAAATGAGAAGAATTTGAAAGAATGCTGTGGAAAACTAACTGGTTTATTATGGCCTAAGACTATACAGGTGACAAAGTTTTATACAAACACAGGCATAAATTACAGGGGGGCCTGGGCCCCAGGTCTTCCCCAATTTTTTCCAGGGAAGAACTGAGCCTCCCCCGGTCAACCAGTGCTTGGCAATATTGAGTTTAAAACTTTCCTGTGTGGATTATTTACCACTTTTTCCCTTCCAGGCTCAGCTGGGCAGAGGCAAGGAGTGGAGAGCACATGGTGGGTTGCTGGTAGAAGGTAGGGGATTTTTCTTTCTCCCTTTGCCTTCCTAGCTGCTGAGAGCTGAGAGAGAGTTGGGTTGGTTGTAGCCTGATAGAGAGTGGTTCTGTTTAAGTCTGTTTGGGGCTGTTTGTGCTTTGGGGGTTGTTGGAGGCTGAGTGAGTTGCTGTGACCTGCTGTGGAGTGCTGCTGATTGCAAGCCCTGCCCCCTATTGTGCTGGGCTCAGCTGTGCTGAGCAGGAAGGGGCCTTTTGAAACAAGGGGCTGCTCCTGGCCAGAGGCTCTTAGCCTGTGGGTCTTTCTTGGAGGCCTTGTAAGAACCTGGGTAGAGGGCTGCTACTGAGTTCTGGAGAGAGAACTGCTGGCAAGGTAGCCATTTGGTCAGTCTCAAAGTTTTCAGGGTACATCACGTAACAAGAGTTTACATCGGAGTTTGAGGAAAGTTCCTGAGGCTGTAGAAGATAGCATTGCTCCTAGGAAGATGGATAACGAAGGATCTATTCCAGTGACCTGCCTGGGTTGCGCCATGATCATTTATCTGCCATGCCAAGAAATGCATTATACTTGCTGCAAGTGCAAGCTTATAAGAATGCTTGAGGAGAAGCTGGGAGAACTCGAGGCACAAATCTATACACTGAGGAATATCAGGGAGGCAGAAAGCTTTTTAGACATGAAGGAAGAGGGGCTCCTGAGAGAACGGCAAGAGCTAGCAAATCCTATGCAAGAGGAAGGACGTAACAAGGAACAGGTGGGTGGAAGTATGTGACCTTGAGAAGTAAGATAATCAGGAAACATTCACAGCCAGTGGAGCTGCAAAATTGATACCAGCCACTTCTGATGATAGAAGGTCAGAACAGCATACACTGAGATCAAAGGATGTGACTGACACACAAGCACATAAGCAGAGAAGGAACCAAGCTATCCCATGGAGGAAGAGACGAGTAGTGGTGGTTGGTGACTCCCTACTGAGAGGGATGGAAGAAGGTGTATGCAGACTGGACAAGGAGTCTCGAGAGGTTTGTTGTCTTCCTGGAATATGTATCCGAGATGTGACTGAGAGAATTCCAAGACTGGTCAAGACCTCTGATCACTACCCGCTCCTGCTGTGATCCATGTGGGAACAAACGATACGGCCCGAAGAAACCTTGAATGGATCTCCAAAGACTACAAGGCTCTGGGCAAGAAAGTGAAAGATCTGGGGGCACAGGTGGTGTTCTCCTCCATTTTACCTGTTGAGGGACATGGAGCTGGAAGGGAGAACAGGATACTGGAGGTGAATGGGCTGGTTATGTAGATGGTGCCATCGAGAGGGATTTGGCTTCCTGGACCATGGTATGTACCTCCAAGATGAAGGACTGTTGGCAACAAATGGGGTGCACTTTACAAAGAACGGGAGGAATGTCTTTGCTGCAAGACTTGCGAAGGCTTTAAACTGAAGACATGGGGGGTGGGAAGAAAAAGCCTGATGTTGTGCAGCATCCCCAACACTAAGTTTTAGAAGGGGAGTGACTAGAGAATAAATGAATGGGAGAGAGGTGAGTTCAGTAATTTTCAGGTAAAATCAAAGGGACCTACAGTAGGAAAGGATGTCTGTAATATAAATGTCTTTATACTAATGCACAGAGTATGAGAAATAAACAGGAGGAACTTGAACTTCAAATATTGGAAAGTAATTATGATCTGATAGGTATCACTGAGACTTGGTGGTATGAGTCTTATATATGGAGCACAGCGATTGAAGGATATACCTTGTTCAAATGGAACAGAATAAACAAAAAAGGTGGCCAGGTGGCACTATATGTCAAGAATGAATACACTTGCACTGAAATTCAGGATTTCAATAGTTGCCCTGTTGAAAGTGTGCGGGTAAGGATAGAGCAGGGGGGGAAAGAAGGGGATATTGTTGTGGGGGTATACTAGAGACCTCTGAACCTGGAGGAATGGGATGATGCATTTGTACAACAGCTTGCTAAACTTTCACAGAGACAGAATGTAATGGTTATGAGAGATTTCAACTATCCAGATATTTGCTGGAAATCTAACTCTGCTAGATATGGGGCATCCTGCAGATTCTTGAATAGTCTCATGGACAATTTCATCTCTCAGAAGGTGGAGGTGGGAACTAGAGGATCTGCTATCCTAGATTTAATTCTGACTAATAGGGAAGAACTGGTTGATGAGGTGAATGTTGTAGGATCCTTGGGGAATAGTGACCATGTCAGCTTGGAATTTGACATAGCGAGGGATGTGAAACCAGGAAATAGTAGGACTTGTATCCAGGACTTCAGGAAAGCTGATTTCAAAAAACTCAGAGAAATATTAGGTAGGATCCCGTGGCTGGAAATGCTGAGGGGGAAATCTGCACAGGAAGGATGGGAGATGCTGAAAAATGAAGTGCTTAAGGCACAATCGCAAACTGTTCCAGTAAGAAAGAAAGGTGGAAGGTGGGTAATGAAGCTGAGGTGGCTGAACAAGGAACTATCTGAAGAGCTGAGACTAAAAAGGGAAATGTACAGGAAATGGAAGGAGAGCCAAATTACTGAGGGTGAGTACAAAAAGCAGGCTCAAATCTGTAGAGATAGTGTCAGAAAGGCTAAAGTGCAGATGGAGCTGAGGCTTGCGAGGGATGCTAAAAATAACAAAAATCTCTATGCCTGTGTTCAGAGCAAAAAGAACAGGGATGGGGTAAGCCCATTGCTAGGGGAAGACGGTCAAGTCTTAACAAGGGATGAAGACAACGTAGAATTACTCAACTCTCACTTTGCATCAGTCTTTAACCATAAGGTGAGCTGTATACAAACTGAAGAATGCAGGGCATATGATGGAAGGAGGACCTGCCAGTCCAGAGTAAGTAAGGAAACGGTTAGAGAGCATCTAGCTGCCTTAAATACTTTCAAATCTCCAGGGCCGGATGGCTTGCATCCCAGGGTGCTAAAAGAAATTGCAGATGTTATTTCAGAGCCTCTGGCTCTAATCTTTGAGATGTCCTGGAGTACTGGTGTTGTGCTGGAAGACTGTCCTGATCTTCAAGAAGGGGAAAAAAGATGGACCCGGGAAATTACAGGCCTGTCAGTTTGACATCAACACCTGGAAAAATTCTAGAGCAGAGTATCAAATGCTCTGTCTGTGAGCACCTTGAATGGAATGAGTTAATTGGAAGTAGCCAGCATGGGTTTATCAAGAATAAGTCATGCCAGACCAACATCTCCCTTTTTGACAGAGTTACTAAAATGGTTGACTCTGGTAATGCTGTGGACATAGTGTATCTAGATTTCAGCAAAGCATTTGACAAAGTTTCTCATGATATCCTTGAGGATAAGCTGTTTACATGTGGGCTATATGGTGCAACTCCCTCATGGATCACTGCCTTGTCGTGGCGAGGGGGCTTGCGTGGTTCGATGAGGCTGTGGGCTATGCCGTGGAGGGCCACCCAGGACGGACAGGCCACAGCAGAGAACTCAGACCAAGCATGATCCCCTGGAGAAGGAAATGGCAACCCACTCCAGTATCTTTGCCAAGAAAACCCCATGGACAGTGACAAAAGGCTAAAAGATATGACGCTGGAAGATGAGCCCCTCAGGTCGGAAGGTGTCCAATATGCTACTGGGGAAGAGCAGAGGGCAAGTATAAGTAACCCCAGAAAGAGTGAAGCGGCTGGGCCAAAGCCGAAAGGACGCTCAGTTGTGGATGTGTCTGACGGTGAAAGAAAAGTTCGATGCTGCAAAGAACAATACTGCATAGGAACCTGGAATGTAAGGTCTATGAATCAAGGTAAGCTTGACGTGGTCAAAAATGAGATGGCAAGAATGAACATTGACATCTTGGGAGTCAGTGAACTAAAGTGGACAGGAATGGGCGAATTTAACTCAGAAGACCATTATATCTACTACTGTGGCCAGGAATCCCGTAGAAAAAATGGTGTGGCCTTTATAGTCAACAAGAGAGTGAGAAAAGCAGTATTGGGATACAATCTCAAAAATGACAGAATGATCTCGGTCCGAATCCAAGGCAAACCATTCAATATCACAGTAATCCAAGTCTATGCCCCAACCACTGCTGCAGAAGAGGCTGAAGTGGACCAGTTCTATGAAGACCTACAACAGCTCATAGAACTAACACCAAAAAATGATGTCCTCATCATCATAGGGGACTGGAATGCTAAAGTAGGAAATCAAAAGGTAACCGGAATAACAGACAAGTTTGGCCTTGGAGAACAAAATGAAGCAGGGCAAAGGTTAACAGAGTTTTGTCAAGAGAACACGCTGGTCATAGCAAACACCCTTTTCCAACAACCTAAGAGGCGTCTCTACACATGGACATCACCAGATGGGCAACACCGAAATCAGATTGACTATATAATTTGCAGTCAAAGATGGAGAAGCTCTATCCAGTCAGTAAAAACAAGACCTGGAGCTGACTGTGGCTCAGATCATGAGCTACTCATTGCAAAATTCAGACTTAAATTGAAGAAAGTTGGGAAAACCACAAGGCCATTCAGATTTGACCTAGATCGCATCCCTGATGAATATACAGTAGAGGTGAAGAATAGGTTTAAGGGACTAGATTTGATAGACAGAGTGCCTGAAGAACTATGGACAGAGGTCCGTGACATTGTAAAGGAGGCAGCAATCACCGCCATCCCAAAGAAAAAGAAATGCAAAAAAGCAAAGTGGCTGTCTGATGAGGCTTTACACATAGCAGAGGAAAGAAGGAAAGCTAAAGGCAACGGTGAAAAGGAAAGATTTGCCCAACTGAATGCAGATTTCCAGAGAACAGCAAGGAGAGATAAGGAAGCTTTCCTGAATGAACAATGCAGAGTAATAGAGGAAAACAATAGATTGGGAAGGACTAGAGATCTCTTCAAGAAAATTGGAGAAATCAAGGGAACGTTCCATGCAAAGCTGGCCATGATAAAGGACAAAAACGGTAGGGACCTAACAGAAGCAGAAGAGATTAGGAAAAGATGGCAAGAATACACAGAAGAACTATACAAGAAGGACCTCAATGTCCTTGACCACCACGATGGTATAATCACTGACCTCGAGCCAGACATCCTGGAAAGCGAAGTTAAATGGGCCTTAGAAAGCATTACTAACAACAAAGCTAGTGGAGGTGATGATATCCCAGCTGAGTTATTCAAAGTCTTAAAAGAAGATGCTGTTAAAGTGCTGCACTCAATTTGCCAACAAATTTGGAAAACACAACAGTGGCCACAGGATTGGAAAAGGTCAGTGTATATTCCAATCCCAAAGAAGGGCAATGTCAAGGAATGTTCAAACTATCGCACAATTGCACTCATTTCACACGCTAGCAAGGTCATGCTCAAAATCCTGCAAGCTAGGCTCCAACAGTACGTGGATAGAGAACTGCCAGAAGTACAAGCTGGGTTTCGAAGAGGTAGAGGAACTAGAGATCAAATTGCCAACATTCGCTGGATTATGGAGAAAGCAAGAGAGTACCAGAAAATCATCTACTTCTGCTTCATTGACTATGCTAAAGCCTTTGATTGTGTGGATCACAATAAATTATGGCAGGTTCTTAAAGAGATGGGAGTACCGGACCACCTGACATGTCTCCTGAGAAACCTGTATAAGGGTCAAGAAGCAACAGTTAGAACCGGATATGGAACAACTGATTGGTTTAGCATAGGGAAAGGAGTACAACAAGGATGTATATTGTCACCTTGCTTATTTAATTTATATGCAGAGTACATCATGCGAAATGCTGGCCTGGATGAATCACAAGCGGGAGTTAAGATTGCTGGGGAAAAGATCAATAACCTCAGATATGCAGACGATACCACTCTGATGGCAGAAAGTGAAGAGGACCTAAAGAGCCTCTTGCTCAGGATGAAAGAGGAGAGCGCAAAAGTGGGCTTGAAGCTCAACATCAAAAAAACTAAGATCATGGCATCTGGCCCCATCACTCCTTGGCAAATAGAAGGGGAAGTCGTAGAAGGAGTGACAGACTTCACGTTCCTAGGATCCCAGATCACTGCAGATGGTGACTGCAGCCATGAAATTAAAAGACGCCTGCTCCTTGGGAGGAAAGCGATGGCAAACCTAAACAGCATGATAAAAAGCAGAGACATCACCCTGCCAACAAAAGTCCGCATGGTCAAAGCAATGGTATTCCCCGTAGTAATGTATGGCTGCGAGAGTTGGACTATAAGGAAGGCCGAGCGCCGAAGAATAGATTCTTTTGAACTATGGTGCTGGAGAAGACTCTTGAGAGTCCCTTGGACTGCAAGGAGATCAAATCAGTCAATCCTAAAAGAAATCAACCCTGACTGTTCCCTGGAAGGCCAGATCCTGAAGCTGAAGCTCAAATACTTTGGCCACCAAATGAGAAGGGAGCATTCACTGGAGAAGACCCTGATGCTGGGAAAGATTGAAGGTCAAAGAAGAAGGGGACGGCAAAGGATGAGATGGTTAGACAGTGTCATCGATGCAACGAACATGAAATTGAGCAAACTTCAGCGGACAGCGGAAGACAGGAGGGCCTGGCGTGATCTGGTCCATGGGGTCGCAAAGAGTCGGACTCGACTGTGCGACTGAACAACAATATGGTGCAAGCGTTGGATGGATTCATGGTGGGTTGAAAAATTGTACCCAATGAGTGCTCGTAAATGGCTCTGCGTCTACCTAGAGGGAAGTCTCAAGTGGATTGCCACAGGGCTCGGTCCTGGGCCCAGTGTTTGTTCAGTGTTTTTATAAATGACCTGGAGGAAGACACAGAGGGGATGCTTATCAAATTTGCAGATGACACAAAGCTGGGTGGGATTGCTAATTCTGAAGAAGACAGAGTCAGGATTCAAAATGATCTAGATAGGCTGGAACAGTGGGCTGAGGCAAATAAAATGAAATTCAATTGAGATAAGTGCAAAGTCCTGCACCTAGGCACAAAAGATCAAAGGCACAGATATAGAATGGGAGGGACTTGGCTTGACAGCAGCACATGTGAAAGGGATCTAGGTGTTCTGGTTGATCACAAGCTCAACATGAGCCTGCAGTACGATGTGACTGTGAAGAAAGCTAATGCAATCTTAGGATGCATTAACAGAAGCATTGTGTCCAGATCACGGGAGTTGGTGGTTCTGCTCTATTCTGCTATGGTCAGGCCTCACCTGGAGTACTGTGTCCAGTTTTGGGCACCACACTTTAGGAAGGATGTTGACAAGCTTGAGCGTGTCCAGAAGAGTGCAACCAGGATGGTGAGAGGGTTTGAATCCAAGTCTTATGAGGAAAGGCTGAAAGAGTTGTGTATGTTTAGCCTGGGAAAGAGAAGACTTAGAGGGGACATGATTGCATTCTTCAAGTATTTGAAGGGCTGTCATGTAAAAGATGGAGCAGATCTATTCTCTCTTGCTCTGGATTGCAAGACTAGATCTAATGGGTGGAAATTACAAGGGAGTTGTTACTGGCTAGATATCAGGAGAAACTTCCTAACTGTAAGAGTGGTTGAACAGTGGAACAGTCTGTCTCGGGAGGTGGTGGATGCTACTTCCCTGGACGTTTTCAAGTGGAGGCTGGGCGACCATCTTTTGGGTATGTTGTAGGTATGTAGGGCTATCTTGTGACTATCTTCCTGCAGAGTGCAGGGGGTTGGACTAGATGACCTGAAAAGTACCTTCCAACTCTAACATTCTATGATTCTATGATTCAATTTCTTACAAATGCTAATTGAGCTAGCAGGATAGACAATGGGATAGTTAAATATCTGCCTTCTCCTCTTTCTCCCAAGAGGAAGGTGTCAGATGCTAGTCTTTAGGAATCTTAGCTGCCTTTACTTCAGTGGGGAAAGAGATCTGATAACATTTCTTGCCACAGGAAGAGAAGTTCTTTTCATGGTAGTGAAGGGAGGGGCTGCTTCAGCCACTCCTAAGCTACTCTTTCAATTTCCATTTCATTTTTAAATGGTAAGCCCATCAGCATGAACAAGACTGGGGGGGGACATGCAGACCAGAGGCTTTTTAAAAATTCCTTTTGTCCTGTGTGCAGCCGAGAGAGAACACTCTGTACATGTTCACGCTCTTCATTTTGCTGTTACTTAAAATGGTGTGGAACAGTTTCAAAGGGGCAACAAACTGGAATGTACTAAAAGGAATGACAGGATTGCCTGTCCCGACCCAGGACTGCCCCCCCCCGCCGCCGCCAGCAGCGCCAGGATGAAGATGACAGAGGGGACCCACCCCGCACCCCCTGGGGAACCAAGAAAGCCGCCGGGGCCCGCCTCACCCATCGGGAGCCATGTCAGTCCAAGGGCAGCGGGCTCCGGGAGTTCCAACGCGTCCGGGAGGGTCAGGAGCCGGACGCGGGCACCTTGGGGTGACGCAGCAGAGAGAGGGAAGACACGACTGGTGCTGGGACACAGCTGGGACGCAGAGGAACAGGCCGACGAGGGACCGGAAGTGAGCCCCACCCAGGGATGTCACTGATGAAGCTCGGATGAGGTTCTGCCCCAGCCAGCCTTGGAGGGGAGACGAATCCAATCAGAGGCCGGAACACCTGAGTGGCCGGCGGGGGAGCGAATGGGGGGGAGGCAGAGGATGATTGGGGTGGAGCATGGGCTATGGAGGGGAATAAAAAGGGGGAAATGAGGAGAGGCCGGGGGGGGGAAGCCGGACGGAGAGAGGCGCAGCCGGGCACCTCTGAGAGACAGAGGGCCGGCGCCCAGAGGACGAGAGTCCAGAAGAGCTCCTGTTTCTCATTTAGTGCTGCAACTAAGGAGGACAGGCTCCAGTCTGAGGCCTTTCTCTCTCAAACCCCTTTGGATCTCCCTTTCATCCGGGCCGTGCTCCTCCCTCCCTCCTCCCCGTTGGGGTAGAGACATGGTGGCCACCCCTGGGCGCGGCATTGCCCATTGCAAACAATGGGAGAGGCTTGAAGGCCCATTGGAGATAATGGGAGCCAGGAATGCCAATTGACTTGCATGGGCTCCACTGAATACATTGCAGCGCAAAAAAAGTTGCAAAGCAAATACGGAATAGTCTTTCCATTAAAGTCTTTGGGCCCAGACAGGGTACTCTGGGACTGGAATGACAGCCCTCAGAGTGGAATGATGGTCCCTAGGAAGAGAATCTATGCTTTGGGACTGGAATGACAGCCCCTGGAAGTAGTAGAAGCATTCTGGTACTGAAATAACAGCCCCCCAGAGTGGAATGACGATCCCTAGCAATAGGCTCAGTGCTCTGGGGCTGGAATGACAGGTTGCAAAGAGGAATGACAACCACTGAGAACAAGCTCAGTGCTCTGGTACTGGAATGACAGCTCCTGTGAGTAGCAGAGGTATTCTGGGATTGGAATGACAGCCCTTAGAGTAGAATGATAGTCCCAGAATGCTGCTGCAAGTCTCAGGAGTTGTCATTCCAGTCCCAGAGTGCTGAGAAGATTACTACTACTCTGAACTCTGTACATTGCTCAGAAATTGATTGTACAGCAACTGTTTCATATTCTGCCCTGACTCAGAGACTCCAGCCATGCATTTACCAAACAAAGGTATCTGTGATACCACTATTTAGTAAATTTCAGTACAAAGTCACCCTTATGAATAAGGCAGAAACAAGACACCTGTAAATGAATGTCCAGGAAAGCTTTTAAAATGTTCCCCTATGGGCTTTTCTGTGTTCCCTCTATTACTGTCAAATTTGTGATATGGTATGTTTATTTGCAGATCTTAAAGTGACTATTCTAAAAGTGAATTTCAAAAACAGGACACAGCAGGAGATAACTGAGATACCACTACAACCATTGGCCAACTCCCACCTTTTCCTGGGTTTAGCCAGGGGCATTGCGGGGGGGGTGTCCCCAGGGGTTCCCAGGGCCCCCTAAATTTCTGAGGAGCCCCTCCCTAAATTGCACATGGCCCTGCATCCACAGATAGTGACAATGGCCTGTGATGTCACTGGCTCTTCCCTGTGATGTCACTGGGCCTCAGTTCTTTTAAGGACATAGCATAACAATGCCTCTGACACAGCCCCAGCCCGCCCACCCACCCCCAGGAAATTGGAAAGTCCACACCCCTGTATGCAAACATAAAGTACAGATGCAAAAGGAAAGTCGAAATTTGTTCAGAGCATAATAGGAACATGGAAAGTGAGAAGTAAAGGTAAGCCCAAAATTATAAAATGAGAGATGGAACATTTAAATATTGCAATCCTGGGAGTGAGCAATGAAGTGGACTGAATTAGGACATTTTCAGTCGAAAGATTACACAGTATTTTACTCACGGAATGACAAACACAGAAGGAACGGAGTTGCTTTAACAGTAACAAAACACGAAACACAGTCAGTCAGGGGCTACAATGCAAAGTCTGACTGAATAATATCGACCAGACTTCATGGAAAACCTATCAATATAACCATCACTCAAGTTTATGCCCCAACGACAGATGCTGATGAGGAAGGCATTGAAAGCTTTTTTCCAAGTGTCCTGGAAGAAATTGATCACACACCTAAACAAGATGTGCTGATAATCATAATGACTAAACACAAATGTAGAAAGCAGAATAAAATATTGTTGGGAGATTTGGGCTAGGAGAATGAAATGAAGCAGGAGAGTGACTCATTGAATTCTGTGAAAACAACAGTTTATTCATTGTAAACATATGTTTAGGTAATCAAACAGACAATTGTATATGTGGACATCACTGGACAGCCAATATAGAAATCAAATAGATTACATAATTGGAAGCAGATGATGGAGAAGCTCTATTCTTTCTGGTAAAACAAGACTAGGAGCCGACTGTGGTACAGATAATGAACTGTTAATATCAAAAATTAGAGGAAAGATGAAGAAAAAAGCCAAACCATTCAGAGTGCCAAAATACAACCTAAACAACATTCCTGGAAGTTTAAAGACCACGTAAAGAACATATTACCATTACTAAGTTAAAGTGAATGTGAACCAGAAGAACTATGGGTTGAAAATCAGATATATTATTACGGAAGAATGTGTAAAGATTGTTCCTGTAGCTGAAAGAAAAGAAAAGCATCAATGGAGGATGACAGACGAAACTCTTAAAATTGCTAAAGATAGAAGAGAAGCAAAAATAAAAGGTGATAGAAACAGAAACAAATCCTAAACACAGTGTTCCAGAGACTCATATGCAGAGACAAAAAGAATGATTATAATAACCAGTGTAAGGAAATGGAAGGGAACAACAAAAAGGGAGAACAAGAGATATGTTCCTCAAGATCCAAGGAATCAAAGAGGAATTCAATACATGGTTAGTCATGCTGAAAGATCAACACAGAAAAACTTTAACTGAACATGACAAAAGAAAGAAAAAATGGGAACAACACACTTAAGAACTATAGAAAAGAGATTAAAGGAAGACAGATTCCTCCTAAGAAGAACATACAGTTTTAGAAAGTGAAGTTAAACGTGCACGGAGAGCAATTGGGAGAAACAAATCACCATGCATAGATGGGACATCAATAGACCTATTCCAAGCCACAGAAATAGAGTCCATCAAAGTCTTAACAGGACTATACCAACAAATATGGAAAATAAAAAAATGGAAATGCTCGATTTACATTCCAATCCTGAAAAAAAGACATCACAGACAGCAGCAACTATCAGAACATCACATTAATTTCTCATGTGAGTAAAGTGATGCTCAAAATCTTACAACAAAGACTGTTACCATACATGGAACAAGAAATGTCAGATGTTCAAACTGGATTCAGAAAAAGAAGAGGCAATAGAGATCATATTGCAAACTTACACTGGTTACTGGTGCATATGAGAACTTCAGAAGAAAATCAGCTTGTGTTTCATAGATTGCAGCAATCTATGTTTCATAGATTGTGTGGATCCTGAGAAGGTATGGTTGGTTTTTTAAAAAATGGCTGTGCTATAACATCTGATTATTTTAATGTGCAACCTGTACTACAGACAAGAGGCTACAGTTAGGACAGAAGTAATTAGGCAAGTGGTGACCCACAAGAAACTTGCGGGAGTGGTTATTCCAGTCCCCCCACCTCTGCTTCTTCCCCTCTCCCCCTACTTCTCTCACACTCTTTCTCCTTCCTGCCACCCCTTTTCTTACTCTCTGTCTCCCCTCCATGCCTGTCGCTTCCTTTCTGCCCCCATCCCATTACTCTTTCTGTCCACTCACTCTCCCGGCCTCCCACCTACTCTCCCCCCACAGCAGCAGTGGCAGCAGCCACTCTACAGGAATCATAACAGGTTTCCCAAATACAGAGATCAGTTCCTCTTAGGGTTGCCTGCTTCATGTTGGGAAATTCCTGGAGATTTGGAGGTGGAGCCTTAGGAGGATGAGGTTTGAGCTTGGAAGGGACCTCAGCAGGGTATAATACCATAAACTCTACCCATCAAAGCGGCCATTTTCTCAGTGGGAACTGATCTCTGTCGTCTGGAGATCAGTTTTAACACCAGGAGATCTCCAGCCCTCACTTGGAGGTTGGCAACATTAGTTCCCCAGAGGAAATGACTGCTTTCGAGGGTGGAGTCTATGGCATTATATCTCTCTGAAGCCCCTCTTCACCTCAATTCCTACCATCCCTAGGCTCTACCCTTCAAATATCCAGAAATTTTCCAATCTGGAGTTAGCATCCCTATTGCCTTCCTACCCAACCTAAGTTTATCTGTTCCTCTGTCTTCAGCTTTCCGTCTCCTTTCCCCTTGCAGCTTCTACTGAGGAAAGCTATGGTCTTCCTCCACAGTGGGGAATAAACCAGTTTACATTATATTCTCCTCTTTTTTACATACACAACAAACCCTATGAGGTAGGTTAGGCTGAAAGTATGTTACTTGTCCAAAATCACCCAATGACCTTCCACAGCAAACCTGGGTCTAAACCTGGGTCTTACAAACCCTACTGTAAAGCTCTGACTATTATACTACACTGACTTTTATAGGGTGGCTGCTGCTGAACAGTAGCAAGCAGCCAGGCATTGAATCATGCAAGTCAGGTGGTATCAAGTCACCCAGAGGGTGCTGCTAGGCCTAGTTTTGCCAGCCTCCAGGTGGGACCTGGAAATCCCACAAAATGACAACAGAACTCCAGACAACAGAGATCTGTCCCCCTAGAGAGAATAGGTGGACTCTGTGGCATAATATATAGCTGAGGCCTTTCCCCTCCCCAAACTCTGTGCTACTCCGACTTCACCACAGAATCTCCAGGAATTTCCCAACCTAGCAGGCAATCCTAGTCCCAGGCCTGGCTCCAACCCCTCTGCTATTTAGCCATCCATACTGCAGGAGGAATCCTCCCCAATCCCAGCTCCACTTCTGCATTTGCTTCCTGCCCTCTTCCCCCACTCATCTCTCTCTGTCTCTCTGGCTATCAGCCAGTCTATTTCTCATTGTTGATGTGGTGGGGCCTGAAGTAGATCCCTGTGGTGGCCATTTCAAAAGTACTGGGGGAGATTCAACCTTCCCCAAATTTTTTTGTTTTACTTTTTGGATTTTTCTGCAGCCCCATGGAGTCCCCTGAGTCTGTAGAAAAACCTGTTGGGAGAGAGTCAACCCTCTGTTTGTGGAAATAAGTATCACACATAGAGAGAATTAGGTATATAGATTTAGATGAAGATGGAGCAAAAATGGGTAGATGGAACATGAATAGTTTGAGATATGCACATGATACCACATTACTGGCAGAAAATAGTGAAAATATGAAATGACTTCTGATTAAGATTAAAGCAAAAAGTGCCAAAGCAGGATTACAGCTGAACATCAAGAAGACAAAAGTAATATCTATTGGGGAATTACACAGTTTAAGGCTGACACTGAAGAAATTGATATTCAAGATTTTCTATTCCTTGGCTCCATTATTAACCAAAAGAGAAACTGCAACCAAGAAATCAGAAGGAGATTGAGACTGGGAAGGGCAACCAAGATGGAGCTAGAAAAGATCCTTAAGTGTAAGGATGTATCACTGGTGACAAGATTAAGTTAATTCATGCCACAGTTGTTGTTGTTCAGTTGCACAGTCGAGTCCGACTCTTTGTGACCCCATGGACCAGTTCACGCCAGGCCCTCCTGTCTTCCACTGTCCTCTGAAGTTTGCTGAATTTCATGTTCATTGCATCGGTGACACTGTCTAACCATCTCATCCTTTGCTGTCCCCTTCTTCTTCGACCTTCAATCTTTCCCAGAATCAGGGTCTTCTCCAGTGAGTGCTCCCTTCTCATTTGGTGGCCAAAGTATTTGAGCTTAGGTTCAGTATCTGGCCTTCCAGGGAATAGTCAGGGTTGATTTCTTTTAGGATTGACTGATTTGATCTCCTTGCAGTCCAAGGGACTCTCAAGAGTCTTCTCCAGCACCACAGTTCAAAAGAATCTATTCTTCGGCGTTCGGCCTTCCTTATAGTCCAACTCTCGCAGCCATACATTACTACTGGGAATACCATTGCTTTGACCATGTGGACTTTTGTTGGCAGGGTGATGTCTCTGTTGAGGTTTGCCATCGCTTTCCTCCCCAGGAGCAGGTGTCTTTTAATTTCATGGCTGCAGTCACCATCTGCAGTCACCATGCGACAGTATCCCCTGTTAATATGTATGGGTATGGAAGTTGGACAATGAAAAAAGCTGACAGGAAGAAAGTTGATTCATTTAAAATGTGGTGTTGGAGAAGAGTTCTATGGATACTGCAGAATTCCAAAAAGACAAATATGTGGGTTCTAGATCAAATCAAGTCAGAATTGTTCCTAGAAGCTAAAATGACTGAATTGAAGCTATCATACTTTGGTCATATTATGAAAAGACAAGAGTCATTGTAAAAGACAATAATGCTAGGAAAAGTTGAAGGCATCAGAAAAAGAGGAAGACCCAAGATGAGATGGATCGACTCAATCAAGGAAGCCATGGTTCTCAGTTTGCAAGACCTGAGCAAGGCTGTTACAAATAGTGTGTTTTGGAGGATATTAATTCATAGGGCTGCCATAAGTCAGAAGTAGGGATGGGCACAAAAACAGGGTTGCTCTTATCTGTAACTATTGTTCATCGAGTATCTTCTGTGCAGGCACATATTGGGACTGCACATGCACAGGCCTGCTGATTGGTAGGTCTCTTATAGCATGGAGAACCACTCTTTCAGAAAAGAATTTTAAAAACAGTTGATTGACCCGTAACACTGCCTACTCACTGACCCTCCTGGCAGATGTGATGGCCATGAGAAAGCATACTTTCATAGTCAGTAAGCGCATAAGGAACATAGTCAAAGGTTCAAAGGGTTTCTCCATGAACTGAGCAAACACCAAAGAGAGGGAGCACTGCAGAACTATGGAATCTCTAGGGGGACACAAATTAACTCAACCTTTAAGAAACCTCTTTGTCAGATGATGCAGGGGCCAGTTCTGGCCTAGGGGCCAGATCCGGCCTGCGGGCCACACGTCTGACACTCCAGCTCTAAATGATATCCAAACTTAACTATCTCCAATACCCAAATATCTGAAGTGCTATCAGACCAACTATCTTGGAATTTGGCTAATGGAATTTGGCTAATCCCCAAACTTGACTGATTTTAGGCAAAGGGTCTTATGTGAGGGAGCCAGGTCTCTAGATGAGATTGACTAGGAAGGGGAACAAGGCCTACCCAAACCCTTTTGTCTCTGGAACCCCTGTTGGGCTGAGAACTGCTTAAAGGGAGGATACTGAGATCCTGTTGAGGATGTGTATCTGTAATCTCTTTGGTAGGGGTGCAAGATTGTTGGGAATAAGGCCACTATTTGTAATGAAACAAACTTGGTTGAGGACCTACTAGTGATTTTGCTGTTTGTTTTAATTAATTTCAAGGCCTCATCCATCTTGGAGGAGAAGAGTGTTGAGCCATCAAAAGGTAGGTCTTCCACCTTCAGTTTGGTTTCATTAGGGAGTGTAGTAGAGTGTAACCAGACATGTCTTCAGAGTGCAATTGCCATTTCCATTGTGCAAACTGCTGCATCCGCTGAATGCCTCCTGGCATTTATTTGTTGCTTAGATAAACAGATGGCTTCTGTCTGGAGCACTTTTGCCTTTGAAGTGGGGGTTTCAGAGGCTTTTAACCCCTCCCAAAGAGCAGCCTTGAGTTTCAAGGCCAGGCCTGTAGCAACAGTGGGGCTTTTGGGGGCTCTGCCCCCTTTCTTAAAGGCACAGTCCCACAAAAATTTCTCCTGTAAATTTTTTTCCAATCATTTTAAAACATTTTTTAAAGCTGTGCACTTCTTTAAGCAGAGTAGGGGTGTTGTAGTTGACTAATTCCTACAATGAGCAAGGGAGTTTGAGTAGGTGACCTCTGGGATCCCTTCTAACTCTGTGTCAAGAAACTGGTCTCCCTTAGGAGAATTTTTCTGCCTAAGTGTTAGCTTTCTTGACAATAGAACTCATCACCCCTACCTGCCAGTTTGTTGTCAGAATTGTTGCTTAGGCTGGCAGAAGTGATTGACTAAGAGGTGGCCAAACGGCAGCTTGGGAGCCACATGCAGCTCTTTCACACAGTCTAATTTAATGTTAATAAAAAGCACATTTGCATATTTTTCATAAAAACGTGTGTATAATATTTGTTCATGTCTTACAGCTCCCAAACATCTGATGTTTATTCTGTGTGGCTCTAACATTAAGCAAGTTTGGCAACCCCTGGATTAACTTGTAGCAGCTGAGAACTGTCATCTAAAGTGGTTGACAGCTTGAATTTAGAGATCTATCCTGGTAACAGCTTTCTTTTGGCTAAATGGTTAATAGGCTAAGGGTGATTGCTAGCATAAGAACACCTATGTAGAATAGACAGCTTGAGAAGACTCAGAGAGATAAGAGTAGCTGAGTTATAATCCTCAGAATTCTGGCTTTTCTTTCTGCACTGAGAACCTCAGCCCCACCAGAAAAAAAATTGCCCCACAAGCCACAACAGGCTACGGGCCTGTTCATGTGTTTGGGGTGGAGTCAAAGACTTAGCTCTGGTGCACAGCACCCCCTGGAGGCTCTTAGCTGTAAAATACCTACTGATTGGCAGGCCTGCAGATGCGCAGTCCCCATGTGGGATTGCACAGAAGATCAACGATGAACTGTAAAAATTCAGTTTGTGGTTCATGACCCCGCAAACCCTGTTGAAAGGGAACAGTCTCAGGGTTTCCGGTTTCCGGTGTCTCAATGGCAGACGCGTCCCTGGAGAGCTCCCAGGGACGTGATCTGCGTGCCAGTGGTTAGGAGGGGGTGTGATTGTACATCCCCCCGGGACTCTTGTGTTGTGTCCTGAGTCATGGGGTACTAAAGGGTTGCCTCTCCTCTGGCACGATGCCAGAGAATTGAGGCTCCTTTCTGCCCCAATGGTCCCGCTGCTGTGCATCCGCAATAGAACATGAGTTTCTGACTGGAACAAGGGAGTGGAGGCTGAATGAACAAAACGTACCTGAAGCAAGGTCCTCAGACAGAGATGGACCCCTGGGCTGGCATTGACTGTGAGTCCGTGAAAACAAAAGTACTGAGTTAAAAGCAGAAAGTTTCCCCCACACACACCGAGGTATAAGCGAGCGGGGGAGGGGACTCTCCAAATGCAAAGACTGAGATATTCAAAGGGGGGAGACGGCATTAAGAACTTCACAAGAACTTCATTTGAGCGAACTTTAGAGACTCTGGGCAAAATGTTTTAAAAGTAAACATCCTCAAAGATGGCGGGCAAAAGAACTGAGAAGGATAAACAAGCAAGAGCTAAACCTTCTTCAAGAAGTTCAAGCCCAGCTGTCTGGTCAGCTGACTGGATGCTGCCATAGACATTTCAAAGATGTTAGCAGACTCTGCACCCCCTGCTGGACCAAATGACAAATATAAACCAGCAGCTGACCGCTTTAAACAGAATTTTGCAGCTCAGCAGCTCCAACTAAGTGAAATTAATGAAAAGACTGAGCAGACAGCCGAGATGGTGAAGGAGATGGATGCCATGACCAAAAAGATTAAAAAGCGTGTGCAGGTGTTGGAAAAGAAGGGAACGACTGGAGAATCACAGAGAGCCAGTTTGGTGTAGCGGTTAAGTGCGCAGACTCTTATCTGGGAGAACCGGGTTTGATTCCCCACTCCTCCACTTGCACCTGGCTGGTGTGACCTTGGGTCAGTCACAAGCTCTGACACAGCTGTTCTCTCAAGGACAGTTTCTGTCAGAAGTTCTCTCAGCCCCACCTACCTCACAGGGTGTCTGTTGTGGGGAGGGGAAGGGAAAGGAGTTTGTAAGCCACTCTGAGACACCTTTGGGCAGTGAAGGGCGGGGTATAAATCCAATCTCTTCTTCTTCTTCAATTACAAATGGAAAAAGCAAGTTTTGTCCTGAGATTCCAGGGACTTCCTGAAAACAAGGGGGAGAACCTGAAACGTGCTGAGCATTGCCTTGGCCCCGATTACAGATTTTAAAGCAGAATATATTCAAAGTGAGATGGATGTGGTTTACAGATCATATTCAGAATATATAAAGAAGAAAAATCTGCCGGGGGAGATAGTGGCCAGATTCTCTAAAAGGCATGTGAGGGATTTAATCCTGAAAGCAACATCAGGAATGTTAAAAAAAAGTTAAATACCTAGGCATCATCCTTTCAAGTAAAAACAGTAACCTATTTGGAAATAACTACAAGAAATTATTAGAAGATATCAAGAAAGACCTGCAGAAATGGCATGATTTACACCTACCATTTATGGGTAGAATTACCACTATTAAAATGAACATCCTCCCACGTTTCCTATTCCTGGCACAGAACATACCAATTTTAAAAAATAATATTTTTTTCTTGGAATTGGATCAATATGTAAGAAAATTTATATGGCACTCCAAAAAAACATGTATTAAACTGAAACTTCTTCAAGATAAAAAGAAAGAGGTGGCCTCAGTGTACCAAATTGGTCCCTGTATAACCAAGCCTCAGCTATGGGTTGGATCAGGGACTGGTTACTGTTAGAAGATAAAAGACTGCTATATCTAGAGGGCCATAATCTACATATGGGCTGGCATGCCTACATATGGTTTGATAAAGATAAAATCCATTCAAATTTTCATAATTATATAATTAGAGGAGCCCTAATAAAGATTTGGAGGAGTATTAAAGAAAGATTTTACCTAAAAATACCTATGTGGGTTTCACCTTTAGAGGCCTTTATAATGCCTACACTGATGTCAGACAAGAAGAGAGTTACATATCAAACACTATTAAACAAGAATAGAGAGTTAAATTCATCGGAGACATTGCAGGCATTGAATAGTAATCTCACAGGTTGGGAAAAATTACAATTACAGTCAAGGTTCACCAAATATAAAGTAATGGGCTTTTATAATGAAAAGACAGACCTAGATAAAATATGGTTATCAACTTCTGACAAACTGATACAAAAATTGTATAACTTCTTATTGTTTGATGTCATGCAAGATGAAATAGTTAAACCATCAATGATAACATGGATGCAGGACATAGGATATAGTTTGGATATGGATGACTGGCTGAAAATATGGAAATCTGTTAAACTATTAAGATCTACATCATATAAAGAAAATATACTCAAAATGTTTTACAAGTGGCATTGGTCGCCTGACAAAATGGCCAAATGTTATAAAGATGCATCAAGAAACTGTTGGAGATGTAAGAATAATATAGGCACTTTTTCCATATGTGGTGATGGTGTAAGAAGATTCATAAATTTTGGAAAGATATTAAACAGTTAATAACAGAGATTACGGGTATAGAGTTACAATTGTTACCAGAAATTTACTTGCTTAACATAATACCAGATGGGTTCAGATGTGATGATGTATGTATTTTATCATATATTCTCACTGCATCTAGAATACTTGTTGCTAAATGTTGGAAAACCGAAAGCTTACCTACTAGAGAAGAGTTAATCATAAAAATTTGTGATGTGACAGAAATGGATAAACTGAATATGATACTTTTAGGAAGAGATGAAAAAGCTTTCCAAAAAAAGATGGCACAAAGTTAACAAATGGTTTAGAAATAATGTTTAATGTGTACTCCAAAGTTTGATTTATATACTGCAATTGTGTTTTTCTCTTTTGTAATGTAAAAATTATAAATAAATCTTAAAAAGAAGGAACGCCCCTAAAAATCAAAGGCAAGGAAATATGGGTTCTAAAAGATATTCCATTTGAAATTAGAAAGAAGAGAAAGATTTGGCAAGGTTTTTACAAAGAAACAACATCCCTCATAGATGGCTGGTCCCCGAGGACATCCTGTTTAAGATAAATGAAAAGAAAGAAAGGATCGACACTGCCTCTAAAGCTTGGGAGTTCTTGAAGCAGCAACTTGGTTCTGTGAGAGAGGACAGCAAAGACGACGATGATGGCGATAAAGGAAGCAGCAATGACTCTGATACTACAACTTCTGAAGAAGACTCTGATTCGCAACAGGAGGAAAAGAAGAGGAAAAGAATGATATATTGAATGGCTCTGAAGTCTGCCTTAGGGGACATTAGCAGTTTCTTTGTGATTGTTCTTGATCAGTGGATTTTTTTTATTGATATTGACAATACTAGCATATAAACATTGATCTCAATTAACAAGCTTTCCAATAATTTAGCTTTTTAACTTTATAGAAGCTTTTGTAATGGCCACCACCTCGGCTTTTTAGTGGTTTTCTTTCCTTTCTCCCGTAGTTTGTAGATACAGTTTCCTTATTTCTTTGTAGTTTATAGAAATGCAATAAAAAATATTCCTTCAGGGGTTAAAAAAAAGAAAGGGAACAGTCTCTTGAAACAGGGTTTGCAGAAAGCCCAAAAAACAGCCACTCAACTGTTCTGGGCTGCCTTGAGCAGTCTCTTTAAAGTTTAAATGGACTGCACAAGACAGCCCAAAGCAGCTGAGCAGCAGACTACTGTGCTCATGTTCACTTTTCTTCCCCACATGGTGAGGCAATGTGCAGACAGGTAATCTATACAGGACTATGGGGTCTCCTGTCTGCTTCCATGTTTGCAGAGCCCCACATTAAGGATAGACACGGAAGAACAGCATGGAGAATGCAATGAAGAGCAGTGAATGCATATCTATCCCCATTAGAAGTACTGCTGTGATCTTGATCTACTACTAAGGTTATAACAGACATTAGACAAAGTTCTAGGAATAGACATTGTTACATAAATCAAAAGTTAAAAAAGTAATGGAATGGAAACTGAAGTAAAATCAGATAACAACCATACTTTGGCAAATTTTGAAGCAGTTGCTACAATAATAAATTGTGTTGTCCCCTCAATTATTCCCTATTAAAGCCAAACATATGTTCTCCAGAATTTAGACATGCTACAAAGTGGAAAGTTTGCCTTTTGAACTAAAGTTGGCCTGTCTGGATTTATAGACATCCAAAAGGGGCATATTCTTATTCTTTATAGAGATTGAGAATATGATCACCCCAATCTGAATATTTTTATTTTAGGTGTGGTATTCAGAATACCTAATATACTTGATCTTTGAGTAAATCTGAAAAATTTCTAATAGCCTAAGGTCAACTAAAAGTTCTGTTACTGAAAGTCTACTCCTGCATTTAGAAAACTGCTATAATGAACAGTGATTGTGGCATTAGATGGAAGAGATGAATGAGAAAATTTACTTAAGAAAATTTCAAATGTCTCCTTAAATGTGAGAATCAGAGAAAAATGTTTGAAAATATGTTTTTGATTGTATTTTACCCTAGTTAGACTAGCCATAATCTCTTGTGAATCTGATTTGTGATGGAAATGCAACTGTGCAAGAGGAACTTTGATCCTGGGCTCCAAATACTGGTTAGATATTCAGATGCTTTTTTTCCTTTTCTTTCCACGATTCCATTTTTTTCCTCCATTATTCTTTATGAAGGATCTTTCTGGGAGTTGAAGGGGCTGTTTTTAAAGCTACTGGCACCAAAATTGCAGCGAAGTTGCTGGTGCCTGTTCTTTAAATATCCAATAAGTAAAATTCTATAAGCCCCTGATGGCGGTGCCTCCAGCCATCCTTCACTGATTCCTACAAGGAGAAATGTAAAACCCAAGAATCCATGCAATCCAAGAAATGCCCTAGCCAAATTGAATAGGTATGGTGTTGCAAACCTAACTAAGCTAAAATCAGAGAATCAATCTAATGTACAACCTGATAATCTACAGCAATGTCAAACATAAGAATTCACCGCAAAAAGCAAACCTGACATGAAGCAATTTATGCAAAGAACACAACTCTGCAAAATCATTAAAAGGGCATAATCTAAGACAAATAAATCTGGCAAGCTGATACCAAGCACAGGAAAACAAATGCACTCTGAAAAAAAGAAAATAAAGAAAAAACAGTCCTGACAACCTTCAAGGTATAAGCTTGATAAGGTATTTTTCAGATACATATTTGGCTCAGATATATCTGAAAACACATCCCTAATCATAGCCATAATGATCTTAGCTCAAGTGTGAAATGACAGTGGTTAGGTAAGATTTGGTTTGCTATTGTCACAAAATAGTCTCACAAGCCGAATTCCTTTTTGTTTGGGAGCTCAAAAAGTTCCACCATCAGGGTTTTGGTTTTGGCGACTCACTAGACGGTCATACCTCATCTAGATCTGATGGATGCGCTCTGTCCTGGGCCAGTAAGAAGGGAAACCGGACCCATTTGGTTGCCCCTAGAACCGCTGTAGGGGGATTCTAGCCTGGGGTATGAAGAGAGCTGCTCCTAAAGCTGCAGCTGAAGGATTGAGGCTCCCTTTTGCCCCTAAAGGTTCTGCTGTGCTGGGGGCAGCAATGGTGTCCAGAGGTGCACACCGACTCCAGAGCGAGCACAGGATCAATGGAAGCGAATGACTATTCCCTATTTCGCAGCGTTAAATTGTGCAAGTGAAGTGAAATGTGAGTGTCAAAATTCTTAAGGCATCAGTGGGAGTGGAGTTAAACTAACGCCTTAAATGTGAAGAAGGGGGGAACCCTTCAGGAGGGGGAGTAATCCATGCCTAGCTTAAACGAGCTGAGTGCAAGATTAAGGCTGAAAGCTGACCTAAGTGAATAAGCATCCACCCGAGCCCACGTTGCTTAAAACATTTATTTGCCAGAGAAAGCTTTCAGACTCTTAAAGAACTCTTACCTTAAATGTAAACAATGTCGCAGCAAGGGGGCAGAATGGCACCTAAAACAAAACTTACAGCAGGAACTTCTAATACAGCATCATCGACTCAGAGACCGGAAATGACCACAGATACTGCAAGCATGATTTCCAAAGCACTATGCCCTCTGCTGGATCAAATGATGAATTTCAAAAATTTTGAAACTCTCCAAAAGTGAGAGTCAAGTCCACAACAGAGAAAACAGCCAAAAAGCTGCAAAAAGTTGAACATAACACTAAAACTCTGAACCAGAAAGTGGAACTAGCAGAAAAAGAAAGAAATACAGGAAAGCAACAACTTCTACAACTTCAAGAGGAAAGAGCAGCCTATGTCCTTAGATTCCAAGGAGTTCCTGAAAATAAAGATGAAAATCTCAGACTGATTCTGAGTGAAGCATCGGCTCCCCTGATAAATTATGAACAAGGAATAGGTATCCCTTCCAGTCCAGTTTTCGCCCAGGCCATGGGATGGACATGGCACTGGTTGCCCTCACAAATGAGGCATCTGGATTGGGGCAGATCACAGTGCTGTTGCTGTTGGACCTGTCAGCAGCGTTCGACATGGTCGAACATCAGCTACTGATCCACTGCCTCACCAACACAGGTGTTCAAGGGTCAGCCTTGCAATGGCTTGCCTTTCTCCAAGGTTGGAGACAAAGGGTGGCACTAGGGGAACAGCTGTCCTGAAGGCACCCACTGAATTGTGGAGTGTCTCAAGGGGCGGTGCTTTCCCTGATGCTATTTAACATCCATATACGCCCCCTTGCCCAGACGCATGGGCTGGGATGTCACCAGTATGCGGATGACTCCCAGCTCTATCTGTTGTTGAGCAGCCAGTCTGACTCCAGACTTTAAGATCTGGGCCGGGTATTACAGGCTGTGGCTGGATGGCTTAGACTGAGCCAACTGAAATTGAATCGAACAAAGATGGGGTGGCCTGAGGGGTAGGGATCCCACTCCTGAGCTTCGATGGGGCACCCTTGGTGCAAACGCCGGAGATTAGGAGCTTGGGAGTGCTCTTGGCCCAGGTAGAGAAGAAGAGAAGAGAGAGAAGAAGAGATTGGATTTATACCCCGCCCTTCACTACCCAAAGGTGTCTCAGAGCAGCTTACAAACTCCTCTCCCTTTCCCTCCCCACAACAGACACCCTGTGAGGTAGGTGGGGCTGAGAGAGCTCTTGACAGAAACTGCTCTTTTTTCATGAACAGCTCTTATCAGAACTATGGCTTGCTCAAGGTCATCCAGCCAGGTGCAGGTGGAGGAGTGGGGAATCAAACCCGGTTCTCCCAGATTAGAGTCTGCGCACTTAACCACTACACCAAACTGGCTCTGCTGTAGCAGCCAATGGAGGCCCAGGTAGCAGCCACTGCCAAGTCAGCCTTTTACCATCTTCGGCTGATTAGGCAGTTGGTTTACTTCCTTGACTGCAATGACTTGGCAACAGTGATCCATGCAATGGTCATGTCGAGACTGGACTACTGTAACACTCTCTACATGGGGCTGCCCTTGTCCCAAATCCAGAAGCTGCAGCTAGTGCAAAATGCTGCCGCCATGCTTTTGATGGGCCTCCCCATGTGGGAGCACATCCAGCCTGTGCTGAAGGCATTGCACTGGCTGCTGATAGCATACCAAATTCACTTCAAGGTGCTGGTTCTCTCTTTTAAAGCCCTGAGCGACTGCTGTTCACCATATGTTCCCCAGAGAGCACTGTGGTCAGGGTCCCAAAATCAACTGGCCCTCCCGGGTCTCGCCAGGTTGGCTACAACCAGGGCCAGGGACTTCTCGGTGGTGGCTCCACTCTGGTGGAATGAGCTCCCAGAAGAGATCAGGGTCCTGCAGGATCTTCTACAGTTCTGCAGGGCCTGTAAGACAGAGCTATTCCACCAGGCCTTCAATTAAGAAGCTGCTGCCAACAACAACTGGAAGACATAGAGCCCTGCCCGTCGGTTTTGCCATCTACAGCCTGTACCTGCCACATATATCAGGGAAAGATCACTGAGCTGACTGTCAGATCACCGAATGCATTCATATGATTGCTACTGCCATTGCTAAGTCATTGTACTAATATAGATATAGCTAGCACTTTATGATACTGAATGTGTTATTTACTGAATTCTTTTTGGATGGTTTTATAATTGTCACAATTGTTATTTATGTGTTTTATCTCTCATGTAAGCCACACTGAGCCTGCCTCGGCGAGGAGGGTAGGATATAAATCGAACAAACAAACAAACAAACAAGGGGAGCAGAATAAACCAACTTTTAAAAAGTTGAGCATATTTTGAATATAGGGTATGAAAAACTAATGAGGAAGGCTAATAAACTCATTCTCTATAGCCTAATGATGTGCTGAGTCCTGGAACACAGCATGAGATTTTAATCCAGCCAAGGAACTTGTTACACATAGTACGTGGGAGGTATGTGGAAGCAAATGTACAGTCTGAACATTAAAAAGTGGTAGCAATGCGACAGAAACAGGTGTCATATTAAACAAAATGCAAGGTTTCAAAAAGTGATTACAATTCAAAACCCCAAAGAACTAAAAAAAATAAACTGTACTATATATTGTTCTGCAGCAAGACATGTATGATTTCAGTAATAACACCATGGCCCCAAGCTACAGATCTGTGTGTAAAACATCATGGTCTGCATGTCCTGCTGTATACTAGGATCTCTTCAGTGAACAGATGGCAGGCACTGGCATATTTGACAACCTTCTGTTGGGAAAGGAGGAAAGCGGGAACCAATACTAGCATTCTTTTGGATGATAGCTGGGCTGTACATTCAGGGGCCAAACTTGTGTAAAGGCATACATAAACACCATATTATACATATGGTTAAAAATATAGCAGTTCTATAAGATGTATAGGGTGTTCCAAGGTTGCTTCATTAGAGCATTGTTAGCATGTCAAATAAGAGCCAAACTAGACATTACATGCTTTAAAGAGTTGTGTCTGGGTTCCCTGGAGTTGACTCTCTCTCTCCACAGTCCCACAGCAGCTCCAGGGATTGTCTGTTTAATAATGAAAGAGAGCCTGATTGGGCTGGGAACTACAGCATCAGGGGAGGAAGGGATCTTGCCTTCCCCTCCACCCCTTTTCCCAACAAGAAACAGCTTAGGGGGGTTATCTGGGGGAAATAACTCCTGCAGTGGCATTTTAGGTCAGGAAAAGACACAGAGGGAAAGGCAAGAGCCCCTCCTTCCCCCACATTGTACTTCCCAGCTCAATCGGGCTGTCTTTCATTATTAAACAGACAGTCCCTGCAGCTGGTATGGGGCTGCGGAGGGAGAGAGTACAGCCCAGAGAGTACAGACACAACTCTTTAAAGAATGTAATGTCTAGTTTGGTTCTGATATTTCAGGGTCATTTGTTCTGCATGCTCATTTTCTCTGCCAAGTAAATACCAGAGATGAACATTATTTACAGATATATTAAGCCAAAAATCACATCTGCACCCATTTAACAACTTCAGCCTATATCTCTTTCAATAGTGCCTGGCAAACTTAAAAATGTATACAAGCAATATGCAACACCTGGACGACTAATGTTTTACTGGATAGTCTGTACTACAAGACCTACTAAGCTGCTGAGTGTTAGAAAGCTCTACATGGCTGTTCTTCATTGCAAAGTATGGTTGGGAGAATGAGACTTGTTTCAGCATGGTGTAGTGCTTACAGTGTCAGGCTAGGACCTGGATCAAAACCCGGCTCACCTAAATCACACTCTCAGCTTGGCTTACTTGAAAGGGCTGCTGTGGGGATGATGTGGAGGAGGGAAAGACCATGTACACAAGCTCCGCACTTCTTGAAGGAAGGGTGGGATAAAAATACAAGAGATCAGAAAAGTGCAGGAGCATTTTTTAAAAATGAACATAACCTGTCTTCTACTGGTTGCTTTTTACTTGAAACTCTGCCCACCGATTGCTTCTATCATTGATAAAGTTACTGACCTGCATGTACAACAGGGGACCCCATCCGCCCATGGGCACCTTTGGAATTCTGACACAGCATAGTGGCTGCTGTAGAAGGCAGATCCAGCCACAAAATAGCTGCCACAGCTTACTTTTAGTCACACAGTGGTAGCAGCTGCTCCCATAGCAATGTTCTGCACAGCCGATCAGATCTAGAAGGTAAATATGCAGTCCAGAACAGGGTGGAAGTATAAGCAATGGGGGGGGGGGAGTCCCCCAGGAAAAAGCAACTGAAGAAAACTGTAGTTTCTATCCTCCTATATCATCATCTTTGATACAAATCACCTCTTTCCCTCGTAATTTTTCACAGGGCTATATTGATCCATGTTTTCCCTTATTCTATAGTGCAGCCTAATCTTTTGTAGGATATATATCTAGTAGGTTTATTTTTAAAACTTTAATTGGGTGAAACTGGAATGATAACCCATTAAGTACAACTTTATCACCTACCAAAAATGTTGTACAGAGGAAAAACCTATATTTGTTTTGAAAAATGTAAATTAGTACCACCATTTGATCTTTTTTAAAAAATCTGTATGTACTTATCCTGCCACCCCCAAGTATAATTGCTGGATTTTTTAAAAAAAATAATTATTGCAATAATCGTTGCAAATATTCTAGCCCTTTTTGTGCAATGGAACACATTATATAACAACTGGGGTGATCAGCAGCCACTGGCCTGGTATAGACATAATATTCATAATATCTATGCAGGGATAAGAAATGGTTTGCAAAATAGCTCTTATCCTTGGCTACAATGGAATCACTGGTTAGTGGTAGTCATGGTTAAAGTAGGAGCAAATGTATCCCTGAAACATGGCCAAGACCATTTGTTGGAAGAAAAGCAAGCGGAAAGAGAAGGAGAATACACAAACCCATGGCAGGAGCCTGATCTCTTAACGTTTGGTAGAAACCAGTTGTATTACTTTTGCATCAGGCTGTAGTGAAATAAAACCAAGTCATCAGGTCATGCAGGTCCTGATAAGGTAAGTGGACTACGTAGAAAATAACGATTGAATCAAATATATTACATATGATAAAGACCAATCCAAAGAAAGGCATGCATGCCCAAATCCCATTTTAGACAATGGAATCTAGCAGCAGATGAATGAATATATAACCAACAAGAAAACTGGATTTACACATAAAACAAACATTTGGGAAACTCTTATGGAAGCCTTTCCCCATATGCACTTATCTTAAAGTGTTACCTATAGCATCCTGCATTCTTTCAGGCTGGCACAGGGTAACATTTACCAATGTTTGTTGCTAGGGGAAGATTTTTTAGGATACAGTGCAAAATGTAGTATCTGCCTATAAGACAATGATGTCTGAGCTCAGAACAAAGCCCCAGAAAGGGTCAAAAAAGGATCCGCCATCTTTGTCAAAATAAATTAATCTGAAGCCTCTTTACTACACTTAGGATAGTCAACTAAGCAAACTACACAACAAGAGCAATCAACAAGAAGTTTACCTTTACATGAGCATTAGCAATGTGCAGGGGAAAAGAGAACAGTTTCTTCACCTCATTGTAACAAGTAGAGAAACTCCTTGTTTGTAGAAGACATGCAAATTAGGGCTTAGGTAAAACACAAGTAGGTCTGAATCTGGATCGTCTATTAAGAGTGATGCTGTGGGCGGCGACTTAGAATTGCTGTAGTAGCAAAGGGGGAGTCAAGGCAAAATGGATGAGGCTGAAATCAGAAAAAGTTAAAAGACTCAGGAAGAACTAGGACTGTCCAGCAGTGCACAGGAGAGTAAGGAATTGAGAGTCTCTCCTCTGTACAATCCCCAAAAGTGCAACATTGTACTTAAAAAAAAAGCACCATCGCCATTTTACATATTTATTAGATACGTAAGTACCATTATCATCAGCATACAGCCTATTTTTTGTATATGCTTAGAAAGATAGCAAATTATAACTGTCCCACTTTTACTAATACCCACAATATGCTTTTAAAAAGCCCTCATAATTTTCAGTTGACAGGAATTTTTAGCTGGAAATTAAAAAAAAAGTTAAATTTCTAAAAAGTTATATATAACAATGAAACAATATAACTTTAATTTTGAGACAAGCTAACTTCCTTTTGCTATGCTTTAAATATTAAAAAGATCAAAGAAAATAATTCAGATTCAGACTCAACTTTTAAGCAAAAATGACAATGTCCATGACATTAATTATAAGTTTAAAAGCTTTAAATACTTTCTCTGACATTGGCTTGAAATAATTATGCCAAGTGCAGCTTTCTTTAAATTTTTTAAAAAATGTCGATCACAGCCATTTAATGGTTTCAGTTTGGTAGATTTCCAACATAATTCTTAGAATGTTGTTTAAAATTATAGATAAAGAACCTGATGCAGGTAAACGAAATGTCAATTTCACAAAGACTACTCCAACTATATATGCAACCTACTATATTTGGTTGCTACAATTAATCTTGTAATAAATTGCAGGCTGTGCTGTAATACATAATAAAATATTTAAACCCCTGAATGTTGACCATGGTATGTATTGCAAAGTTTTAAAGCCATTTAAATGTACCTTACAACAAAAATATCAACCATCTAGAAACAGCTGAGAAGGATTTTGCTACCGTAGGAAACAAAACAATTGTATCTCTCTATATCTATACTTTAAAAAAAAATTCTGCTGTTCTTCAAACAAAATCAGGAAAATATACCTGGTTGCCCTCATATTTTATTCTTACACCAGCCTTGTGTGTTTAAGCTGAGAGATACTAAATGCTCACTCTGTCATAAGGCTCACTGGGTGACCTTAGGCCACGCAAACACAGGCTTTTCTGGTCCTAGCCCAACAGTCTAACTGCTACACAATACTGGTTGCCATTAATACTTAAGTATTAAAACCATTATGTTATACTTTACTTCCTTTGCAAAGATTGTGCCATTTCACTTGTTGAAAACTGGCAACAATGTTTGCGCATCCCAGATAGAATGCATTCCACAGGTTAGGAAAGGCACCATCAAGTCTAAAAGAATGCCTGCACAGTTAACAATGCAAGTTGAGCTGGCTCCCGACTTGGCCACACCGAGCAGGAACTTATTAGCATAATAGGGCACACCCAACAGCAGAAACTCATTAGGATTGGCTACATTAGGGGTGTGTGGCCTAACACGCAAAGGAGTTCCTGCTACAAAAAAAGCCCTGGGTTTTGACAACAAACAAGGTGAACAGAATAAGAAGCAAAAGGTGGGTGAGGCTGGATGACCACACTTCTGGTGACATGGGGGTGTGGCATACTATGCTAATGAGCTGTGCTGCCAGGGTGTGGCATACTATGCTAATGATTTTCTGCTGTTGGATATGGCCTATTATGCTAATAAGTTCCTGCTGGGCTTTTTCTACAAAAAAAGCCCTAAAGAGGCTTCTTTTAAAAAGTGGAAGATCTGTCCCAATGAATTGAACAGAAAGGACCACAGGCTCTAGTAAAAGAAATGTAAGTCAATAATTACATATGCAAAAAGAGAATTTAAGGAGCAGGTTGCTAAAAGATCAAGACAAACAAATAACACATTTCTTAAATGTATCTGGAGCAGGAAACTGGCCAGAGAAGCAGTTGGGTCATCCTTTGGATGACCAAGGAATAAACGAATTGCTAAAGGAAGATGGGGATATGGCACAGAAGCTCAATGAATTTTTTGCTTCTGTGCTCACTGTGGAAAATGTGGAGCATGTACATATGCCACAGTCGCTATTTCCAGGAAAGGAATCTGAAGAACTGAGTCAAATTGAAGCAACAAGAAATGAAGTTCTAACCTGCTGGAGAAATTAAAACCAATTAGACTCCAGGTCCTGATGGCATATACCTGAGATGTTCATAAGGAGCTCAAATATGAGACAGCTGCTCTATTAATCCACATACATATCCTGTCACTAAATTCACCTGCTGTACCAGAAGACTGAAGAGTAGCAAATGTTACACCAATTTTTAAAAGGGGCCCAGAGGAGAACCAGGAAATTATATGCCTGTTAGACTAATGTCTGTCCCAGGCAAATTAGCAGAAACTGTAAACAAAGGTAGAATTATTAGGCACACAGAGAAACAAAGCTTGTTGAGGGAAAATCAGCATGGCTTCTGCAAAGGGAACGCCTGCCTCATCAATCTTTTGGAGTTACCTGGAAAAGTGAACAAGCAGGTAGAGTAGACAATAGTGACATGGTAAAGATTATATACTTTGACTTCCAGAAGGCGTTTGACAAGATACTTCACCGAAGACTCCTGAGTAAATTTAGCAGTTGTGGCATAACACAACACATGCTCTTATGTATTAAAAATTAGTTAAAGAGTAGAAATAAATGGACATTTATTATAATGGAAACAAGTAAGCAGTGGGATCCACAAGGATCAGTAGTGGGACTATACTATTTAAATGGTTCATAAATGATCTGGAACCTGGATTGAGTAGTGCAGTGGCCATGTTTTCAGGTGACACAAAATTATTAAGGATGATGAAAACCAAGGATGACTGTGAAGGAGCTCCATGAGGATCTCCACAAACTGGGTGACAATGAAAAAGGCAAACTCTGTGTTAGGGATTATGAAGAAAGGGATTGAAAATACAATAGAACAGCTAATATTATAATGCTTTTTCTCCCTCTCCCAAAATTCTAGAACTTGAGGGCATCTAACGAAGCCGATGAGCAGTAGATTCAGGACAGACAAAAGAAAATACTTTTTTACACAGCGAGTGATTAAATGTGTTATTTGCTGTCAGAGGATGCAGTGATGGCCAGAGGCATAGACAGCTTTAAAAGGGGATTCAACAGATTCATGGAAGATAGGTCTATCACTGCCTGCTAGCCATGGTATCTAAAGGGAACATCCACCTGTTGTTGGACCTCCAGAGGAATTGATTGGCCACTATGTGAGACAGGGTGCTGGACTAGATGGACCACTGGTCTGATCCAGCAGGGCTCTTCTTATGTTCTTAGGATGGTATACAAGGTAAGCATATATACATTAATAACTATGCAGCCACACCTCCAGGTTTTATGTGGGGGAACAGCTTGGTCAAGATTCCTTTGGTGTTTTGCTAATCAGAGCATATGCCTATTGTTCATTGCAGTCATTACCTGCTTGCTTGTTCCTTCTTTTTTCAACAGAACAAAAAAGTGACTAAGCAAGCAGGTAGATCTGGCTTCCCCCATTGTCTGATCACCCTTCTCTTATCATGGGCCAGAGAAAAAGTCAACACATTGCTCTGGGCCTCAGTAGACAAACAGATGCCTGCAGCTGCTTTTCCTTGGAGTTATGAAACTGAGGCTTGCCAAGATGACATCCTGAGTTGATATGCTGGCGTGTCACTCTTGCCTATATTGTGATTTTAAGACAAATATTTAGAAGACAAGAAGAAGAGATTGGTTTTATACCCCGCCCTTCACTACCCAAAGGTGTCTCAGAACGGCTTACAAACTCCTTTCCCTTCCTCTCCCCACAACAGACACCCTGTGAGGTAGGTGGGGCTGAGAGAGCTCTGGCAGAAACTGCTCTTTTTCAAGAACAGCTGTGCCAGAACTATGGCTTGCCCAAGGTCATCCAGCAGCTGCAAGTGGAGGAGTGGGGAATCAAACCTGGTTCTCTCAGATTAGAGTCCGCACACTTAACCACTACACAAAACTGGCTTTGAGCTTTGAGCACCAAATTTCGATAAAGTACAACTGGCCTGAAGTTTGTAGCTTTCCTATCAAGGAGAGAACTGCAGTCTTTCCTAATTTTTAAAGACCCAGAGGCTCTCTGACTTGACCTCCCAGTCTTCAGCAGCCAGTTATCATTATGGACTGTAATTTATAGGCAAGTGAGAAACTGTCAATTGACTCTGAGAATGATTATAATAGGATGGTGGAACCCAGGCTTGATCCAAACCCCATCAATGCCTAGAGGGAAAAAGCAAGTGAATGAGCAGTTGTTGGCTGCTTCTTCTCTCCTCATTGCTATAAACTCACTAATCCATTTTCCCCTGTTTGGCCAAAGGGAAAAGGTAGAAGCTTAGGTGGCAGCAGTGATAAAACATTTTTTATAAAAAATAATCTATTTATTTCATAATTGTCAGTACATGAGACTACATAACATATAATATAATATCTGTGAGGTAAATTTTGCCAATCTAAACAAAATTCAGTATCTCTTTTATGAACAGTTCTTTAGATTTATTTCCATTCCAAAAAGTAATGAAGGGAGACCAGGCTTGTGCAAATTTATCTTGCACATTTATATATTTATTTATATTTATATTTATTTATTTATACATTCCATTTCTACCCCGCCCTCCCCGCGAGCGGGCTCAGGGCGGCTTACAAAAGGGCAACCAGTGCCAAGAAAACAAGTTAAAAACATATAAAAATACTAAAACATACCCACATCATAAAGTGCTCTATAATTCCTCTATTATCTCAACCCGATGGCTTCAGATGGTCTCTATTCCAGAACTTCCTACATGCAGATATTTTCCCCGTTAACATAGTATACCATACTTAGCCATTTCTCAATATCTGATTGCTTTTTCCTGTCTCCATGCTACAGCTCTTAACATTCTGGATGTCATGAATAAATTTCCTATTAACAAGTTCTTGTTAACGGAAATTCTTCTGGGCATAATGTTCAAAAGAGTTATACTAGGATCTTTTCATATTTCTATACGTAGAATTTCTCTCACTAACTTAAACACCTTATTCCAAAAGACTTTTATATCCCCAGACTGCCATCAGATATGAATGAATGAGCCCATGTGTCTTTTACATCTCCAGCATATATTTGATGTGGAATATATTATTTTCCTTAAGCTGTCTGGTGTTAAATACCACCAATACATGAATTCAATAAAAATTTTCCTTATTGCTACATTCACTGATATTGCTACATTCCCCACATCTCTCTATATACAGTTACTTCCTGTTCTGCCTCCACCTGTCTGCTGTAAATTGTTGCTTTTGGGTGAGTCTGCCTATCTCGGTGTAATAGGAAGGCCTCAAAAGTGTTACATGATCTATATGTAAGGGAGGCAGTGGGGCCCTTGGATGACCAAGGGGTAAAAGGAGTAGTGAAGGATGATAGGGAAATGGCTGAGAAGCTGAATGCATTTTTTGCCTCTGTCTTCACTGTGGAAGAGGAGAAGTGTTTGCCCACTCCAGAAGCACCGATTTCGGGAGGGGGTTTGAAAGACCTGAATCAGATTGCGGTGACAAGAGAGGAAGTCCTCCGACTGATGGACAATTTAAAAACTAATAAATCACCAGGCCCGGATGGCATCCATCCGAGAGTTCTGAAAGAACTCAAATGTGAACTTGTGGATCTCCTGACAAAAATATGTAATCTTTCTTTAAAATCTGCCTCCATTCCTGAGGACTGGAAGGTAGCTAATGTCACTCCCATCTTTAAAAAGGGCTCCAGGGGAGATCCGGGAAATTACAGGCCAGTCAGTCTGACATCGATACCGGGTAAGTTGGTGGAAACTGTTATTAAGGAAAGAATTAACAGGCACATTGATGAACAAAAACTATTGAGGCAGACTCAGCATGGGTTCTGTAAGGGAAGATCTTGTCTCACTAACCTGTTAGTGTTTTTTGAGGGAGTGAACAAACATGTGGACAAGGGGGACCCAATAGATATTATTTACCTTGACTTCCGGAAAGCTTTTGATACAGTTCCTCATCAAAGGCTCCTAAGTAAGCTCAATGGTCATGGGATAAAAGGACAAGTCCTCTTGTGGATCAAAAACTGGCTTATAAATAGGAAACAGAGAGTGAGTATAAATGGGAAACTTTCTCAGTGGAGGGTGGTAAGCAGTGGGGTACCACAGGGATCAGTACTCGGTCCGATGCTTTTTAACTTGTTTATTAATGATTTGGAATTGGGAGTAAGCAGTGAAGTGGCTAAATTTGCAGATGACACGAAGTTGTTCAGGGTGGTGAAAACCAGGGAGGAGCGTGAGGCACTCCAAGGGGATCTGTTGAGGATGGGTGAGTGGGCGTCAACGTGGCAAATGGGGTTCAATGTGGCCAAGTGCAAAGTGATGCACATTGGAGCCAAAAATCCTAAATATAAATACACGTTGATGGGGTCTGAACTGGCAGAGACGGACCAAGAGAGAGATCTTGGAGTTGTAGTGGATAACTCGATGAAAATGTCTAGACAGTGTGTAGCTGCAATAAAGAAGGCCAACGCTATGCTGGGGATTATTAGGAAGGGAATTGAAAACAAATCAGCCGGTATCATCATGCCCCTGTCTAAATCATTGGTGCGACCTCATTTGGAATACTGTATACAGTTCTGGTCACCACATCTCAAAAAGGATATTAGCATTGGAAAAAGTGCAGAGAAGGGCAACTAGAATGATAAAAGGGTTGGAACACCTTCCCTATGAAGAAAGGTTAAAATGCTTGGGGCTCTTTAGCTTGGAGAAACGACGGCTGAGGGGTGACATGATCGAGGTTTATAAGATTATCAATGGGATTGAGCAGGTTGAGAAAGAAGTACTTTTCTCCCTTTCTCACAATACAAGAACTCGTGGGCACTCCATGAAATTGCTGAGCAGTCGGGTTAGAACAGATAAAAGGAAATACTTCTTCACCCAAAGAGTGATTAACATATGGAATTCACTGCCACAGGAGGTGGTGGCAGCTGCAAGCATGGACAGTTTCAAGAGGAAATTAGATAAACATATGGAGCAAAAGTCCATCAGTGGCTATTAGCCACAGGGTATAGATGGGAACTCTCAGTCTGGGGCAGGTGATGCACTCTATCCTTGGTGCTGGAGGGGGCAGCAGTGGGAGGGTTTCTAGTGCCCTGGCCCCACTGCTGGACCTCCTGATGGCACCTGGTATATTTTGGCCGCTGTGTGACAGAGTGTTGGACTAGATGGGCCATTGGCCTGATTCAACATTGGCTTCTCTTATGTTCTTATATTTCTTTGATCTTGCTTATACTGTATAACTCCCTCATGGATCACTGCCTTGTCGTGGCGAGGGGGCTTGCGTGGTTCGATGAGGCTGTGGGCTATGCCGTGGAGGGCCACCCAGGACGGACAGGCCACAGCAGAGAACTCAGACCAAGCGTGATCCTCTGGAGAAGGAAATGGCAACCCACTCCAGTATCTTTGCCAAGAAAACCCCATGGACAGTAACAAAAGGCTAAAAGATAAGACGCCGGAAGATGAGCCCCTCAGGTCGGAAGGTGTCCAATATGCTACTGAGGAAGAGCAGAGGGCAAGTACGAGTAACCCCAGAAAGAGTGAAGCGGCTGGGCCAAAGCCGAAAGGACGCTCAGTTGTGGATGTGTCTGACGGTGAAAGGAAAGTTCGATGCTGCAAAGAACAATACTGCATAGGAACCTGGAATGTAAGGTCTATGAATCAAGGTAAGCTTGACGTGGTCAAAAATGAGATGGCAAGAATGAACATTGACATCTTGGGAGTCAGTGAACTAAAGTGGACAGGAATGGGCGAATTTAACTCAGAAGACCATTATATCTACTACTGTGGCCAGGAATCCCGTAGAAAAAATGGTGTGGCCTTTATAGTCAACAAGAGAGTGAGAAAGGCAGTATTGGGATACAATCTCAAAAATGACAGAATGATCTCAGTCCGAATCCAAGGCAAACCATTCAATATCACAGTAATCCAAGTCTATGCCCCAACCACTGCTGCAGAAGAGGCTGAAGTGGACCAGTTCTATGAAGACGTACAACAGCTCATAGAACTAACACCAAAAAATGATGTCCTCATCATCATAGGGGACTGGAATGCTAAAGTAGGAAATAAAAAGGTAACCGGAATAACAGACAAGTTTGGCCTTGGAGAACAAAATGAAGCAGGGCAAAGGCTAACAGAGTTTTGTCAAGAGAACACGCTGGTCATAGCAAACACCCTTTTCCAACAACCTAAGAGGCGTCTCTACACATGGACATCACCAGATGGGCAACACCGAAATCAGATTGACTATATAATTTGCAGTCAAAGATGGAGAAGCTCTATCCAGTCAGTAAAAACAAGACCTGGAGCTGACTGTGGCTCAGATCATGAGCTACTCATTGCAAAATTCAGACTTAAATTGAAGAAAGTTGGGAAAACCACAAGGCCATTCAGATTTGACCTAGATCGCATCCCCGATGAATATACAGTAGAGGTGAAGAATAGGTTTAAGGGACTAGATTTGATAGACAGAATGCCCGAAGAACTATGGACAGAGGTCTGTGACATTGTAAAGGAGGCAGCAATCACCGCCATCCCAAAGAAAAAGAAATGCAAAAAAGCAAAGTGGCTGTCTGATGAGGCTTTACACATAGCAGAGGAAAGAAGGAAAGCTAAAGGCAACGGGGAAAAGGAAAGATTTGCCCAACTGAATGCAGATTTCAGAGAACAGCAAGGAGAGATAAGGAAGCTTTCCTGAATGAACAGTGCAAAGTAATAGAGGAAAACAATAGATTAGGAAGGACTAGAGATCTCTTTAGTAATGTATGGCTGCAGAGTTGGACTATAAGGAAGTCTGAGCGCCGAAGAATAGATTCTTTGAACTATGGTGCTGGAGAAGACTCTTGAGAGTCCCTTGACTGCAAGGAGATCAAATCAGTCAATCCTAAAAGAAATCAACCCTGATTGTTCCCTGGAAGGCCAGATCCTGCAGCTGAAGCTCAAATACTTTGGCCACCAAATGAGAAGGGAGCGTTCACTGGAGAAGACCCTGATGCTGGGAAAGATTGAAGGTCAAAGAAGAAGGGGACGCCAAAGGATGAGATGGTTAGACAGTGTCATCGATGCAACAAACATGAAATTGAGCAAACTTCAGCGGACAGCGGAAGACAGGAGGGCCTGGCGTAAACTGGTCCATGGGGTCGCGAAGAGTCGGACTCGACTGTGCGACTGAACAACAAAAGAGATCTCTTCAAGAAAATTGGAGAAATCAAGGGAACGTTCCATGCAAAACTGGCCATGATAAAGGACAAAAATGGTAGGGACCTAACAGAAGCAGAAGAGATTAGGAAAAGATGGCAAGAATACACAGAAGAACTATACAAGAAGGACCTCAATGTCCTTGACAACCACGATGGTATAATCACTGACCTCGAGCCAGACATCATGGAAAGCGAAGTTAAATGGGCCTTAGAAAGCATTACTAATAACAAAGCTAGTGGAGGTGATGGTATCCCAGCTGAGTTATTCAAAGTCTTAAAAGAAGATGCTGTTAAAGTGCTGCACTCAATTTGCCAACAAATCTGGAAAACACAACAGTGGCCACAGGATTGGAAAAGGTCAGTGTATATTCCAATCCCAAAGAAGGGCAATGTCAAGGAATGTTCAAACTATCGCACAATTGCACTCATTTCACACGCTAGCAAGGTCATGCTCAAAATCCTACAAGCTAGGCTACAACAGTACGTGGATAGAGAACTGCCAGAAGTACAAGCTGGGTTTCGAAGAGGTAGAGGAACTAGAGATCAAATTGCCAACATTCGCTGGACTATGGAGAAAGCAAGAGAGTACCAGAAAAACATCTACTTCTGCTTCATTGACTATGCTAAAGCCTTTGATTGTGTGGATCACAATAAATTATGGCAGGTTCTTAAAGAGATGGGAGTACCGGACCACCTCACATGTCTCCTGAGAAACCTGTATAAGGGTCAAGAAGCAACAGTTAGAACCGGATATGGAACAACTGATTGGTTTAGCATAGGAAAAGGAGTACGACAAGGATGTATATTGTCACCTTGCTTATTTAATTTATATGCCGAGTACATCATGCGAAATGCTGGCCTGGATGAATCACAAGCGGGAGTTAAGATTGCTGGGGAAAAGATCAATAACCTCAGATATGCAGACGATACCACTCTGATGGCAGAAAGTGAAGAGGACCTAAAGAGCCTCTTGCTCAGAGGGTGAAAGAGGAGAGCGCAAAAGTGGGCTTGAAGCTCAACATCAAAAAAACTAAGATCATGGCATCTGGCCCCATCACTCCTTGGAAAATAGAAGGGGAAGTCGTAGAAGTAGTGACAGACTTCACGTTCCTAGGATCCCAGATCACTGCAGATGGTGACTGCAGCCATGAAATTAAAAGACGCCTGCTCCTTGGGAGGAAAGCAATGGCAAACCTAAACAGCATGATAAAAAGCAGAGACATCACCTTGCCAACAAAAGTCCGCATGGTCAAAGCAATGGTATTCCCCGTAGTAATGTATGGCTGCGAGAGTTGGACTATAAGGAAGGCCGAGCGTCGAAGAATAGATTCTTTTGAACTATGGTGCTGGAGAAGACTCTTGAGAGTCCCTTGGACTGCGAGGAGATCAAATCAGTCAATCCTAAAAGAAATCAACCCTGACTGTTCCCTGGAAGGCCAGATCCTGAAGCTGAAGCTCAAATACTTTGGCCACCAAATGAGAAGGGAGCATTCACTGGAGAAGACCCTGATGCTGGGAAAGATTGAAGGTCAAAGAAGAAGGGGACGGCAAAGGATGAGATGGTTAGACAGTGTCATCGATGCAACGAACATGAAATTGAGCAAACTTCAGCGGACAGCGGAAGACAGGAGGGCCTGGCGTAATCTGGTCCATGGGGTCGCAAAGAGTCGGACTCGACTGTGCGACTGAACAACAACAACAATACTGTATAAAATGTCTGATTTGCAAATACTGAAAAAATGGCAGAACTGCATCCTTATATCTGTGTTGTATCTCTGCATATGACAGCAACATCCTTAATAAAGTCTAATATTCTGCTCAACCTTATTTTTCCGAAGCATCAAAACTGCTTTGCCAAAATGCCTCAGAAAAATCTGCATGTCACAATACTGGCATACATAGAGATGACTTCAGTTTTAACCTAGTTCTGCATTTATCCCAATTTTTAGATAATGCTGTCCAAATCACATAGATATGTTTTTCCCCCAATCAGATCCAACTACTTAATGGACAAAATAACCCAACCTGCCCAATCACATATACTGTTATGTTTTGATCTTCTTTAAACCAATAGGATGCTGCAACTTCCTAATACTGTTTTATATTTGTAGCTGCCAGATGTCTTCTCTTCCACATGCATTGCACTACTTGTACATGTAGTCTTGATTGTCTTTTATCCCAAATAAATTTGTCAAAGTTTGAATTTTTGAAGTCTGGATTTATTAACTTCTAATGGTAATGCGGTCATTACAAAGAGGATTTTAAGCAAGACTTTCATTTTAATTACTGAGATCCTTCCTAGCCAGGATAGTTTGTAACTAAGCCAGTTGTGCAAATCATTTTCTATTCTTCTTAGTAAAGGACTTAGACTTTGTTGAATCATTTCCCCTAAATAGTCAGAAAAAAGCACATCTAAATATTGTATCCCACTGTTCTTCCAAAGGAGCCTGTAATCTCTGTAATACTTTGTTATCCTCATTGGACATAATAGTGACTTTAAGTTATTTATTTTATATCCACAAATGTTACCAAATTCCTTTAATATTTCTAACAGTTCCACAACAGATTTGTTTGGATCCTGTAGCACAAATACTATGACATCTGCATATAATAGTAATTTAATAATATTTTTCCTGGTAACTCAGTTCTTTAATATTAGTCCATTAGTCCATTATGGCTAGTGCTAGGTCTTCAACCGACAGATTGAATAGTAATGATGAAACAGGACAGCCTTGCCTCTTCTCTCCCTAACAAAAAATGGGCAGATCAGATTCCATTCATTGCTATTTCTGCACAAGGTAAGTGATAAATTAGATATAGCCATCTACAAAATCTATCTCCAACACTGACTTCAGTATTTATCTAAGAAATGTCCAGTCTGTTTTATCAAATGCTTTTTTCTGCATTGATGAAATAAAATACAGAGGGCATTCCTTTAACCTGCTCTAAATTAATTAAATTAATTGACCGCCTGGTATTTCATGATATTCATCTTCCTATTATAAACTCCGTCTGATCAATGCCTATATAATTTGAGAGAATATTATTTAATCTCTTTGCTAAAATTGCTGTGAAGATCTTGTGATCCATATTTAGCAATGAGATGAAGGTTCTTGCAAGCCTTTCCCCTCCTTTGGTATCAATACAATATTTGCATCAGCCCAGGTATCTGGTATGCTTCTTGAATCCTGCACATTATTAAATAATTTTATCAAACAGGGAGGCAAAATATCAGGACAAGGTTTATAAAACTCATTACTAAAGCTTTATTAGCTTTGATATTTCATATGATTTCCAATACTTCTAAAGTAGAGACAGATTTATCCAAAAACTCCCAATGCTGTACTGAAAGTCTAAGAATCCATATACCTTTAAAAAATTCCTTCACAATCTTTATATCAGAACCTTTTGTAGTATATAACTTTTTATAATAGTTCTGAAACATCTCCAGAACTTCAGCAACCATCTTGGTTACTTCTCCCTGATCTGTTTTTAATTTTATTACCCTATTTCTTCTCCCCCCCTGCTAAAAGCCAAAATATGTCCAGGCATTTCCATACTCAAACATAGTTTGTTTAGATTTGAAAATCATGTAGGTTCAACTTGCCCTTTGCTGTATTCCACTGCACTCTATCTTCCTTAGATCTAGTCACCAGATTTTTTTTCTGTTTCAGGGTTGCGCTTACTTGTATCTAATGTTCATCAAGTGTCTTCAGTGAAGGCACATCTTGGGACTGCCCATGAGGAGGCCTGCTGCAGAGAGATTGTTTTCTGCCTAAGTGGTCACATGGTCTGAGTGAGGAATGCCCTTTTCCTCAGTTCCACCTGAGCCACCACAAGGATTAACTATGTTGAACCTGAAAGCTTGCAATGAGACAGGTAAGAGGGAATGTGTGCATGCACAGAAGGCACTCGATGAACGTCAGTTGCAGAGTGCAACCTTGTTCATCTTCAGTCTTCTGTGCAGTTCCACATTGAGATTTTAGAAAGCTACTGACCAAGGAGGTGGGAAGAACACTCAGGATTGCATCACTGGAACATAGACTGAAGCACAGCCTTTCCAACGTATGTTTCTCTTCTTGCATACAGGTCCAAGGCGCAGTATTTCACAAAGTGAGGACCACGTCACAGCCTTGCAGTTCTTGTTGATTGGAACACCTCTCAGAAGAGCAGCCAAAGACTCATGTCCTGTCATGGAGTGGGTGCACACTATCAGCGGACTCGGCAATATGGCCTGGCTATAACAAGTCTTTATTGTTGATACAATCGACTGCAAGAGGGGCTTGAATAACAAATCTTTGTTCTATTCAGAAAAAACACTAAAGCTTTCCCCACATCGAAGCTATGGAGTTTCCTTTCTGCATTGGAACTAGGAGCAGGAAGAAAGTGGGCAGAACAATTTCTTAAGTTAGGTGGAATTTAGATACTGCCTTTGGTAAAAACTCAATATTTGGCCTCAACACAATCCTTTCATCAAATATTTTGAGAAAGGCTGGGTCTATTCTTAGCGCCACTCTTCTGTCTGAAGTTATAGTGACTAGGCAACATACTTTCATAGATGGTAGGGCCAATGGCATACTCGCTAGTGATTCAAATGGTTGTGACATCAACTTTGTACGAACCACAGAAAGGAACCATTGCGGTATAAGAGTAGGCCTCAGCAGATATGAGTTCAGTAAACCCTTCAGGAACTTCTTGGTAAATTTATATTATGAAATAGAGTGCCCTTGTATTGAAGGATGATAGGTTGAAACAGCTGCCAAATGTACTCGAATTGAAGAATGGGCTAGGCATTTATACCTTAACAAGTGGAGACCTGCAAGTAACTTGCAGGATGGTTATTTCATTCATCACATCTTTGCTTCCTCTGCTCACCCCCTACCTCTCTCACACTATTTCTCCCCTCTGCCCCCCTTTTCTTACTCTATTTCTGCTCCATGCATGTGACTTCCTCTCTCTTTCTGATCTGTCATCTTTCTCTTTGTTTTTCTGCCTCCCCACTTAATCACTCTTTCTCTTTCTTTCTGCCCCCCACCCCATCATCCTTTCTTTCTGCCCCCATCACTCTCCCAGCCTCCTGCCTGCTTCCTCCCGCACTCCGCAGAGCAGCAGTAGCAGTGGTGGCAGTGCTCTCAGCCACCCACCTGCTTCCTCTCCCCCACAGCAGCAGTGGCAGCACTCTGGGAATCACAACGGATCTCCCAGCTACAGAGATCAATTCACCTTAGGGCTGCCAGCTCCAGGTTGGGAAATTCCTGGAGATTTGGGGGTGGAGCCTTAGGACAGTGAGGCTTGAGGAGGCAAGCAGCCTCAGCAGGGTATGATGCCATAGACTCAACCCTCCAAAACAGCCGTTTTATCCAGGGGAACTGATTTCTGTCTCCTGGACAACAGTTGTAATTCTGGGTGATCTCCAGTCCTCACCCAGAGGCTGGCAATGGTGGTTCTCGTGGAGGAAATGGCTGGAGGGTGGAATCTATGGCATTACACCAGTCCAAAGTTCCTCCCCTCCTCAAATCCCACCCTCTCCAGGCTTCACCCCTCAAATGTCCAGGGATTTCCCAACCTGGAGTTGGCAACCCTATTTCCTTCCCAACCAACAGCCAACCTACCTTTATCTGCCTCTCTGTCTCCTGTTTTCCATCTCCACCCCCCAGCCTCTACCTAGGAAAATTACAGTCTTTCTCCACAGTGAGGGCCAAAGCAGCTTTCATTATTCCCTCCTCCTTTTTATTTGCACAACAACCCTGTGAAGTTGGTTAGGCTGAAATATGTGACTGGTCCAAAATCACACAGTCAGCTTCCACTGCAAGATGGGGATCTGAACCTGAGTCTTGCAGATCCTACTTTGAAGCTCTAACTGCTGCACCTCACTGGCTTTCATAGGGTGTCTGCTGATGAACGGTAGCAAGCAGCCAAGGCTAGGTGAGTCATGCAAATCAGGGGGGACCTGGCAACCCTAGACCACTGCCAGGCCTAGAGTGGCCAACCTGCAAATGGGCCCTGGAGACCCCCCAGAATTACAACTGGACTCTAGACAGCAGAGGTCTGTCTCCCTGCAGAAAATGGCTGCTTTGGAGGGTGGACTCTGTGGCATTATACCCAGCTGAGGCCTCTCCCTTCCCAAACCCAGCCCTCCTTAGAGTCCACCACAAAATCTCTAGAAATCCCCCAGCCTGGCACTGGCAACTCTTGTGAGGCCTGGCCCCAAGGCTCCCTCCCTCCCTCCAAGGCCGAAACAGGCCTGGAAAGGGCCCTTCCCCCACCCTTTTACTGACAGAGCCAGTTAGAAGCCTCTCCCCCCACCCCCCAACATTCTAATCTCTCACCGTTGATGCCTGGAGTTAGGTCCCTGCAGAGGCCATTTCAAAAGGCTTTTTGGGAATTCAACCGTTCCTGAAGGATTTCTTCCGTTTTTGGATTTTTCTACAAACCCAGGAAGTCTACTGACTATGCAGGAAAAGCTGTTGGGGGACAGTGAGCCCCCTGTTGGTGGGAATAGGTATCCGCACATTTTGGCTATTAGAATAAGGATGTAAGCAGATTATCAAAAATGCAGCCTGAGGGGAGACTGCTTTTGACTTTGTCCACTCAGAAAAGCATGCCCATTTATATTTATATGAATGACATGTGGATAGTTTCCTAGCCTGGATTAGAATGTATTTCACCTCTGCTGAAAAAGCTAAGTCTTGGGGAATATCCTCCAGGTCCTTAGGCTCTTAGATACAATGAGATGGGTTGAGTTTAGACTTTCTCCAATTGAGTACTAAATCCAGGCCTTCACAAACCTGGATTTCTAGATCATGGTAACCAAACTTGCTTCATGTAAGAGCCACAGACTAAATGTCAGAAGCTTGAGAGCCACAAGGTAACTTCGAAGGAAGAGGTAGGTTTGGGGGAGTGGCCTGAAAGTGACATCATAGGAAGGTTTTGGTACAGGATGTGACATCATCGGAAGGGGCAGAACTTAGGAAGTGACATCACCTGACCTTTGACCTGGAAGTGACATCACAGGACATGACATCATAAAGTGATGTCACATCCTTGCTGGGTGCGACCTCCAAGTCTCCTGGTTCCACCCCCAAAGTCTCCAAGTGGTAAAAACAGATATTGCTAATGATATGGGACATACACCATGAGATCCAGAAATACAAACACTGGAAAAGCAAATGAAGAATGCAGTTTTGCTGTTACAAACATCCTGGCTCTCTGTTCTGGCCTCTGTTCACTTGACAAGAAAAATACTCTACACAGCCAAGATGCATTAAAGTTTGCCTCCATGCTAGAAAGGAGATGGATGGGCTCTAATTACTGAGTTCTCACAATTTAGGGTACATCAGTCTCAAGTTCTGGCATATTTATTACCTATGTTGTTTTCCCCCAGTTGAACCCAAACAGATGATAACCAGAAACCAAGCTTGTCATTCTTTTTATCTGTTAAAAACATCTTCACTATTTTGCATGCTAATTTAACAAACCACCCTGTATATATACAAATATGATCTGTGATTCCATTTCATTGTCTGAGGAAGTGGGCATGCACACAAAAGTGCACACCTTGAATAAAACTTTGTTGGTCTTAAAGGTGCCACTGGACTCAAACTTTGTTCTGTTGCTTCAGACCAATATGGCTGCCCATCTTGATCTATCCTGGTTTCCAGTTTACTCATTCAACAGCCACTACTACTAACTATTTCCTAGAGAGATGCATCACCCCACAAACAAGATTTATAATAAATGTACAACTGCAGACAATGAGGCTCTTCATCTTGCTGACTAAATGTTAGAAATTGTTGGTAGAAATGGTTTAGGACTGGCTGAAGCAAGGCTGAATATAAGAAAAGATTCTCACAGTCATGCTGCTTGTTAAGAATAAAGTGAAAGGAAAGGCAAACAAAGGTCTACCTTGACAAAGTTAATCTCTTCCCAGTAGGAAGAACCTACTCTGTCAGTGTCAAAGAAGGAATCGAGGGAAGGGGCACTCCCTGCTTGGACCACATGACAGTTTAGGCAGGAAATGGTTGCAATGGCTCTGAGCAAGGATGCAGCACCCCCTAGTGGAATTTTAAGCTAGTTTAATAATTTCTCCACAGCAGGGCTGCTCATGCACAGTCCCAATGTGGGACTGCACAGAAGACCAAAGATCAGTATCACTCATTAACTCTTACCTCAAGTTGTTTTTTGTAATAGTTGCCTAAGGAAATCAAGTAGCCTTTCATAAAGATTTTAAACGAGCTCCAAACTAGCCTGAAATTAACACTGTGAGTCTCATTAATTTGTAAAATCTTATTATTTCTGCCTTCATATCTTTTCAATCAAATCCTTATTTTGGAGCACTACATTATTCATCCTCCATTCTTTTTTTGAAAACCCATTTTAAATTGTAAACTCAAGAATTAGAGGTGAGTGATCTGCATAAATTGCTGCATCTATTGAGATACTCTTGATTCTCTTTAACATGACCGAATCAACAAAAATGTAGTCTGTTCTGGAATGTGAGTTATGTCTGCAGGAGTAAAATGTGTACTACCTTAAGTGGGTACTTATATCTAAAAAGAATTAGTATATCCATATTGTCTAATCAATTTTTTAAGTTCTTTGGGATTTGAGAAGTGAGGCTCAAGGCTACTTTTCATGATACCACTCATATCACCATTATTATCAACTCTCTTCTACTCATTTTATAATACTATGCATAAGATGTGCCAAAAAAGAAAGCATAATATAAGCATAAGCTGTATGCTAATTTGCTGCTACTCACAGCTTCTACAAACTGCCTTAATCCAATCTTAGCTATATATATCGTTCTTACTTATGCATCTTGATTCCAATCAGCTCTTCCTGGCAACATCATCTCTACCCTCTACCTATATGTAATGGCTGGTGACTTCTGTTTCAATGTATCTGAAGATGAGTGCATGCACATCAAAGCTTATACCCAGAAAGAAACTTTGTTGGTCCTAAAGGTGCCACTGGACTCGAACTTTGTTCTGCTGCTTTAGACCAACACAGCTACCCCTCTGAATCAAACATCTTGACTATCTATTTTAACTCTGGACTGGCTCTAAAAATGTATAATTTTTTTACTAATACCAAATTCAGAGAATTTTACCAGAATATTGCTTGGAGGGTTTTTCCTTCTCACAAGATTGCCATTAATCCTGAAGGTGGTATCAGTTTATGAGCAGTGATAAATAACTGATGTTTGTCCCCCTTGCTATGGTTTGGTCACTGTATTCAATTACAACTCCAGAAGTGGGAATATAGGAAGTATGTACAGTATGTTTGAACACACTGCCAGCAGGATTTCTATACCCCTCCAAGTATTTTATACCCAATCATGACAGTGTCAAACTGAAGATTTTCTTTGCTCATGAACAGGATTATTGTTGGTTTCTGTATCTTTTTGAAGGGGTGGGGAGGTAGTTCCTACTCTGCCTGCTGGATGGTTTGTCAGCTGAGCCAATATAGCTTCACATCTGGATCCACTGCTACATGGTCCATTCTCAGTAATCCCAAATGACGTTCCACCAAGGTCATATTGCAAAAACACAGTCCCTCAAGCACTTGAAGCAGCTGGCTAGACACCCTTCCCTCCTTGCTGTAGGGATGGTGAATTTACTGGGATATCATGATGTTAGGAGAATAAGGCTACTCTCTTTGTCTAATGCAGCACCAACAGAATACCAGAACTTTGATAAATATCCTTGTCCCCTGCTCTCTTCTGCTAGATAGGGGGAAACTCTTTGGTATAAAGTATTTAGCCATGAGCTTGAAAGATTTGTTCTGGAAACTTTGTTTCCTGTGAAAGAAGGAGAGCTTTGACAAACCCCTGCAGCTTGTACAGAAGACAAGACCTGCACAGGAGGAGCAAGTTTTTGTATTTTTTGCCAAGTGAAATCAGAAGTTTACCCTGTTTACTGCTAGGAAGAGGTGCTGTTCAAGAAGTAAGACAATGCCCTCTGGACAGGAAAAATGTTTTTTAAGAAATAAGAAAATGATCTTGAAATGAGAGGGTACCAGTAGTGGGGGAAGGTGAGATAAGAGTAATCCTCAGAAGATCTGTGCCCCACACAAGTTGATATTAGTAATATTCTCATCCCACAACCAAACTTTAAATATCCTTTAAAATACTGGAATGTATATGAAAATTCAGTGAGGTACATGGCTCCAGGGATTTCATAGGCATTAGCAAACAGGCACCTGCAACAACTATGCACATATCTGTGTCATCCGACTTTACTATCCTTCTGAGAAGAAGAGCGTTATTTCTCAGACCAGCTTAGAGACATTTTGAAAACTGGCTTTCCATCTTGCAGCTGGACAGAAAACACACATACATGCACCATGGATAGCAACAGTCCACACACTGTTATTCAAACTGCATACATCTTCAGTTTCCCATTTTACTTTCCCACACTTGCAATTTCTGCGCAGTAGCTATGCTTCAAATTAGCTTCTTGCTCATGGCACCAAACTATGAACTCTTTCCCCAGAATGACTCACCTGTCCCCTCCTGTTGCCATCTTCTGCCAGCAGGTGAAGACATTTTTATTTCATCTGGCATTCCCTCAGTGATCCCTCCTTCCTGCCCTATGTTTTAGTTGCTGCTTTTATGTTTTTGTATGTGTATTTTAGCTTGGGTTTAATTGTTTTAATGATGTATTATTGTTTCATTTTAATAATTATCAAGACCTGTTTTTATTACATACATTTTTGTTAGACAAACTGGTGGCCCTGATGAGAGCACAAAGATGGGGTGCACAATTTTAAATAAATGAATAAATAAATTTTTGTCTTACCTTTTCCAAAGCCATCTCTGTTTCTGCAGCACTAGTCTTCTTTAAATTTAACATTATCTTTTCTGAGTCAGCTCTCAGCTTGTTCATGGCAGCCTCATGGTCCTGAGAAATTCTCTGCTTTTCTTCTTCTCTAATAAGGCTAAGCTCAGCTAGTTGCTGTTTTCTCTGAGCATTCACCTGAATAAGCTCTTCTCTCAGTGCATGAATCTGGGCTTCCATATCACAGATGATCTTCAAAATATAAACAACAAAAATGAAGTTACTTCTTAGATTATAAGGTAGAATAGAAAATAATTACAATTATGGAAGCAAAACTTTTCTTAAATTACTGGATGATGAGAGCATATTTAGGTGTCCCTGCTGCCCATAGCAAAAAAGTTGAACATATGAACCTGTCTTATCCAGAATCAGACTACTGGTCCATTATCTCAGTAAACAAGGTTAGAATCATAGGATCATAGAGTTGGAAGGAGCCACACAGGCCATCTAGTCCAACCTCCTGCTCAATGCATCCCTTACAAATGTTAGTCCACCTGCTGTTTGAAGACTGCCAGTGAGCAAGAGCTCACCACCTCCCTAGGCAGCAGATTCCATTGCAGAACAACTCATACTGTATAAACATTCTTCCTACTATCCAGCCAGTATCTTTTCATCTGTAATTTAAACCCATTATTGTGAGCCCCATCCTCTGCAGCCAATAGGAAAAGCTCCCTCCCCTCCCCTAAGTGACAGCTTTTCAAAGAGAGCAATCATGTTCCCCCTCAACCTCCTCTTCTCCAGACTGAACATTCCCAAGTCCCTCAGCCTTTCCTCATCAGGCTTGGTCTCCAGGCCCCTGATCATCTTTGTCACTGTCTTCTGCACCTTCTCCATTCTGTCCACATCCTTTTTGAAGTGAGGCCTCCAGAACTGCACACGGTACTCTAGGTGTGACCTGACCAATATAGTGTACAGTGGCACTATGGCATCTCGTGATTTGGCTGTCATGCCTCTGTTGGTACATCCAAGACTACATTACTGTTCATATTTAGCTTACAGTTCAAGTAATTATGAGTCAGTCAATAAGCAAGCAGAAGAAACTGAATAAAAGCCTACCCCAGGGCTTGGTCTTCAGTTCTTTTCAATCTCTACATCTCTGATGTTCCCAAGATGATATCCAGAAAGTCTACGTATGCTAATGACATGGCAATTGCAGTAAGGCACAAACCAATTGAAAGGACTGAGGAAATACTGACTAGGGACCTCAAGATTTTGGCTGACTACTACCATAAATGGTGGTTTATCCCAAATCCAGGAAAAACAATGCTCCTGTTTCCATCTCAATAAAAATCTTACCGACTGTGAACTGAATGTCTACCTTAATGGCACCCGACTTACACACAACCTTGGCATTACTCTGGACAGGACCTTGAGCTATAAACACTATCTTACCAATGTAGCAGTGAAAATATGCACATGAAACAACATTTTCCAAAAATTAGGTGGTACAACTTGGGGTGTGTCTGCTGCAGCTCTCAGATGCTCAGCTTTGGGGTCGGTGTATAACACTGCAGAATATGGTGCTTCAGTTGGTTCAACAGTCCCCATGTCCACAAACCTGATGTCCAACTCAGTACAACAATAAGAACCATCAGTGGAGGTATTAAACCCATTCTGACCTATTGGCTAACCATGTTGTGCCACATTGCTCCACCACATATCCAAAGACAAGACACTCTTCTTAGTGAATATAGAGAAATCATTGAAAACAGAGAGTTGCCCATCCACAAAGACACGGCTGACATGGGCCTATCCAGAATAGGATCCAAACACCCAGCAGTAAGATCTGCACAAATCTTGCAATCACAGAATTTCGATCTAGGGAATGAATGGTTGTAAACATGGATGCAACCAGTTCCACCTGATATCCATAACCTGATAGACACCACCAACAAGAGGCCCACAGGATTTGACTTGCCATGTAAAGTATGGGAGACATCTAATAGAATATGAACAGGCTTTGGAAGTTGTGCAGACCTGGTGTTTGAATGGGGCAAAATATCAGGACCTGAATGCAATTGTGATGTAGCACACCAAACTATTTTCCATCTGTCACTGGAATATGAGCATCATGCTTTCCAGGGTGATGTGATGAAGCTCTTTGAACTCTCCTCAGCTGCAACTGAGTCAACTGAAAATTTAGATATTAGTATTTAGGAGGATTGCATACCCATTCTATCATCTTGGTTACATATTTTATGTTATTATATGCTTCCTGTGTGTAACTCTGCCATACGATAAATAAGTCCACTAGTATCCCAAGATCCTGTTCACAAACACTGCTACCCAGAAATGTCCCCCCCCATGCAATATGGATACCTGCCATTTTTACTAGATGTAGAACTCTGCACCTATCCTTGTTGAATTGCATCTTATCCACATCCATCCACTTTTCAAGTAGGTTCAGATCTCACTGAATTCTATATCTTCCAGGGTGTTCACTGCTCCTCCCAATTTGGTGTCATCTGCAAATTTAATGAGGAGTCCCTCCACATCCTCATCCAGTTCATTTATAAAAACACTGAAAAGTACCGGGAACAGAACCGAGCCCTGTGGCACCCCACTGGATACTTCCCTCCAATCAGATGAAATGCCATTGACAACTACTCTTTGGGTGCAGTTCTCCAATCAGTTCCCTATCCACCTTACCTTACTAGAGACCATCCAATGGGATAATATTCACCCTTCTCCAGTCTTGTGGTACATCTCCAATCCTTCAAAAGATCTTGAAAGATGATGGACAAAGGCTCTGCAAGCTCTCCTGAAAGTATTTGGAGAACATTTGGGTGCATACCATCTGCCCCAGGAGATCTGCACTCATCCAGTGCACCATGCCTTGCCTACTACCATCTCAAGATAAGCCTGTTCTCTTTTTCAGAAAAAAACCCAACCTGAAGCAAAATAGCCATTGAGCCTTTCTGCTTTCGCTCTATCCTATGTCAGAGGTTTTCCATTTTCACCCAATGGTTGATCTAGTGCTTCTTTTACCTTGCACTTATCTGTAACTGGTGTTCATGGATCATTCACCTCTGCAGTCACACATGTTACAGTGTACAGGCAGAGAGGTTTCCAAACCCCCCAAATGCCTGAGAACACTCTGTCTCCCTCCCCCATGCTGTTCCTACCTTTCCCAGAATGATAAAGAGGGTTCAGATCCTCTCTGTCGCTACTGGATTGAGGTAAAGCTGTCTGATTTAAATAAAAAGCTCACAGAGGGGCAGAAGAGAGGGATGTGTAACTGCACAGGAGACAACTCAATGCAAATACTTATAAGTAAGCGCAACCCTGTTTTCATTGTCATGGTACCTGTGCAGTCCCACAAGAGAGAACAATGAGCTGATCTACCGGTTTTAGGAAGGAGGGTGTAAGCCCAGTTCAACAGTGACTGTAGGACTGGTCTTCCCACTACCACATCCCTCATGGCATCTATGTCCACAGAATAATGCTTGGTGAAGGTGCATAATGATGATCGTGTTGCAGCCTTGCAGATGGAGTCAATGGAGAGACCATAGTGCACCCCAGCCTTCTTAGGTAGGCCATTACTATTGCTACCACTTTGGTAACTATCACAGGCATCGTAGCTAGCCCAAAAGAAACTGGCAGGAACCACATTGGAAGTGGAGATATTTCTGATGGTCTGATCTTATTCTTACAAGGAAATATGCATCTAGCAGATCCAGCATGACAAACCATATACCTGGACGTAACAGAGGAAGAACTTTGGAGATTGATAACATTCTGAACTTTTGTTCAGTGCAAAATGATGCACATTGGAGCCAAAAATCCTAAATATAAATACACGTTGATGGGGTCTGAACTGGCAGAGACGGACCAAGAGAGAGATCTTGGAGTTGTAGTGGATAACTCGATGAAAATGTCTAGACAGTGTGTAGCTGCAATAAAGAAGGCCAACGCTATGCTGGGGATTATTAGGAAGGGAATTGAAAACAAATCAGCCAGTATCATCATGCCCCTGTATAAATTATTGGTGCGACCTCATTTGGAATACTGTGTACAGTTCTGGTCACCACATCTCAAAAAGGATTGTACCAGCTGAAGTGATTAATCCATATTCAAGAAACCAAGGACTAGACTGGCTACCTTACAAAAATCTTTTAAAATCTGAAGGGAAAAATTTTGTGTTAAAAGATAGATTTGATGTGGAATTTGAATATGATTGGTTGAAGTATAGACAGATTTATGACTTATTTAAGACCGATAAAAGAGAACATGGTTTTAGAGAAAAGAATATTGAAATTGAAACTGTATGGCTTGAGAAAGATAAAAAAATGATTTCTAAACTCTACAAGGTGTTATTGAAATGGTATACTGAGGATGAAGTTGTAAAGGAGCAAATGATAAAATGGGCAGTAAATGTTAATAATGAGATATTAATGACATCTTGGGAATACTTGTGGAAAAAATCAATGAAAATTTCAACGTGTGTAAATGTTAAAGAGAATTGTTATAAAATGATGTATAGATGGTATATGACGCCTAAAAAAATTGCTATTATAAATGAAAGTATGTCCAACAAATGTTGGAAATGTAAAAAACATGAGGGGTCTTTTTACCATATGTGGTGGACATGTGATAAAGCAGTAAAGTATTGGACAGAGATCCACAATGAGATACAAAAAATTTTGAATTGTACTTTTAAGAAAGACCCACAGATGTTATTGTTAGGTCTTAAAATGGAAGAAATAAATGTAGCCAAGAGAACATTATTATGGTACTTGACTACAGCAGCAAGACTGACTTTTGCTCAATGTTGGAAACAAGATAAAGTACCTGAAACATGGGAATGGATTAAAAAGACGTTGTTCTTAGCAGAAATGGATAAATTAACAAGAAAATTAAACAACGAAGAAGATGAAACTTTTTTGAAGACTGGAAAGACTTTCAAAAATACTTGTTGAAAAATTGGGACATTAAGCATGGTTTGGTTTGTTTTGATAGTTATTAAGTGGAAAATGAAATAGAATTAGATTTTTGAATTGTTACCGTTTGATAGAGAAAATAAGTTTAGAAATAATTGTAACAGAATAAGAGAGATATTAATGGGGTTGGAGCGGTGCGGGAAGTCTTGTTTGGGGGGGGGGAGGAAAATTAGAGAAATGGGTATGTAGGTGGATTGAAAATGTTTGAACGTGTGATATATCCAATAATAAATTGTATTTACTAAAAAAAAAAAAGGATATTATAGCATTGAAAAAAGTGCAGAGAAGGGCAACTAGAATGATAAAAGGGTTGGAACACCTTCCCTATGAAGAAAGGTTAAAATGCTTGAGGCTCTTTAGCTTGGAGAAACGACGGCTGAGGGTTGACATGATCGAGGTTTATAAGATTATCAATGGGGTTGAGCAGGTTGAGAAAGAAGTACTTTTCTCCCTTTCTCACAATACAAGAACTCGTGGGCACTTCATGAAATTGCTGAGCAGTCGGGTTAGAACAGATAAAAGGAAATACTTCTTCACCCAAAGAGTGATTAACATATGGAATTCACTGCCACAGGAGGAGGTGGCAGCTGCAAGCATGGACAGTTTCAAGAGGGAATTAGATAAACATATGGAGCAGAAGTCCATCAGTGGCTATTAGCCACAGGGTATAGATGGGAACTCTCAGTCTAGGGCAGGTGATGCACTCTATTCTTGGTGCTGGAGGGGGCAGCAGTGGGAGGGGGTTTCTGGTGCCCTGGCCCCACTGCTGGACCTCCTGATGGCACCTGGTATATTTTGGCCGCTGTGTGACAGAGTGTTGGACTAGATGGGCCATTGGCCTGATTCAACATTGGCTTCTCTTATGTTCTTATGTTCCTCCCAGGTCTTACCCTGCTCTTCTTTCTAATTAGAAAGTACCTGGACTTAAACCCCGAATGCTGATCTTTAGCAGGCACTTGTCAATATTGCATTTTTGAAAAGGAGGGTGTCAATCTCTGCAAGGAGTTCTGGGGAAGTGTGCGGAAACAACGTGAGGGAGGGGAACAGAGTGCCCTCAAGCATTTCTGAGCTTCAAAACCTTTTTCTGCAGTAGGCCTACATGTGCACAGCACCATGTGGGACTGCACAGGTACCACAACAATGAATTGTCTGTTCCAACTGGCAAGCACTTACCTAGAGTCACTTGTAGAGAAGGGTCTTTCTAAACATCTGGAACCTATCATCCTTTAGCTGGAGATGCCAGAGACTGAATCTGGGATTTCTACATGCAAAGAAAGCTGCAGTCCCATCCCAAGTTATACACACAAAGCTCCTTATTTAAAGACTGCAGTCTATGAAGCTATTTACAACGGGTTTGCCACAACACTACAAATATAAGATATACAGAAAAGCAGGAGGCACAATTCTCTAGCAACTTGATCTTATGTGTTTTACATTGATTTCAATGGGACTTACTGCCAAATAAAAAGCACAGAATTGCAGTGTAAGCCCCCAGAGTAATCAAGGTTAAATTGGGCAAAACCAGTATATTCTTCACTGGAGCAGATTGAGTTTCAAACACATAGACTGGCTGTCATGTTATCTACCCTGACCTAATGATTTGGGTTGGAATCTCTCTCAATACACAACAACAATTCTGAGTATAGATCATTCTTCTTTTTCTTGTGCTTAAAGTTGCTAAATGTAACATTTTCATACAATCTATAAATTCCAGTGAGCTTGGCATACCATATTGTTTAATAGTTTTCTAAGTTTTGTCTTATGTGTATTGAACTTTTTAAGAAGAATAACAGCTTTTCTGAGTAGAACAAAGTGAACAAGAAGAAAACCTGACACATACAAGAACTGGTATTATATTGTTCTTCATTTCTGATGTTTTTCCCCCTTGATTTTTTTCACTCATTTTACAACAGTAAAACAAAAATTTGGTTCTTTATAATTTTCATGCACATACAGCTTTAAACAAGCATTTTTTTTTTACTAAACAGCTTGCATATGAAAATGTTCTTAGTGGCAAAGCAAAAACTGGAATTCATAAGGGCCTATATACAAAATGTTTTCAGCCTAGAAAAGTGGCTTGTGTGCGCATGCACACAAACAGTAAATCGTAAGTTTGTAATACAAATTCTATCCACATAAATGCTACTGCCATTCAATGAGACTCAGAGAAGCACTTTCAAATTGATTCTTAGGTCTTAGAATATTGCCAAAATATTGCATTCCAAAACTAGAAATTGGCTCACTACCTATAAGCATCATAAAATTACTATGAGAGATTAATGGCTCCAGCCCTAGAGAAGCTGCAGGAAGTCCCTACAGCATCCAGCTACGAGGATCATCACAAGCCATGTGTCTCGTTTATTTATTATCGCCAGTGCTCCCTCACCCAACCCCTTTACATACAGTGCCCAGTTCTGTCTGTTTTCCTAGAGTGAATTCTGCAGCCTGGGGCAATCCCTTCCCCCCTCAAGTCCAACCTGAATCCTGGGAAGCCTGCAGGCAGGCTCTTCTAATCCCCATCAGCTGTTCTGGGTAGCACCCCTCCTGCTCCAGGCTGCTTAGTAGTCTGTCCTCTGATGCTGGAGAGAGGCCCTTCCCCAGCACTTCCCGTCATTACCTGTTTGCCGTCTCGGTCCCTCTTTGGACTCTGCCGCCATCTCTTATTCCAAGGTTGGTTCTCTCCCCCTCTTCTGAGCCATCCCTCTTCCTCTTTCTTCCTCCAGAGTTCACCCCTTGCCCCCCCCCGCATCAGTCCGGCCTCCAGCTGTTCTCTCACCTCTGTTAAATGCCTCCCCTGTTCTTATGGGCCCCTCCCCCTTGTTAGCAGGCTCTGGCTGATCTGTTGCTTATAATTACCAATTGGTATTTAGATTTTTACCACAGTAGTTGGAAAGGATTCTCATAACAAGATTTTGTTAATATATATTCTCAGTAACCAATAGTGTCAGTAGTTGCCTAAAGCTTGAGCTTGTCCTGAAGATGGCAACCAGGATGATGAGAGGGTTGGAATCCAAGTCTTATGAGAAAAGACTGAAAGAGTTGGGTATGCTTAGCCTTGGAAAGAGAAGGCTTAAAGGGGACATGATTGCAGTCTTCAAATATATGAAGGGCTGTCATGCAGAAGATGGAGCAGATCTATTCTCTCTTGCTCCAGATTGCAAGACTAGATCTAATGGGTGGAAATTACAAGGGAGTTGTAACCACCTAAATATCAGGAGAAACTTCCTAACTGTAAGAGTGGTTGAGCAGTGAAACAGTGTGCCTCGGGAGGTGGTGGATGCTCCCTCGCTGGACGTTTTTAAGCGGAAGCTGGATGACCACCTTTTGGGTATGCTGTAAGGCTATCTTTCGGCTACGCTCCTGCAGAGTGCAAGGGGTTGGACTAGATGACCTGCAAGGTCCCTTCCAACTCTAACATTCTATGATTCTATGATCTCTGTGCTGCCCTCTAAGTATTTTCTTCCCAAATATCTTTTGTACTACATTTATATTCTGAAGCATCTGAATACATTATGTTTAGCTGTCTTCCATAGTATTTGACAATGGGGCCTTTTCCAGAGCCCGTTTTGAGGCACTCCTTTCCACTGTACTGCAAGGTAAATTCACTCGCGTTCCCATGCATGGCTAATATGGTGGAATCAATTACTCATGTACTCCTGTTCTGCAGATTCTATCAGGAGGAACGAGATCATCTTATACTACCCCTTCTGTCTAGATTTAGCCCTCTGCAGTCTCATCTTGACTTTTAGCCAGAAGTCCTTTGTAAATAACAGAAGATGTTCAGAACTCAGTGACTTACGCAGTGGCAAATTTTTGTTGCTTAGCTTTTAGGAAACGTAAACTTATTTTAGCTGAAAAGATTGTATGCTTCTCTTATTAACATTTTATTTTACTAATTTTATTAATTTTCTCTTGTTAATGTTTTTATACTATTCCTATGTTATTACTATTTTAATCTTTCTTATATCAGCATTGTACTATTTTACTGGCTCTTGCTGTAGTAAATTAGATCGATCAAATATTTGACAACTATGTTTGTGGTCTTCACACTTGTCAACCATGTATGAGCCACAGATACTGTGTGGACTGGAACACTATTTTGAAGATGTGAAAACTGGCGGAGAGTTGGGAGGGAAAAATTAAATAATTCACAATATCAGCTTGATCCTATGACATGTAATAGCACATGTAATCTATTAAGTGACATGTGGCCTCTACTGCAGAAATCTAAATCCATGAATTGGGGCTACATCAATTTTCCTACAAACTTGGGGGATGCTCCAGGTTTAAAGAAAAATCTGAAATCTTTAAAAATACATTGGGGGTTTAAATCCTTCCCCCTCAATATAAAAGCACTGCCTGTGCATGCACACTTATATTTAATCTTCAGACCTGGCAGTGGGTGAATCCAGGAGGTACTCTAGGTCTGGCCACAGTGGTGGTGGACTTAATTTATATACATCATTTAATTTATATACAGAATACCAGCCATTTATTTTTGATACAATAATGCTTTTGGGGTTTTTTCTTTAAAGACCCCTCTAACCTAGAAAACTTATATAGAGTGTTTTCTACACATCAAATATGTATTTAAATTCTCAGTGTAACTGTAATGTGTGACATACCATTTAAAATTCTTTTATAAAATCATTACAGCCTAAAGCAAAATGGAACATTAATCCTGGGAGTGACTCCAATTTGACTGAGTTAACACAAAACAGCAGTCATTGCTAGAAGACTGCCCCTCTAAGGTCTAGGCTGAGAAGGTTTATACTAACAAGAATAGGCCTACGATCCTTCATTCTCACAGCTAGACTTTCTTGAAATAGCAGCTTTTAAAAGCCCACGGGCCAATAAACAGTTAAGAGAAAAATTTGGTTAACAGACAACCTTGTGAACCACATGACTTAAAATTACTGCAAGAAATTAATGATAACATTTTTACTTATTTATAGTCTATCTTTCTCACTGAGACTCAAAGAGAATTACACAGTGTAAGTCAATACAATCAATACAATAGGATTTGGATTGCAGAGATCTGAAATCAAGCAGAAACCTTAACAGAGCTGAAACAAAGCATAAGCACTGATGTGAAGAATTAAATAATGCAGAAATGACACAGTAGAATTATACTTACAGGAACAGACAGTAATATTACACACAGTAGTATAACCCAGTCCCTATTCTTTTTCCTAAAACATCCTTCTGAACAATTTCATTACAGAACAACCCTAATTACATGTATAAGAAAGCCCACCTGAATATCTGAGTTTTCCATAGTTTGCACAAAGCAAGGAGAGCATCCTGTTTAAGCAGGCTATTTCACAACGCCATTCCATAAAGGGTCTGATCTTGCTGAGAATGAGAGGGAAAGAGACTTTGGGGTCATAATGGATAGCTCGGTGAAAGTGTCAATCCAGTGAACTGCAGCAGTTAAAAAGGAAAACTCTGTATTGAGGATTATTAGGAAAGGGACTGTAAATAAAAATGCCAATATGATAATGCCTCTGTATATAGCTGTGATGCAGCCTCACTTGGAACAGTGTATGCAGTTCTGGTCATTGTATCTCAAAAAAGACATTGCAAAGCTGGAAAAAGTACTGTACTGACTCTCAAGAACAAAACAGCAGAGGGCAGGCCTTGGCCTCTAAGCCCTATTCATTTCCACTTCCACTGGGTGAGAGAGGACGCTGGACTAAATGCCCCACTGGCCCAGTCCAGCAAGGCTCTCCTAGTGTTCTTATAAGGTGGAAGTCACATGTGCAGGCAGTTGTTGTTGATTTTAAAGAAGACAGGAAGGCTCCCATACTTTCAGCTTTTCCACAAACTATGTAAAAAGTTCAGGAAGACATTTTTTTAATAAAGGAAGAGGGCTGCATCGTAACAGAATGATTCAGGAAGAGATTTCAATAGAGAGGACAGACTATAAAACTAATATGTATGTCTGAAAAAGTGTGGCTTGCACACAAAAGTTCATACCTTGAATAAACCTTTATTGGTCTTAAAGGTGCCGCTGGACTCTAAATTTGTTCTGCTGCTTCAGAGCAACACAGCTGACTACCTGGATCTATCTGCTGCTGTATGTTATCTTGCACTCACTACATTTCTACTTTGATGATACCATTTTGTATATTGTTTAACATGTCATGTGCAATAATTGTGGCTTGTTTTAGATTTTTTGCAATCATTGTCTTATTACATTGTTTATTAGATTTCTTCTTATACTATTGATTGTACAGACTTACTTTATGTAATCTGCCTTGAATCTCAGTGAGAAAGGTGCATTGTAAATAACAAATTAAAATATTTAATTTTATAAAAGTTATACCACCCTGCCTTTCTGCCCTCATAAGGCCATGAAGGCAGCTAACAAAATTAAAATATATATAATAAAACCACATCTTTAAAAGAAAACCAGAGCTAAAACATATACAAGAAGATTAAAACAACAATTAAAACAATAGGCAGGAAGGAGGGATCACTGAGAGAAAGCCAAACAAAATAAAAAAGACTTCACCTGCTGATGGAAGATGGCAGGGGACAAAGATCTTCTTGGGGAGAGAAATCTGGAGTTTCGGTCCCTTGACTTAGAAAGCCCTCTCCCAGACTACCACTTGTCTAATCACAGAAAGCAGGAGCACCCAAACCTGGGCCTCCGAAGATGACCATAGCGGTTGAGTAGGTTCATAAGGGAGTAGGGTGTCCTTCAGGTAGATTTATAAACCATATAAAGATTAATACCAGCACCTTGAATTGTGCTCAGCAAAAAGATTGGGAGCCAAGGTAGCTAGGCCAAGACTTGGAGTCGTAAGGTCCCTATGACCCACTATTCTGCACCATCTGAAGTTTCCAAACACTTCTCAACAGCAGCCCCATATAGAGTATATTGCAGTAAGCTAATCTAGATGTAACCAGGGCATGTACCACAGTGGCCAGGAAAGGCCATTGGTGGTTAACCAGGCAAAGCTGGTAAAAGGCACACCTGCCACCTTCTTATGTAGAAGTAGTCCTGGGTCTGAGCACTGTCCCAGAACTACAGATCTGTTCCTTCATGGGAAGAGCAACCTCATCTAAAATGGGCGACACCCAAGTTAGACCTTCTGCTCATCAGTAGCACTCCTATCTTCTCAGGATTAAGTTTCAGTTTATTAACCTGCATCCATTCCAAAACTGCCTCCAGGCACTGGTTCAGGGTTTCTACAGCCTCCCTGGGACCTGCTGGAAGAACTGAGTGGCATCCACATATTAGTAACAACCCGCCCCAATTTTCAGATGATCTCACCAAGCAGTTTCATATAGAAGTTAAAGACCATAGGGGACAAGATGGGACCTTGTGGGACTCTGCAGGCCAAAGGCCACTACACTGAGCAGCAGCCCCCCAGCACTACCTTCTGAAACCTGTCTGCCAGGTAAGGCCAGAACCACCACAAAATGGTGCCTTCCAGTCCCAGCTTGGAAAGACAGTCCAGAAGAATACCATGACTGATAGTATCAAAACCTGCTGAGAGGTCCAGAAGAATGAACAGTAGAACTTGACTGTATATATAATGAACACCACCTTGTACACACCTTGTGACTGGCAATGAAGACACAATGGACTATAAGGAGAGCTTCATCAATGAGCTAGTGATGAACAATGGAAGGAATTTTCTTGGAAGATACTGGTTATGTTGGTACCCCCCCTGAAAAAAATGGATAATGAGAACACATGGGGTGGGAAGACCACCCACTCCAATAGTCACAAAAAGAATTGGGTTTCTATGCTGAACCTTATCCAGGAAATTATGCAACATTGTGAGTTTTTGACACCTAGGTCTGAGCATTTGTTTGATGATAATTTGCCTATAAACTCTGATGTCGTGGCAACATTCTTTGCCGATAAAATATTTCCCATCTGGTCTGACTGGAAGCCATATTACTGGCAGATCCTGCAACAGTGGCATCAGAAACATCTGCTTATCAGTATTTCATGGATATTTTCATATTGGATCTTTCTGTCACAATTCTTGGGTCTGTGAAAACCATTCCATGTAGGTTAGGTTGTTGTTCCTTTTCGCTTATAAAGGTTTCTGGCAGAAAATACTTTCTCTCCTTATAAAATCTGTAAATTCTTCATTGTGAAAAAGAAGCTTTCCTACAAACTCTGAAAGACACAGTGATAAAACCACGGTTGAAGAAGCTATCTTTGGAAAGGGAGGGTCTGACAACTATAAGTTAGCAGATAAAAACAGGTTGCTTACCTGTAACTGATGATCTTCGAGTGGTCATCTGTGCATTCACACCCATGGGAACAGTGCGCCTGCGCTGACCTGGTCGGTGTTGTACAAAGCTCATAACAGGATTTTCGCACCCTCGCTCCGGGCCTGCGCGAGGACCCCTCAGCGCGCATGCCCAGAGAGGCAGGGCACGAATATCCCGCCAGTTCCTTCTGACCGCTACCAACCAAAGCCGTGTATGAAAACAGCCGAGGATGACAGCAGAGGGGAAGGATGGGCGGGCGGTGTGAATGCACAGATGACCACTCGAAGATCATCAGTTACAGGTAAGCAACCTGTTTATCTTCTTCGTGGTCTCTGTGCATCACACTAATGGGAGATTAAAAAGCAGTGGCTCACCTGGAGGTGGGTGCTGTCAGACTCAGCGAGCCGCAGCGGAAAGAACCAGACAACCCAGATCACCCTTCTGTTGTGCACAAATGTCCAAAGCGTAGTGTTTGATGAACATGGTTGGCGTGGACCACGTAGCAGCTCTGCAGATGGACGATAAGGATGCGCCCTTTAGAAAGGCCGTAGAGGTCGCCATGGACCTTGTGGAGTAAGCCCGTAGAGAGGGAGGATGCGACTGTTTCGCTAGGGCATAACATAGTCTAATAGTCCCAACAATCCACTTGGACAGGCGCTGGGATGATATGCATAATCCCAAGGATGCCTGGCTATAAGAGACGAAAAGATTACTGTCCCGTCTGGTAGGTTGAGTCCTATTAAGATAGAACAGAAGCGCCCTTTTGACATCTAGAGTGTGCAGTAGGCGCTGCTCATCCCCATCAGGATGCGGAAAAAAGTCTGGTAGAAAAATCTCTGTATTAACATGGAATTCAGAAACAACTTTCGGAACAAACGTGATGTCTGGCACTAAACGAACTCCATCAGGGAAAAATACCAGATACGGAGGGTCATGTCGTAACGCTGAGAGTTTACTGACCCTCCTAGCCGAGGTGATGGCCACCAGGAAGTCTGTCTTCCAGGTGGTGTATTTAAGTTCGCACATTGCCATCGGTTCAAACGGGCCTCTCGTGAGATGGCGGAGTACGAGAGGTAGGTCCCAAAGTTCCATGGGTGGAGCCACAGGGGGATGCAAATGGAGGAGACCTTTCAGGAACTGTTTAGAGGTCAGATGGGAAAAAATGGTATGGCCATCTACATGCTCATGGTACGCAGATATAGCTGCCAGGTAGACTCGGATGGAAGAGTGGGAAAGACCTTGATCTTTAAGGGAGACGAGAAAATCTAGAACCCTGTCAAGCCCAACAGAAGTAGGTGATGCAACAGGGAGGTTGAGGTAAGAAAGGAACCTGCACCATTTTCCCTTGTATGATGAACGCATGGATTCTTTCCTTGAGTTGGAAAGCACTTCTGCGACTCTCACAGAGAAAACTAAGGTTGGATCCTCCAGGCCGTCAGTTTGAGCTTGTTCACTTCTGGATGGAACAGTGTGCCCCCTTCTGCCGTGAGAAGATATGGAACCTTGGGAAAGAGGTGGTACTTTCCTCGCGCCAGCCGAAGTAGAACTGGGAACCAGGGTTGCCTGGGCCACCACAGAGTTATTAGGATGCAATCCGGACGAAGACTGGCCAGCCTGTGCACTACTCTTAGGAGTAGGGGCAAGGGAGGGAACATATAAAGAAGTGCTCCGTCCCATGGAAAGAGAAGGCCGTCTACTAGGGAAAGAGGATCTCTTCCTCCCTGGGTGCAGAAGTGCCTGCATTTCTTGTTTTCTCTGGAGGCGAACACATCGATCGCCAGAGCTCCCCACCATTGGAAGAGAGGTTGGAAGTAGGTTAGGTTCAGCTCCCACTCGTGGTGATGAGTGGCACCTCTGCTGAGCAGGTCCGCCTCTATGTTGAGGACACCGGGGATGTGCATGGCTATTGGAGTGATCTGGGAGGCAATGCACGAATCCCACATTTCGATTGCAAGGCGATAAAGGCTCCGTGGCACCGTTCCCCCCTGATGGTTCACATAGCTCATGGCTGTTGTATTGTCCGTGAGGATAGCCACAGAATTGCCTCGGAGGAGAGGCTGGAAGGCTGGAAGGGCCAATCTGATCGACAGCAGCTCCAGGAAATTGATATGGCGAGATGTGATGGAAGCATCCCAACGGGATGCGATACTGATGCCATTGAGGTGGGCCCCCCAACCTCATAGAGAGGCATCTGTGGTCAGTGTGTAGCGAGGAACAGGAAGGATGAAAGGTGCACCTTCTGCGATGTTCGGGATGACAGTCCACCAAAGAAGGCAGTTGCGCATGGCCTGAGGTGGAGTGAGGGGTTTGAATTGTGGCATGAGTGTTGGACGAAAGTTCCTTAAGAACCAGAGTTGGAATGGCCTCATCCGCAGTTTGGCTAGTGGGAGGACAGAAGTTGTCGCGGACATGTGTCCCAAAAGGCGCTGTATCTGGTACGCCGTTGAAGATAGAGAAGAGCGAATTGCCATCGCTAGAGAGGCCAGGGTTTGAGCCCTGTCTGCCGGAAGGTAGGCTCTGCAGGTGATAGTGTCCAGTAGAGCTCCAATAAAGTGCACCTTCTGGGACGGTTCCAGGTGAGATTTTGAGTGGTTTACCTGAAGTCCCAGAGACGACAGGAGGTGCAGCATCAGAGCAATATCCCTTCTCAGGAGTGCTGAGTTGTCCGCCACCAGAAGCCAGTCATCTATATAAGGGAAGATGGTGATTCCGTGGAGACGAAGGTGGGCCGCCACCACCACCATGGTTTTGGTGAAGATTCTCGGTGCGGTAGAGAGACTGAAGGGGAGGCACTTGTATTGGTAATGACACTTCCCTATGGCAAAGCAGAGGTATCTCCTGTGAGAAGGGTGGATGTTGATGTGGAAGTAGGCGTCCTGGAGGTCGATAGTGGCCATCCAGGCACCTCGGGAAAGAAGGGGAAGTATAACCTGCAGAGTTGTCATTTTGAATTTTCGGTATTGGATGTAAACATTGAGATCCCGAAGATCCAAGATGGGCTGCAACCCGCCGTCACGCTTCGGCACTGCAAAGTACCGTGAGTAGAAACCTCTCTGCCTGGAAGAAATCGGTACAGGTTCTATCGCCTCCTTCCTGAGGAGGCAGTCAACTTCCTGAAGAAGAATGGTGGAAGAAGAGGTGGGACGGAAGACAGGGAGGGTAGGACGGTCGATAAATTCGATGTAATAGCCCTCGGTTATGATAGAAAGGACCCAGGCATCTGAAGTGACGGTTCTCCACATGGAGAGGAATGGATGGAGACGAGTTGTCTCTGACGGTATCGATGGTAGAGAGGCAAAGATTCTGCTTTGGGCCTCGGTTGGACTTCGACCTCTGTTGCTATTGCTGCATTCCCGACCTCGACTTGGATTGATATGAGGGGCGATGTGGAATCGGAGACTGGCATGGTTTCCAGGTGTTATCTGGAGAAGGCTTGGACGGATATGGACGCCGTGCAGCATACCGGGGCCAGGAGCGTTGTCAGTAGGATCGTTGTGGAGCGGATACTCCTAGCAACTTGAAGCCTTGATATTTTTGTCTAGCTCCTGCAAGGCAGCATCGGTGGATGAGTGGAAGAGGCCTTCTCCATCGAAGGGGAGGTCTTCAATATAGGATCTAGTATCCAACGGTAAGGAAGTAGTACGGAGCCACGCATGGCGTCGAAGTGATACCGATGAAGCCACTGACATCGAAAAAGCATCCAAGGAGTGCTTAGCGGTGTTTAATATTTGTTTAGAAACCAGAAGACCTTCTTTCTGGATGGGTCAGGCTTCGGCTAATTTTTCTTCCAGTATGGAAGGGAATAAGGCAGACATTCTTTGCCAAAGGGAGTATTCATATCTCTCGAAACAAGCCAGGTAATTTGAGGATTTTACGTCCAGGGTGGCGGAAGGGTAGATCCTGCGGCCATAAGCATCGATTTTCTTGCTCTCCCTATCGGAAGGGATGGCGCTAGATCTTTTATTTTTTGAGGAGGTAGAGACGACTAGTGAATTAGGACGAGGATGAAGATAAAGGAAAGAGGCCCCTTCTTCTTGAACTCGGTACATGTGATCAAGACGTTTAGTGGAGACCGGAGCCGAGGATGGCTTGGCCCAAGGAGTTTTGACTGCCTTAAGGAGATGTTTCGACATTGGGAGAGCAACAGGTGTTGATGCATCGATCTCGATGATGTCGTACACCTCATCAGCAGCAGATGGTTGTGGCTGCACTATGGTGAGTCCAAGGGAATGGGTCATGCGCTTAACCAGTTCTCCGTATGAGGACATCTCCTCCGATGGCGATATCGGACTGTCCCCAGAGATGGGTTACTTCGGAGGCAGGTCAACGGGAGAGAAATCATCCTCCATGCGTTCTTCATCGGAATCATCATGAGAGGGTTCGGAATTGGATTCAATTTCCTGCACTGGCATCGACATTGGGGGCTGTTGTAGAGGCATCGATATCGATGGCTGATGAACAGGAGATTGAGCAGGAAGCAGTGGAGGAGACTGTTGCGCTTTCGACAGCGACGCCGAGGACGGAGGACGGCGCGGGGAGCGCGATCTGCGGTGGTGGGATTCCCAAGGACCCAGTCCCTGTGGATACTGCCATGGGCCGGAAGAAAACCAATACTGCATGTCTTGGCCATGGTCATACTGGTATCTAGATGGGCCGTAAGGATATCTCCCCTGGGGTTCATGCGGGTAGCTTAGACGATACCTTGGGTCGTAGTCTTCCCATCCATATCGATCTGGATGATGAGGAGACTGAGAGCGGCCTCTGGGACAGTGACGGGAGCGTTCAGAATGGTCAGTAGCCCAGGAGGCTGCAGATGGCGAGCGGGAACCCACGGCTTGAGTATCAGAAATGAGGTCGACATCGGTGGGAAGGGGTGACGACAATGGGAGCGGTTTAACTTGGTTTCAGACATTCAACACCGGGGGGTCCAGCTGTCGAGGTGGGAAGTCCAAGATTTCCAGTGGAGGCTCCACAATAACCTTCAGCAGCTCTGGAGTTGAGCATAGCGTCTGAAGAGGTTGCTGTGATGCGTCGGCATGTAAAGCAGAACCTCTTGGAGATAAAGTACTGCTCACATCATGAGACTTACGTGTGTCTCCTAATGACTGGCCAGCGTGCCTTTTGGATTTGTCCTTTTTGGGCTTTTTCACTGGAGTCGACACTGAGGATATCGTCTTCGAGCCCGCTTTCTTTTTAGGAGCCAGTCCCGTATTGGAGGAGGACTTTCCTACTTGGGCAGGCTTCGGTGTTGAAGGTTCCTTCAGGATCGATGTCGAGGCCGGCATAGACTTCGATCCCGACTGCTCAGTCTCCATGCTGGTAGTAGGGGGCGCAAGAGCCGACTCCCAGAGTGCCACCTTTAGCCTTGCGGCTCTGTTTTTTCTCGTTTGGTTGGAGAAATGAGTGCACAAAGTACAGGCTTCAGGATTATGGCTCAAACAAAAAACACACAATGAATGCTCGTCCTTGAGGACTAACTTGCTGCCGCAAGAAGAGCACCGTTTGAAGCACCCCCACTTTCGGCTTTCCATAAACTGACGCGGGAGAGACAGTTCTAGGAAACTGGGGTGGGGGGAGGATCGAAGGGACAAGGTCTGAAGACCACGAGAAACCTCGCAAGAGGACTTCCCGAACGTCCCGGAAAACCAAATAAAGACAAAGAGAGACAAAATAAAGAAAAAAGCTGAAGAGAAAAATATTCCTGCTGTGAGGAAAATAAGCGTTCTCAGAGCAACCGACACAGGCTGTTAACAGCGAGGCGGTCAGAAGAGAACTGGCGGGATATTCGTGCCCCGCCTCTCTGGGCATGCGCGCTGAGGGGTCCTTGCGCAAGCTCGGAGCGAGGGCACGAAAATCCTGTTGTGAGCTTTGTACAACACCGACCAGGTCAGCGCAGGTGCACTGTTCCCATGGGTGTGATGCACAGAGACCACGAAGAAGATCTGCCCTTTTTGGGAAAGGCAACTGGGCAGGTGGTAGTAGAGCAACTGACAGTTTACCTTGATGACACTTTTGCCCTTGGCCTATTTCAGTGTGGCATCAGACATACATAGAGATAAAAAGTTTCCAGAAATTTTGAAGCCACAGAAAAAAGTGACATTTTGGAAAAATATATGCAATACTTCCTTTCTCTCTTCTAACCTCTCTCCTTTGACACTATAAAACATGCAACTCCTGGCTGCCCAAGAAAACCATTTTAAACAGCTGAGCCATGGGAGCAATTTGCTTTATGTGACTCAACTGTTTAAAGGGGCTCAGGTGTTTAGAGCCCCAAACAACTGAGCTGTGGGAGCAGGCTGCCCCAGCAGCTCGGATGTTTGGGGCACGAACTTTGCAAACCTGGTTTGGTTCATCTGCAAGCTGACTGGGTTCGTGGGGTTCATGATTCACACCATGAACTAAACCATATTTTTGTGGTTTGTGCTTATTCCTATTAACCACAAAGATTTATTTATTTACTGACTGGTTTCCATAAACAGATCTGTAGCACAGGTCTCCAGGTAGACAAAAGATAAATCTGACTGAGGGACATTAATTTAGAGAGCAGTTTGAATTTTCTTTAATTCTTACAAGCATAAATAAGCTTTTACTGACTAGCTACTAGGTTGGGTCCTTACGCACGCACAGGATTCCACCCACACCAGCCTGCCCTTTTCCCAAGAGTCAGACTAAAAGGTAAAAGGTCTGCTCATTGCAGGAGACAGGCCGAACAATCAGGTATTCTGTTCTCTCAGAGGTAGAGCTAAACCACTCTGCTACACTATCAAACAAAGCTACCCTTCACTCTGTCTGCTCTTTTCATGAGCCAGACCTGAGCTCTCACTGGTTTCTCCCTGAGGCAGAATTTAACTGAACTCCTGCTGTGTTCTCCTCCAACATTCCATCCCCCTTCTGAAAGGTGACTGGATGCTAGACCAGCACTCCCATAGGTTCAAGTGAGTGGCTGCTTTCCCTTTCAGGGGAGGTATGGCCTTCTCTCTGTCACACTATACATAACAGATGAAGTGAAGAGTCTCAGGGTGCCTCTAGAGATGTGAAGGCCCTGGGAAAAACTAGAAAATTCAGATTTTTTTTAACACTTAAGGAAAAACTGAAAAAAATTGAGGTGCATAGGAAAAGTCCTGTATATATACTCTCTTTTGGAATATGTGGGCTGTTCTGCCTTCAGATTTTGCTCACTTGTAAGTTCCTGTTTTTTTGGTGGGTTTTTTCTGGTCTGAATGTGGTTAATTTGATATTACATTGATTTCTGTCCAGCATATCTTCCTGCAGATTTAAACTGCAGGTTTTTATGACAGACATAGACTGATGTAAAATCAAACTGACCACTAGAGAGATAACCAAATATGACAGTAGCCCTACTGAGATTTATGAGACCGTTTATGTCAAAATAATAAACTTTTTTTGTATAATATGAAATCTGTGTTTTAAGTCTTTTAATTTTCACTTTTATTTTTCCTACCTCTCAGATGATAAAAATTTAGATATGCCTGCTCTTCTGAGGCACTGAATATACTTGTGGTTTTGTTTATGACAAAACCCTAAAGCATCTTACTTTTAAATTCCATAAACATGCCAAATAATATAATTTTATACATTAACCAATGGGAGCTGTGGTGGCTCAAGTGGTTAAGACACCGAACTGCAGGCTGTGGAAGGTCAGTAGTTCAGCAGTTCAAGACCCGAGAGTGCCGCATGATGGGGTGAGCTCCTGTCTCTAGTTCCAGCTCCTGCCAACCTAGCAGTTCGAAAGCAAGAAATTGCAAGTAGATAAATAGGGACCACTTCGGTGGGAAGGTAACAGCGTTCTGTGCACCTTGGTGTTTAGTCATGCCGGCCACATGACCACGGAAACGTCTTCGGACAGCAATGGCTCTTCGGCTTTGAAACGGAGATGAGCACCGCAACCCTAGAGTCGGATTCGACTGGCTTTCAAGCAAGGGAACCTTTACCTTTACTATACATTAACCAAGTTCTAGAAGATGTATTTTATGATGTCAAAGCAGTAAATACGTTTAGATTTAATATTTCTCAAGGTTCTTTTACAATAAAATTCCCATTCCCACCCCATTTCATCTTCTATGGCCTTGAAATTTCCAGAAACCTTGCATTTCTAGGTGCTCCTGCAGTCAGCTCTGTTGCTATAGAAACAGGTTGTTATTGTTCCTACAAGTGACTTCTTCTATTTACATCTAGCTCATAAGTTATCTCTTCTGCAGGATTCAGCTGATTTGGGCACACAGTTCCAGGCTACAGTAAATTCAAGGCTGGACTACTGCAACATGCCCATTTAGTGACTAGATTAACTCAATATGACCAGAATCAGGTGAGTACCTGTGCTAGTCTGAAACAGCAGAACAAAATTTGAGTCCAGTAGCACATCTGAAGAAGTGTGCATGCACAAAAAAGCTTATACCTTGAATAAAACTTTGTTGGTCTTAAAGGTGCAACTGAACTCAAACTTTGTTCAATATGACCAAATTAGCTTATTTTGATAAAGATTTCATAAGCAGCTTATTTGTGTCTGAGTTCAATTCATGATGCTAGTTTTAACATTTAAAGACCTTCACAACTTGTGGCCTTTCTGCCTTACAGAGAATATTTCCTCATATGTAACTGAGCTACTTTGGTCATCTTCCCCCTTATTAAAGCAGTTAAATCTGCTTTAGCCTTGACTTGGACATTTCTTTTGCTGATCTGGTACTTTGCAATAGATTGTAAATGAGAAAGATATAGTTCAGGAAATTCTGCAAAGCAAAGGAAAGGAAAAGGAAATTCTGGCGGAGACAAAATTGTTGATGTCCAATATGGTCTAGTGGTTTTGTTAGACATTATGGTGGGATCTTAGGGGTTAGTTCCCTTCTGTCTGTTGGAAGGGGCCATACAGGCCATCTAGTTCAAACCCCTGATCAGCCTAAAGCATCCCTCACAAGTGTTCATCCAGCTGCAACTTGAAGACTGCCAATAAGGAGGTGCTCATCACCTCCTTAAGGCAACCGATTCCCCTGCTGAACTTGTCCTACTGTAAAAACATTTTTTCCTAATATCCAGCTGGTACATTTCTGTCCGTAATTTAAACCCAATATTGTGAGTTCTATCCTCTCCTGCCAACAGCAACAGCAGTCCCTGCCCTCCTTTAAGTGATAGCTTTCCAAATACATATAAGGGTGCGTTCAGACGCGCCGTTTGAGCTGCTTTCAGCATGGCTCAGAAATGGCTTTTACGTGCGCGTTCACACACCCAACATCTGCCCACCATCCCCAGCCATCGCTTTCTGGAGCAAACCCCCCTTTAAAGTGGAGTATTTTGACACCACTTACTAAGTGGTGTTTTCCTGATTCTACATTTCAAGCCGCACTTTTTGCTGTCTGATCGCTTCGTCAAGCCACTTCCGGGTGCTTCAACCCCCCCTCCCCTCTGGGAAGCTGCCTCTGGCTTCCGGTTTTAGTCCGCCATTTTTTTTTCTTAGCGGTGTGCGCTTGAGCGGAGCTCTGCTCCTAAGTTAAATAAAGAAAAGCTTCAATGGTGCCTAGTTTAGGCATTTAGATGAGTCTGGGATCTTGGGGAGGCCAGTTTCGGAGAGAAAATGTAAAAAGTAGTCTTCATTTAAACTTTAAAGGGACCGGTTGAGATCGCTCTTCTGTGCATGCGCCAAACTTTTTGTTTGGGAGAGGGCTGCCTGTGCGCATGCTCAAAGGAGAGGGGAAAAAAAAACCACCTGCAGGAGGACAGTGGGGAGCTCCGAAGGAGGAGGTGTGTGATCGCGATTCTCCAGTTTAAAAAAAACACACGCATCATGCCGGAGCAGTTTAAACCACTCCAGCACGCTGTCTGAATGCACCCATTGAGAGCAATTATGCCCCCCCTCAACCTCCTCTTTTCCTGACCGAACATTCCAAACTCCCTCCGCTTTTCCTCACAGGGCTTGTTCTTTCGGAACTGATGACTCCAAAACTGCACACAGCACTCTAGGTGTAGCCTGACCACTGCAGTGTACAGCAGGACTAAGATACCTTGCAGTTTCGATGTCATGCCTCTTTTGATATACCCCAAGACCGCTCCGGCAGCTCAGGAGCCAAGCCCCGCCCCCAGCCAGCGTCCCGGGAGTCTTTCAGGCAACCGAATGTCAATTTCAGCTCCATTATATCCTATGGGCCATTGAAGTCAATGGTGAAAACATAGGGTATATTCTGGGGTCTGGAGGGGAGGGGGTTTGAGGGAGAGGCTCTAAACTCACAGGGTAGCTGTTGGAGCCTCTCCCCAAGATACCCACCAAGTTTCAAGAACATTGGACCAGGGAGTCCAATTCTATGGGTCCTCAAACAGGTTGCCCCCAGTCTCTCCATTGTTCTCTATGGTGGGAAAAAAGTTACTTTTTTCCCACGGTGCTGTTAGTAGCTCTGGAGGGGAGGGGGTTTGAGGGAGTGGCTCCAAACTTTCAGGGTAGCTTCGGGAGCCTCTCCCCACCTACACCCCCATGTCTCAAAGCAATTGGACCAATGGGCCTAATTCTATGGGCACCCAAACAGGTTACCCCCATTACCTCCATTGTTTCCAAGGGGGAAACCCAGCCAGCAGCACTTAAGGCAGGCAAGCAAGCAGCACCAGCAGTCAGACTCTCCCAGAGAATGAGATCTCAGGGAAAGTGAACTGTCTTGGGAGGTGTTTGTTTGCCATGAGAACAAGTGGCACACTCCAGAACAAGTGGCACTGTGGCAGTGCAAGCATGCCACAGTGCCACACAGAAACCCCCAAAGACCAAAAGGAACATCATTTATACATGTATAAACTGATGGTGCAACCTGTTTGGGGGCCCATAGAATTGGACCCCCTGGTCCAATGTTCTTGAAACTTGGTGTGTATCTTGGGGAGAGGCTCCAACAGCTACCCTGTGAGTTTGGAGCCTCTCCCTCAAACCCCTCCCTCCAACCCCCAGAATATACCCTATGTTTTCACCATTAACTTCAATGGCCCATAGGATATAATGGGGCCAAATTTCTTTCATTCCCTCCTTTCCTTCTCTCCTTCTTCCTTTCTCTCTTTCCTTCTTCTCTTCTCTTTTTTCCTCCTTTCCCTGTTTCCCTCCTTCTTCCCTCTCTTTCTTTCCCTCTTTTCCTCCTTCTTTCCTTCTCTCTACTCTGTTTCCTTCCCTCTTTCCTCCTTCTGTGGCCCAACTCTAGTGAGAAGGAGTTTAAACTTTAAACTCCTTCTCTCTTAGCTCCCACACCCAGGCCAGCTGGGGAAGGGAAGGGGAGGCTTTCAAAGATGCCTCCCCCCCTTTTGCTTCCCCTTCTGACATCACTTCCGGTGATGTCAGGGGGCGTGGCATATGTTAATAGCCTAATAGCTTATTAGCATACCATATGCTAATGAGCTCCTGCAGCTCTTTTTCTACGAAAAGACCCCTGACCGCATTAGCCTCTTTTTTGTCGCTGCATCACACTGACTGCTCATAGTTAGCTTACAGTCTACTCATACTCCAAGATCTTGTTCACATACACTGGTACCCAGAAATTTATCCCCCATTCAGTATGCATGCTTGTCATTTTTGTTACCCCGATGCAGAACTCTGCACTTATCCTTGTTAGATTGCATCTTGTTTACATCCACCCACTTTTCCCTTATGTTCAGATCTGGAAGTTTTAATCTGGATAGAGTGTTCCAGGTTTTTATCTGCAAGTTGCTTTGAGTCTAGTCTGCGAAATTGGGATACAATTACCTTCTCTTCCTATATGGGCCTATGCACCAATTATGCTCCCCAGAACAACTCCTGTTGTTGTTTTTTCCCACCCTAAAGGCTGTAAAATCTGGGGGTTTTAATGCCATTGTCCCTACTTTGTGGAATGGCCTCCCTGAAACAGTGAGGAATGTTCTGAAAGAAAAAGAATGTAAGGCAATTCTTCTTCAGAAGGCATTTTGCTAATTTGTTACAGAAGCACAGTTTTTCACAGCTTTTCTTATTGTGCACATGATTTGTGGTTACAAAGGTATTTTCACCATTTGCATTACCTTGTTATGGATTTTTGTTTTTAATTCCCTTTGCACAAACTGTATTCACAATACAGAAATATTTTTAATATTTTTAAATGAAAATTCTTGTGGGTTTTAACCAAATAGGAAGTTCTGTAAGTTCTCTTACCTAAACACATAGGACTAATTTTTCTATCACAAATGTCAATTGATAGAAAGTAATTTTATGTCAGATGAAATATACATGTAAATATGCTCAATGATTTTCATCAAAAAGTTTAAAAACAATAATGGCTATAAAGTGTGAGGAAGAGATTCGTATCTCCAAACACTTGAGTGGTAATTGATCTCAACTTCCTGGCAGAGGTCTACCTTGCAGACATGCATCTCCCTTCACACTTTACACTGTGTTCCCAGTTGGGAATACTTTGATGGGATCAAACCCTAATTTATTTTTCGTTAAATAAAAACAAAGGATGTCAGGCAACAGTTGTCAACAGTTTCATAAACTTTCAAGCAAATGTTTAAGGTTGTTAAAGGAACACATGAAGCATAGTCATGAAAATTGCAGATTTAGCTTAGAAATATCCTTGCCACTTCTTATAGTTGTGGCTGCCATCATAGAGGATGAATCAGCTCTTTCATGTAATAGTATAAACAAGAATGCCTTTCTTTATAACATTGACTGTAATTGTCAAAAGCTGAAAGATGAGATATGACCAGTATAGTTGAATACATTTTGATTTTAAAAATTTTGTTTATAAATCCAATTGACAGAAGGATAAATGCCTAGACATTTATACTTTTCCAGTATTTCCTGCTTCTTCACCTTTGCAAGTATCTCTGACAGATCCTTTTTTAAAAAGTGTCTATTAGGAATAAAGTACCATGTTACTAACTTGAATGTGCCCTCCATTAATTTTAACACCATTAAGCTGCTTACAGATGTCAAACCTCTTCTGTAAGATATATTGCAAGTGACTCTGAAATTTTGCATATGCTAAAACTTGTTTAACTATTTGTTGTGATAAGGATGTTCCATATATCAAACAAACAAAAACTTGGTATAATTTTCTGCCTCAAGAAATCTTTGGATTATTTGCTGAGGAACACAGTTATCAAATTAGGAGATAATAGCTTGTGCCATTGTAATATTAAACTAGCTGACTATTTTAAAAAGCAGTCAGATGATTCAATTATATAATACCTAGTTATTCCCCCGTTAATAATGATTCACCAAGAAAAACTGCTTCACTCATATTGACAAGGTCACTGGTACCTTTCTGATTTAAAATTATCCTGAAGTTGCCAGTAATGAACATTGTGTGTAAGAAAGTACAGTGTTCTAAGAAAGAAGAATGTTCTGAGGCCAAAATGCCATTTTACTAGCTGGGGCAGGTCACACAAGCCTTAAGAATTTGACACATAGATGGTTATCAAATAGCCAGTCAAGCACGCCTCTGGGGGAGGACAATGGAAAACCCATCCACACTTGATGACCTCTTTAAACACCCCCCACCACCATAGATCCTGTGGTCCTTTACTGTCCGATGTAGTCAACAGGAGCAGTCTATTTTGAATCCCGTGATGCAACAGGAGCAGTCTATTTGAATTCCACAAAAGTGCATATTCTAGCTGTTATCTGTTTTGGAGGTATGTATCAATTTTCTATTACTTTCAGAAATGCTATTTGGAAAGAATTTGTGGATTAATACAATCAGTGATAGTATTAAACATACTTTTCATTCTAATCCTACACATGATATCCTAGTTTACAGATGAGGAAATAAAACTGGTCTAAACCTATGAACAAGTATTCCATTCTTCATTATTTATCATCCCAGACATATAAAAGAGAATTTGCTTTATGAGCACTTAAGTCATAAAAAAGGAATGGTCCTGATGTTGAATTCTACAGGTTTCATGGGTACATATTTTCTGATCCACATTGAGTTAGAGGATTCCCTTAGAGAGTGACTGATCGAGCCAGAGTTCAAGCAGCTCAGATTTCTAGAGCTACACTGTTAATAACAGGTTGGCCCTTGAAATGACACAAATTGTATACAAACAGTGGCACTTACTTCAGAATATTTTACTGTGTCCTGCATCTCCCCCATATTGATCATCAGAGAACCCATAATGTAAAGGATAAATTATTTCATTCAGATATTTCTTGTATTGAAAAAAGAACTAAAGAAATCAATGCCATGTTTCAGTGTGGACATTGTTCCTGTTGTCAGCAAACTTATACAGGTTTATTAATCCACTGAAAGTAAAAATGATATCTTCAAGATTTTCATTAACTGCAGCTACATTTATTGTATCAGCTCTTTTTATTAAATGAAAAGACACTGAAAGCATTATTTTAAATGAATCTATTACTTTAAGGCTATACTCTATAATATGGTGGTATCTTTTTGGTTTTTGAATGGCAACAGATTACCCATAAGCATATGAATCTACTTCTTAGTTTTTGTCGTCTTTGTCATGGGACTACTAGTATGGGGGGTGGGGTTAGAGCTCATCCTTTCTTTTTTGAGAGATGGGGTAGTATTTCTAGTATAAATATATCACATTGATTTTAAATTTTGAATGGTTTCTATTCAGCAATTCTTATATTCTTTGAATCCCATATAGTGTAGGAGTATACTGAACTATAGTATCAGGATGTATTGACATCTTTTGCCCTTTTACTTCCTCTGGCCATGTTAAGTTCTTTTCCAAGTTTGTTTCCAAATTATTGTTGTTAATTAGTTCATTTCCAAATTTATCTGTTTGTAGGTTTTGAAAATATCCTGTAGAATGTTGGATCATAAAGACTACTGAGTTCAGTGCTACATTCTTAACAAATTTACTTCAGAAGTTGATTTAATGTTTTGTTATATTCAAGCTATACACATACTTGTTTCCATATGTTTATAGCATAAAGTGTTACTAAGCATGTCTGAGGTTATTCATGTTTGCCTTCTGTCTTTGCACATGGTTTCATAATGTATTATGTGTGTGTGCGCATCAATCTTTACCTCGTTTACAAATCTTAAGCATTTGCTTGAAAGATTATGGAACTGTTCACATTAAATAATACGCTTTTAAAAAACCATACAAAAGATTGCTGTAGCCAAAATTAAGACCTTTTAAATCCACATAAGGCAATGTGGATGAAGAAAATGGTAAATTAAAGCAATAATCTTAGGTGGAGGAGGCAGTCAAACTTTGAAGATACATGCCCAATGTGCATTCAGCAAAGCCAAATGGAATAAATATCCGAAAAATACCTTATTGGCATTTTGGGGTATGTATTCAGCTGAATCAGATTCTCTAATCTGATTCGGCTACCTGATAAGGTGCTCCCAAATAAAAGCCAATCTTATTTAGATTTTATTCGGTCCTTCCCCAAATCAGGGAGGGAAGGGGAAACAGATCAGGCACACATCTTTAAATACCACTTGGATCTGTCTTCACTTCCCCAGCCAGCCTGCCACAGCAGCCGGCTGGGGTAGAGAAGGGGAGGCATCTTTAAAAGCCTCCCCAATTTGTCAACTTTTCCCAGTCAGCCTGCTATGGCTGGCGGGCTAGAGAAGCAAAGGAGAGGGAGAGTGGGTCAGTTTAACCCTCCTCCACTTTGCAAAATTACTGCTGACATCTCATTTGTTTTCTCTTAAAAGAGGATATGAAACTTTAATGGTGTAAAGACTGCTAAAAAGTTTCAAGGAGACCAGATATTCTGTTCCCAGTATCCTGGAACTTTTGACTCTAAGACACAAATGACTTTTACTAGAATCTTATAGATCCACTGAAGATGTGATGCTTATGTGATGCTTTTCTAAAAACAAAAAGTGTTACTGCAGCATTTGTCTCTCAAACTGACAGAAAATCTTAGCCTTAGTGGAAGGAATCCTTGGCATGCAAGACATTTTAGATATGACATGGAGTAGAAATCTGGCCATACATCTCTGCCAGCCATATTGGTTGCTGCTAGATGATGTGCATATTGCACAGAGACTTTGATATCCCCAGGACTCAGCAGGGATATTGGATTTTTATCCCATTACATATGCTAACTCATTCAGTCCTCACATACGTATTCTCAACAAGAAGGACTATAAATCATCTGTAATTTAGTGCATTTCTTTTTCAGAATATTATATTATAGAATATTGAATGGATGTCTGCTGACAACATTGCATCCAGCTCAAAATATACTGTTGTGCCCTCCACGTGGCCTCTACGCCTGAGATGAGATAATAAAGATTTTGTTACTTCCCACAATTAGAAAAATGACATTCATCTGCTATTGACATTCTATTTATTGCTTTACAACTGTTGACGTTATAACCTTAACTTATTATTTAATTTTTCACTTTGCGTAACTTAAATATCATCATGTTACATGTTAATTTGCTGTTAAATCTCTGTCTATAAGTTTAGAACCTTAGCTACCTTTCCAATGTATTTGAAAAAGTGTCCCTTACACATGAAAGCTCATACTTTGAATAAACTTTTGTTGGTCTTAAAGGTGCCACTGGACCCTAAATTTGTTCTATGTCACTGGGATACTGTAAGGATAAAGGTACTGGGGGAGAGGACCAGGCATACTACCTTGAACACAAGTGTGTTTTGGAGGTGGGGGCTTTGGATTTGGGTAACATCCTCAAGTAGGCCAAACAGCAGTGGCTACTGATAGTGTTCCTGCACTCCAACTACCCATTGCCGTCCCAGGAGTACTGTGCTCAGAGAAAGTGGATGGCAGTGACAAGAACTTTGTCCTCCATTTGGTCCAGTCTTTACCATTGGAAAATGACTAGTGGAGACTTTTTCTTTATTGTCACTTGCTATCCATCCATCAGTGATTTGCATTGTTTCAAATAGAGGTGGGACACCTGCCAGTGTGTAGGCCATGTCAAATGCCTGAACATGCAGGCTGTTGGTACTTCAGAGAACATACTTTTTGCTGTTTTAAATCTAGGAAGTTGTGACAACATGATGTAATGCTTCATTGGGGGTTTTTTTTGCAAAAAATGCTCACAAATTCCAAGCACAAGGTTGTACAGAGTTATCATCTCAATATATGAAGGCCTGATTGACAGCAAAACATTATAACTATTATTTGGAGGTACACTATTCCACTGTAAATAGCAACCATTCTTTATTAACATTTTTTTTTGGGGGGGGGATCTTTCTTTGGGCCACTCAGTATGCTATATTTTGATAGTATCTTTACATGTGTATTCTTTATTCTTAGGCTTCATATACTACGTGCCTTGCCTGGAACAGATATATTTTATATTTTTAGTGTGTTCTGCTATTTTTTAGACCACTGAAGAAAGCCCTCAAGGTCGAAACATGTTTGATCTAGTGGTTATTGTATGTGTAACCAATATTTTGGTCTAGTGGTTATTGTATGTGTAACTTATATTTGCTGCTGTATGCAATATCTTAATAGATGTGATGTTATACCCACTACCTCTTTGTTGTTAGCTAGATTCTCTGAATGTTGTTTTTAATTTGTAGTTAGTGTGCACTTTGCGATAAATATGCTTGTTCTATGTTTAGCTGCTCAACCTTCTAGGTTCCTGGATGGAAATTCCAAGCATACAGTAGCCACTGGATCACCATAATCTAATTCTTGTTTATGCTTAGAATGAATTCTAAAAGGTTAGAAAAGGATGGTTTTCCTTTGCAGAAAGCCAAAGCTGATTCCAATTCAATAACACTCCCTCCCCCAATGTTTAACACTTCTGAAATTTAAACCAGCTTTCCAGCAATTTACTGTGGTAGAAGTTCAAGCCACAAATCTAATTGCCTACATTTCTGATTGAGCCTTTAAAACCACACACAAAAGGAAGATGAATTCAGAGATAAGTTGTATGTTTTAGTTAAAAGATCAGTTTCACATGGGTCCTTTGAGTTTTTCAGTGAATATCATTTTGTCCTGCTGCTTATATCCTGTTAATTATTCAATCAGATATAAAACTTAGACCTGACAATTGAGACTGGAGCTGGTAGCCAGTGACCTGAGAGATTTTAACTCAAATCAGATATGAAACAGCTGATGTAATGGCCTGAAATGAGAACAATGAAGAGCAAAATCTCTGGAGTTGAGATTTTAAACAGAATACCTTTAATCTCCAGTGATGATGAGTTCAGACACATCTACCTATAGGCCATCAGGGCTCTGTACCGAGTCATTTATTATATGTACCACCCCCATCATTCATGAATGCAGTGTAAGCAGATTTCAAGAACTCTGACGCTGCAAATATTTTTATGAAGAACTACCATTTATATATCTGCAATGATCAATCACATTGCTGAATATCATTTTTAGATACAAAATACTATGGGAAATATACCATACTTTTACATTCAAATACTTCTGATCACCTCATAATCATACATAATTACTGTTTTAACAATGGCAGCTGTTTTAAGAGAATAGCAACAATTCTCTCATTTGAAAACTGTTCAGGTCTAGAATGCAACAAAGTAAATGATGCTAAAAATGTAAATGACACATTATTGATTAATGCTGTGGACTGTTTTCTGCAGAAGGATGCCAAGGACATCATATCTATCAAAATAAAGAGAATTCTAAAATCCTATTCTAGGATAGTTTTGGCAAAGATGCTACATCAATGAAGAGCATTTGCAAAAATGTCAGGTAATATTGGTACTAATTAACTGGCAGCTTTTTCTACCTGTCATGGTCTCTGAATCACAAATGATGAAACTGCTTGCTCCTTTTATTGAACCAGCTTGGCCTAGACTAGCTTGTCCCACAGTGATATGTATACTGAATACAAATCAGACAGCAAAGCTTTAAATCTATGTTGCAGCTCTCATTTCCAATTCGAGAACTGTACTATAATCATAAGCTTCTAGTGGATGAAAGGAAATCAGTGCTCTGAATATTAGCTAATGCCACATTTGCAAGTCCTGAAGAGATCTGTGCTATTTTTTAAAAATAGATCATTTCTTGTGAACCTATATATATGAATCGCTTTGTACCGCTCGACTGATAGAAGCAATGCCTGTGCTGGGATTAAACCCTTTTCATCATAAAGCCTCATCTGGTTTGGACTCCAAGTCCATCAAACCTTTTCCCTTTAAAGTCCCGCCTTTGATTCTTCATCAATTTATTCAAACCACAGCTGGGTGGCTGAAAAACGAAAGGACAGCATCATTTAAACCAACCATGTTCCCAACTTGAAAGAAGGGCTATAATTAAAAAAATGAGCATAAAAGAATGGAAATGGGATAATATTTTTAATGGTAGTTCAAAGGCTGACAGATGTCAAAGCCTTTGAAGATGTCAGTACAGTGAGCAAGAAGTTGCCATTAAATAGTTTGCTGAGAGGTGAAGCAGCTTTTTAATGACTGAAAAAGTCCTTGCAGACACATCCTTCTGCTTTTAATTTGTCAGAGTTTCTGCTGCATTTTCTGAATAATGACATATGATTATAACTGCATAGCATACATATTTTTATATTTGCTTAAATGAATACTTTATTTCACCTTCCTACAGAATGAGATAAGAATAGGGAATCTTTACTAGAGAGCCCATACTATTTAGATTCCGTCACTTATTTATGGTAATTTGATGGGACTGGCCAAAGATAGTGTAACTGTGTGTTATATGGTTTGTTCTTTAAATGGTGCTATTACTAGAGCCATCACAATTTGCATGTGTTAGCTGAGAACAAGACTATCCTTCTTAGGCAATCAAAAATGATCCCTTAATGTCAACAACAAATGTCAAAAACAACCACAACATATGAGAATTTTGAAACATGTTCTATAAACTACTAGGCTTGCACATTCATTGCTAGAAGAAACAACAAGATACTTCAACATAACTGTTCCTATTAGATACAGGAGAAGCAATAATAATATGCATGGTCTCCCAAACTATGTACATTACATTCATTCCATAAAATAATCATCATATGTAATAATAATTATAAATGTTGTTTTGGACATAAACATACAAAAATGGTACATGGAAAAATGACAGAATGTTCACCATATGATATAGCCCTGACCAAACACTGAACTATAAATAGCTGGTATATTCATTTCCAGTTCTGTAGCTGATTACCATTCCAGTTTTATGTTCATATTGTATCTCATTAATGAGATCTTACCCCTTCCCTTGAACTTTCATATGGTTAAATATGCTGCACAGTGTTGTTCATCCTGGCAATTGTCCCTCATTATTATAAAGGTTTATTTTTCAAAAACACAGGTTGCAAAGCTGCCCGTCCATAAATTGTGCTAGGTTTCAAGGAACACTTAATCCAAAGGCTTTTATATGCCTACATTCTTGATCAAACCATGAAGCAGTTTGTGATTTTACTACTTGTTTGGATGTAACCCTTCTAGGTTCCTGTTTTAGGGATTCGGTAATAAAATTTAATAAATTCCCATAGATTTCTATCACCTCTATGGGATTGGAAGAATTAGTGCAGATTTAAGATCTACACCACTGTTCGATTTAAATAATTTTGGAATCTTTAGGCCTAAGTCTGGAGATCAGGAGATCCTGAGACACAGCAGACGTGGAATTCCCATTCATATCAAAAACACATATCAAGGGTAGATGATCATTAAATGTCTGATCTCCAACTATAAAGTCAGAAAGATAAGGCATAAAGGAGGGGGAAATTAAGATATAGTCGATAACACTACATCCCCTGACAGAAATGTATTGTATACTCATGCGATTTGTCAAAATTTGTCAGACCGTTCAGCCAATTTTATAAAATTGGGTGCAAAGCTGTAATAACTCCAAACCTGCGGGGTTTGACAAATTATCCCTAGAACATCTCATAGAAGGAGTAAATATAAGCAAAAAGTCATCCTAATTGAATCCCAAATTGCTGAGAAGATATTGTTACCAACTCTGGCATTAAAATCTCCAGCTAAGATTATTTCTACATTGGGAAATTTTTGTTCTAGCTCTTCAAGGTATGCAACCAAACTACCTTCAATAGGTAGACAGGGTAGATCTGTCAGAGGAGGGTGGAATATAGATGTTCAATATTATTAAGGAAGGATTTCCACAATTAATCAAGGCAGCTTGTGCAATAGGAGGGCAATCTTGAAGGCTAGAAGATTTTAAATTAAGATTACAAGAAACAAGGGTGGTTAACCCCGCATAGGGGCGACCTCCACTACTGGCCCTGGATGCTGGAAGGGAGTAGGATTTAAATCCTACAAGGAATAAAGGAGTTAGGGCCCAAGTCTCCTGTAGGAGAACAATATCAAAGGATCTAAGATAATCTATGAAATCATGATCTTTGGCCTTGTTCCTCCACCCTGCTATATTCCAGGAGACAAATTTAACTGTGGTGGGTGGAGTTCTATCCAGAAGTCAGTCCATCTCAACAAGTTGATCTAAAGAATTATTCTCATCAAGATTGACACACCCGTTGCTAATAGTACCAACATACCGAGAGGGGTCCTTTTTGCTTGAGAGCTTAAAACTAGAATTCCCCCCTCCCTTAGAGCAGATGAAGAAATAGGACCAAGGGGCTCAGGTTGATGGATGACTGCTTGGATTTGGATCTCAGTATGCTCGACGTTAATTGATGAAGCTTCTACCCCGTCATTGGACTAATAGAGGGACTGGGCTTATCCATCATATCTTTAAGAAATTAGTTCTTACAACTTCCAGCCTATCTGTAACCAACTTTTGCTCCACCTGTGGCAAAGCCTTAAAGGACTCCAAAACTTCCTCTTCCAATAACTTATTATCCAGAAGACAGGAGCTGGAAATAGAATCATCCCCTGTTCTTGGAACTTGTAGTACATTAAGAGCACTTGAATCAGCCATCTCTGGATTGTTGCAGTTGAAGTTACATTATCCCGTGCTCTCTCAGAGCAGGAAATCATAGGCAGCAGAGGAGTTAAAAACATGTCCTTAAAAATGCAAATAGGGAAGATTCCTTTAGAGTTTAGCAGAGCTTTCTGATGAAAAAGCAACCTGGGGATGCTGGGGCTGTGGAAGGAAAGTATAAACCTCTGAGCTTGAGTGATGTCATTAAGGGGCTCCACTGTTTTTATATCCATGTGTCCAGTACGCTTCCCAAATAGATCCACTAGATGTTTCTTAACAAGTGAAACAGTTCTCCAGGAGGGTACAAATCCTTTAAGAACATAAGAACATAAGAGAAGCCAATGCTGAATCAGGCCAATGGCCCATCTAGTCCAACACTCTGTCACACAGCGGCCAAAAATACCACGTGCTATCAGGAGGTCCAGCAGTTTGGCCAGGACACTAGAAGCCCTCCCATTGCTGCCCCCTCCAGCACCAAGAATAGAGTGCATCACCTGCCCCAGACTGAGAGTTCCCATCTATACCCTGTGGCTAATAGCCACTGATGGACTTCTGCTCCATATGTTTATCTAATTCCCTTTTGAAACTGTCCATGCTTGTAGCTGCTACCACCCCCTGTGACAGTGAATTCCAGTGAAAACTTGCAGATTTGTAAACAGATCTTATGTGGCTGCCAGACAAGTCAGGAGGGAGTCATTCTCTCCCTCCCCTGTTGCTGTGGAGGTAGCTTAGCCAACCCCTCCCTCATAGAGAGCCAGTTTGGTATAGTGGTTAAGTGCGCAGACTCTAATCTGGGAGAACCGGGTTTGATTCCCCACTCCTCCACTTGCACCTGCTGATACGACCTTGGGTCAGTCACAAGCTCTGGCACAGCTGTTCCTGAAAGAGCAGTTTGTGTTAGAGCTCTCTCAGCCCACCGACCTCACAGGGTGTCTGTTGTGGGGAGGGGAAGGGAAAGGAGTTTGTAAGCCGCTCTGAGATTCCAAGTGAAGGGTGGGGTATAAATCCAATCTCTTCTTCTTCTTCTAGAGCAAATGGCTGGTTGCTTATCATGGTTAGCAACAGCTGGGTTCTTATCAAGGCCAGAGGCAGCTTGAGTATTGTTAAAGTCACATGCTGCATTTAGCAATTTATCCAACTTGGAGAGCAGCAAACGAAGCTCTTTAAAAATAAACTCTACCATCCTTGCAGTAAGCAAAAGAAGGTTATCTGAGACCTCATTCGATGTTTCCATACTGTCCCCACTCGTTGTCAGAGGAGGGATTTCATCTCCCTCAGACACTATTCTTACAGGTGGGCTCTGTGGAGAAAGTTCTATTAGATCACCTGCAATCTCCGCCAAAGGACCAAAGTGATTAAAAGTTGAAATTGGGGAAAAGGCATCACGAGAGGACAAAAAATAGTCTCCAATCTTGGCTTGCTTAGTGGCCAGTGGAGAATCAGCCTCCGTCTCTCTCCCCTGCTTTTGGAGCTTCATTTCCAGTTTGCTCAAGGTAAGTTTGTTGCTATATTGTCATATAAGCCAGACAGCAGAAGGCCAGAAGATTGCAATTAGAGTTCACAGTTCATAAAATATGTTGTAGTGGTTGCACTCAAGAACAGAAACAGCTGGCACACAGAAAGGGATGAAGGCTCTCAAAGGAAAACTTCCCAAGGCTAGAACTCCTCCATGCATCCTTATCACAACAATACTAAAAAATTAGAAACTTTAAACAAGCTGCAATGAGCCACTGTTTAAAAAAGCAATTATGCTGCATAAAAACCGAGCAATAAGTTAAGATAAAATAGTAAAAATTAGCAGATAACTTGCATAGTGTTAGAAGTCAGAGCAGCTGCCTCGGTGCCATCTTGCTTGTCTAAGTCCATCTCCCTCAACATAGAGTGACCTGGCTTGCAGTAAGCAAAAGAAGGTTATCTGAGAGTAATTTGTAGGCAGAAATTTTTCACTCGTCATCTAGAGAATGAGGACTAGTTCCATTTTTTTTTCTGTTCGGTTCTACTGGACACCAAAAAAATTTTGGATTTCTGAAAAATCCCAGATCCCAATACCAGCAAAGTTTTTGGATCTGGGATTTTTTGGAATTTTCTGATTTTTTGGGGTCCAATAGACCTGGTCTCGAGAACAGCTGATAGGCAGGGAGCAGTCTCCCAGCCTCTCAGCTATTTCTCCTTCTGAGCAATTTGAAATTTAATCTTTTAAATGTTTCCCATGCATATATCCATCTTCCTCATGGAGTTTTAGACTGGCCTTCGGATTAACTGTTCTTTGAAACCTAGCACGATAGACCCGCCACTCAGCTGTTTCCCCAATTTTTTTTCTGCAGTCCCTTTAAACCAGGCTGGTTTAAACGAACTGCAGAAGAAACTGAGGGAGACAGTAGATAGGCAGGGAGCAATCTACTGCAGACCAGCAGGGCTACCCTCTACATGATATGTTCCTTTTCCCATATGCCCAATTTCCAACATTTCAATCGTATGTGCATTAACTGCCACCATGTTGCTTCTGTCTTATGGCGACCCTATGAATGATCTCCAAAATGTCCTATCAGTTACAGCCTTGCTCTGGTCTTGCAAACTGAGGACATTTCAGTAAGTAGACTATAATGACAACTAGTAACAACAATAACTATTAACAACAACGATGCAACAATAGCAAGACAAGCTATAGGTCATACCTAAGTTAAAGTCAGAATACACTTAAATATACAAAGCTATTTATAGCTGATGTACATACTGATGGGATAAAGTCACTATGAATAGGTTCATGGGGAAATTGTTCCCCATTATGCAGCCAGTTAATATTTGTTGTCTTAATGGGTCCAACATACAATGTAGGTTCCAGCTACCATGTTTTCAGCGAGCTGCATTTTCCGAACTACTTCAACATGTGCTAACTTTAGAATCTTTCTGAACATTAGAGGCCCTCAGACATTCTCCAGTTGCTATACAACAGGAAAAATACTGTACTTATTGGTACTACAAATGCTCTCATAAAATAATGGATACTTTTTTTTTAGAAAGCACAAGAAGCAAGTGATGAAGTCAAACAACTGTTCGTTTTATATGCTGAAACTAGAGACTGGGGGTGCTTATTGACTATTACTGAGTAACAGTTTAGGAACTCCTCCTCTTCCCTACAACCTTGGGAATGGTCCAGTCCAGTTCCAGGGCAAAAAAGACTGCCTGCATGCAAATAAGCATTTAGGCATTAATTATACCTTTGGATGACTCTTCAAGACAGCAGTTAAATTACAAGCTACGGGTAGAGTAGCAGCCTTATCTTTGCCAGATAACCCTGGTAATGTATAAGTTAAACAGAATATGTGACATGTTATTGTCTTCTAAATTTCCCTGCCCTGCAAATAGCAACCAGTGATGTGGAACAGGAGTAGTGAAGCTTCCACTGCATGACTTCATGGATTTTTTTGTAGCATGGGCAGCATGCTGCAGGAGGAAGAGATGCCAAGCAACTTGTTTTTGGCAGTAGCCACATCACTCGTATAATGTTTATAACTGACTTCTGTTTTCAGTTAAAAGATATGAAGTATGCACATTACTCTGCTCATTGATTAAAATACTTTTCTACCACTACTACTATCTACAGCACTTCTGAATTATACACTTTACACTATATGTCTTTCCAATAAAGTAAAGGTCCCATTAGTTCCTATCTTAAAACAGGAAACAAACCTGGGAGACAGGGACGTGCTGATATGCTCAGGATATACACTAAATCCATGGTCAGAATATACACTGAACGCATGGCAGGTAGGAGTGGAACTTAGAGGTCTGCCTGGTCCAAATTTAATTCCCTTCTCAAAGGACAACACTGATACTTAATGCTACAGGTTCTGTATGAGTCACTGGGATTCAGGATCCTTCCAAACCCCTATTTTTCCCCCCTCTGGCTACATTATACCTAAGGGAGACCGTCCCCCTAGGGTATAATGGAGAATCGATCTGGGGGTAACTGTTTTTGAGGTAGAGGCACCAAATTTGCAGCATAGGTGCTGGTGCCTCACCTAACAAACAAACAAACCCCAAGTTTGAAAAAGATTGGACCAGGGGGTACAATTCTATGCCGCCCCCCAAAAGATTCCCCATCCTCCATTGCTTTCAATGGAAACTGCACCACCACAGACACTGCAACAGCGTGATTCAGCAAGTGAACTCAGAAGACATATGCCTACTGAGTTCACTTGCTGAGTTGCGCAGCAGTGGGACTTTGAGGAGTAGGCATTTAAAGACACCATGGTCTCTTTAAATGCCTATTGCCTCCTCCAAGCATGGTGGCGGTGGCACAATTCATGCCTTCTGAGTTTACTAGCAAGGTCGAGCATATTTGGAGTTCACCTGCTGAGTCACAAAGTGACAGCAGGGTTTGTAGGAGTAGTTATTTAAAGACACCACAGTCTCTTTAAATGCCTATTGTCTTCCTCAAGCACGACAGCAGCATGACTCAGTAGGTGAACTCAGAAGGTATATGCCTTCTCAGTTCACACACCAAATTGTGCTGCTGCTGCTGCCGCCTCAGGACTTGAAGAGAAGACATTTAAAGAGACAACTGTCTCTCTATATACCTATTGCCTTCTCCAAATGTGGCAGCGTGACTCAGTAAGCGAACTCAGAAGGCATATGCCTTCTGAGTTCACTAGCCAAGTTGTGCTGCCATGGCAGCGGGGCTTGGAGGACTAGGCATTTGAAGAGACCATGGTATTGCTTTATCCAATTGCAGCCATAGCGGCATGACTCAGCAAGTGAACTCCGAAGGCATATGCCTTCTGAGTTTAGTAGCCAAGCCGCCCAGCAGTGGTGGCAGCAGGCCTTGGAGGAATAATCATTTAAAGAAACCACAGTGCTTACTGCCTTCTCCAAGCACAGTGGTGGCTGTGTGACTCAGCAAGTGAACTCAGAAGGCATATGCCTCCTGAGGTCACATGCCAAGTCATGTCGCTGTGGTGGGGCTTGAAGGAGAAGGCATTTAAAAAGACCACGGCATTTAAAGAGATCATTGCCTTCTCCAAGGATGGTGGCATGACTCAGCAAGTGAACTCAGAAGGCATATGCCTTCTGAGTTCACTAGCAGAGTTGCGCCACAGTAGTGGCAGGGCTTGGAAAAGTAGGCATTTAAAGACATTGTGGTTTCTTTAAATGCCTATTGCCTTCTCCAAAGCAGAGCAGCGATGCTACTCAGTAAGTGAACTCAGAAAGCATATGCCAAAGAAATCGGCTTCTTTCAGGGTCAGCCATATCTGTAAGCCAAATACATATTTCCGATCTGCAGTCAGCTTAAAATACCCAAAAAATATCGGTAAGGTATTATTTTGGCTTGAATAAACTGAATGCACCCTAACCCTAACTCCACCATGAAGTGCTGAATTATGATTCATTAAGAAGTTTCACATCACCTTCACCTTACTAGTGTGGGTTCTAGTTCGCAAAAGCTTATGTTGGAATCAAATTTGGTTAGACTTCAAGCCTCCACATATCTCCTGTTTACATTATCCTCTATTATTAAACTGTAACAGTGACCCCCAACATTGTACCCATCAAATGTTTTTTAGAAAGTGGGCAGGGCCAAGTGGGACTTTTGCCCAACAGGGGCTGTGCAGATTTTTTTAAAAATTGCATCAGCAGCAGCTGCCACCAATGCACAAGGATCTTGTATGGCTGAAGGTATGCAACATTTTTTTTTAAACTAATATGTTCATTTTAAAAGGTATCCTATTAAATACAGCTTCTGCCTGAAATGTTGAACAGTTGTTATTAGTTGTGCATGACCTCACTTGCTGACATATTGTGGTTCACTCTGCCTCTGTGGTTGAGCCCACCACCCTGTGACACAATTCCAAGGATCTCCGCAAATTCAAAAAGGTTGGAGGCTGCAATCTACATAATGTAACTGGAATGACCAACTTCGCCAATTGTTCTGAAGCCAGACAGAATCACTGGGCACACTGGAAGCACTACAGATCTCATGTACAATGGTATAGTTACAGGAAGTATCAAGGATTTCACAATGCAGACCTTTTTTTTAAAATAATCCTTCTGTATACAGCAGACAATCCCTTTTGCATTTGCAAATTTGAATTTGAGGAGGAGGTTACTAACAGCATCAAGACAAACAGTAAACATTTCTTTAAATACATTTGGAGCAGGAACCAGCCAGAGAAGTATTTTGGTCTTTAGATGACCAAGAAATAAAGGGATTGCTCAAGAAAGATGGAGAGATGGCACAGAAGCTCAATGAATTTTTTACCTCTGTGTTCACTGTGGAAAGAGTGAGGCATATATCCATGATGCAGCCACTATTTTCAGGAAGGGACTCTGAAGAACTGAGTCAAATTGAGATGACGAGAGATGAAGTTCTGGGCAATGTTCCCTCTAAGCTGTGGGGTCTTGTGAGCAAAAATTCTACTTTGTGAGCCACTGGCATTAAAGTTGTGAGCGAGCAATTTGGCTACTGCATAAACTAGTTTGTTCTGGAGCCATCCTTCCTGAGCGAAGACAAAAATGTGTGAGCCAGAAGCTAAAAAACTGTGAGCTAGGTCACACTAACTCAGCTTAGAGGGAACATTGGTTCTGGGATACTAAAACCCAGTAATTCTCCAGGTCATGAGAATTCTTACTGAATTCAAATGTGAGATAGTTAATCTACTGACCTGTATATGTAACCTATCTCTAAATTGAGCTGATGTACCAGATGACTGGACAGTAGCAAAGGTTACACCAATTTTTAAAAAGAGTGTCACCTTACACCAGGCTTCAGTCCAGGGTCCCTGGCAGGCCTTGAAGGGTAACCTTCCTTGGTTTCTCACCAGCCACTCAATTACAATCATGTGCAGCTAGTTCAGCTTCACAGATATTTATATGGACTCTCCTAGACCTCCATCCCCTCCCCTAGCAACCCTAGGCTCCTCAAGCCCACTACACCTGTGTGGTCCTTCACGCCTAAAAGCACCCTCCTCTCCAATTTCTGGCAGACAGTCCCTTAGTCTGGCATTCCTCCCCCCCCCCCAGTTTTTGCCAAGCTTGCCTTGCTATACCAGGGCCTTCTTTCTCCCTAACAGTCGCCTTTCTCAGCCCCCAGTCCTCTTGGGCCCAATTTTCCACCTTGAGCAACTCCCAGACTTCAGTACCCAATGTGCCTCCCAGGGTTCCTACCCGGTCTTCTGCACATGTCCCCACCGCATCCTCCGCTGCCTGCTACCTTCCCTGCTGCCAATGCCTCTCTCACCTCCAAAACCACTCTTGTCTTCCTGGTTTCAACTCCAACCTCCCACTCAGCTCCCCAGCTGCCAGCCTTTAAGCACCCTGACTGGTCAGCTGGTTTCTGCTAACCCAGCAGAATACTAATTTTGTTTGCTTATTCTTAATAATAAGCTATTCTTTATTGCAATAAAGTTTTCTATAAAACAGATGATACCTGTTTGCACCCATGTTTTACAAAAGAGTTGGCTCAGATTAATAACATGCTTTCCCGAAAAGGGCTTCATGCCCAGAATGTAGAAATTTGGCTGCTGAAAACAGGGAAGCCAATTGTTCACCACAGCTTGTGGTGGCAGTTAGAAAAATTAGTCTTTGCTAGAAAGTTATAGTGTAGCTCAGGTTTGCAGTGAGTGCTATATTTTCATACAAGTGCAACAGTGATTAATATGACTCACACCAGAGAGAGAAAAATCAGTATGTGCGCCCAGGAAAGGTTTTATAATCAATAAGAAATGCCTTTTTTCCTGAAACAAAAAATTACTAACACTTGATAAAAAAGGAATGGCCAAGACTCAGTGTGACTCAACACCTCCTATCTGCTGTGCAAAAGAGAGAGGGGCCAATTCTCTCTATTATGCTGAGCTTTGGAGCAGACTGCCTTCTCCAGACCTCAGTCTAATGGTTCTGTCCCCTCTCTTGAGCAGAGATGAGGAGGAAGGGGGTAACTGATCATGCCTAGCTGTGGAGCAAGTCAAGAGGTTCTTGCTGTTTCTGCTTGCTGTGGATCCCAGCCCAATATAGCTCCATGTGCTGGGATCCTTTGACACTCTGTGCTCTTAGTACAGCAAAAGATTTATACTATAACACTGGAAAGATAAAAGCCCATATCTGGTAAATTAATGAACTGAGGACCTCAAAAATCTATCAACACATGGCATACAGACAACAATTGTATATGTACTTATAGTTGGACATTTGGAAACCGTTTATAGAAACTTATGTGTAGATCTGCCACCATTGTTGTTATATTTGTCTTCATCCTGTGAAAGACAGGCATCAAATGAAGGGGAAGGGGCTAAGGACAATCATTCTTTGCCTCTGGGAACTTAATCATATATCAACATAGAATCTTGCATTATTTGCAGTATGTTAACATACAACATATGAAGGAAAATGAGAACGCTTTCTCTTGCAGCAGAAACAACCAATCCTCAGATAAGATGAAAGATGAAAAAAGGATGGTTTGGAGTGAACCTAGACATCATCAAGAGAAAGAAAATCGATAGATAAGAGATTGGCCCTGTTGAGTTTACACATCACTCCATTGAGAGATGGACCAATGTAGCACAGGGATCTAAGAAAGAATTATTCACACAAGAAGAAATTATTGAAAATTTCTGAGTAGAAAATAAGAGCTTTTGAAATTTTAACATAGAATACATAGACTAAAGGTATCAAGCACAACAATTCATTAAGTGAATACCATACTTTTCTCCATGTCTTAAACTGTAGAATCCATGAAGTACCACTACCTAGCATGGCCTACCTAGCAGTCCATCAGACACCACTACCTAGCCATGCAGAGAATGAAGGACACAAAGGCTTCCCACTATTTGGATATAGGATTTAATCCACTTAGTAACAGAAGCTGTATAAGTTTATTAATTTTGATCACATCTCTCCAAACAACAGAAGAGGTAGAATATTTCCCAAATTCACTAATATTATGCAAATAGATTATTCAGGCTCATCTAAAATAAAGGGTGTCACATATCCTCTTTCATTAATTAGGATATAAGAAAAAAAGTATGCATAAACAATCTTGTGATATGCTAAATAAAGAGTTCATCCCAGGAAGAAAACCCAGGGCATTGCACATATGTGTGAGATCAGTGCATAAAGAACAGCAAATACTCAAAAGGCCCTAATTCAGAAACTCTTCTAACCATGGTTACAGGCAGGGCTCTTTTTGTAGCAGGAACTCCTTTGCATATTAGGCAACACACCCCTAATATAGCCAATCCTCCAAGAGCTTACAAAGCTCTTCTTACAGGAGCTACTATAAGCTCTTGGAGGACTGGCTACATTAGGGGTGTGTCACCTAATATGTTCCTGCTACAAAAAGAGCCCTGGCACAGGTAATTTTTAAAAGCCTTATACTCAAAAGTAAGATAAAAATAGCTGGAAGGAAGTGATCAGACACTAGAGAAAAGACTGAAAATCTTCTCTGAGTTCTGGAAAAATGTGCATAAAGCCAAGTAAAGACCTTGGCTAATCATAGGTTGCTATTATTTCAAGGGGCAACATCTGTTACTTCAAGGTCTTCAGTTTCAGACTTCCTGAAAGAATTCTATGAATCTTTTCATGTTTGCACATCTAGGTTCTAGGGATGCCAGTCTCCAGGTGGGGGCAGGGATCCTCCAATTTTGAGGGCTCCCTCAGATGCCAGCCAGCTGGCCAGTGGGGGGAGGAAGGCCCATCCCAATGGTCACCCACACCCCGCTTGAAAAAAGCAGGTGTTGTGTGCACCTGCCCCGCAAGCTGCAAACTCACAGCTTGCAGGGAAAGCGCACACGGAACTCATTTTTTTCAAGCAGGGACCCTGCACACCTGCCCTGCAAGTGGCAAATTCACGGCTTTCAGGGCAGGCACATGGGGCAACCGCTCTTTTCAAGCAGTGGCAGCCCACTCCTGCCCTGCATGTGATGAATTCGCAGCTTGCAGGGCAGGCACATGGGGTGTCCACTTTTCCCCAAAAAATTTAAAGAGAAAACTCCCTTTAAATGGTTGGGGGAAAGCGAGAGGGGTGTGTTCATGGCACTGCATCCCAACATGATGACATCACTCTGTATGATGTCAATGTGTCGGGATGGCCCCTCCCCCTCTCAGAACACCCCCCCAAATCCCCCCACCGGGGAGAAGATGGAACCTGGCAACTCTACTAGGTTCTATTTTTATTTGAATGCAAACCCTCACCTTATTTTGTTAGAATTGTAACATAGATTCTTTTGTTGAAACAGTCAGAATATCAATCATCTATAGAAGATTCTCCATTTAAAAGCTGGACAGCCAGCTTCAACATAAATCAGTCATGGTCCTTGGTTCTGGATAGCTGGTGCAGTACATGTACTATTAGTGTAACTGCTAACTGTCTGAAAATCAGGAACACCAATACAAAGCTAATCAAATTAATGCAGACTTGGTCGGCTAAGCCACCCAGAAATGAAGAAATAGCGGATCAGGACCCCCCAAATCAAAACTGTATTACCACATGACAAAACTCACAAGATTAGGAGACCTCAGTATATTTGGGGGAAATTATTCTATTGCTGAATTTCTTTTAGGACAGTCTTGGGAGAATCATAACTAATATCGGGAAAGAGTTATGAACATGAATCCAGATTTTTTTCTTTTTTCTTTTTTTTAATTTTTTAGTACATCTGGCAATATTGGGATTTTTCCATTTGGAAATAGCATGGTTTGAAAGGCTTTCAGAAAATGGTTATTTATCACATAGATAGGTGGTAGGAATAGCAGAGAAACTTCTTTTTAAATACTACCTTCTAACACACATCTCTTCTACTCCTTTGAGGAAACGTAACTCCTTTGAGGAAGTATGAGAAGAAAATGTTGAAATATAGAGAATAATTTGTCTTGAGGGCATATAGCTAAGAGTGGGCAAGAACAAGGAAAATGTTGTTCGGTTTGGCAGACTCTAATCTGGAGAATCAGGTTTGATTCCCCACTCCTCCACATGAAGCCAGCTGGGTGACCTTGGGTCAGTCACAGTTTTTTCAGAGCTCTCTCAGCCCCACCAACCTCATAGGGCGTCTGTTGTGGGGAGAGGAAGGAAAGGTGATTATAAGCCACTCTAAGACTCCTTTGGATAGTGAAGGGTGGGGTATAAAACAAACTCTACTTCTTCGGTTTGTGGTGTGCCCAGTTCATGAATTACAGACAGTCACAAACTTTTTGGCGCCAAACAAACATCCTTGGTTCATGAGGTTCGTGGCATGGTAGAACATCCCCCCCCCATTATGCTAGAGACATCAAGCTTGCAGGGGATCTCCCACTGACACTCCTATACCTGCCCTCCAAGTTTGGTGATGTTTGGATTTACGTGGTCCCAGTTACAGCCCCCTAAAGAAAGTGCTCCCAGGAAAGTGCCTTCTGGAGAAATGACAGGCCAGGTTCAGGAAGTTAAGGAGTGTACAGAAACATGGCTGAGACTCACCTAAAATGGCCAGAGTGTGGCCACTGGATCCAAAGTGGGCTGGAGGAGGCTTTTACTGCCCTTAGCAGAATGGCAGGCAAGGGCGAGAGCATCAGGCAACCGTGCTGGCTGGCCCTACATATCCTTGGGACTGGCTTGGCTGATGAAGGTTTTTAGCGGGCTCTACATAAAGATTATGTAGGGCCTGCTCAAGTTCATTTAAACTGTGCTGCCTAGTGGGTCCAGCAGCGCATTTTTTCCAGATCCCGGATCTTGCAGCATGCATTGGTTCTTCATTGTTGCAAGATCTTCTTGACTCCTTTGGTGATGGCAGCTCCTCGGGTCTTTGGCCTTCAGTTCTGTTCAGCTACTCAAGTCTCCAGCCTCTCGAGCAGTGCCCTCCCCCCCGGTTTAGTTTCTTGGCGACGGAGTCAGCACATCAGCATGTCTCTTCATGCTCTGGTTCATCGTTCTGGGAGGCTTTCCTGCTGTGGTGGTGTTGGAGGTGTGAGAGGCGGCCACCTTCTTCTAGTGTGGGGCTGCTGCCAGTGGCTTGGAGCCTAACTGCAAGGAGCACATCCATTTTGAAGAGATGCAGCAAGACCGACTTGCCTACCAGGGAGATTTATCTATTTGCACTCTGCATATTGGGGCTAAAGTTTCTGAGCTGGCATCCTGTGAGTGAGTTTTTTAACCCACGTATATTCCAGCGTAGGCTTGAAACAGGGCCCTGGGATTGGAGAAGGTGGGAGGAGGGACAGCTGCTTTTCATACTGGGCTGGAAGGAGTCACAGAGAGGTGTACTCGAGGCAGCAGCAGCAACAAGGAGTTGTGAGTGAAAAGTACTGAGACTGTCAAGTGATTTTAGCTCTCATACTTTTATTTGGGTGAAGAACAAGACAAGGGAACCCTGGCTCCCGTGAAACCTACTCCCCAAACACACACCCACTCAGTGATAGGCTATATACAGTGGCCGCCGAGAGTTCCATAGGTCCCGACCAGGAACCTAGCCTGCTGATTGGTGTGGGCTAGGATCCGTCTGGGCTACTGTCTCCCGGAGCGAAGCTCGGAGGCTTCGCATGACCACATGGAGACTCGCCTTGCACGTGGTTAGGTTTCAATACATTACACCCCTCCCCCCATAGTCCGAACACACTCACACACAAAGTCCTTGAGGTAAGCTGGTGCCCTCCATTCCCGGCCGGAACGGCGGGGCTCAGGTGTCGTGGCTGCGGCTGGTGACCTCCGGAGAGGGCTGGTCGGCATCAGTAGAGAGGGCTCAGGCCTCATTTGGGGTGTGTGCGCTGACCGCTGGCAGGGTGGCCAAGGGTAGACTAGGTGTCTGATTTGCAGAGCCAGCTGTCGTCTGTGGTTGGGTGGTGTCCGCTGCATCGGGGCCGTCTGCATCCACAAAGTCCTCTGGATCAAGTGGGAGAACTCGCCGGTGCAGCTGATCGATGTGATGCCTCAGCAGCTGGCCGTCCTCCATAGAGACGTCATAGGATCGAGGCCCCATTACTTGTACAACCTTCACTGAGATCCGGGGGGGGCAGACGTGGTGGGCGTACACCGGGTCTTCTGGGAAGAAACCCCTGGCCGCCTCATGTGTCTTGGTGTCCGGTGCCTGTTGGGGGGCAAAGTCGGGATGTAGGCAGTCCTGTTGGGTTGTCAAGCAGCGCCCTAGGAGGAGCTCTGCAGGACTGCGTCCTGTTGTGGTGTGTGGCATTGTCCGTTGGCCGAAGAGGAAAGCGGCTAATTTATAGTCCGAATCCTTACCGTCTATCTGGTGCAGCATGTCTTTGGTAGTCCTCACCATGCACTCAGCTTGGCAATTGGTGGCTGGATGAAATGGAGCCAAGCAGACATGTCGGATACCGTAGTACCAGGTGAGGTCCTGGAATTTGGAGGATGTGAACGCTGTGCCATTGACTGTGACCAGCATGTGCAGGATACCTTGCATGCTGAAAATCCTCCACATCGCTCGGATGGCTGCCTTCGAGGAGGTGGAGGGCATGGGTACCACCTCCAGCCACTCACTGTAGGCATCTATGAGGAGAAAAAACAGTTGCCCCTGTAAGGGCCCTGCAAAGTCTAAATGTAGACAGGACCAAGGACAGTGTGAGGATTCCCAGGCGTGGGCCCTTGGGGGTTCGGGCTGCGGCTCCTGGCAAGCAGTGCAGCATTTAACCGTGTCCTCGGTGTCTCGGTCCAGCCCCAGCCACCACACATACCTGCAGGCGAGCGCTTTCATCCTGACCACCCTGGGATGTGTCTCATGCAGGACCGTGAGGACTTGCATTTGTAAGGGCCCCGGGATTACGACCTGACCCCCCACATCAGGCAGCCCTTATATGCTGACAGTTCATACTTCTGGGAGGCAAACAGCATGAACTTAGAGCCCCCACTGGCCGCGGGCCACCCCCTCACCACCCAGTCCAGGACCCGACAGAGGATGCGATCCTTGGCAGTGAGGCGGGCCACCTCCTGGATGTGTACCGGCCGGTCGGGAAGGGCCTCAAGCAGTGCCACCTGGTGCACCGGAACTGGGTCAGAGACTGAGGCGGGCAGGGGGAGGTGGCTGAGGGCATCCGTGTGGCCCACAGCCTTCCCCGACCGATGGATGAGTGAATAGGAGTAACCTGCCAAAAAAATAGACCACTGGAGCACCCGGGTAGAGACCATCTGGGGCGTCAGGTGATCGGGTGCCAGGAGGCCGAGGAGGGGTTTATGGTCCATCAGCACCGTGAATGGCCAACCATACAGATAATGGTGGAACTTTTAAAAACCCCGCCACTATAGCCAGTGCCTTCTTGTCGATCTGCACATAGTTGCGCTCAGCCGGTGACAAGGTCCTACAATAGTATTTGACGGGGACCTCCCGCCCATCGGCCAGGTGGTGGCCAGGACCATCCCGACACCATAGGGTGAAGTATCGCAGGCGAGGACCACCGGCAGAGCCTCGTTGAAATGGGACAGCACGGCATTTGAAATCAGGAGGTCCTTAACTGCTCAGAAAGCGGCAGTGTGAGGGGGCCCCAGGTCCACAGAGCATTCTTGCCCAGTAACCAGTGGAGAGGCTCCGCCACAGCCGCCTTGAATGGAAGAAAAAAGTGATAAAAATTGAGCAGGCCAAGGAAAGCCTGCAGCTCTGACTTGGTCATGGGCAGAGGCGCTTCAGTAATTGCCTTTATTTTGTCATCCATGGTGTGGATACCCCGGGTGTCCACCACAAAGCCCAGAAATTCCACCCGCAGCACCCCCAGGAAGCACTTCTTGCACTTGACCTTCAGCCCGGCGGAGTGGAAGTGCTGGAGCACAGCCCAAAGACAGTCGGCGAAGGAGTCTGCACTGGATGCTGCAATCAACACATCGTCTAAAAATGGCTGCACCCCTGGAATTCCTTTGAGAAGAGAATCCATGAACCACTGGAATATCCCAGGCGCCACACTTACCCCAAATTGCAAACGACTGACCTTAAAAGCCCCTCTATGTGTCACAATCGTTTGAGTGTCGGCTGCAGCAGCATCGACCAGCAGTTGCTGATAGGCTTGTGCCAAGTCAAATTTTCCAAAAATACATGCGCCTGCCAGTGAAGCAAGAACGTGGCTGACCATCGGGATGGAGTGCCTTATTCAGGGTGCATTTGGAGTCCGCACAGATGTGGACATCCCCGTTGGGCTTTTCTATCACCCCCTGTGCCACGAGGCAGTCCAGCTCAGCCTCGATTTTGGGCTTCATTGCTAGCGGGGGGGCCTGGGCCTTAATGCAAATGGGCCGGATGCCAGGGTTGAGTTCCAGTGAGATGGGGCCCCCCATGTAGTGGCCCAACATGCCATTGAAAACCTGCGGGAATTCACCACAGACCTTGGGAAAGTCCTGCGACCAGACCTGATTTACCCCCGTGACCATGAGCCCTAGCGGTTCAAACTAGGAAAGTCCCAAGAGGCTTGTGAGTTGACCCTCCACCACCAGCAAATCTAGATGACCCCTGAAGTCCTTATACTGCACCTAGAACCTGCCTCAGCCCTGGATAGCCACAGGGTTTTTGTTAAAGTCCCACAATGACAACCCCTGTGGCTTCTCTAGGCGAGGTTCCCCCATGAGCATAATGTGTGCAGCGTGGTAGCGGAAATGATGGAAAAGGACAAACCCATGTCCACTTCCATTTTACAGGGGGACCCCTCAATAAACACCGTTACATGCAATAAACACCATGGGGGCAGGTTACATACCTGGTGCGGCTGGTGGTGGGAGGTAAGTGTGTGGAGATCCGAAGACTCCTGATGCACAGCTGTCTTCTGCCGTTGCCCCTGGGAATGGCAAACTCAGGCAATGTGGCCTTGTTTGTTGCAGGTCCAGCAGACGACGTCCCTGAAGCGGCAGGACTGGTGTTTGTGCTCTCCCCCGCAGCTGGTGCAGGATGCTGAAGCAGGCCACAGTTTGCCTATCATTGCTCCAGGTGGACAGGATGGTTGTTGCAATGGGCAGTGGACCTGCAGTACCTCCTCTTCAGAGATGTCCGAGACGGGGTTGGCTTCGTTGTGGTGGACTGCTTTGGTGAGGCAGTCCCGATGAGACTTCTCATATGCAGCGGCCTCTCTTAATGCCTTGTAGAGATCCAGGTCCTCCTGGCTGGTCAGCTTCCTGCGGAGCTTGGGTTCGCGGAGGCCCACCAGGAATTGGTTCAAGAGCGTATCCACCGGGCTAGGGAACGCGCACCTCGTGGCCACTTTTCAGAACCCTGTCAGAAAGTTGGAGGCTGGTTCGTCCAGTCCCTGGACTTGCACAAAAAAGTCCATGCGCTTCGCGAATTTGGTTGGAGCCAGGTGATCGGTGAGCGTCTTTGCCAGTACCTCATAGGTCTCCTCCTTCATCTGTTTGGGCGCAATCAGGTCCTTCAGCAACCTAAAAGCGTCGATGCCACATGAGCTTAGGAGCAAGGCCTTTTTCTTTCCAGAGCCCATCACATCATGGTATGCGAAGTGGTTCTCCAGGGTCTCCAGACAGGTCTCCCACTGTTCAGGCCAGGTGACATCGAAGGTGGTGATGTTACTGTGAACTGTGGCCATCTTGGGAATTCCACGAGGCAGGCAGGCTCTGGCAGTGGCGGAGCGCGATGCTGTAGAGGGCAAGATGCGGCACTAGGAGTGATGTGGTGCACAATGACCAGAGAAGCAGAGCGTGAAACGGTGTCCTCCTTGGCGTTGGAGCACGATGTGATGCTCATGGTCGTTGTTCATGTGGAGATGAATCCCATCCTCATCGCCACTGAAAAGTACTGAGACTGGCAAGTCATTTCAGCTCTTATACTTCTGTTTGGGTGAAGAACAAGACAAGGGAACCCCGGCTCATAGGCCGGCTTATGCGCTCCATGAAACCCACTCCCCAAACACCACCCCACTCAGTGATAGGCTATATACAGTGGCCGAGAGTTCCATACATCCCGACCAGGAACCTAGCCTGATGATTGGTGTGGGCTAGGATCTGTCTGGGCTATTATCTCCTGGAGCGAAGCTCGGAGGCTTCGCATGACCGCGTGGAGACTCACCTCGCATGTGGTCGGGTTTCGATACATTACAGTGAGGAAACTCTTTTGACAAACTTTACTTTGTGAGCCAGTTTGTGCCCATCCAAACATATGGCTGTTAGATTTCTTTTGCTTAAATTGGAATCTCCCTTCTGGCTTCTGTGACAGACAGGGCTAAGTCCATCCCCTTTTCCCCATACCAGCAGTTTTCATACTGTTCGTGCAGTAGAGAGTCCAGAAAGAGCCAATCAAGGTGGTGAAAATCCCTTGAGTTGCCACCCACCTAGCCTCAGATGGCGGGGACACTGAAAACAGGGCCTCCAGTGATGACTAGAGTGAATGGGTAGCTTCACATTGGAGGAAGCAGTCCTTAAGGTATGCTGGCCCCAAGCCATATAGGGCTTTGCAAATCAATACCAGCATATTGAATTGGGCCTGGAAACAAATTGGGAGTCAGTGTACACGGAAAAAGAATGGAGTTATATGGTCTTTATAACTCACTCAAGTCAACATTCTGGCTGCAACATTCTGTACCAACTGTACCTTCCTGATAGTCTTCAATGTAGAGCGTATTACAATAATCTAATTTGGATTTTCCAGATTCACTGATAGGCAGGTTAGAAGTAGCGTCTCTTCAGGAAGAAGCAGACTTTGTTTAGCATGGATGCCTAAGGACACATGCACACTGTTCTTTTAAGGTTTCCAAGGCAAAGGGAACCCAGAATAGGTTGGAAAACCTGAGGAAACTTGTCTGTTTTACCCTCAGATGATAGATAGATAGCTCTTTCTAAATCATCTCATCATATAATGAAATTGTTTCTCCAAGTCAAGACTCACACCTAGCTACAATTGCATTCAATTTACTCTTCAACATCAAAACCTTCCTGTCCCCTACAGGGATCTAAAGCTCTGCTTTTGTTTATTCCTGAACTCATTCTTGTTATAAACAAGTGGACAAGGCTACACTGGGTTCAATACTCAGGCAGGTGCAAATAGCAAGGTGGCTAATATACAATTAATTACAACACACTAACATGACTCTTGTGCTAGTTACATTTCCCTGCTGACAGGGCAGAGTGGCCTGGGCATTAGTCCTCTCAAATAGAGAGTCAGTGCGATAAGTAGTTAGAGCATCAGACTAAGATCTGGGAGACCCAGGTTCGAATTCCCATTCTGCCATGGCAGCTTGCTGGGTGATCTTGGGACAGTCAAATACTCTCAGCCTCACCACTTCAAAGGGCTGTTCTGAGGATAAAATGCACAACAGGAGAATGATGTCAGCTGCACTGGGGAGAAAGGTGGGGTATAAATGAAGTAAGTAGGTAAGTAAGTAAGTAAGCAAATACATTCATAACCTATCACAAAAATATGGAAAAGGGTATTTTCTTACATGTGGGATTTTCCTGCCAAAATAGAAAAAGCCTCAAGGTTGCCTTAACACACACAAACACACAACAACAAGTAAAAAAAAAAAAGACACAACCATACATGTATGAGCCCATGCCAACCAAATAAAATGCCATAGGTTAATTAAAAATGGATAAAGATTTTAACCAAATTATTCCAGAGGAAGAATGGCAATAGAGTTAGAATAATGTTCCCTGTAGATAGATTTCTTCTGGGGGGTTTTGGTCAAAATTCAATATCAGCAGTATCTCACACTTTCAATAGTTCATCAACAGATATTGCTGGAAATTTCAGGGAGCTACAGCTGACTTCATATATGTATCTTTTTAATAAATTCTCATATTTGGGGGGTTTAGTCTAGATATATGATATGATGGGTTATAGACTAGCTGTAAACCCTAAAATAATATAGTTATATTTAAAAGATTTGGTGGAAGAAACAGATTTGGAGATGATTATCAGTTTACTGAAAACTAATGAACTATGTATTACATTCAACTGTAAAAGAATGAAGTTCTATTAATTTCAGAACAGTACAGTAAAATATGTACTTTAGTGACAAATTAATATATTTTGGAAGGTACTAGATTCAAACTGTTTTGCATTTTACATTAATAAGGAATATAAATATCAAAATCAATCCAAACTTTTTCCTGGACAGTTAGAATAGGTTATCATTTCAAATGAAGGGAACACATAGCCATTCCAAAGAAAAGCAGTTGTTTCTGTGACTGTTGATGATCCTAAAGATTTCTAAGCTCAGCAGTCTGACAATTTCATTTCCCTCCCACTGAACCCATGATCTTCCCCATTATCCATATTCCTTGTGTGACTTTTTAGGAAAAGGAGAGGACCAAAATGAGAAGGCTTCTCAGTTGAAAATGGCAGACCAGACTCCTAGCTAGACTAAAGCAACAACAGCATGAATCTGAACCAGAACATCTCTCCTACAGAGATGGTACTAGCAGCTATATTGCTCACATCATCGCTCAAAATTCTAGGAGGACCAAGGTCAATTTCTTTTTCCTTTGGGGACTACAGATGTTGGAACAAGGAATTCCATGAAGCTGCTATAGCTTTTTATGGGCCAGCAGTGGTTCTTTCTCCCTCATGGATCACTGCCTTGTCGTGGCGAGGGGGCTTGCGTGGTTTGATGAGGCTGTGGGCTATGCCGTGGAGGGCCACCCAGGACGGACAGGCCACAGCAGAGAACACAGACCAAGCATGATCCCCTGGAGAAGGAAATGGCATCCCACTCCAGTATCTTTGCCAAGAAAACCCCATGGACAGTAACAAAAGGCTAAAAGATATGACGCTGGAAGATGAGCCCCTCAGGTCGGAAGGTGTCCAACATGCTACTGGGGAAGAGCAGAGGGCAAGTACAAGTAACCCCAGAAAGAGTGAAGCGGCTGGGCCAAAGCCGAAAGGACGCTCAGTTGTGGATGTGTCTGACGGTGAAAGGAAAGTCCGATGCTGCAAAGAACAATACTGCATAGAAACCTGGAATGTAAGATCTATGAATCAAGGTAAGCTTGATGTGGTCAAAAACGAACATTAACATCTTGGGAATCAGTGAACTCAACTGGACAGGAATGGGCGAATTTAACTCAGAAGACCATTATATCTACTACTGTGGCCAGGAATCCCATAGAAAAAATGGTGTGGCCTTTATAGTCAACAAGAGAGTGAGAAAGGCAGTATTGGGATACAATCTCAAAAATGACAGGATGATCTCGGTCCAAATCCAAGGCAAACCATTCAACATCACAGTTATCCAAATCTATGCCCATACCATTGCTGCAGAAGAGGCTGGAGTGGACCAGTTCTATGAAGACCTACAACAGCTCATAGAACTAACACCAAAAATGATGTCCTTATTATCATAGGGGACTGGAATGCTAAAGTAGGAAATCAAAAGGTAACCGGAATAACAGACAAGTTTGGCCTTGGAGAACAAAATGAAGCAGGGCAAAGGCTAACAGAGTTTTGTCAAGAGAACACGCTGGTCATAGCGAACAGCCTTTTCCAACAACCTAAGAGGCGTCTCTACACATGGACATCACCAGACGGCCAACACTGAAATCAAATTGACTATATAATTTGCAGTCAAAGATGAAGAAGCTCTATCAAGTCAGTAAAAATAAGACCTGGAGCTGACTGTGACTTAAATTGAAGAAAGTTGGGGAAATCACTAGGCCATTCAGATTTGACCTAGATCGCATCTCCGATGAATATATAGTAGAGGTGAAGAATAGGTTTAAGGGACTAGATTTGATAGACAGAGTGCCTGAAGAACTATGGACAGAGGTCCGTGACACTGTACAGAAGGCAGCAATCACCGCCATCCCAAAGAAAAAGAAATGCAAGAAAGCAAAGTGGCTGTCTGATAAGGCTTTACACATAGCAGAGGAAAAAAGGAAAGCTAAAGGCAACGGTGAAAAGGAAAGATTTACCCAACTGAATGCAGATTTCCAGAGAACAGCAAGGAGAGATAAGGAGGCTTTCCTGAATGAACAATGCAAAGTAATAGAGGAAAACAGTAGACTGGGAAGGACTAGAGAGCTCTTCAAGAAAATTGGAGAAATCAAGGGAACGTTTCATGAAAGCTGGCCATGATAAAGGACAAAAATGGTAGGGACTTAACAGAAGCAGAAGAGATTAGGAAAAGATGGCAAGAATACACAGAAGAACTATACAAGAAGGATCTCGATGTCCTTGACAACCACGACAGTATAATCACTGACCTCGAGCCAGACATCCTGGAAAGCGAAGTTAAATGGGCCTTAGAAAGCATTACTAACAACAAAGCTAGTGGAGGTGATGGTATCCCAGCTGAGTTATTCAAAGTCTTAAAAGAAGATGCTGTTAAAGTGCTGCACTCAATTTGCCAACAAATTTGGAAAACACAACAGTGGCCACAGGATTGGAAAAGGTCAGTTTACATTCCAATCCCAAAGAAGGGCAATGTCAAGGAATGTTCAAACTGTCGCACAATTGCACTCATTTCACACGCTAGCAAGGTCATGCTCAAGATCCTACAAGCTAGGCTCCAACAGTACATGGACAGAGAACTGCCAGAAGTACAAGCTGGGTTTCGAAGAGGTAGAGGAACTAGAGATCAAAATACCAACATTCGCTGGATTATGGAAAAAGCAAGAGAGTACCAGAAAAACATCTACTTCTGCTTCATTGACTATGCTAAAGCCTTTGATTGTGTGGATCACAATAAACTATGGCAGGTTCTTCAAGAGATGGGAGTACCAGACCACCTCACATGTCTCCTGAGAAACCTGTATAAGGGTCAAGAAGCAACAGTTAGAACCGGATATGGAACAACTGATTGGTTTAGCATAGGAAAAGGAGTACGACAAGGATGTATATTGTCACCTTGCTTATTTAATTTATATGCCAAGTACATCATGTGAAATGCTGGCCTGGATGAATCACAAGCTGGAGTTAAGATTGCTGGGGAAAAGATCAATAACCTCAGATATGCAGACGATACCACTCTGATGGCAGAAAATGAAGAGGACCTAAAGAGCCTCTTGTTCAGGGTGAAAGAGGAGAGCGCAAAAGTGGGCTTGAAGCTCAACATCAAAAAAACTAAGATCATGGCATCTGGCCCCATCACTCCTTGGCAAATAGAAGGGGAAGTCATAGAAGTAGCGACAGACTTCACGTTCCTGGGATCCCAGATCACTGCAGATGGTGACTGCAGCCATGAAATTAAAAGACGCCTGCTCCTTGGGAGGAAAGCAATGGCAAACCTAAACAGCATGATAAAAAGCAGAGACATCACCCTGCCAACAAAAGTCTGCATGGTCAAAGCAATGGTATTCCCCATAGTAATGTATGGCTGCGAGAGTTGGACTATAAGGAAGGCTGAGCACCGAGGAATAAATTCTTTTGAACTGTGGTGCTGGAGAAGACTCTTGAGAGTCCCTTGGACTGCAAGGAGATCAAATCAGTCAATCCTAAAAGAAATCAACCCTGACTGTTTCCTGGAAGGCCATATCCTGAAGTTGAAGTTCAAATACTTTGGCCACCAAATGAGAAGGGAGCATTCACTGGAGAAGACCCTGCTGCTGGGAAAGATTGAAGGTCAAAGAAGAAGGGGACGGCAAAGGATGAGATGGTTAGACAGTGTCATCGATGCAACGAACATGAAATTGAGCAAACTTCAGCGGACAGCGGAAGACATGAGGGCCTGGCGTAATCTGGTCCATGAGGTCGCAAAGAGTCGGACTCGACTGTGCGACTGAACAACAACAACAAAAGTGATTCTTTCCTCTTGAAAGACAGGACCACTAGGTAAAGCCAACATAACTTCTATGTATTGACATTACTGTAATGGTATTAGGTGACCATTTTCATCCACAATGCTGCAAGTTTACAGAGTTGTACAAGAGGTTCACAAGTGCCTTTTCACTGATGATGCCATGATCTTCCAAAGTAGGATAAAAGTGCACTCTTGCCTGAAAACAGCAACCAAGGTGACCAAAATATTTGGAAAGCAGTGGGAAAGTCTGGAAAAATCAAATGATAAGAAGCATAAAAATTTTCTTTTGAGATGGCTTACAAGGGCATACAGATAAGAATCTCTCAGAACTACATACTTTAGGAAATCTCGTTTACCACACAGAGCTAACATGGCAGTGAGTGTTACTTTCCTGAAGACAATACACTGCTTAGTCGCCATATGTCTATAAGCAAGCTGAAACATCCATTCTTGTTTAGAATGAAATAGTGACTGGGTTTACCCCTCATACTTTGTTGTGGAATTCATCTTCATTACAGCTCATGCCTGAAGGACTTATTAAACTATTTCATAATTTAGTTCGTATACATTCCCAGAACAGTAGTGTTCAGCCTCCAGGAGATAGTTGCTATTTGTCTCTGGGACTCTAGTATCTCACATCAAGATGTGCCAGCAATATGAAAGTAAAGGGTTGAAGCCTTACTTCAAGGATTTTTGTAAAGCCAACTCTGTAGCATCCCAGGGGTTGAAAGTTGACCTGTTTGAATAAGGTCAGATGAGTGGTGTAAGGTGGTGTTGTGGTTAGGAGCAAGGACTCTAATCTGGGAGAACTGGGTTTGATTCCCCACTCCTCCACATGCAGCTGCTGGGTGACCTTGGGCAAGCCACAGTTCTCTCAGAGCTGTTTTCTCAAGAGCAGTTCTCAAAGTGTTCTCTCAGCTTCACCTACTTCACAGGGTATCTGTTGTAGAGAGAGGAAGGGAAGGAGATTGTAAGCTGCTCTGGGACTCCAACTGAGGGACGGGGTATAAATCCAATCTCTTCGTCAATCTCTTCTTAATTGCTATTCATCTGGGAGTTAGAGCATAGCTTTTTCTCAAGTTTATTTGTTTTTGAGAAAATGAAAGAAGATGAATAGGCTGGTGTTTCTATGCCTAGAAAACCAATAGGATTGCATTCAGATTTTCCACCATAACTAACCCATCTCACAGCAGAAGGGGCACTGTGCAAAGACTGGTCTCTGGCCATGCCTTGGAAGTACCAGTGTTGACTTCCTCTGATTACTGCTCTGCATTGCTGAACAGAAGGGTCAGAACAGTAGAGATGAAACAAAGACCTTCTGCAGAGTTTTGGAGAAAGGCAATTTTTGCTTCAGGTGGTGCTTCAGGACAGGAGAGGAAAAAATGGGTAGGGGACAATTTTACATCATTCAGTATTTTGAACCCATTCTCTATGACTTTTACCATCTCAAACACCACAATAATTACACCTCTGTGATGTTAAAAGCATGGGAAAATTCTGGTGCCAAATCATGCCTGAGTCTTAGAAGTGGCTGAAAAGGGAAGAGAAACCAAGCTAAAGGCGGAATTCCTCTTTGCTGGCAGTGTGTTAGCTGAGTTAGTGTGAGCTAGCTCAGTTTTTTAGCCTCCAGCTCACAGATTTTTGCCTTAGTTCAGGAAGGATGGCTCCAGAACAAACTAATTTATGCAGTAGCCAAATTGCTCACTCACAACTTCAATGCCAGTAAGTCACAAAGTAAAATTTTTGCTCACAAGACTCTACAGCTTAGAGGGAGCATTGCTTGGTGGATGCTGTTTATGAAGTGATTTTGGGTCCAAATGCTACTTCAAAGGATATAATTAAAAGAAAATAAAGAAAGAAAAGAAAACAACATGTTAAAGCCTACTTCCTCTGCTAAAGGCAGATGGGCAACTGAGCTTCAGTAGGAGGTGGCTTCCTTTAACCAAGCCACTCATGATTCTTTTAATTCCTTCCTTGTACTGGAGCAAGGTATGGACATCATTCATGGTTGACTGGTATCTAAGTTCAAAGATGAGAATGGTTTATTTTATTCTGTGTAATGAAAAGTTCTATAAAGCTTGAAAGCTTGCATATTACTACACCAGACTGCATTGGTCCAAGGAGATATAGTTTTATCTACTTTCTATTGCCTATCCTTTGGGACCAACACAGCATCCAATAACTTCAGTACTTCAGAACAGTAAATAATCTTTTTCTTGCTGTTTATTACTACAGTTGCAAAAACAGTAAAGACAATAAATAAAGAACCCTTTCCAATGGTTAACAAATCAACTTTCTGATTTGATTTTGCAGGAATAAGTGGTATTAAGTATTCATAAGTATAAAGTACTTTTTCCTCCAGACTTACGGCAAAAATTCCCTACCACCCCCATGAACTTATTATGACAGCTTATTGTATTTGATGCACTAGTCAGAGGTACAGATTAGAAGAACTAATATCTGCTATTAGTTTACTTTAGCAGGGTAAAGGTAAAGGTTCCCTTGCTCAAACGCCAGTCGAATCCGACTCTAGGGTTGCGGTGCTCATCTCCGTTTCAAAGCCGAAGAGCCATTGCTGTCCGAAGACGTTTCCGTGGTCATGTGGCCGGCATGACTAAACACCAAGGCGCACGGAACGCTGTTACCTTCCCACCGAAGTGGTACCTATTTATCTAGTTGCAATTTCTTGCTTTCGAAATGCTAGGTAGGCAGGAGCTGGAACTAGAGACGGGAGCTCACCCCATCATGCGGCACTCTCGGGTCTTGAACTGCTGAACTACTGACCTTCCACAGCCTGCAGTTCAGCGTCTTAACCACTTGAGCCACTGCAGCTCCTTTAGCAGGGTAGGAAGCATATAATACCATAGAAATCTGCATCATGAAAAAATCAGGAACAGGTGTAGGACAGCTATAGAAGACCAATGAAAAACTGTGAGTATTCCATACTCTAAAATCACCTTAAGTCTGTGTGCTCATTTAAATTGGTACACTACTCAATTTTAGATCTAATTTCAGGTTAAAGTTAATTAATTGGTAGGGCTGAGACCGAAGAGCCCAGAAATACACACATTTTATTTATTTATTTATTTATTTATTTATTTATTGGATTTATATCCCGCCCTGCCAGCATGGGCTCAGGGTGGCGAACACAGAGGCAAATGCCATATAAAACAATAGGGCATAGAGGCAGATGCCATATACAAACATTAAAACAATAAATAGTCCATTACTTAAAAATTACAACAACAGTCTACAGAGTGAAAGAGTCCCTAGCGTAAACCCATAACCCCAGTACTCCAGTGGACAAGGCTGTTGTTGCTCTGATGGTGTCCCACTAGAACCATGGTTGCATACCAGGGCCAGTACGCACCGTGATGTCAAAACGGTGGTGAGTGATAGTGGTGGCAGCCCCTACTCGAAATCCTTGTGGAAGAGCTCCGTCTTACAGGCCCTGCAGAACTGCATAAGGTCCCGCAGGGCCCTGATCTCCTCCAGGAGCTCATTCCACCAGGTAGGGGCCGCCACCGAAAAAGCCCTGGCCCTGGTAGCAGCATATTTAGCAACCTTGGGGGCTGGAATAGCCAGCCGATGTTGCCCCCCCGACTGAAATGCCCTTGGGGGAACATATGGGGAAAGGTGGTCCCTCAGGTAAGCCGGACCCTGGCCATATAGGGCTTTAAAGGTAAGAACCAGCACTTTGAAGCAGATCCTCTGTTCAGAGCTATATTTTTATGAAAAAATATTTGTGTTCAGTGCTGGCAGATATTTGTATTTTAGAGTGAAATAACTGCGCTTGTCCTCCTACCAATGAGAGTCATATGAACCTGAAGCTCAAAATAATTTCAGTCAATGAATAAATATTTGAAATTCTTACCCAGTAACCAAAGAAGAACTGACAATCATGATAGCCAAAATCTATGCCTAAGTGGCATCTTCTGGCCTTTATGATACTTTCAACTTTAAGGGAAGTTATGTCAGACCACTCAAAAATGTTTCCAAAACAAAAAAACCCACAACATTGAATGAAATATCTACCATTCTGGATTTTATGTTAATATTATAAGCAGAATAATTTTTCAAAATGAAGCATAGCTATGTAATTCATGTTAAGATATTAGGAGCTCTATTCTCAAAGGGACTACCATCATCACTGTTAAGAATCTGTTGAAGCACACAGCAGACTTAGCGCAGACATTTTAAAGAAAAAGAGGAGGCTGAAGTTGGACCATCATGTATCATACACCCCTACATTCAGGAGACTTTGCCTTTCAAGTGGATCTATGCTATCTCCTGTGCCAAAGGCAGTGTTTGGACCAGGCAGCATTGTGTGTCTTCTTACAGTGGACAGTCTCCAGAGTGTGGGGATGTATGATTCATGGTGGCTCAAATATTGTTTTGGAGAGCAACTTCCCCCCACTTTCTGTGTGTGCACTTGTCCTGGAGCCCCGGTGGTGAACCTATGGCATGGGTGCCAGAGGTGGCACTCAAAGCCCTCTCTGTGGGCACGGGTGAGGAGGCGGCTGAGCCTGCTTATTGTGCTGCTGCAGCTGCTGCACCAGCTTGCCCTAGGTCAAACCCTGGGGCCTGGTTGGAAAGCAAATACCACACATAAGAGGAAAAGACATGCAAATCCACGGTACAGGCGCCCCACTTGTTGACATGGGGGAGGGAGAAGAGGGGAATCGCTTTCCCCGCAGGCTCCACTTTCCTCACAGCCTGACGCCAACCCACAATCCCTGCCTACTCAAAGCCCAGGAGCTGCTCAGCAAGGAATCCCCACAGCCTGACCCCACCCCCTTAGCCCGGGAAAGCGTGGCAACTCCCCTTCCTTTGCAAATGCGTGCTCCAATCCATGCCCCTTCTGCCCCAGAGGAGTGAGGCTGAGCATTCCCAGGGATGCCCACTCAGGTTCGTTGCCAAAAGTTGCATCTGCGTGAGTGTGCCACTTCAGTTTCCAAACCCATCTTCTTTGGGGAGGTGTGCTATTCCTCCTCCCTCTTTGGCTCTCTGCCTGGTCTCTCTCACTGCGCCCTCCAGCGTCCTGTGCTGTAACCTGGAGTCTGAAAAACTTTAGTACCCACCCCCTTCGCTTCCTTTCGGGGCTGCCCCACTGCTTTGGGTGGCATGTCTTGTGTGCCTGCTCAGAGGCTGTGATTAGAAGGGCTGTTCAAGAAGTTGGAAATGGAGACTGTTTTGGAGCTGGTGCTGCAGGAGGGGATGGCAGACAGCACTGTGGTGAGGTGGCTCAAGGCGAGCCAGAGCTCCCGCCCTGTGGAGGTAAGGTGCAGCACCCCTCCCCCCTAATTATAGCTTCCTGAGAGCTTCCAGGGAATCACACATAGGGCACCCCTCCTGTGATGAAAGACTGTCCCCAAACTTCAGAGCTCCCGACTTTCCAGCGATGACCTGGGGCAGAGGGACGAGGCAGAAATGAATAGCCGCTTCAAAAGCAGTACCCGATCTTGTGCATACTTATGCAAAATTAAGCACCACCGAGACAACCGAACTTGCTTTCAAGTATGAGAGCATAGGATTGCACCTTTAGTCAGATTGTAAATTTGCTCTGGCTTTTCACACTCATGGGAATAACTGAAATGCTGTTTGGAGGAGCCGTGTAGGAGGGCGGATGTATGGGATGTACTAAAAGGAAGGACAGGATTGCCCATTGGAAACAATGGGAAACACTTGAAGGTCCACTGGAAATAATGGGAGACAAGAATGCCAATTGACTTGCATGGGCTTCATTGAAATACATTACAGTACAAGTAGAGTTGTAATAAAAATGTGAAATGGATTTTCCATTAGGGTCTCTGGGCCCAAATACACTACTCTGGGAATGGAATGAGAGACCACGGAGTGGAATGACAGCCCCAGGCTGTAGCAGGGTGTTCAAGAACTGGAATGACAGGTCCCAGAGTGGAATGACAGCCCCAGGGTGGAGCAGGAATTTTCAGGGACTGGGATGAGAGACCACAGAGTGGAATGACAGCCCCAGGGTGAGCAGGAGTGTTCTGGGACTGGAATGAGAGACCACGGAGTGGAATGATGGCCCCAGGGTGGAGCAGGAGTGTTCAGGGACTGGAATGAGAGACCACAGAGTGAAATGACAGCCCCAGGGTGGAGCAGGACTGTTCAGGGACTGGAATGAGAGACCACGGAGTGGAATGATGGCCCCAGGGTGGAGCAGGAGTGTTCAGGGACTGGAATGAGAGACCATGGAGTGGAATGACAGCCCCTGGGGGTAGCAGAAGTAGCTACACCCAGGGGCTGTCATTCCACTCTGGGGCCTCTCATTCCAGTTCCAGAACACTCCTGCTACCCCCAGGGGCTGTCATTCCATTCCATGGTCTCTCATTCTGTGCAGCCTTGATATGCTTTGGGGGTGGGTCACCTGGTTGAAGTGCTCAAGTTGAAGTGCTTTATTTGTTCATCAGTCAAATTTTGCAGGATCATAATTTAATTTACTTCGAATCAATCTAGAAGTGGCAGATTCCACTGAGTGTGCTGTTTTTCTGACTCTTTCCCATGGAAGGGGGAAGAGGGCTGTCACTTTAGGTGTGAAAATGTGTAAGATCATGTTGAGAAAGACAGACCAGGTAAATAGTAAGGGTCCTGTACTGTACTAACTAGAAGGAGTTTGTGTGTATGACGTCAAATGCAAACTTCATGCCAAATGCAAACTTTTACCTTTCAATAAAAAGCTGTTTGTATAATTGAAAGCTCTGTTATTGTGCTTTTCTTTTAAGACAAAAGATGTTAATGAATTGTTTTTTCTAAACTAAAACCTCAGTATTCAGGTTAAATTGCCATGTTGGCACTTTGCAATAAATAAGTAGGATTTGGATTGCAGTTTGGGCACTCGGTCTCTAAAAGGTTCGCCATCACTGTCCTAGAGGCATTCCACTTTGGAGGAGTTAGTACAAGAACTAGGATTTGGACCAGGAAACAACATATGTCCACTTGAAGGGCAGAGTTCCCTGAATGTAGCAGTATATGATATTTGGTGGTCCAAACCTTATTTTAGGGCCACAGTGGCTCAGAGGTTAAGATGCTGAGCAGAAGACCAGAAGATTTGTAGTTCAGCAGTTTGAGACCCTAGGGTTGCGTGACGGAGTGAGCTCCTGTCTCTGGCCCCAGCTCCTGCCAATCTAGCAGTTCAAAAGCAAGAAACTGCAAGTAGATAAATAGGTACCGCTTTGATGGGAAGGTAACAGCATTCCATGCACCTCAGTGTTTAGTCATGCTGGCCACATGATCATGGAAACATCTTCAGACTGCGCTGGTTCTTCGGTTTGGAAACGGAGATGAGCACTGCCCCCTGGAGTTGGATTCAACTAGCTTTCGAGCAAGGGAAGCCTTTACCTTTACTAAATGGTACATCACCATTCTAGCTATTGATCCACTGTAACAATGCATACCGTTCTACTGCTTAGTTTCATGCCTACACATTTAAGAATGACAGAAAATGGCAGGGCTGCACCTTGCAATAGAAAATGCAAGAAAAGTTTCATTTTCTTTGTACCTATTTTACCACATAACAACCAAGCAATGTGTTGTATCTGAAGTTCGTTCTTTCTTCTGTATGCAAAAAAGTCGAACAGCCAAGAAATAAGGATTAAGAAGATAAAACTTTACACAGCAGATGGAAACAGTTCACTCCTTGAAGGGGAAAAAACATGTGCCATATGATTGGGAAAAGGTGATGGTAACTAAATCAAGAAACAGTAGGTTGGTGAAATTGGTACATTTGCAGCCTGCAAGGTACAAACTTAAAAGGCAACGTATCATTTAAAAAAGAGAATCACTCTTTTCCTGTAAAAGATTACTTTGTTAGAACAAGATTATAGTTGAGGGAGGTAATAAACTGAATACGTTGCACAGAACGTTGAACTAAATTACCCAGTGATGGATAATATGTATAAATTATACTATATATAAACACTGTATGTCTTACTGTATGTAAATTATGGTAACTAAATATATGGTACCTACTTTCTCAACCTACATTTGTTGTTCTGAATCTTATTACTGTCAACTATAAACAGTAGACTTAAAATATGTTGTTCATGATGACCAAATGTAATCCAAATGCTAGGAGAAAATGAAAATTACAGCATAATTTAGCAGCTGCATGAGATGCAATTTCTCTAGATAAAAAACCAAGTTAAGAATATGCTAAATAAACCCACAGTTTAACTAACCATGAAAACAAAGCTAATATTTTGGCATATTTTCTGGGATACATCAAGTATTTGTTAAAAACTACAATTTCCATAGTGATATACTAATAGACCTGCAGTGTATCTTCCACCTTAATTCTGTTAGTGACTAAATAAAATAAGACCACAGATGTGTATAATACACAAATCTCTCCAGAGTCTTGGAAAATACTCCTGTCTTCAAAACTTCACAAAAACTATTCCAGTTACCAGATATAAAATATATACCCATTTTTAATGTGATGATAGCAAAGAGACATGGAAAACAGCTTCATAACTTAAGATCATCTGAAAACCATGAATCAGCTCTGCCTTTCAGAGTAAAGAAGAAAATTTATTTGCCAGGATGTTAATTACCTGAAGAGGCTAGCTAAACAAAATGGCTTCCACAATGTTGTAGGTAGTTGGGTGGAAGGATACAGAAGCCATATAGTACAAACATGATTTAATGACAATAGAAAAGGATTACTATAAAACTTATTAACAATAAATCACGTATTTATTTAAACCTTACTATATTTGTTAGACATGCTATGCTTTTTTGCTTTGGTAATGATACCATTCACACTGCTACAACAGATAACAGGAAATAAGATCAACCTATATTGGCTACATATGAAGCAAATATTTGCAAAATGTAAATTATCTCAGAATTTTATCAGTGAAAACACTACCTTTTGTCAAATTAATAGGTTTGGCCTTTCCAAATGGAACTTTCCCTCACTGACAACAATGGTGTTTATTACATAGCCTTTTAGAATCTAAAAAATGGCCTAATCAAGAATAAGAACATTTTCTATATTCTGACTGCAGTGCTGAGACAGTAGTAAGAATAATAAAAATGAAAAGAAAGATTTCCAGTGTTACCATATGGCATTTCAACTGCCTACTATATCCTGTTAACTATTTCACAACAGCCGATCTTCTCCTACAAATGTGTCACAGAGCAGTCAAAGTGATTCACAGTATTGCTATGGAATTACTGTATACATACATAAAAATTGCTGCAGCCCCCCCCCCAATAAATGCCCATCAGATGAAGCCATCAAGCACAACATACATATAGGACAGCAAAGATCAGAGAATCTCAAATGTTGCTACTCCAAAGTCACGTGCGTAACTTGGTATAATCCAGCAAACACTAGGAATAGCTAATTACCACTGTGGAACTGAAGTACATTTTTAAATGCTTAAATTCACTGATTTCACAGGAATTTGGGCTCACTGAAATATCTCTGGATTGCATCCGCTGGTATATCTAATTGCAGAAAAAGCTTGTAATTGCAATAGGCTTCTTTTTGTATATTTAAATAGTGTAAGCATATTCCATACTCACAATTTATACCGAATATTCCTTGTTTAAAGATTAATGGAACTAACACCTCATTTGGGGTTCTGTCTGTGAAAACAGGCTATAAATATGAAAACACAGTAGTTGAGTATTATGCAAATGATGAGGGCGCTATCTAACTCCAAAGCCATCAATTCCTCATTATGGAATATGCACAAATCTCTCTTTTTAAAATAAACAATAGAAATAAAAATGAACTAAACAGAAAATGTGTCTTTCACCAATAGTTTATTTTTATTTTAGGCAAGCTGATACTGAGTTTCTGGAACTTGCGGCAAAAGAATAAAATAAAATAAAATAAGCTGTTAATTGTGTTTAAATATGGTATAGACAACTGCTGTAGGTCTATAAACGGTTATATAGCAAGGATGTTGGCGCCCAGTCATGTAACAGGAATGGAAAAAATAATTTAATGTGCAAAAAGTGTACGGCGGTTATATCTACCACACAAGGATAACTACTGCTGTACAAAATTACCCAAACCATTCTAATACATATAAATAAAGCAATAATTTGTTTCCTATTTAACCACATAGGCTCTAAATGTTAAAATATCTTCACTTCAGGGCTTTTATAGTACATGCATTCTAGATAAAAAATTATAGTTAGACATTCACAATATAAAGACAAAGAACACCACAATCAGCCAAGAAGATTTTTAAAAAAACACAACCAGAACCACTAATAAAGATAATTTTCCATGCTGACAGTGCACATTTCATCCATAAGTCTGAAGAGACAAATGCTACCACAGCTGGGGGTTATTCTGCCAAATGGCTTCCAACAGTGACCATAGAGATGGGAGTTGGGAGGGGTTTTATATATAACATACATACACATGGATGTGTCCCTGCAGGTGGACAAAAATACCTAATGGAAAGCAACCCAAAATTCAAAGCGTCTCTTAACTGTTCATCTGATAAACTTAGTCACACACAGGCTATTTTTAAAAAAATTGTGGAAAATACTAAGAAATCAAGTGGGAACTTAAGTACAGCGATTTGTGGGCTGCCTGCAGAGATAAAAACTAAAAATAAAAAATGAATGACTCAGATATATTAATACAGATCTACCTAGAGAGGGGAGGAGGGAATTATTGTAAATTTACTGGGGGGGGGGTGTCTTTTCCTCCCCTTAAATCCATCGTGAAAGAAAATGAGACAAGATTATAAATAAGAGGCCAAGTTATTGCACACCATGGGATTCTTAATCTGGCTACCTGTGGTTCCCCCCCCCCGGTTAAAGCCTTTTCCAGTACTGGCAGGGGAGGGAGGGGTAGGGGAAAAAAGAAAGAAAAGCAGAATTGTGTTTATACGTCAGTTTTCCAAATGATCAAACAGCGTGAAACAACTACACTGGAAACAGGATTTTTTTTTTTAAACAAGCCTCTGACTTCTGAAATGTTATTGATTATTACCTGCGCATCTCGTTTCCTGAATTCCAGGGTTTTATTGTCGTGCTCTGTCATGGCAGCCCGAAGCTGTTTTTCTAGTTTTTCAATTTCCCGTTCATGGTCTTGGACCAGGCAATCCTTTTCTGTGTTATGCTGTTGGAATAGGTGCGTCTTCTCCTGTTCATGCTCCAGCTTCAGCTCTACTATCTGATTGGACAATGAGGAGTACAGTTCATCAATAGAACATCCCTGTCGTCATGACAACTCATCTTACAGCTTATTCCCCCCCTACAAATTCATCAATTAAGCTATTTTTAATTTATTTTTTACATCATTTTTACCTCAGCTTTTCTTCTAAAAATTACACAAGTTTACCTTTGCCTTGGTGGAAAAAATCTTCCATGCAATTTATTTCCATATGCGTGACAACTAAGAAAATCCGGTAATCTTTACACTCAGAATACTCGTTCGTATATCAGAACGTATTTAAAAAATGCATTGTCACATTCTGTGTACATTCCAAATGATCCTGCTGTTGCTCTCCAGCAATGGTACAGATTAGAAATGGTTAAATCAGTCTTCTCTCCTCTTCACGCATGTACACACACAAATGCAACAGATTTATCATGATTCTTCCAAAATAAAAATTCATATCTAGGCAACTTGTGCATATACTCCTTTCCTTAACATTTTTTTTAAAAAGGTCTATTATTTCATTGTCAGCCATGGTACAACATAAACAGATGTATGTTTTCAGAAGAGCACCTGCTGTGTTGCAAGCTTGCACCATGGTTTCATAAGAAGCGTTCTATTCTCAGGATCCTTTCCCAGTCCACACCCCACTGGATACGATGACCTTGGCCAGCCTTAGCCTCTCCCTGCTAGACTGAATGGCAGCCTGAGACCAAGGGCCTGGTTGCCGCAGCTTTGATACTAATCCTCCCAGACTGCGCACAATGGCACCCTACCTGGCCTGCAAACTATAGCCAGCTAGGCTGCCTTTGAAGCAGGTGATGAATAGGGGACTGCAGGAAGCCAGCTTTCCTAGTGAACTCCAGGCCACACAGCTGCTAAGAACAGTCACTTGGATTTTTCTTCAGTTTTGGTGGATTTCAAGAGAAGGGAAAAAAAACGCCGTTATTGAGAATATGTTGGTTGTATCCAGCGTGAGAATCGCTCTTCTTCAAAAAAGAGAAAGCTAACAGTAGGAGTCTGCTCAAAATCGATCTTGTTTGTGTGGAGAAAGTGGGCAGGCACCTTATCTTAAAGCGATAGCATTCTTTTTTTTCTTTAAATGCATTTTCTATCTTCAGCAGCTGTTACATAGTGTTTGTTACATTTTGTTCTAAATCTGTCTCTGCAAATGTCTATTGTGCATTTTCAGTATTTTTATTAAAGCTTGTTTTCCATCCTGGAACAAAGTAGGGATGAAAAATTTATTCCCACAGCAAGGCAGTGGAGGCTCAGAAGGAACACATTTGTGTAAAACATTCTGACATAATTTAATAAAAATGAAGCATCATGCCTGTAACACTAAAGATACACTCAGCATTATTAATCATTATTAATACTTCATCTGGAATTAAGCGAAGAAGTAAAAATCAGCATGTGGAAAACTGTCTACTAACTCTGCCTCACACATACAAACTGGATATCACACTTTGTATGTTTTTACCTTCTAGGCCTGAAACCACTTATATGGAAGGGATGTGCTTCCACATAATCAGCTACACAGACCAGGACAAGCACTCCCTGTCCTTATCCTTTAAAAAATCCAACCACTAACAAAATATCTGAACATAAAAAGATTGAAAACTGAAATTATATCTCCAACTTTTGTGTAGTAAAGATCTTAAGTCAAACAAGTATAACAATTATCAGCATTAAAATAAGCAATAAAACAAGCAAAGACCCTCCCCTCCCCCATTTATTCTTGATTATTTAGTTGTCCTACTCTTTTTAGTCCCCCCAAGCTCTTTAAACCTGTTGCAGAAATGTATGACCTAGCCTGGATTGTGCATTAATAAAACAACCTGGGAAGAATCAAGGCACTTCCAAGTTTAGATAACTGTAGTTTGCTGATCTTGTCTTTACAGTGCTTGTAAGCTTGTCCTCTTTATGAGTAGTAAAATGAGTAGCATTTGTGTGATATATGCAGAGGACAGAAGGTCCATATGCTGCAGAAATCCGGGGAAATCTTCTAAGGGAATTTCACACTTAGAACTGAATTATGTGTAAAGCAGAAAACCAAGGTGTGGTCCCTGGTGTGGACTCTGAACCTTCCCTAATGACACACAAGCCTCATTTACACACAAAAGAAAATCAGACAGTAGACTAAGTGGTAAAATGGATTTCAGCAGACCAGAGGTGAATGGTCCCATATTTGAATACTCTCGTGTGTTTAAAATCTCTGTGTAAAAAGAAAACCAGCAAAGCAACCACAAATAGGGGATAGTACCTTCCTCATCGAGCTAATTTTCTGTCTGCAGAGAATGAATGCAAAAGAGCATTTAAAATTGGAGTCTGAATTGCCACAGACTATTGTACTGTTTTAACATGTTACCACTAGACTTGTTTACTTAGAAAATGTATGTTCTGCCTCTCAAAAAACTTTAATGAGGCTGCTTACAAGATAAAAATGTTACAACAATGAAATCCTAAAAATAAATAAATAAAACAATTAGCAGCATTAAAATAAGCAATAGAACAAGCAAAGAGCCTCCTAGGGAAATAAAAACAGCATATACAACAGCATGAACATAACACATTAATAGAAACAGTTTTAACCAAAACCAATCATTTCCCCTTTCCAATAGAACATAAGACCATAAGAGAAGCCAATGTTGGATCAGGCCAATGGCCCATCCAGTCCCACACTCTGTGACACAGTGGCCAAAAATACTAGGTGCCACCAGGAGGTCCACCAGTGGGGCCAGGATACTAGAAGCCCTCTCACTGTTGCCCCCCAAGCCCCTCCCACACCCCACTGCTAACTCAGAAGCACCAAATGATGATGATGATGAAGATGATGATGAAGATGATGATGATGATGGAGGAGGAATGTTCCTAGTGTCCTCTCAGCTATACCTCTACCTGTTCCTCCTTGCTTATATATATGCACTCCCACATCTCCTTTGCCTGCAAACAATAGGCATGCAGAGTCACTGCTGTACTCTTAAGCACTTTCTTGTAACTTAGAAAGATCAAACTAGTATGTGGGGTTGATGCTAAGGAATGTTCAAACTATTGCACAATTGCACTCATTCATATGCTAGTAAGGTTATGATCAAGATCCTACAAGTTAGACTTCAGCAGTACATGGATAGAGAACTACCATAAGTACACGCTGGGTTTTGAAGAGGTAGAGGAACTAGAGATCAAATTGCCAACATTCACTGGATTATGGAGAAAGCAAGGGAGTACCAGAAAAACATCTACTTCTGCTCATTGACTGTGCTGAAGCCTATGAATGTGTGGACCACAACAAACTGTGGCAAGTCCTTAAAGAGATGGGAGTACCAGACCACCTGCTTCCTGAGAAACCTGTATAAGGGTGAAGAAGTGACAGTTAGAACCCAAGATGGAACAACTGATTGGTTTAGAATAGGAAAAGGAGTACAGCAAGGATGTGTATTGTCACCCTGTTTATTTAATTTATATGCAGAGTACATCATGTGAAATGCCAGCCTGAATGAATCATAAACTGGAATTAAGATTGCCAGGAAAAGATCAACAACCTCAGATATACAGACGATACCGCTCTAATGGCAGATCACAAGATTGCACCACTTCCAGAGGGTGAAAAACTTTACAGAGGCAAAGCTGGAAGCCATATATTAATTGGGAAATCACCTTCCCCTGAAAAACCTTAATTGCCACAGGGATATAAGAAGCCCCTTTTGTAAAAAAAAGAACCTCAAGATGGCTGAGTACATTCTATGGGCATTCTCAGTAATATGCATGGCTTGAGCTCTCCACAACCCATTAAGTACTGAAGACTATACCTAAGTATATAAAAGTTTGTACCTGTTCAATATCATGTCTCTCAGTTTGCAATCTGTCTTTCATGCCTTTTGGTCAAGATGAGAGTTATAGGGTTTTTTTAAATAATTTATCACACTCCTCTTGGCAATATACAGTTAATTCCCGAAGTGCTCTCCTAAGGCCCACTTATGAGTGAGACAAGATTACTGTATCATCCATGTATAATAAGGGAGGAATTGCTCTGTCTGCTAATTTTGGAGGATGAAAACCTGAATTTGCTAAAAACTGTACCACGGAAATTAAAAAGTAGTGGTCCCCAAATGCTTCCCTGTTTCACTCCTTTTGCAAGTGGGACACTAGTAGATAAATGGTCCTGTAGACTGTATCTTACCCTCAGGAAATTACTTTCATGCAGCATGCAAATGAGTGTATAAAGTCTTCCGTCTTTTGTGGCGTTCTCAAGCTTTGCCCATAGCCTGTGTCTGGGAATACTGTCAAATGTAGCTTTAAAATCAACAAATACCTCATGTGGCTTAGAAATTTATTTCTCTGCTAAATGGTGCAATATCAAGCACTGATCTATGGTTGAGCAAGCAACTCTGAAACCTACCTGTTCCTCCATTACTGTAGTTTCCAATATAAGTGTCTAGAATAAAGCTTGCTAACCACATTAAGAAGGCTAACTGGGGTTAGTTTTAAAGGTATATCCTTTCTCCTTTTTTGTATTTTGGGACAATAATAGCCTGGACCCAAACACCAGGGATCTGGGCTGACTGGTCATTATGTGTGAAAAGTGCAGCCAGCACTGCGGCCCAACAGTCAATATTTAATGTAATCACTCCTGGAGAGATCATGTCACTCTGTGGAGCTTTTCATGGTTTAAATTGGGTTATTCGTCTTTGAAATTTTGCTATTGTTACCGAGGCTAGGAAGGTAGGTTTCCTAGTTGACAAATCTGGAAGTGTGTCAGAATCTGTTTTTGCCGAGTAGAGAGCATGGAAGTGAGTTTCCCAGCTGCTCAGTAATATACTGCAATACATTTTTGGAGTTCAGCTGTTATTGGGCTCCAGAAGAGTAGAGGGTTATTTGATTTGAAGGCTTGGATCTACCAGGACCAAGTATCCCTTAGTGCCATTTTCTTTTTCTCTTTTAAGAGTTTTTTGTATTTCTGCTTTTGGGTTCTCAGTGTTGGAATACGCATTACTCAGTCTGTAAGATGATACTGTTAAAGTGCTGCACTCAATTTGCCAGCAAATTGGAAAACGCAACAGTGGCCACAGAATTGGAAAAGGTCAGTTTACATTCCAATCCCAAAGAAGGGCAATGTCTAGGAATGTTCAAGCTATTGCACAATTGCACTCCTAGCAAAGCATGCTAAAGATCCTACAAGCTAGGCTTCAGCAGTACGTGGATAGAGAACTGCCAGAAGTACAAGCTGGGTTTCAAAGAGCTAGAGATCAAACTGCCAACATTTTCTAGATTATGGAGAAAGCAAGAGAGTACCAGAAAAAGATCTACTTCTGCTTCATTGACTATGCTAAAGCCTTTGATTGTGTGATCACAACAAACTATGGCAGGTCCTTAAAGAGATGGAAGTACCAGATCACCTCATGTGTCTCCTGAGAAATCTGTATAAGGGTCAAGAAGCGACAGTTAGAACTGGATATTAAACAACTGATTGGTTTAGCATAGGAAAAGGACTATGACAAGAATGTATATTGTCACCTTGCTTATTTAATTTATATGCAGAGTGCATCATGCAAAATGCTGGCCTGGATGAATCACAAGCCGGAATTAAGATTGCTGGGGAAAAGATCAACAACCTCAGATATGCAGACAATACCACTCTAACGGCAGAAAGTGAAGAGGACCTAAAGAGCCTCTTTCTCACGGTGAAAGAGGAGAGCACAATAGTTGGCTTGAAACACAATATCAAAAAAACAAAGATCATGGCATCCAGCCCCATCACTCCTTGGCAAATAGAAGGGGAAGTCATGGAAGTAGTGACAGACCTCACGTTCCAGGGATCCAAGATCACTGCAGACGGTGACTGCAGCCATGAAATTAAGAGATGCTTGCTCCTTGGCAGGAAAGCAATGGTAAACCTAAACAACATGATAAAAAGTAGAGACATCACCCTGCCAACGAAAGTCCGGATGGTCAAAGCAATGGTATTCCCAGTAGTAATGTATGGCAGCGAGAGTTGGACTATAACTTATTTATTTATTTACATTTATTTCAATTATTTCAATTTATACTCCCACCCTCCTCGCAAGCAAGCTCAGGGTGGCTTATACTCATTGGTATAAGGAAGGCCGAGCGCCAAATAGATTCTTTTGAACTGTGGTGCTGGAGAAGACTCTTGAGAGTCCCTTGGACTGCAAGGAAATCAAATCAGTCAATCCTAAAAGAAATCAACCCTGACTATTCCCTGGAAGGCCAGATACTGAAACTGAAGCTCAAATACTTTGGCCACCAAATGAGAAGGGAGCACTCACTGGAGAAGACCCTGATGCTGGGAAAGATTGAAGGTCAAAGAAGAAGGGGACGGCAAAGAATGAGATGGTTAGACAGTGTCACCGATCCAATGAACATGAAATTGAGCAAACTTCAGAGGACGGCGGAAGACAGGAGGGCCTGGCGTAATCTGGTTCATGGGGTCGCAAGGAGTCGGACTTGACTGTGCTACTGAACAACAACAACAACAACTGATGAAATCAAGCCATTAGATTATTTTTTGGCTACCAGACATTCTAAGACAAATATGGGTTTTGATTTGAATTTTGTAGATGTCAGGGCTGTACACGAAAGAAACCTTTTTGATAATAGTTCTGACCATCCAAGAGTTAAACATAAGTAAGATTGTATTGCCACCTCAGCTGTGCTAGCAGTAGTCACATCATTAAGAAGTTGAAATGCTTTATCTTAGACGAAATATTCTTTGTGTTGCTGATTTATTTTTCCAGGCCATACAATTCTTCTATAGCTTAAGTCAGGATCTAAGTCAACATGAAATTTCTCTGACATATGTGCTAATTGATTCTGAATATTTATATCCATGATGACTGCCAGGTGGTCACTATCTTGGCATGCCCTGACTTCCAAGTGCTTTTTGTAGTTCGACAGGTTACATGATGTCAGAACAAAACTGCTCCTCACTCCAACCAATATGTGTATGCTCAAGGAATGTCCCTCAAGGTTGCTCTGTTAAGAATTAAGATATCAACAAAAGCTTATCTAAGTATTCCTCAAATTTACTCCAAGCTTTATTTACCTTTAATCCAGTACCATGGGAAAGTAGGTAAACATTCACAACCAAAAAGCTATAATGACCAGATTTAATGACATTTGCCTGGGCCCAATGTCACTTGTCATATGCTGCTTTGTAGACACAAGAACAGCCAAATCTCTCTTACCTCTGCCTTTCCCTTTCCCAGGTACAACTGGAAGACTGACTATGAGAAACCCATCAACAAGGAGTGGTTCTTGACACCAAGTCTCTTGTAGATAGATAATACTGTGCTGAGTTAGAAAAAGAGTGAAGGACAGGCCTGCTGTCTTAGATAGGCTGCAGTGCTCGATGTTAGGAATTTAATCATCCTTTGGAACGTCCATCCAAAGGGATCGCAGAAGGAGCTTTCATTAGTGGTTGATTAAAAGCTTCTTCCATAACAGTAGTTCATAAACTTTCCACCTGAAGAGCAGATTGCTCCATGTTTGGGTGGATATAAGAGTCTGGAAGTGGCTGTTGTGGCATAACCATCTTATGGTCACTTGTTGCTGCTGCAATGAGCAATTCCCACCATCTCCTCTCTTCCACGGAACACTAAATTTGGCCAAGCTGAAAGGTTTCTTTTAAAGCACCAATTATTGTTCCAGGGCTTTCAAGGTTTTGTTGTTGCACTACACATTTGGGCTTATTTGGCTACATTTTTGAAGATCTACAGCTCATTGCCCTCTGTTAAAGCTGGGATTAAGTATAAAAGCATCTTGAGTTTGAATCAGAATATTGTCATTTTCTAGGGGGACTTTATCTAAATATGTTTTCCAATGAACTCTTTAGGTCATTCAAAGTGGAACCCATATTTATGCATTCCCCAGTCAGTGAAGCTGTTAACAAGTTAGAGGTCTGTACATCCAAAACTGGATTGTACTGTATTCCAGCAGCTGTTTGCAGTTTTGGCCTTGCTCTAACAGCAGTTATGCCTCTTTTTAAACATTTTTTGCTAATAAATGCATCCACTTGCTAATTTCTGATAAAAGAGGAAGAGAAAAACTGATGTTCTTCGAGTGGTTATCTGTGCAGTACCATGCATGGGTTGTGCACCTGCACATGACCTTGATCGGAGAATGTTCCAGAGCTTGCCTCAGAAGTCTTTTTGGCGGGCTCTCTTCCCGCCCTGGGGAGCAGACATGCACAGTGCATGCATGAGCAGGGGAGAGAGCCGCCTCCCACTCAGTTCCTTCAACCACTACCAACAAGTCCCACCAACAAAGGTAAGTGATCAGGAGATGCCAGCAGTGGGGAAGGCTGGGTGGGATTGTGGTACTGCACAGATGACCACTCGAAGATCATCAGTTACAGGTAAGCAACCTGTTTATCTTCTTTGTGGTCTCTGTGCAGTCCCACACATGGGTGATTAACGAGCTGAACCAGATGGAGGAGGGAGCTAGCAGCCAAAAGAAATAATAAACAAGTTATGACATAAGAATATCATTTGCACATACAGGTCCTACCTGTTGAAGCAGAAGACTCATGCAAAGAGAGATCTCAGCACCACCTGGCCAAAAGAAGCATCCCGCTGAGCTCGAACGTCTAGCGCATAGTGGGGCATGAAGGTTGAGGTGAAGGACCATGTGGCAGCAGCACAGACCTCTTCTAGCAGGACACCAGCCAGGAAGGCAGTGGAAGTCGATATCGCTCTCGTGGAGTGGGCGGCAATACAGGTAGGTATGGGCTGATGTGCCAGCTCATAGCAGAGGGCTATGGTGGAGGTCACCCATTTCAACAACCTCTCTGATGAAATCGCCTCACCCTTACATGGGGGCACATATGCCACAAAAAGCTGTTGAGACTTTTGAAAGGGCCGCATGCAAGAGAGGTAAAGGGAGAGAGCTCTCTTGACATCTAAGGAGTACAAGGCCTTTTGAAGAGCATCAACAGGGTTTGGAAAGAAAGTAGGTAGGACAGAAGATTGCGACAGATGAAAGGCAGAGACCACCTTAGGAAGGAAGGTTGGGTCTGGTCTGATGACAACCTTATCCTTGTGGAAGATAGTATATGGGGGATCTGCCCTGGAGGCAGCAAGTTCACCAACTCAGCGAGCCACAGTGATAGCAATTAAAAAGGCTGCTTCCAGAATAGGAGTCGAAGGTCTGTTGAAGCCATCAGTTTGAAAGGCTTAGCCATCAATTGAGTAAGGACCACAGATAGGCTCCAGGATGGCACCAGAGGTTTCCAAGGGGGACAAAGGTGGAGGATGCCCCATAAGAAGGACTTTGTGATGTGGTGGGAGAACACCGTAACACCCTGTATCAGGGAATGATACACCGAGATCGCAGCCAAGTGCACTTTCAGCAAAGAGTATGCAAGCCCAGAGTCCTTTAAGGATACTATATAAGAGAGAATATCAGGCAAAGATGAGTGATAAGGATCAAAGGAGCATTGCTCCGCATAAGTTACAAATCTGGTCCACTTTCGCCGATAAGTGTTGCAAGTGGATGGCTTTCTAACATTTAGCAGTACCTTGGAGACAACAGGGGGAAATTCTACTGCACAATCCTTTAAGTGGTAAGCTTGAGAAAGGTTGGGTCATGGTGGAGAACCCTGCCTCGATCCCAAGAGAGGAGATGGAGGAATTGATCCTGAGGCAGATGGAGGAATTGACCCTCAGAGAGGTGCAGCAGGTGAGGGAAGCATTGCTGACAAGACCACCAGGGAGTGATCAGGATTCAAGAAGTTGCATCTGCTACAATCTTCTTGAGAACCCTCGAAATAAGAGGGAACAGAGGGAAGAGGTAAAATGGTTTTGGTCCATCAGTGAAGGAATGCATCCATGAGGGACGTGGATGACAGTCGACCTTGAGTGAAAAACAGAGGACATTGAGCATTCTCCGGCGTTACGAACCCATCTATCATTGGGTAACCAAACCTACAGAAGACAGGACAAAGATACCGAGGAGAGACCATTCACTCTCCCATATAGGGGCACAACTGAGGACATCGGCATCGACATTCTGAACACCTGGTATGTGTAAGACAGATATCGAGATGGAGTGTTAAAGGCACCAGTTTCAAAGATTGATGGCTGCACGACAGAGTCAAAGAGAGGCAGTGCTGCCCTGCTTGTCTATGTAAAAGACCATGGTAATTTTGTCCAAGGTGACTAGAACAACCTTGCCAGTCAGCACTGGGAGAAAACAAACTAGGGCCCGATGAACCACTTGAAGTTCTAGGGCATTGATATGGAGAGTCCTCTCTGGAGGCATCCAAGCCCCGCTTGCCAACAGAGACCCACATTGGGCTCCCCAACCCTGAAGGGAGACATCTGTCAATAGGTAGATCTCTGGAGGTGGATGTTGAAAGGGCATGCCAGACAGGAGATGCTGCAGGAGCAACCACCAAGTCAGAGTGGAAAGGATTTGTGGAGGGATGGAGAGAACTGCATGCCATGGAAGTCGATGGGGATCGAAATTCCTCAGGAGCCAAAGTTGAAGAGGACGCATCCAAACCCTGGTGTATCAGAACACACAAACTGTGGATGCAAAGTGCCCGAGGAGCCTCATGATCTATCAAGCAGACTGTTACAGGTGTCGAGTGAAGGTGGACACAAGCGACATCATGTCCTCAGCTCTGGAGCCTGGGAGGAAAGCTGTCGCAAATGGTGTCAAGGCAAGCTCCCAGGAATTGTAGAACCTGAACAGGTTGAAGAGCAGACTTTGCCAAATTCACACAAAATCCCAAGTTGTGAGGGTAAGGAGGACATTCTCCTCGAGCTGGGATTTTGTCAAGGCTACCAGAAGCCAGTCATCGATGTAAGGATAAAGGGGAATCTCTCAACAATGGAGTTCCCCGGCCAAGACCACCATCATCTTCGTGAATACGTGAGGAGCCGTGCAGAGGCCGAATGGTAGAATTCTGTATTGGTAATGAGTGGCTCCGATGGCAAAACGGATAAAACGTAGATGTTGAGGCCGAATGGTAAAATGGAAATAGGCATCTTGAAGGTCTATTGATGCTAGCCACCCTGTTTTTGGAAAGAGGGGAAGATTTGATTGGAGAGTGACCGTGTAAAATTTTTGGCAGTGAACAAATTGATTGAGCTCTCGAAGGTTCATAATAGCCCAAACACCCCCATCCCTTTTAGGGATCGTGAAGTACTTGGAGTAGAAGCCTAGAGTTTGTTGCACCTCCGGCATGACTTTGATGGCCCCCTTTTCGAGTAACATAGCTACTTCTAGGCAAAGAGATGAAGTCAGTGGCACGATGACGAAGAGATGGAAGGTCAGGGGTGAAATGAACTCTATGGTGTACCAGACCCATACAATGGTTAGGATTCAAGAATCGGTGGTAATATCTTCCCAAGTTGGAAGAAAGGGGAAGAGTCAGGTTCCCACAGGAGGGGTGAAAGAAGGTGGTGGTGTCAGGCGATGGAGACGGACAAACAGACTGTTTTGGTTGTTGAGGTTTCTTAGATGCTTGAGGCTCAGACCTTTGAGAGAGCTGACGGGAATCGGAAGATCTACCATTGGGAAGTGACAGCAGGGGAAGGCTGGCGTTTATTGTAGTAGGGCTTCCATTGCTGATATTGAGGACATTGCAGAGTCAAGGTGGAAACACCTAGATTTCTAGCCTTCCTACTATCATCAGCTTTCAAGGTTTCATCGGTGGTGGCATGGAAAAGGCCTTCGCCATCAAAAGGTAAGTCCTTGATCTTAAATTTTATATCTGGCTGGAGAGACGTGTTTCTTAGCCATGCATGCTGGCAGAGGGCATTAGACGAGGCCAGAACCTTGGAGGAACAAGTGACGGCATGCCTAATGGAGTTAATCTGTTGTTTAGAAATAGTACATATCTCAGATAGTGCAGCTGAAAGTGTGGTCCTGCAGTCTTCTGGCACCGCATCAAGGACTGGGAGAACAGCAGAAGAAACACTGAAGGCGTAAGCCGAGGGGTAGGATAAATAAGTATCGATCCGAATATTCACAGCAGCCACTTAGCTATAGAGTCGATTTTGCGACCCTCCCAGTCCAGAGGGACAGACTGTCTAGGCTGCTTCAACTTTGAAGAGGAATTAATTATCATCGAGTTTGGGGAAGGATGATTGAATAGAAATTTCCCTGAGGACTCCTGGATTTTATAGATGGTGTCGTATCTCTTAGATAACGGGAGCATCAAGGCAGTACGGTCCCAGGACTCTTTCAGAGCTGAAAGGTGAACCGGGAGTAGAGGTAAGATCGTTGATGGAGGCAAATCAGCCTGAACTAACTTGTGAACGACATCTGTAACAGAATCTGTGGTCCTCTGTACTTGAAGGGCAGTGGCCGTCCTAGTTATGAGCTCCAAGTAAGCTTTCGGACCTTCAGTAGGCAAAAGAGAACCTGCATGAGGACCACCACCTTCGATCAAGATGACATCAGGGTCCAGGTCACTGGAAATGGAGCGATCAGAGACCAAATCCGGAGATGGTGACTGAATTTGTTGGGACACATCTGCCAGCAGTTTGACATCCATCGGAGGACAGTACCAAGGTTCTGATGGAGAACACTTTGGGGCGTCTGCCAACATCAACGCATCAGGGAGTTGTTTGAGCATCAAAGAGTGCACTGAGGCTTTGGAAAAGGAACGTCTACTTTGTGACCTGGACAGGTGTTGGGGACGGCAACCAGCTTCCCGTGATGTTCTATAAGGGTCCCAACAAGGAGTCAGAGATCTCTAGTAGGAGAGATGCCCATAGGACCTGCGATACCTCAGGTCTGGGGACCAAGATCTGTAATCATATCCCGATGGAGATATGGACAGAGGTCTATGGTAGTCAAATGCCCAGTGATTGAGGTGATCGAGATTGACTTGTCATAAAATGCTCCCTATCATCCAAAGGATGAATAGGCAAGTGGGAGTCAAGAGATGCAGATCAGCATCTAGAAGGCCTGGAAGAGTCATGATGAGAGCAAGAGGACTTCATAATTGGTGATTTTGCATGCTGAGCTGGTGTAAGCTGGTCTGCTGGAGACAACAGAGCCAGTGTGGAACCCCGAGCGTGGGGTTTCGATTCTTGTGCAGTCAGTATCGAGGCATTCATAGGTGTCGACGTTGATAGGCCCGAAATAACTAACAACTCGATCTGAGGAACGGTGCCCAATGTTGACGGTTTTGACTTCTGTGCTGAAGAGTATCGATGCATTTTTTTGATTTATGCTTTTTCAAGGCTTTCTCAGCATCTCCCTGGGAGAAGGTCTTCTGGGGCACAGAAGAGGACTGCGAGGCCGCTGAGGACATTGCCAGACAAAGCGCAGCTTCCAAAAGCACAGTTTTTAAATGCGCTGCTCTATTACAACGGACTTGTTTAGTGAACTTGGCACAGTGGGGACAGGAATCTACACGGTGAAGCTCCTCCAAACAAATCAAACAAAGGTCGTGGCCATTGTTAGAAGGCAATTTTGCTGGGCACTGGTGACACTTTTTGAAAAATAGCATGCAGCCCATACAAGCACCATCCCTAGTAAGGGGGGGGGGGCAGGAGCGGAAATCTGACAGAAAAGATATCGTTCTTTTTTTTTTTTTTTTTTGGAAAAAGAAATGGAAAAAGCAGAAGAGCTGTGCTATCTTGGCTGGCTGCCACAGAGACCACACACTGGAGGCTTGTAAGCACAGTCCAGAATCAAGGTCAGTCGCAGAGCTGAGAGTCAAAGAGCAAGGAATTCAAGTCAAGGTTGCAGTTGCAAGGACAAGGAGTGACTGTTACACATATACAGGAGCAGGTCTGAATGAGCAAAGTTGCTGCCGCTTTGAACCAGGTGCACAGAGTGCTTTCGAGCAGGTCCTTCCTTCCCTGGAGTTGAGTCTGCAAAGACTTTCAGCTCTTCCCTCTGCAGGAGCTGAATTCTGGCACTCCTTCGCTCCTGCATAGTCAGCCTCTGGTGTGCCCTACATCTGGGGCACTCAGGAAAACTGGGCAGGGAGTCTGGCCTTGGGGTGTCTGCAACTGGGGGTGCTGGGCCAGGCTCATCATCAGCCTCTCCTTCTGACTGCACCTCCTGTACAGCTGCTGGGGACTCTTCCTCCTCAAGTACTGAGGGTTCTTCTTCTGGGCAGACTCCAGAGGAGGCTGGGTTGCTCCCTGCCTCTCCCTCATCTGAGGAGTAGTCAGCCTTGGCAGACCTAGTACCCATGACAAGAACAAAGAATAACTCAGCTGAGGCAACTTGAAGGGTGACGCTGGAGAGGTGTGAACGCAAGGGCGATTGAAGAAGCACTGAGTGGGAGGTGGCTCTCTCCCCCACTCCAGGCATGCGCAGTGCATGTCTGCTCCCTAGGGTGGGAAGAGAGCCCATCAAAAATACTTCTGAGGCAAGTTCTGGAACATTCCCCGGTCAAGGTCATGAGCAGGCGCCCAACCCATGTGTGGGACTGCATAGAGACCATGAAGAAGATCAGGGTTCACTTACCTGTAAGGGACATGGCCTCTAGGCTAACTCTGCCTAATAGTGGACAGCATTTGAGAGGAAGCTCTCTTCCCTCTACTAGGTCCCAACAAACACTAATAATGCCTTATCTTAAAAGAGCTTCATCATCCACTTCAGGTAGAATAATAATGCCCTCCTAACATCTAGAGAATGTAACCTTCTCTCAGTCTCTCAACTTGGTGCAAGGAAAAATACAGGTAGAATAATCCCCTGTGACAGGTGGGACTTTGATACAACCGTAGGTAGAAAGCTAAGACTTGGGTGAAGTATAACCTATTCTGGAAAAAACTTCAAAAATGGGTGTTCAGTCCATAGTGTTGCTAGTTCACATACCCATCTAGCAGATGTGACAGCTATCAGGAAACAAACTTTCATAGATAGGCCAATGGACAAGTAGGCCAATGGACAAGTTGCTGAAGGTTCAAAAGTCATGTCCACCAACTGTGTTAACACCAAGGACAGGGACCATTCAGGAATCACAGGGTCCCTTGCCACACAGAGATTATACAAACCCTTGAGAAATCTTTTTGTCAAATGATGGGGAAACATCAACTTCCATTCTACCCCAACATGAAAGCAAGAAATTGCTGCTAAGTACACCTTTAATGAAGAGAAACCCAAACCTTTATTCTTCACCCACTGTACTAAAAAAACCAGAAGTGGGGCCATTTAAGGAGAAATGCCTCTCTCCCACACCAAAGAGTAAACTGTCTCCACTTATAACCGTAAGATTTTCTGGTATTAAGTTTATGAGAATTCAACAAAACCTCATTAATCTCCTGGGAAAATTTCAGGTCCCTGTCCCAATTCTCCAAGCTGTAAGCTTGAGACGTTCTAAATCATGATGGAGTATGTTGCCCATGCTGATCAGGTCCCTGTATTTGGCAGGGGATCATATCAGCCCTGTTCAAGTTCCATAAGGCTCTGACACCAAATCTGGCAGGGCCAAAATGGAGCCACCAGAATAATCTCTGAGCCCTCTCATTTGGCTTTCCCCAATACCCAGATCAACAATGGAAACAAAGGGAACACATAAAACAGTTCCCCTACTCAGAGTCTTTGGAATGCATCCCTCAGTGCAGGAACAGAACTGCCTTGCCTTCGTGTTGTCCTGGGCAGCAAACAAATCTACCCCTGGGACATCACACTGGGTAAAATCAGGTTCCAGGTACACTGCTTTTAGAGGCTACTCGTGTGACTGGATTCCCTGCTCTGCTCGATCTGTTGGCCTCTACATTCAATTTCCTTGGAATATGGATTGCCTGAATAAATGCACTGAGTCTCAATGCAGTCTGCCAAATTGAGATGGCCTCTTGGAAGCCTTGAGATGGCCTCCCCAGCCCCAGTGCCACCCTGTTTGTTGATATAAAACATTGTGAATTTGTTGTCTGTCTGGAATAAAATTGAATGATTCCTCATAATATCCTGGAAACTGATAAGGGAATTAAAGATGGCTTGTATCTCTAGTAAATTAATATGACATACTCTCTTTGCTTGTGACCAGGTACCTTGCACGGACAAACCTTCACAATGTGCATGCGAAACTAGGTGTAAGGCATCTGTAGTAATTTTACTGAGGATGCTTTGGCTAAACCATCTTTGGAAGGCATTTTCTAGACCAGAAATTATCATCAGTGAAACATCATTTGACATGTGATCGCATCTTTGGAGGCCTCATTTATATTTTTATTCCGTGCCTAGTGGTTTCACATTGGAACAATTCTTTTCTGGATCATCTTGTATCTATGTTATATAATTGTATGATTGTATTGTACTATGATATAAGCCAATATGCTCCTCATTATGTTTGACTTCTGAAGAAGGCCTATACAGGCCGAAATGCATCAGGTCAAGTCCATTAGCACTTGTGTGCTAAATTTTGTCATTTTTACATAAGATGTGATTGGGCCCTTATAGGCTTTTTAATTCTTTGTTAATAAATGTATCTTTTCATATTATATAAATTAAGTTTTTATTGTTGGCCCTCTATTCTGTTTGACTTACCTTTTTAGGTTCTGGATCCCAGGTTTTAGTGTTAAGTCCCCCCCCCCCTTTTTTTTGTCCCTTCTTAGGACTTACATGTGGGCACATTATGTTCTTCCCCCAGGCAAAACAGACACAGATCATGCTCATCTCTTCGGGTCATTTTTGCACTACAGCAAGTGCATTTCTTAAATAAAGCTTTCTGAGTCATGCCAATACTCAGAAGCAATCCATAGAACACAACACAATTCCTCACCACTTTGGAGAAAGGAGACTCTCAAAGACCAACCTACTAATTTGGTGGCAAAAGAGAAACTAAGGGTACGGGCACTGCTGCTTAGGAGCACGTGGTCCCTGGGCGGGTACAAGTTCCTGACTCCAGTGCACAGCGCCCCTTGGAGAGCCAATTAGGTTTGAAACTGCAGTTCCTGAAGGAGCTCTCTCAGCCCTACCTACCTCACAGGGGTGTCTTGTTATGGGGAGGGGAAGGGAAAGGAGTCTTAAGGACAAAGTAGACCATGGAGGAGTTTACCTGTCTGAGCAACTCTGGGGCAAGTATTGTAGACTATTTTATTATCTCAGTTGGTTTGATTGATCCAGTAAACAATCTTGAAGTGAGAGAAACTATTGCTAGTAATCATATGCCCTTACTTCAATTAATACATTTGCCTAATGATTTTGGTGCCCAAAATCTGATACCCATTTGTCAAGATCACCCATAACAAACTGAGAGCAGTAAAATGGAGTTCTGAAAACTATACTTTGTGTAAAACCTTGGTGCTCTCAGATAAGTGCTGTATTCTTGAGCAAAATTACTATAGGATTTTGTGTGCATGATAGCTGCTGTAAACTAGAGCAAACTTTCTCCCACTTGTTGCCTGCCTACTCTGAACCAATCTATTCAGATAAGGCCCTGAAAATTACAAAAAATAGCCAGTTTAATGTTGAGTGTAGGTGTCTTTAAAAAGTTTGAGCTTCCACAATACAGGCATGATAGCTCTGCAATTACAATACAAGCTTTTCTTTTTTAGAAAAAAGCTTATGGACAAGCTATATGCAAGAGGAAAAAAGAAGCTTGCCTCACTAATTGGCAAAAGTTAATCAGATAAGCAAGAAATAATAGAAATCGGAGAGATCTGTTTTACATACTAGGAGCCCACTTTAATTTCGTATTTCCTCTCATATCTGGAAGGAACATTTTGCTAATATCTTTCCTAGTTCTTGTAGTAACTATGATTATCAGATTAATCGGAACCTAGCTGAACTACCAGAGTGGCCCCTGTTCGACCAGCTGAAATTAGTTTTCTAATTTCTCAGATGAAGAATTGGAAGGCCCCTGGTGTAGATTTAATTCCCCCAGAACTCTTCAAAGACAATATCTCATGGTGGAATGATATACTGGCAATTGTATTCTCTCAGATAAATGTAACAGGAGTTGTGCCACTCACTTGGAGATACTATATATATATATATATATATATATATATATATATATAAAAAATTCTGTTTCATATTGGCCATTTCCACCTCTCCCATTGGCTGTGCAGTGCACTCCATCAGCCATTGGCCCATCAACTGCCACTTAAGAGTACTCGTGTGCCATTGGCTGGGGGCTGGGTCTACTCCTCTCCCCTGCCCACTGCCAGCCTGGACACTCTTCTCTCACAGAATAAACTGCCAAATGGCTGTCTCTCCTGATAAAGACACTTCTGCTTGGCTCCTGTGGGACTAACTTTTCCCTCAGTGGCTGTTGCTAGGCAGAAAACACAAAGGCAAAGGCAGGGAGGCCCTTTCCAGGCCTCTGTGGGGAACTCATCGGGGCTGGTCTTGACTAGGGTTTGCCAGCTCCAGCTTGGGAAATTCCTGGATATTCTGTGGTGAAGTCTAAAGAAGCCAGAGTTTGTGGAGGGGAGAGGACTCAGCTGAATAAAATGCCACAGAGCCCACCCTCCAAAGCAGTTATTTTCTCCAGGTGGGGAGAGATCTGTTGTCTGGAGTTCAGTTGTGATACCCGGCGATCTTCAGGCTCCACCTGAAGGTTGACAACCCTAGGCATAACAGTTAGTGCTACAGAGCTATCTGTCATTTCCTTTATTCAGCTTGTTGTTGTTGTTCAGTCGCATAGTCGAGTCCAACTCTTTGCGACCCCATGGACCACATAATGCCAGGCCCTCCTGTCTTCCGTAGTGCTCTGGAGTTTGTCTAATTTCATGTTCGTTGCCTCGATAACACTGTCTAACCATCTCATCCTTAGATGTCCCCTTCTTCTTTGACCTTCAATCTTTCCCAGCATCAGGGTCTTCTCCAGTGAGTGCTCCCTTCTCATTTGGTGGCCAAAGTATTTGAGCTTCAGCTTCAGTATCTGGCCTTCCAGGGAACAGTCAGGGTTGATTTCTTTTAGGATTGACTGATTTGATTTCCTTGCAGTCCAAGGGACTGTCAAGAGTCTTCTCCAGCACCATAATTCAAAAGAATCTATTTTTCAGCCTTCCTTATAGTCCAACTCTCACAGCCATACAGTGCTACTGGGAATACCATTGCTTTGACCATACCGACTTTTGTTGGCAGGGTGCTGTCTCTACTTTTTATTATACTGTCTAGGTTTGCCATCGCTTTCCTCCCAAGGAGCAGGCGTCTTTTAATTTCATGGCTGCAGTCACCATCTACAGTGATCTTGGCTCAGTATATCCCAGCTGCCATCAAACTGTTTAACACCAAGGTGACCATGCAAAGGTTAAATAAGGCTGGTATCTGGAGTGACAATCTTTCAATTCAATCCTTATTAAATTCCTACATTCCATCTCTGGAATTCCAAATTGTGTAGTTTCGTGAAGCTCAGGTCTAGTTGAAGCCTTTTCCCCTTAAAGTTAAAATTTTACACTCTGACATCCAAGAGGGCAACCTTGGCTTAGTCCCACTGAGATAAGCCTGTTGAGCAACAACTACGGTTCCTCAATCTTTCATTGGACTTCCTCTTTCCAATTACCAGACAGAAAGCCATAAGAATGATCAAGAAACATCTGTTTAAGTACAATGATAATAGTACAATCTATAAAGCATACCATGTTTGTTCTACTGAATTTGTTGGTATTCTTCCACCTGGAGAGCTCCCCAATTACTACTCATATTTGACTGTTCCTCAATATAGGCATGCCTTTATGTTGGTGAACCTTAATGCCCTACCATCTAGAGTTTTGCAAGGGAGGTATCTTAATATACCATACTCTGATAGAGTATGTGACTGTGCTGCAAGGAGTGTAGACACCTTGTATCATGTGACCTTTGAATGCAATCATTTTTCTGAGCCTAGAAATCTTTTAATTTTTCCTTTGTTCCAAAATATCAATCACATGGAGACATTACCTCTTTTATTAGAAGATAATAGAAGACCTATCACTCTTTTAACTGTGAGATTTTATGAACCTGTGATAGATTTTCACAGCCGTTCAAATGGGGTCTAGCTTTTCTATATTTTACTAATTGGCTTAAAACTAATAAAAAGCAGTATGAGGTAGAGAGAGAGGATAATTATGTACCTCAAGGTTCTCTCAAAGTTGCTTACTGGTCTTTATTCAAAGCCCTGCTTGTGAAGAGGTGTCCCTTCTCATAAGACGGCAAGCAGCCATGAATATTGGGGCTCTCAGTACCTTTCAGTTACAGCTACAGCTTAAAGTTAACACCAAATTATACCCTTTGGTCACCTTGGTAAAAGGTTAGGAGCAGCCTGTAGTATTTCTGAGATGTTTCTCAGGTAAGCCTTGCATTCAGGTATCTCTATCTCCTAATGGAATTGCTTTCAGCCAACACCAGCTGTAAATATTTTATATGCACATTATGACTCCTCCCATCAAGACTCCTCCGATCAACACACACTCGTACCATAACAGCTTGGTGTGCTCAGGGTCCTTGAAAAGTGACCTAGACAGTGAAATCATTTCAAAGGCAGGAAAAGCTGCTGCTTTCTCTGCGGTGTCCAATACCTTTGAAGTATCTAAGGCAGCTGCTCCTGGCAGATAGGAGCTCTGTGTTTCTTTAATAAACACACACACACACACTTTGTTCTTCTACTTGCAGCTGGTAGATTTGAAATTCCAAATAAACTCTTAAAACAACAACAGATCTTTTCTATTAAAAGGACCCTTCCTGGACACTTCAAAAGAAAAGAACAAATCTGCAGGAGCTGAATGCAAGTGTGAGATGTGCAGCTGGTACTAACCAGGGCCTTGTTTCTAATCTATTAATAGATCGTACTCTAATGAAAAATATGACGATCTCTTTTAAACTACCAAATATGCACAAGAAGTAAAAGAATTATATATTGTGGTTCAGTGCAGACACAACATTTCTGATTCTAGTTAAAACAACCAGGAGCAGTTTATGATATGAGATGTTCCCTGTTACCACTAGTTTGTTTGGGGATGCTTATTCCTGCTGCTGGCTTTAACCGCAGTTAAACATCATTGATGGGAAGTACTGTTAACTAAGTTTGAAGGTCAACCAGGGTTCCTCTATAATCAGAAATCGGCATCACTATATGGTGATAATGTTTTTGCAAACCCTAGAGCAATGCTGATGGTGAAAAAATCAGTTTTCAATGTAAGTGGTGTCAGCATGCTGGTGTGACACCAGTGCGTGCCCCCATTTCTTCCTTCCAGTGCTTCATGATGATTTACTTATCAGATTATGGATATCTCCAAAGGCAATGAGAAATATGCTTATGTGTACTGTAACTGCCTTACAGACCTCATTTTCAAAAGGTTAGTGATATGGATGCCTACCTTAAGGAGTCAGCTAAGATCCCCTAAAGGGGTGGTTTCCCAAAATTCTATCATAATACAATCTGAAGCCATCTAGAGATAATAGCTTTCCCTTTAATCCTTTTCCTTCTGAAACTGCATAAAGAGAGCTGCTTTGTAGTGACCCATCATTCTGTCTATACAGACCATAAGGACACTCCTAACATCCAATTTATGCTATGTTCCTCTTGATTAATGATACTCACTCCACAGCTCACAGGAGATGCATTTGTAGTTGCCATCAACCAAACAGCCACATTTACTTCCATCCCTAGGATGAAGCCTGCACTTTAAAGAGGCTTGCAGCTTACCCCATCCTCCAGCAGCAGTTGTTTCAAGGTAGGAACCACTTGCTATCTACTAGCCCCTCCTGGCAAGGGCCTTGCCTGCTTATCTGAAACATGGCCCAGGTGTTATATTAGGTAACAATGCTCAAAAGAAATGCAAGGTGGCATGTCAGAGAGCCAGACATGGCTCTCCAGCCACTATCACTGCTCTAGGTGAACTGTATTAGAGCAGAATAAATGAAGCAGTGCCTCAAGGTATAAATGGTCTAAGCATAAGGTTTTCTTGTCTTAATGCATAATTCTGGGTTTGAAGATAGCAATCCCAGTGCTGAGATCCTGTGAGCTAATGTGACAGCCCCCCAAAACACAGTTTTAAGTGTCATTTACTTCATGGGTATTTGAATCATGCATGGCAGAACCCATAAGTACTATGAGGAATCAGTTCAGATTCCAGGTGGAAAATCTATGAATAATTCAGAGAATAGTCAGGGCTGAGAATTACTCAAGTATTAGGGTATAATGAGTAGGGGTGTACAATTTTTTTTCTCTGTATTTTTTAGTTGGGGTCTATTGGACCCAAAAAATTTCAACATTCCTGAAGAAACCCGGATCCCAATACCAGTAAGGTATTTGGATTGGGGATTCTTCACAAATCCCAAATTTCTTTGGGTCCAACAGACCCGAACCAAAAAAAAAAAAAAAAAGAAGCGAAGCTGCAAAAACCAGCTGAGAGACTTCTCAGCTGGGGCTATTTTGGGTGGTGCCTTTAAACCAAACTGCCCAAAAGAGCTTGCAAAACAGCTGATCCTGCTGGAAGAACTCTCTCCACAGGTTCAGCTGGGGCTCTGCTGGGCAGCCCAGTTTAAACTGGACTGTCCAACAGAGCTTGCAAAGCAGCTGATCCTCTGGGGAGAGTTCTTCCCACAGGCTCAGCTGGGGCTCTGCTGGGCAGCCTGGTTTAAACTGGACTGCCCAACTGAGTCTGCAAAGCAGCTGACCCTGCAGGGAGAACTCTCCCCACAGCCTCAGCTGGGCCCCTCTTCTGCAGTTCAGTCGAACAGCCCAAAACAGCCCCCAGTGAGCTGGCAGGGAGAGTGCCATCCCCCTCAGCTGTTCTGCGGGCTGTCTTCTGCAGTCCCTTTAAACACCCAAAACAGCTGAGCGGAGGAAGCAATCTGCTCCAGCCCCTCATCTGTTCTTCTGGGTTTGCAGTAATTCCTGAATATATCTGTGGGGGGGGGTTCTCATGAAAAATCCCATATACATTTGGGATGCTGAAATATACCCGAAAATACCAATAAGGTTTGGGGGGTATATTTTTGGTTTGGGTAGACCTGAATGCACACCCCTAATAGGGAGCTGAAACTTCACACCACACAGCCCAAGATACCATTATGAGCTACTACTCTTGACCAGGCTGCCATGAGAATATCCACACCCAGGTCACCCAGTTTTTGGAAGTTTGTGCGCTGGGTGATCCGTCTTTTTTCTGCACTGACACGTATGTCCATCATCAGGTGACTAAATCTCAAAGCAACTGGGCAAATATTGGTCTGCATTCTAATTTCTGAATGGACCTCCTACTTAGTCTGATGTCCTACTAGTCACTCCAGTCAGATCTTTAGATTGTTCTGTTCTTCTCCTTGTGATACCTTATGTATTTCCATTAATATATACTATGATTTTGCTGTCTCTGGGCACTATCATGTGCTGATCTGTGGCCTAATCTACAATGCCACCTTGATGGCTCACAAGTCCAGACAATCTTTTTTTTTCTATTCTGAGGGGGAAGCAAATTGCTCATGCTAGATTCTGACTATATCAGGTTTATATCTGCAGTTATCATGAATATAGTTGGAGATCTGACATTCATCTCATCTTACCATCTACTGTCTTCCTATTCAGGTCTTCCTATTCAGGTCTTTAAGGCCACTAGCAAAATTCCTGGGGGACTGATGGCCTGGGAGCCTCCCTCAACTAGGGCCATCCCTGGCCCCAAAAACGAGGTAGGTGCAAGTCCCCAGCACCATGAGCCAGGACCACAGAAAAGGAGGTGCCTGGCTCAGACTCACTTTGCCCAGCATGGTGTTACAGTTGTAGCCAGGAATGCTGCCTCCAAGGGTTCCCCAAATAATTTTTTGCTTGATAAAAGGACACCAAAGAGACATGCCTGAGACCCCTGTTTTGAGCCATACATTACATTTGCCCACCATGTTAGCTACCATAATTATGGCATTTGGTGGTAGAGCATCCATACAGGAATCTGTCAGATAAGTCACTGACATCTTGGGCACCTTTGGGTCTGATACGGCTAGCCATTTCATCTCTCTCCCCCCCCTTTGGAGATTGGAACAAGACTTACTAGGTGAGGGTTTCCTAACTCTTTGAGTATGTTTCAGAAAGTGCTGTGTTAAAAAGCTCAGGAGCTACTAGATTCATTCATCCAGCCCAGCAAGTCTGGTTTCCTGATAAACCAGGCTAAGTGGACATATGCAGGAAGGATGGGTGAGAGGATTCTCTTGTCTCAAAGGGTATGGGACTGTGCCACAGGGCTAATTTCTACTGAACTACCACCATCTCTGTCTGTCAAGTGTGCAAAGGGACAGAAAGGAGAAGGAATAATGGTTTCGGTGATTGTTAAAGCCACAGCTTGCATCTATTATGCCTGGCTAAAGTAGAAAAGGATTTTAGGAAATATCTCCCACCACCAATGTTCCCTCTAAGCCACGGGGTATTGTGAGCAAAAATTCTACTTGGGGAGCTCCTGGCATTAAAGTTGTGAGCAAGTGATTTGGCTACTGCATAAATGAGTTTGCTCTGGAGCCATCCTTCCTGAGCTATGCCAAAAATGTGTGAGCCAGAGGCTAAAAAACTGTGAGCTAGCTCACACTAACTCAGCTTAGAGGGAACTCTGCCCACCACTGACAAAGATCCCAGTGCTTTGTGCACACAATCCTGTACTAGTTAGTTATCCCTTTACGTTGCTTCACTTTACTCCTCCAGTAGGAAGGGGAGGAAAAAGACATGAGTTACCACTGATTTCACCTGAAGCCCATTCCTTTGTTTTCCTTGAGGCCCACACGTCTCCAGGATACATTTGGAAAGCACTGGACCATGACAAAATAAATAGAAACATGTTTTTTTTTTTTTTCAAAAGATAATGTTGAGCTCCCTCGAGCTCATCTGGAATGTACTACCATGCTATTGGGAGAGGCCCACAAGAGGTAATTGAAGCTGACCCTGCCTCCAAAATGAATGGGATGGATCAACCTGAAGGTTTTAGAATCACTTGCTTCCTACTTGGGAGATCAATAATAATTTGCATGGTCAGGTTCCATAGCAATTGATTCCTATTAAAAGTGCAAATGAAGAATCACAGTGGTATCTAAATGATAAGAATTATGGTGGAGGCAAAACTTCCTAGTGAAAAAATTCCAAAGCTGTGGATGACTACAAAAAAGAACATGATCTGCTTGGAGCAGGTAGCTGAAGAGGCAGCATGTACATTTTCTGAATGGGGGGAAGCATTGGCAAGCACACCCGGAGCAGCTCTGGGCAAGCTGCCAAGAACAGGGAGGAAGGGAAGGAAGCCTCTGTGAGCCCACCTGGAGCAGCTCTGGATGAGCTGCTAAAAGTGAGGTGGAAGGTGGTGGGTGTAATGGAATTAAAGGTTTGTGGACAGCAGCAAAGTAAACAAAAGAGCTGCTGAGTCATGTGACTGAGAGAGGTGGAGGCTAGAGGGCTCAGAATTCTCAGTGAGTGACAGATAACTGTGAATAGCTGACAGTTGGGAGATTCAGTGGGAAGAAAGTTAACAGGGAGTTAACTGGAGAGTCCTGAAGAGGACAGAAGCCTCTGGGCTCAGTGGAATCAGCCAGATAGCAGTTTAAGTGGAAAACTGGCTGAATAGCACTCTGCACTGGTACCCTCTAATATAAAGAGGAGAGTGACAAGACAGTGGAAAGTATAAGACCTCAGTGGTCACAAACACCAGATACAGTGCTCCAAAGGAATTTATAAGATGGCTAAGAAAGGGCAAAGGGTCTGAAGGAGTCTGGAGAGCTGGGGTTGGCGCACCAGTAGACTCAACAGGCCATGCAAATAAAGCCCAAAGATTAATTGCAAAACAGTTACTGGAGAGTGGGATCATTAATTGGTTTTGTCTACTGAAGAACATCTGTGTCATACTGAGAGTGATAAGCCTACAACCTATGTCAAGGCAAAGTAAAGTGTCTATTCATCAAAGAAACAAAATAGCCTGTGTAAATATATCCCATCCCCCTGTTGAGTTTTCTGTGTAATAAAGAACTGTGCTGCTTGACTTTTACAAGCACTGGTGCCTGACTTTCTGGTAAAGAGTTATATGGGGCAGTTGCCCTCAATACATCCACAAGTGTTATATCCATCCCGGAAGAGACTAATTTTAAGGGTGAACTGGTCAGCCATCAGAAAGTAGAACTGATCAGTCACCTCACATTAAAAATAAACTGAATCCCGTACAAATATAAGCATATACAGGCAGTGATGCCACAGCTCAGTCCCAGCAACGGCTGGGGAAAGGTCATTGCATTATAGTGGGCGTGGAAGCTGAAGGAGAATCCAGGGATCTCACCGGGCCTAGAAAGAAAGTGAAGGAGGAGAGGGGATTCCCCCTCCTTCAAGTATTGAAGGTCCCCACTTGTTTTATTTATTGATCTACTTTATTTATATCCTGCCTTTCTAATGGAGCCCCATTTTTTTAATGTTTAATTTTATTATTTTAGTTATGAACATACAAAACAGCAACATGAACAATACACAATTAACCATGTAACAATAAATATATAACAAAACTTCAAGAACAAGTGAAAAGTATAGTACTACTATCTTACACACTGAATAAATCATATTACATGTAATGCAAAACCTCATATTTACATGGAACCCTTGAGGATAAAGACAAGTCTCCATTAAATACAAATTCCAAGAAAGGAAACCACTTTACTTGAAATTCTGAACATTTAACAGGATTCTCTGAGTAAGAAATTTTGTCTGAAACCTTATCTAAGGTATAAGATTCCCAAACTTTCAAATACCAGTGATTTAATGACAATTTATTGGAGCTTTTCCATTCACTAACGATCACAGGCTCTTCCATTCACTAACAATCACAGGTTTTGCTGGAAATGAGCTGTTGTTGTATTTTGGGATTTTGGAATCTTTCCATAAATCCAATAGAATAAGCTCAGGAGTTTGTGGAATTAGGTAACCTGTAATTTCTTTAATTGAAGAAATAATTTCAGACCAAAATATGCTAACAATTGAACAAGCCCACCAACAGTGGATGTAGGTACCTTGCTCTCCACAACATCTCCAGCATAAAAGTGAATATGTTTTTGAGATCTTATGAAGCCTAACAGGGGTAAGGTACCAACAAGTCAGCAGTGTATAACTCTGTAATTGTACATTTAGGGAATGAGAAGAGATGGAAGGAGATGTCCATATTTTATTCCAATCACAATGTGAAATAGTAACATCACAGTCCTTCTGCCATGAATCTTGATATGTTAAAGGATTTTTCAAATGAGTTGAGATCAGATCCTTATAAATAAAAGATATATAACCTTTAAAAGAAGATTGGTCAATTTTTAACAGACGCTCAAATGAGGTTAACGTTCTTGACAGATTTGAACAAACTTTTAAAGGCTCAACCAGATGGTTAACTTGGAGATATTCAAACCACGGGAGCAAACATTTATAACTTTCTTCTAATTGACTTTTAGTCCGCATCTCATTGCCATGCAGTAAGGAGAAAAGCCTACTAATCTTATTGTCTTTCCATGTTCGAAATGCATTAGGTGATTGCCCCGGAGCAAACCAAGATTGCCCAACAAAAGACATCACAGGAGAGATGTTGGGGGCAAGATAGGTTTTCCATTTATCCTAGATTTAAGGAGAGTTTAATAAAAATATGTTATTAATAATGCTCTTCAGTCTATTAGATGGTTTTTCCCATAGAATAGATTGAAAAGGTACTGAAATAAATTATAATACACACATGGAGATGCAGATTTCAAGATAAACTTGGTAAGAGATCTTTGCCAGAGTTTAAAAGAAGACTGAGGTATTATTATCAGTATAATACGAAATAAAAATAAAATTTTTGGGAAAATAAACATTTTAATAATCTGAATTCTTTCTACCCAAGGTGAGAGTAACATACTTCATTGTGTGGACAAGTCAATAATGAGTTTGCTCAGAGGTAAGTAATTATATTTGAAGATATCAGTCAAATGTAACAGAATATGAGTTCCTAAATAGTGCCGTGTTTTAGTTACCCAAGAGACAGCGAATTGTTTTTTAAATTTTTTTGCTGAAAATCTGGTAAAGTAACAGGGTATAACAGGGTTTTATTTGGATTGGCTCGAAGGCCCAATCCAAATAACTTCAATAAAGTCAGTAGTTCAGGTAAAGAGTGATCTAGATTTGTGGCTAAAACAGCCATGTCATCAGCAAAAAGACTGATTCTAAATTGATGACCTCTCATAGGAATGACTTTAAAGTGAGATGTGATCAAACAGCTTGGGCTAATGGTTCGATTGCCAATGTGAAAAGCAATGGCGAAAGAGGGCACCCTTGCCTCATACCTCTAGACAGGTTAAATTGTTTAGAGGTGGATCCATGAATTTTAATATGTGCTTTAGGTGATATAGTGTTTGAATCACTTTTTTGACATTAGGGCCAAATTCCATATTTTCCAAAAATACTTCTAGATATTTTGGCTCCACTGTATCGAATGCTTTCTCTATATCGATAGAGAGAATAAAGGCAGAATCAATGCTATTTCAATGACAATACTGAATTATATTCAGGATTTTCCTAGTGTTATCGGAAATGTCCCTATTCGGGATGACACCCATCTGGTCTGGGTGGATTAAGGATTTAATAATTGTGTTAAGTTTATTCGCCAAAGTGGCAGTAAAAATCTTGTAATTAGTATTAAGTAAAGATATAAGGCGGTATGAACTAGTGTCAGCAGGGTCTCGATCTTTTTTTGGTATTACAATTATTGTTGCTTGATTCCACGTTTGAGGCATAACACCACCAACCAGGACCTGATTACATGTGCATACAATTTGATCAGCTAGTAGGGAGCTATAATGCTTGTAAAACTTGGCTGCAAAGCCATCACTTCCTGGTGTTTTATTATTTTTTAGACACCTGATGGTGTCTTGGATTTCTTGTGGGGAGAAAGGAGCATCCAACAATTCTTTATTTTGCGGAGTAAGGATTTTTTCAATAGGATATTGGGACAGAAATTGCTTAATAATGTTTATGTCAGGAGCCTTAGATTTGTAGATGTTTTTATAATAATGTAAAAAGGAGTAAGGTATCTTTTGTCATGTATTTTAAATGACCTTGTTTATCTCTAATAGAGTTAATGGTGCCAGCGGCTCTTTTTTTCCCTTTATTTTCCAAGCTAAAAGTTTAATATAGTAAGGACCTTTCAACCAGTATTTTTGCTTAAGAAATAAAATTTTCTTTTGAATCTGAAAAACTTCCAGAGAATCAAATTTTTTCCCTTCTAAAAGTAATTTCTTATATGCCTTTTTGCAGCCAATTTTTTTTATACTCATCCTCTAGTTTTGTAATTTTATCTATTAAATCTTGACTTCATTGTTTCTTTCTTTTCCTGCAGGAAGCAGCCAAGGCAATCAGTTTGCCTCGAAGATCAGCTTTAAAAGCACCCCAGATAACATGCTGGGTTACTCCACAGTTTTCATTGAAATGAAAATATTCTTTTATGTTTTTTCTATGTCTGCTGAAACTGAATGCATTAATAACAGATTATTATCTAATCTCCAACTGTATTCTCTTGTATTATTGTCATCTTCACATTTACTACATTCTACCCATGAATGATCAGACCAAAGGCGTGTGTCAATGTTTGCTATAGGAAATAAGTTACTGATGGATCTAGACACTAGAATGTAGTCAGTCCTTGTGTGGATACGGTATTTACGAGAGTAATAAGTATAGTCCTTTTCCTTAGTGTGTCTAGCCCTCCAAATGTCACAAAGACTGTATTTATTAAAGAGTGATTGCAGTTGTGTAGGAGAGTTATTCCTAAGTTTGGCTCTTGACGATGACTTTGAATGTGGGTATGATCTATCCATAATAGAGTCTGAAATAAAGTTAAAATCCCCACCTATCACATATGGCCCATCACTAAATGAGTCTAGTGCATCTAGAGTTTCTTTAAGAAATGCAATTTGTCCACTGTTGGGGGCGTAGCTAAATTTCCATTGAGAGTACCTTTTAAAAATAAGAATCTTCCCTGTGAGTCTTTTTTGCTTTTTTCAAAAACAAATCTAGAGGTGTTACTTATCAAGATTGCCACGCCTCTAGCTTTTGTGGTCCCTGGAGCTAAAAATTGTTGAGTGTAAAGTTTTGAGTTAAAGACTACCAGTTGGCTTTTATTTAGATGGGTTCCTTGAAGAAAAATAAAATTAGGTTTCTGATTAGTTAAAGCCTGTGCAACTCTTTTCCTCTTAATAATGTTGTTCAGACCCCTACAGTTGACAGAGATGAACTTCACTAAAAGTTGGTCTGGCACAGGGTACCATCATTTAAAAGGCAAGATACGGCATAAGCTAAAACAAGTCAGTTCATTTAAAAAGTAAAATTGATTAACAGTAACAAGACATTTCATAATACCTAATAAATTTGTCAGAGGAGGGTTTAAATTCATTAACTCAAAGTATGAATAGATTAAAAACTTTAACCATCCATTAAGCTCATTAATCAAGAAAAAAGGAATCAAGATGGCTATAAAATTCATTCTAACATTCAGTAACAATAAAATCCATCTCACCATTAGACAAATTTTGTTGCTATATCTAGAAGGAAATATGTTAAGGTCTTGGTTTTTCTTCAGTTTCCTATCCACTACATTGTAATAATTACAGGTATAAGTTACAATACAGCTCAATAACTGTAAAAACTCAATGAAAAACAGTAAAATAAGCTAAACTTATGCAGAACTATCAGCCGTTTTCTGCAAACCCTTTTCTTCAGGGATTCACTTTCAAAAGCCATTTCAGTAAAAAGAACGTGGGGGGAGCTAGAACTTATGAGCTCAACAACCCCCTCCCCGCATCCAGTAAGCTTTAGCAAAGAGTAAGAAAAAAGCAACAATTTTCCAGCCCTTACAAAATTAACAATAAAAACTGTATTTCCTTTACGACCCGAATAGAAAACTTATTTTCTTCTGAAGGTAAACATTATCTAACTTCATATTATGTAAATGAACAGAAAATAAGAGATTAAAGGGAATAAGATGCCTCACTTCAGTGTTTAAGAAGAAAATCAGTGATTTCTCTCTTTGGTGATTTTACGCCAGCGGCTCAGTGATTGTGGGCGTCCTTTCTGAGTGTCCATTGGAGGGATTACTTGTAGAGGATCTAAGTTCAAGTTCTTTATGAGTTGTAAATTGGAGTCAATGTCAGATACAGAGTATGTCTGATCCTGATAAACTACCTGGATATTATAATAGGACACCCATTTGTATTTAATTTTGGTAGCAATCAGTGATGATGTAATTGGCTTCAAGATCTTGTGTTTCTGCAGTATTTCCAATGATAGGTTTTGAAGGACTTGGATTTTATGTTCTTGGAACGGCAGGTATCCAGCAGCGTGAATTTGAGACAAAATGGAGGATCTTGTCTGAAAACTGACAAATTTTGTGATTATGTCCCGAGGTAGTGCTCACTGATTTTGAGGGTGCCCACTCTATAAGCCCGGTCAATTAATGGGGCAACTCCATCTTCCAAATTGAGGATTGTTGCCACCAAGTGGCTAGAAATGAGCAGAAGTCTACGTTTTCCTCTGCTTGCTCAGGGAAGCCCCAAAATTTTAGGTTGTTAGAGTGCAGTTGATTTTCAAGTGCAAGGATCCTTTCAGTGGCCCAGTCTTTTCTTCTCTATAAATACCTTGCATTGTCTTGGACCGCTAGGCCCACCTTGTGCGCAAAATCTGCAGTCTGAGCTACTTTGCCGAAGGATTATTTAAGCTCAGTAAGTTGGAAAGTGATCGGCTGGAGCAGTTCTGTTACAGTTATCGTCATACTGTGCTCTAGATTTTGCAAAGAAGCAAAAAATTCTTCGCGCAATACAACAAGTCTTTCTCCCGCTTGTTCAGCATTATCAGCCACCATCTTGTCTTGTTGAGGAGCTGGGTTACCGGGAGAGGTTTTAGGCTGTTGTGCTGGAAAAAAATGCCAAAACAGGCTTCGGAGTTGTGGGAGGGTTTTTAGATCTGTACCCTGATGTTTTTCCCATCATATGATAAGTGTTTAAGGCTGGAAAATAGGACCGTTTTTGTGAGAGCAGGGATTTTTTGGGAGGAGCTCACCATTCAGGCATCCATACTCAGTCACATCAGCGCCACACCCCCAATGGGCTTTCAAAATGGCTTACATCATTCTCCTCTCCACCATTTTATCCTCACAAAAAACCTGTTAGGTAGGTTAGGATAAGAGTGTGTGACTGATCAAGATCAAGCAGGATTTTTACCAAAAAGACAACTTAGAAACAATGTTAGAACAGTCTTGAATGTAATTGAATACTTTGAAGCACACCCAGAAGAAAAAATGGCTTTGATTTTTCTGAATGCTGAAAAAGCATTTGACAATGTCAGTTGGAGTTTTATGTTGGAACAATTAGCAGACTCACAATGTGATAAAGATTTTTTTACAATGGTTAAAGCAATATACACTAAACAAAATGCAAAGATTCTTATTAATGGAGACTTATCAAAAATGTTGAAATACAAAAAGGAACTAGACAAGGTTGTCTGCTTTCACTACTATTGTTCATATTTCTACTGTTCAGTTCAGTTTAGTTTATTGTAATTAGCCATTGGCTGTTACAAAATTACAAAACACAAATTGTGAACTAACTATTGGTTAGAGTCAGAATATACAAAAATACCAAAGACTGTTAACAAAATATGACTAATTTAATACAGTAGCCTAAATAATGCTCTTTCCCGATGCCACCTTGGAATGTATATTCTTTGCAGCAAGGGCAAATAATGAAACTTTATAAGAGACATATGCATCAATGTCAGATAACAAAAATTAGATTTTTTCCTCAACTGGGTAAGCACTAAGGCCTGATAAAATACCTGCTAAAAATTTAGCCCTCAGACTAGAATACAATGGGCAAAAGAGAATATAGTGAGGTAAATCCTCAAGTTTGTGGGTACCACAAATACATAGACGATGGGCCAAAGGAGTCTGATTGAATCGGCCCTCCAAAATTGCTGTTGGCATTGACTGAAACCGTAGAGAGGTAAATGACGCTCTGAGTACATGTTTAGAGATGTTAACTAAGTATGGAGTTCTAGTATGGTCCGATTTAATTAATTTGTACCATGGTGCTGCTTTTGATTTTAGTATCAAAGAGTGGTCTAGCCAAGCATCAAAGTCATAAATCCAGTTTCTAGGTTGGGATTTATCAACTAATGTTCCCATCAGGAATAGAGTATCTTGAACATATGTTGTTAAGAAAGTCAAGGAGCTGCGAGTCTTTAGCTAAGAGCAGATTAAAAAATTGGTGACTGAGGGAATTAGAATGTGGATTTTCCATTCTTTTCCAATATCTGATCATTATAAGGTGTGCCCGAGCTTTAAGAGAAGGAATACCAGTTTCAGCTCTCATCAGGGCAGCTGGGGACTCCTTGGGAAGTGCTAAAATGAGCCTTAGAAAATTATTCTGGACTACTTCGAGGCTGGCCAAGATGATGTCATTCCATCCCCATACTTCAACTCCGTACAAGAGATGGGATATAACCTTGCTTTTGTATAGTGTCAGAACTGGGTCTATCAGGCGACCTCCCTTGGAGTGGTAGAAGCTCAGAATAGACCCCTCCAGTCTGCTGACTATTTGCCCGAGGCAGCATGAGTAGTCCAGCTTAAAGACTCTTTAAAGGTAATGCCAAAGTATTGAAATGAATTGCATTGCTTGACTGGATTTCCAAGAATATTTCAAGAGGAGGTTTTTGCCCTGTTCCTAAAAACCATGACCTTGGTCTTATCAAAATTTATAGTGAGAGCTTCTTCATTACAATAAGTCCCTAACTGATGCAATAGCCTCTTCAGACCAATTTTCGTGAGAGTTTAAGACCATGTCATCTGCATATAACAAGATTGAAATTTTTGATGGCCCAATGAGGGAGGAGTGAAGTGAGGCCCTGAGAGTTTCCCAACTATGTTATTGATGTAAAGATTAAACAGTAAAGCGGCCAACATGCAACCCAGCTTCACATCCTTCCAGATTGGAATTCTGTCAGTTAGAGAGCCAGAAGTTCCAACTCTGATCTGTGCAAGCGTATCTATATGTAGCTCTTGGAGCAAAAATAACAAATGATTGTCAATGTTCAGGTACGCAAGCTTTGACCACAATTGGAACCTATCAATCGAATCAAAAGCAGTAGCCAGATCGACAAAAGCTACATATAGGGCCTTCAGTGGGCCTTGAATACCTGAAAATGCCAATTGATGATGTGTTAGGCAGTGATCAATGGTACTTAATCATTTCCTAAAACTTGCTTGAACAGGGTGGATAATTTGATTCTCAACTACCCAGTCTTCCACTTTAGTCAGCAGGTATTTGCCATATAGCTTAGCTGCTATGTCGAGCAAACTGATTGATCTGTAATTTTATGGGGCAGATTTGCTCCCTTCTTATGTATAGGGACAATAATACTTAATCTCCATCCAGCAGGTATCAAACCTGTGTCATTGATCTGTGAAAAGACTCTAGCCAGCACAGGTGACCACCAATCAGGAAAGGCTTTATATGCATCTGGGGGAATCAAATCTTCCCCGGGTGATTTTCCAAAGATTAAAGAGGTTGTTAAGTTTCTCATTTCAGATTCCAGGATAGGATCCCACTTGGGGAGACTAGCTACGTCTGTAGAAGAAATGGGGGGTTCATTACCAAAGACAAAGCTGAAGTACAGAAACCATTCTTTGCCTGATATGCATGAATCAGGCTGACAAAGAGAGCCACTTCTTTTATCAGACACTAATTCCCAGAAACGAGAATCATTCTTTTCAATGACCACACATTCCAGCTCATTCCAGAGTAGTTTAGTATGATTTGATTTCTTCTGCTTCATTAGGTTTTTATATTGAGATCTTAATTGTGAAAGGCGAGACAATAATGCCCCGTCTGTATTATATCTAGTTTGTCTAATGGTATGGACTAGCACCTTCTTAAGCTCTTTAAACTTGTGGTCATACCATCCACTCCTTACAGTTGAAGAGGGTTTTATGGGCCTATTGTTTATAAAGTATGCCTTAAGTTGTGCATTGATTTCAGCAAAGATCTTTATGGCATCAGTACCATGATGTAATACAGCAGATCTCAATGCAGTCAGTTCTGGGCTTTTGAGGACTTGGTCTAAGACATTATATAAGTGTTCAGACCATCGAAGCCTCCTAAGGCTAGATGCAATGCCTTCAGCAAAGCCCTGGTCTGGAATTAGTAAAGTCTTGGGATTGATGTTAAGTATCAGCTGTTGTGGGCAGTGATCACTCAAGGAAGAGTCCACTACCTCAAACCTAGCCACCAGGTCCATTAAGGAAGCAGAGATGGCTATATAATCTATGGTGCTGGCCCTACAAGTGGAAAAGAAAGTGAAGGACCCTCTAGATACATCAAAAAGGTACCATGAAGCCCATGTAAATTAAATGCTGAGAGAAGTTCTAAAAAATTTAAGTGAAACTTATTTACGGTTGTATCTTTCGCTGAGTGGTTAAGGAAATGGGCATGTATTGCGCTCTGTGGGTTCAAATCTGCTTTAACTTCAGTATCCCCCAAACCTATTCTTGCATTAAAATTGCTGCATAAAATGATATTTTCAATAGAGTATCGGAGGATCTGCTCTTCCAATATGGAAGATAAAGAATCCCATAGACAGCTCCCTAGCTGAGAACCAGGACACCTTGGGGGAATATACACATTGACACATAGCAATGGCTGAAAATGTGGACCCTTTACAAGTAGAGTCTGGATGTTATTAGGACAGCTGTTCTTTAGAACTAACACATCAACAGGTCAACAGTAATAAATGTTACCATCCTCCACTACTGTACCTCTTTGAGTGGACTTTTGTTGCAGGTACAGGAAAAGCCCTAAAACCCTTGAATGACAGCAAATCAGGGTTCTGGATCCAGGTTTCCTGGAGACAGAGAATGTCATGGCCGGAGAGACATTTTAAAAAATCAGAGTCATACAGCTTGTTGCTCCAGTCACCCAAGTTCCATGGTAAGATCTTTAGTTGTCATTCTCCAGTTGAAATCTTATTCAGGTCTCCCTGAGTATCGAGGAAGACACAGCAGTTTTCATTGGATGAAACGGCTTCTAGTGTCTTGTGACTGCTCATGTTTAATTCTTGGTTATTATTAAAAGTTTTGTTTTCAGAATTCTCTTGCTGGAGGCTAGTTATGCTGTCCTTAATATTTCTTAAGTCTGCCTGTAACTTCTGGGAAGATGGCTTGAGTAAAAAGTTCTCAGGTGCCTGGAAAGGTAAAGAATCAGCTGGAACTGGAACGTGTTGAAGCAGGTCACTTATGGTGCTTAAGAGTTTTTGTCTTAGATGTTCCAGTCTTGTGGTGATCTGTGATTGCTCTGGTAAAGGGAGGGCTGAAAATGAATTTAATAGGTTCTCTTCAATGAGTTTTCAGGGGGAAACTGAGATGATGGTGGAGAGAGAGGTGGGCCCCGGGGCCTAATCCTGATGAGCAACCTCCATCAGGTTGTTACTGAGAAGGTCATCAGCCTTCTTCATGTCCTTTACACTCTTGGGGTCCTTTGTATACTTTGCATCCTTTACAGAACCAACTTTTTACGAATTAGGAATCAGGGGCATTACAGTTAGGTTCTCAAAAAACTGATCTCGAATGATGCCCCTAGAGTGCAAGAATTCTTTCTGTTGCATCACTGCTCTAGAACCCCTGGTGCTTCTGAAAGTAAGCATTAATCTTTGTGCTTGATTCTGATTATGAAATGGCACTGACTGGATTAAGGCTAGTGGAGGCTTTGCCTTGCCCAAAAGGGCTTTTAGATGGTGAGCAGCTTGCCAAGTTGAGTTCCATGATGGTGTTTGCCCTTTATATTTGCAGACTGTTATGCATATTTTGCAAGCCTGCAGTTTTAGCTGGGATTGGGCTGGATCTGCTTGATATCTCCAAGAGGTTGCCTTTTCTCTGTTTGTTCTCCAAGACGTAGAAGCTAAATGTAGATAGTTTCCCGTTTGGGGGCTATCTGATCTCTCACCAGAACAGTCTGAGAACATCTTGGTGAGTTGATTAATTTTAGCTTCAATTAGCTTAATTGTTTCAAAAATGGCATCCACTGTTTTAGCAGTTAACTGAATGGTTAACTGGAAAAGATCCCCTGAGTTGTTAGAGCCATTACTGGTGCTGGCATCTTTAACAACTGTGCTGCCTTTGTTGTTTTCTTGGAATAGGGTAAGTGCCTCTCCCCGTGTCTTTACTACATTGGTGTCAGGCAAAAGATTAATCAGAGGTGCAAAGTGGTTTGAAGTATGAATGGTAAAAGCATTAGGGGAAACATCTGAACCAAAGTAGTCTTCAATTTTTGTCTGCTGGCTGGCTGGCAGTGAGGGGAAATCCCCTCCATCGCAAGCCCTTTTACAGACGCCCATAAAAAGGTTCAACAACTGTCTTTCCCTTTCCTTTTCTTATTCGCCAAGCAGTTCTCCAAGCAGAAAAGATTGCAACTGTTTTCTTTATGCCAAGAAAAAAGAGAAAAGTATCTTAATTAACTTGCTGTTACAGACCTTGGTGCATGGGTACCGGGATAGATAGAGATAATAAAATAGCAGTTTCTGGTCTTGAGCTTAAGATATGATAAACAAACAAGCAAAAAAACCCTGCGAATGAATCAGCCTTGGTTAAGCTCTTTTGGAGTCATTTAAAAGTCATTAAAACAAAAACCTTAAAATCTACGAAGCACCAGAATGGCGTCTGCAGTGGCCGTTTCCTCCCTTCCCAGAATTGCATATTTGTACTGGAAGTTCTGAATTACACCATAAGAAAAGATAGATACAGCAGAGGACTTAAAATAAGAGGAGAAGAATATAAAGTACAAGCATTTGCAGATGACCTGGTATTTATTTTAGAAAACCCACTGACCTGGTATTTATTTTAGAAAACCCATTGGACTCAAGTACAAAGTTATTAACAACACTGCAGAAATATGGTCAAGTTGCAGGTTTGAAGATCAACTTGAGTAAAAGAAAAATGTTAACAAAAAATATGACTAAAGATCAAATCCAGCAGGTACAAGAGAAATCAGGCTTTGAAACACAAAAAAGAGTGAAATATTTAGGTATAAATATAACAAATAGATGTAGCTCTATGGTGAAGAATAATTACATGGAACTCATGCAAGAGATCCAAAAATATTTGGAAAAATGGGAAAACCTACAAATATCTTTGATGGGTGGAACAGCTACAATAAGGATGAATATTTTACCAAGACTGATATTTTTATTTCAAACAATTCCAATTCTCCAAAATTAGCAATATTTTAAAGATCTGGATAAAATGATGACAAAATTCATATGGTATAGCAAGATGCCAAGAAAAAAAATTAAGGCCTTACAAGATACAAAAGAAAGAGCTGGATTTACTTGATCTGGTTGGCTCTTATACTATAAAGCAGCAGCCCTGATGTGGCTAAAAGAATGGATCACATTAGAAAATGCCAGATTATTAACTTTAGAAGGACATGACTTAGTATTGGGTTGGCACGCATTCTTGTGGTATGGAAAATCAGATGGACATAAATATTTTAAGCAGCATAGTATTAGGAAATCCTTGTTGAAAGTATGGGGAAATGTAAAAAGACTATTTTACACCAAAACACCCAAATAGGTTTCAGCACTGGAAGCTTTCACAGACCCTAATTTACTTCAAAAAATGTTGCTGAGATACAAAGACTTACTGGACAATAAAAATGAACTAAAACCAACAGAAAAACTTAAAGAACAGGAAATTAATCTAAGTTGGTGGGAAAGAGTACAAACAGAGTCTAGATTTGCTTAAGATAAACCAGGGTTTTTAATACAAATATTACGGAAATGGATAAGGTATTATTACACGCCGAAGATAAACTGATTAAGAAATTGTATTTTATAGTGTTAGAAGATAAAACACAAGATTAAATAGTTAAAAATTGTATGGTTAAATGGGCACAAAACAGCAGCAAGAATATTATATAGTAAGTATTGGAGAAGAAATTAAATTCCCTCAAAGGAAGAAACTATAACTAAAATATTGGGAACAGCAGAGATGGACAACTCGACTTCAACCCTGAGAGGACACGACAAAGAAGACTTTGAAGATACATGGTCAAGATTTTACAAGTGGACAGAAGAGTACAATATATAAAGTTTTTGGACATCTAACTGAAACAAAAGGAAATTAAAGCTACATTCTTAATTATAAACAAAAGGTATATAAGAAAACTATAAGGTGGAAAAAAGTAATTAATTTATTCAGATACTGCATGAGTTTATTAACCAGATCAAAATGATAGAAAGAGAATTCCCCATATGTATATTTTTGTATGTTTGATTTTGTTTGTCTGGTATATAAAAAATAAAAATTGTTTTTAAAAAAGAGTGTGTGACGGGGCCCACGGTCACCCAGCAAGCTCTCCTGGCAGAGTGGGGAGATACAAGCCAAAACGACTGGCAATCAATAGGGAAGAAGAAGAAGAAGAAGAAGAAGAAGAAGAAGAAGAAGAAGAAGAAGAAGAAGAAGAAGAAGAAGAAGAAGAAGAAGAAGAAGAAGAAGAAGAAGAAGAAGAAGAAGAAGAAGAAGAAGAAGAAGTGGTGGTGGTGGTGGTGGTGGTGGTGGTGGTGGTGGTGGTGGTGGTGGTGGTGGAGATGGAGATGGAGATGGAGATGGAGATGGAGAAGGAGGAGGAGGAGGAGGGAGGAGGAGGAGATTGGATTTACACCCTGCCCTTCACTATCCAAAGGTGTCTCAGAGCAGTTTACAAACTCCTTTCCCTTCCCCTCCCCACAACAGACACCTTTGGGTGGGGCTGAGGTAGGTGGGGCTGAGAAAGCTCTGACCGAAACTGCTCTTTTTCAAGAACAGCTGTGCCAGAACTATGGCTTCCCCAAGGTCATCCAGCTGGTGCAAGTGAAAAAGTGGGGAATCAAATCTGGTTCTCCCAGATTAGAGTCTGCGCACTTAACCACCACATCAGACTGGCTCTCTGTATAATGTCTTCATGGTCATCTTTGAAAAGAGAAGCACAGTTCAAATTGCATGGAGAATGGAAGATTTGTCATCACTTACCATGAAGCTTCCTTCTCAGTGGTCCGGAGTGGGGCAGTCCTGACTCCTGAGATCACAGCTCCTCCTCTTTGGAGGCAGGGCCGGCCAACAAATCTCAATCCCAGAGGTGAGGGGCTTGGCCTCTGATTCCCCAGTCATTCTCCAAGCTGTGTCTCCCCAAATCAACTGTGTACAAAGACAAAAAAGAGGGCTTCTCTTCCCTAAGAGGAACAAAAAACTCCCCCTAACTTTGTACATAACGAGAACCCTTGTAACAGAAATACTGAGGCCCGCATAATAGCCTTACCTCTCCACCCCATACCACTGGGTCATGGAACCAGTGCCCCCTCTGTGGCCTTTTGCCTTTTTTTTGTATAAATATCCCTGATTCACTCCCACACCTCCATGGGCCAAAGAAGCTGCTGCCCTCAAGGGTGGGGTAGACTGCCCCACTCCCAGATCACTGAGAAGGAAACTTCATGGTAAGTGAAGACAAATCTTCCTTTCTCCAGTGGTCCTGGGAGTGGGGCAGTCCTGACTCCTGGGACTTAACAAAGCAGTGCCCTCCCAGGGTGGGTCTAGCAGCTTCCTGGTCTACATGGCATGCTGTAGCACCTTCCTACCAAAAGCCGCTTCAGCTGAAGCTAACTTATCAATTTGGTAGTGTCTTGTAAAGGAGTGCAAGGACTTCCATGTAGCCATCCCCCTCAAGAATTGTGCCATGATGCCCTGAGGTAGGTTCAACCCGCAACTTTGTATGCCACTATAATATACCCCCTAAGCCACCTACTCAGAGTTGAGGAAGAAATTCCTTTCCCTGATGCTGGCTTTCTAAAGGAGATGAATAGGGCATTGTGGTTCTCAAGTGTTTAATCCTATCCAAATAGAAACTGAGTGCTCTGTGCACATCCAGGCAATGCCATTCCTTCTCCCTAGCATGCCTGGGGTTGGGATAGAAGAATGGAAGTACTATTTCTTCAAATTTATGGAAGACTGAGTTCATCTTTGGGATGAAAGCTGGGTCTAGGCGTAGCACCACCCTGTCATTATGGTAGATGCATGATTCTTTGTGCGTGGATAAGGGTCTTAATTCTGAAACCCGTCTAACCAACATAATGCCCACCAAGAAGGCTGTTTTGAATGAGGGATCCTTCAAACTGTAAGAAGCCATTAGTTCAAAGGGTTGCTTACATAAGGCTCGAAGAACCACGTTAAGGTTCCAAGTTGGAAAACGATGGGCCTGGGTTGGGTTTACGAGAGAGATACCCCTTAGGAATCTTTTAACATGAGGGTGTTGTACCAGTGACTGTCCTTTCTTAGCCCCCCGCACTGCCGAGATGGCTGCTACCTGATGTTTCAAAGTACTGATACTGAGGCCCTTTTCCAGACCTTGTTGCAAGAAGACTTTGATGTCACCCACTGAAGCTTTCAGTGGGTCTAATTCTCTATCCATGCACCAAGAACAAAAAACCCACCAGGTTGCACTGTAGACTCTGTTTGTGGATCCCCTTCTGGATGCCAACATAGTTTCCACCACCCCTTCTGAGTATCCCATGGTATTTAACTGTAGCCGCTCAACCTCCAAGCAGTGGGTTTCAGCATTTCTGTGTGGGGATGGATCACTGCCCCGAGTCAGTAGATCATCCCTCAAGGGCAGATACCATGGCTTCATTACTGCCATTCTTTTCAACTCTTAAAACCAGGCTCTCCTTGGCCAGAAGGGTGCTACCACTATGACGTCTGCTCTTAGCTCCACTACTCCCTATAAGAATGTCTGCAGAAGTTGAACCGGCGGGAAGACATACAGTAGCTTTCTTGGCCACATGCAGTTCTACGCATCTGTCCCCATTGCTCTTTGACTTCTTGTTCACAAAAAGAATTGGCTCAGTTGGCAGATGCCTTCTGTGGCGAACAGGTCTATTTCTGCCTTTCCGAGCTGAAGACCTATTTGCAGGAAAACTTCCATGCACAGTGTCCACTCTGACTGATCCACTTCTCTTCAGCTCAGCCAGTCGGCTATTGAGTTGTCTTTTCCTGTTACATGAATCAGCTTCACTGATTTCCTCCGCCCATTGTATAAACAGTCTCACTTCCTCGTGGAGGGATTTGGATCTGGTTCCTCCTGCTTGTTGACATAAGCCTTGGCTGTCATATTGTCCATTTGTATTAATACGTGATGGTACTTCAGCACACACACCCCAAACTGAACTATGGCTAGCCTGATGGCTCTGAGTTCAGGAAAATTGATGCTCTTGTCTGCCTCTGTCTGCGACCACATTCTTTGGGCCATTCTTTTCACTTTGAAGGAGGGTTGTAGCTCATAAGAAAAATTTTTTGCAGCGTTCATTGAAGAGAAATTTGGATTAATACTTTGGTACTTGGCAACCTTGTGCTGGAAAATTATTGTTGAACTCCCTGAGGAAGATTCTGAAACAGAAGGATATCTGGACCTCTGTTGGAGGAAGACAGAGCACATGTTCTAAAGAGACTTTAAGGAGTCCTCCCTCTTGAAAGTTTTGTTTAACAGAGGAGGACTGATATTAATTAAGAGGTTGTACAATATCTTTTGAGATTCTTTGGAGATGATATTTGATATTTGGATGGTTTTGATACCTTATATGTTGTGATATATGATAAATTATATATGATGAAATTACTGAAAATATTATTCTAAAAATATAAAAATTATTTATGATATGTTATAATAATCTGTAACACGGTATTTGTTATATGTTGGCCACCTTAGCTCTAGCTAAAGGGTCTACATCCCAATTCCGCAGCCAGGTGTTTCTCCTGGCCATCATGCTGGATGCCATTGCCCTAGAAGACTGTTGCAGGGCATCCAAAGAAGCATCTGCAGCAAAAGCTGTAGCTAGAGCTATTTTCTTCAGCTCATCTTTAAGCCATTTGGGTGTATCACTGTCTGCTTTAGCTAACTAAGAGGACTACACATAGGGTTGCCTGAGCAAAAAGCGAACCTGTGACTGATGCACGAAGGGAGTTGGCTGATACCTCGAAATCCCTACGTAGGGCCTGTTCAATGCATTTATCACTCTGATCTCTAGGTGAGCTGTCACAAATAGAAGTGGAGGCCAGACCATTGATCAGATTGTCCACTGAGGGAAGATTTATCTTCTTTGAGGTCATTGGAATAAGAGAATAAAACTTTGCAAATAGAGGTTGGTTAGGTTTAGGTTTTGCAGGTTGTTCCCACTCTGCTTTCATGATCTTGTAGAAGGCTGCTGGCAGTGGCACTCTCAGTGACTTAGATCCAGTCTTGCGAATGTTTTTTTCTGACCCCACTAGGAAACCTGAATCATCTTCCTCTGTTTCCTCGGGGGTGTAGGACAGTTTTAATATCCTCACCACCTTGGGTAACAATTTTGCATATATTTCCTGAGGGAAAAGCCTAGTTTGAGTGGGTGGTATGATCCCAGCCTCCTCCTCCGAGATTTCTCCTTCTTCCTTAGCAGGAGATAACTCTGTGGAGTCCCCATCCTCCTCCTGCCCACTCAGGAAAGGACTATGTTCTCGGGGATGCCTTGGAATCCTCTCACTCTTCTTTGCCCCTGGAAAAGAGGGGGACCTGTGGAGTTCTTTTAACGCTCTTGCATCCCTAATGTTTCCTGGCTAATGCCCCCAGTTCAGAAGAAGAATCAGAAGAGCCTTGCTGCTGGGATGCATGCCATAATACTCTAAATTCTTTTTTCATTTCAGATTTAATCCATGATATGAGATTAACTTTTACTTCTTCCCGATAGGTCCATTGTTAAAGTTTCATGTTGGGATGTCTGAGACAGGTTTGAGAAGGGGGAGTTGGGTAGATCAAATGCACAAGTCACAATTATCAAGAGTAGCACTGGAGAGGCTTGTCTTCTCCGCCATTTTGTGAAAATGAAAGAGAACTTCTAAACCCTGCACAAAATGGCTGCCTTTCCTGCCATTTTTGTCATGCCTAGCAGCCATTCTGCTACCTTTAATAACTGCCCCCCCTCTCAGATAGCTCCCTTTACCCTGAACCCACCAGTGAAAGGAGGGGAGGGAAAAAGAAACAAAAAAGGGGGGTGGCCTCCAGCTGACTTCTGTTGGGTCTGTTAAGTGAGCTATTGACTCTCCTAAGGAAAGACCCTTTCTTCCAGCCAGCCAGGTCCCCTGCCTGTTTGCTAAGCCAAAAACCCTTCCTGAGTGGGCTTGTTGGACCAGGGCCCCCAAAAAGGGGGGGAGCTGGCTGAGCTCCATTTCTTAAGGCATCTGTCATGGGTACTGGCTCTGCTGAGGCTGACTACTCAGATGAGGAAGAGGCATGGAGCAACCCAGCCTCCTCAGGAGTCAGTCCAGAAGAGGAACTCTTAACAGCACCTGAGGGAGAAGAGGCCCCAGCAGCTGCACAGGAGATGCAGCCAGAGGGAGAGACTGATCCAGAGCCTGGCCCAGCATCCCCAGGTGGAGACACCGTGAGGCCAGAATCCCCACCTAGTTCTCCTGAGTGTCCCAGACGCAGGGCATGCCGGTGGCTGAATGTGCAAGAGCGAAGGAAGAGTGCAAGACTGCAGCTCTTGCAAAGGCAATGTGAGGGACTGTGAGTCTCAGCAGATTGCCTCCCATGGAAGGGAAGATCTGGTCATAAACACCCACACACACCTGCCTCAGCGCAGAAGCTACCGTGCGTGCTCAGACCTGATCCTGGCTGTTAGCCTCCACTTCTTGCTCCTAGCTCCTGAAAGCTTTGACTGATTTCCCGGCTTTCTGACCTTTGGCTTTGTTGCTCAACTTGATTTTGAACTGCATATCCAGTTTCCAGTGCATGGTATCCGTGGTGACCAGCTGACCCAGCACAGCATCTCTTCTAGAGGAGAATCTGTCCTTTACCCCCCCCCCCAGTAATTTCTTACCTTGACTCAGCTGGCTGGTCAAGGAAGATAAGGCCTCCAATGTCCCCAGGAGATGAAGCTGGAGCTCTGAGCCTGGTGGAGGCTCGATGGGAATCCCTCGTCTCTCTGCAGCTCTTTTTCCCAGCTCTGTCACTTCCTCTCCTTCTCTCTGTGCTGGTGTGGGAGGCAGGCCCAGCTGACCTGAAGGAAGGTGGCCTCCATGGGGCCAGGGATCATCCACAGTCACCAGGGATCTCCTGGGGCCGTTGGATAAAAAAAAGGCTTCTTGACCTTGCTGCAGCCAAGCCTTAGTTGCCTGGAGGGGCTGAGGACAAGTCCTTCCCCTCCTAGCTCTACAGCACCTTCAAGGTACGTCCTTCTCAGAAGGCAGGGCCAGTAAGACTGGGGAATCAGAGGACAAGTCCCTCCCCTCTGGAACTAAGATTTGTTGGCCAGCCCTGTCTACAGAGAGGAGGAGCTGTGATCCCAGGAGTCAGGACTGCCTCATTCCCAGGACCACTGGAGAAAAGGCTTTTCTGGCATTAAATTTTAAGGGAGCCTCATTTAGCTATGCTGATCTTATCAGACATTAGGAGAACCACGCACACCACTTTAAGCTCCTTGGAGGAATGGGACAATTTAAAAGAATGTAACAAATGAAAAGCCAATACCAAGCAAAAAAATTATCTTCTATGACATAGGTTCTTAACTAAATTTAAACTAAAGGTTATTGAAGTCTATGGTAATTCTGGTAGAGAAAGGATTGTAGGGACTACCCTGGCAATCATTTGCTCTGCCAAATGTAAACAACAATATAAAGTTTTGGAAACCTTCAGCTTTCCAAAAAACCTCTCCATGTACCATAACTATTCTGTAAAAATATCAATGCCAAGTATATGCATATTTCTCTCTCTCTGTCTTTTATATCCTTAACAGCAATCAAACATTCTAGGCAGTATATTTGGCATGGCAGCCTTGTTACATAACCAGAGGCAAACTATATGATACACTTACATGTTATGTCTTACTACTCATTTATAACAATGCACTTTAATCAATATTGTGGAATGCACTTATTCACCTTGACATGACAGTATTAAAAAACAAAGATTAAAAACTGCACACCTTGACTGTAAGTAAAGAACTTAAAACAAGTTGGTACTACTAAGAAGAATATCAAACCAATAATTGAACCTGAACAGTAACTACAAGGAAGAAAAATAATATTCAGAAGTAACTTGCACTGAAGTCATCTTTTAAGTTTGCTGCCAGAAAACATAATATAGAAAGGTGATAATGAACCAGTACACAAGGGTTTTAAAGGAGAGACATGAAAGCTGAGCAGAAAAGAGGACTCTTGTAGAACACTTTTTTTAAAAAAAAAATTAAGAGTATGTTTGGTATTTCTATGAATATTCTTGCTGGAGAAGAGATCATGTCAGTACAAAAAAATAAGAAAACTATTTCGCATAAAGAGTAATAAGCACCAAGCTAATGTCAATTAACCCAGTGCTTTGTATTTGTTTACCAGACCACTGGAAGGAAAGACCAAATTTATTTCCTACTGATGAGTTAACCATTGAGAATTCTTCTTAGTGAGGAGCTCTGTGTATGTTTTCCCTTGTACTGCAAAGTAAAATTGCTACAGACTTTTATTTGAAAGGTGAAGGCTTAGAGAGGGAACAGGATTGCTCCTAAAAGACCAAGGCCTACCAGCATCTGCACCCCTGTGGTTCTGATGGTGTTCTATATGACTCAAAAGCATGGTTTGGGCAATGTAAAGGCTACTAGTCTTATAGAATTGGTGGTACTGAATACATAGTAAGAGAGGAAGAAAAGACAGACACCTCAGCTCATTGAGGATAGCCTGGATATGCAAACAGATCCAAAGATCATCATCTAGCACCAAATGTATCTCTCTCATGTATCATCATGTTATGTCTACATTGCTTGTCAGGAATCTTCTGAACTTATCTGACATTAACCTGATAAACCAGGAGCTGATGCACCCTTATCAATGAACAAACGTAACAACATATACTTCAATAGCACACAAATTGTCTATAAATATTACACCTAAGATGAAGGAAGCTGTTAAGATCTGCACATAATACTGTTTTTTTCTATTTTTTGTGAAATACAAAATAACTACAAAAGTCATATCAGATACTTGTAAATAGCCGTAGGCAGTGCCCTATAAGGTACTACAGTGTGCTGAAGAGACCTATATCTTTCACACTTTCATCCTCTTGTCTTCTGACCAGCTCCTACAACTCTCAATGAACAGATATGGCAACAACCTGGGATTTAGAAGACAGGAGGCAAATTTTAATTGGATTGATCAAACCAGGTCTGGAACAGCTGAAGTACAGCATCATGGACCAAGTAGACAAATGAAACAAATAATTGAATTTTCACTTATAGAAAGAGGTGATGATATGTATAACCCAAAAAGATGGAAATGACTTGAAGTAAATAGAAAGCTTCACTCCAAGTACGAAGGTTGGGAGCGGGGGGAAACAGCTTTTGTGCATTAAAGGTAGCACTGGAAGCAGAAGTCAAATAATCCAAAGTTATTGGTCAAAAGGGGAAATAAAATAAGCAAACTGGACAAACCTGTGGTGCAAATGTAAATGCCAGGAATGTTTATTATAAAAAATAAACCAGCTGACCTGTTGTTCATATCTTTGCTTGAGTTCTTCCAACTGCCAGGAAAATTCTTTGGATTGCTTTTCACGAAGAGATTTTGATCTGCTTAGATCTGCTTCCACCTTTCCCATCTAGATAGTAAAAGAGAATATTTCATATACTACATCAGTCATCTCAAAGTAAACAGGCCCTGATTTATTGTACAGCACTTGCCATCAAATATATAAAAATATTTTACAGTAGCAATAATGAACATTATAAAATGTGGCTCAAAGTTACTATACCTGTAATGTGACAAAAAGTGAAATATCAGCAAAGCCTAGCTAGTGAAACAATTTTAAATCCCATTTATTTCAATAAAAGGCTTAGGCAAGTTCTTAACTCTCATGCTGAAATAAGACAAGTGCTGAAATTTGCTTGGAACACATCCCATCTGTATTTGTCATCCTCTCATGTTCACATGCAACCTTTTAATTTTGTCCAGAATTGGTCACCACATTCTAAATGCAATTATCAATATTAATTAATTGGAATATAGTTTTTCTGACGGCAGTCGTCAAGGGGAAAAAAATCCCTCAAGCCAAAGTGGTTTCCCACATTTCCCCTTTTTCTTCACAGAAAGTTGTTTGATTTACTTGCTGTCATAAGAAAAGTTTGATATGAATAAAGTTAATTTGTTGTATAGAAAGAACAAAATAAATGAGAGTCCTTGTATTATCACAGAAGGATGGACCAAAAGATTGTAGGGTCAATTTTCAGCCATATCATTCCATAATACAAGCACATAATATCAAGAATTCATTTCATTTCCAAATTTGATGATTTGTACTACCAGTACAATTGTTATATCTGAGTCATGCATACATTCAGAGATGCCTGTATACAAAGCACAAATGCCTCAGTGATAAATTCCTTTTCGAACTAAATTCCCACTAATACTTGAGTTGAATTGTGATCAGCTCCCTAAGGCCATGTGGTTTCTCTTCTTTAATGCTTCAGAAAACGGAAAGATCTGAAGAGAAATTGGTTGTAATCTTGTTCTGGGTACCACCAATCTCTCCTCAGGTCTTTTCATTTCCTGTAGCATTAAAGAAGACTCCACATGCCCTTTAGCAAGCTAATCACAATCCTTGCTCAATATAAATATCATCCTTTACCTCTTTTTTCCCCCCTGTTTCTTAGTAAATTTGAGAAACAGTTCAACTTAAAATTGCAAAATATTAAAATAAGCTCTGGTGCTTCTTGGAGGAAGAATGAAATACAAATGTATACAGTAACAAAATGAGCTAAAATTAGAACTACTTATAGTAAATTCTGCAACAGGCTTATAATTAAAATTTTGATAGCAAGGAGTAAAGGCAGGGGAAGACAACAGAAGAAAGGAAGAAATAAGGACAGAATGTGAGTGAATGCAGTAATATCCACTTGGGCTTTCTTTCATTTGAGATAAAGGTTTGTGCTGTTAAACAGACCTGTCTTTTTTATTTTTCTTACTGTGTATGTTACTGACACTCTACACATAATAAGTAATAATACTATATGATTTCTGTTAAAATTGTGATAAACTATAGAATTTATTTACAAATGCAGTATGGTGATTTTGTTCTCACTGGCCAACTGTCAGGCCACATTTGCCATGGTTTCTGTAGCTCTTTTTGGTTCTGTATGCCTCTTATCCTGTTTTCTTCTAGTGGGGGGGGGTCTGGGAGCTTGATGTGTGTGTGAAGCTGCTTTGCTGGAAGTCATGCTAGCTTGTAACAGCATTCTGCGGGGCCTCCCATCACTGGGAAGAATGCATGCTTGACCTTGGACACCAGACACTGATAGATACTAAGCTTGCAGGTGCTGGGGGAGGGTTAATGGTGCAGAGTAGATTTTGGCAGGCTGGGTATATTGGTGTGATTGGACTGGTCACAAGGGGAGGGGGCTGTTTGAACTATGTATAATACCAAAACTGGTGCCAAGAGAGTCAGTTCTGACACAGATCATCTTAGCTTGAAACATCTTCATCTCTCAATAAACAAATCACTGCCAAGACAGTATTGTTGGGAGTAAGTTTGTTCAAGAGTCTGAAACAAAAACCAATAGGCATAAGAGCTAAATGAGTGGGGCTCATTTATTTAATGTCTACTATTGATATGTTATTGAAGGTCAAAAAAGAAGGGGACGGCAAAGGATGAGATGGTTAGACAGTGGCACCGATGCAATGAACATGAAATTGAGCAAACTTCAGCGGACAGCGGAAGACAGGAGGGCCTGGCGTAATCTGGTCCATGGGGTCGCGAAGAGTCGGACTCGATTGTGCGACTGAACAACAACAACAACATTGCTATGTTAGCCCCTTTGCTCACTTGGATAGTCTTGAACTTCTTTAATCAAGTTACTTTAAAAGCCTCCTCCAGTCCATACGCCATATTCTAATTGCCAGTAACTACTGAACAAGCCAAAGATGAAATTGATTCTAGAACCATCCATCACTGCCCTCAGAGAAAACCCTGGACTTCTACAGCAATGGTTGAAATTCTAAATGCCCTGCTACATACAGAGAAGAGATATTATTGTGCATTCAGTTGGAGTTTTCTTTGAAGTATTTAGTAACAGCATTTCTGACAGTAAATTAGACAAAACATTCCCTGCAATGTCTTTAAGTATTAATCAGTCTTAAGAATTCTCCAATACTATGGCAATAGACTTATTAATTTACTTTGATGTCATATGCAAGGCTGATAGGGATGATGATAGGGAGAAATGATCAAAGCACAAAAATAGTAAACGGGAAATGCCACTGAAAGCAGAAAAAACACTGCATCTTCATTTTAAAATTCTGGCTAGTGATGACCAGAAATTAGCTTTGGCACAATAAAAACCATAGGGCAACAATAGTAAAGAGAAATTAGATAAGTGAATAAAATATTGCTTGGAGTAGCGGAAAAAGTCTGACTATGGTCAAGTCATACCTTCTCAAATAATATTAATTTTGGAAAATTCAAGGAACTATTTATAGCAATTACAAAATCCCTCTCACCAATGAAAAATGCACATTCTGTTTTTTCTGCATACTCGACTTATTATGAGTTTTCTTAACATAAGAACACAAGAACATAAGAAAAGACCTGTTAGATCAGACCAATAGTCTATTTAGTCAAGCATCCTGTCTCACACCATGGCCAACTGTCAAACTCAGGCCTTGTTTGCCATGGTTTCCTTAGCTCTTTTTGATTCTGTATGCCTCTTATCCTGTTTTCTTCTGGTTGGGAGGGGGAGTCTATGAGCATGAGAGTGTATGTGAAGCTGCTTTGCTGGAAGTCATGCTAGCTTGTAACTGCATTTATGCGGGGCCTCCCATCTCTGGGAGGAATGCGTGCTTGATCTTGGACACCAGGCATTGCTAGATACTAAGCTTACAGGTGCTGGGGGAAGGTTAACGGTGCAGAGCAGATTTTGGCAGGCTGGGTGTATTGGTGTGATTGGACTGGTCACAAGTGGGGGGGCCAGTTTGAACTATGTATAATACCAGAACTGGTGCCAAGGAGTCAGTTCTGACACAGATCATCTTGGTTTGAAATATCTTCATCTCTCAATAAACAAATCACTGCCAAGAGAGTGTTGTTGGGAGTAAGTTTGTTCTGACACCAACCATTTCTTATGGATGGCCAACAACAGGGCATAGAGGCCAAGGACATCCCCTAATGTTGCCTCCTGGCTCTGGGATTGAGCTTTAGTGCCTCTAAACATGGCTAGTAACCATTAATACTTATCCTCCATGAATCTATCTAAACCTCTTTTAAAGCTGTTTATTCCTGCGGCCATCATTACATCCTCTGGCAATGCATTCCACATTTTAATTACTCTCTGTGTAAAGAAGTATTTCCTTTTGTCTGTCCTGAACCTACTGCCCACCAGTTTAATCAGATGTCGTTGAGTTCTAGCAATTTTGGGAGAGGGTGTAAAACTTCTCCTTGTCAACTCTCTCCACCACATGCATAATTTTATAAACCTCTATAATGTTCCCCTTAGTTGTCTCTTTTCTAAACTGAAAAATCCCAGTCTTCAGCTTTTCCTCAGAGGGAAGGTGCTCCAACCCCCTAATCATCTCAGTTGCCTTCCTCTGTATTTTGTCCAGCTTTACAATGTCCTTTTTGAGACATGGTGACCAGAACTGTACATAGTATTCAATAGAAGGCCATACCATATATCTAAACATGGGCATTACAAATATCAGCTGTTTTATTCTTAATCCCTTTCCTAATAATCCCTAACACAGAGTTTGCCTTTTTCACCACTGCAGCACACTGGGTTGACACTTTCACTGGGCTAACCACTATGACCCCAAGATCTTTCTACCTCTCAGTCTCAACAAGTTCAGATCCCATTAGTCTATACTTAAAGATGGGATTTTTTTGTCCCAATGTGCATCACCTTACACTTACCAACACTGAATTTCATTTGTCACATTGTTACTCACTCACCTAGGCTGAGGAGGTCCTCTTGGAGCTCTTCACAGTCAGCCTTGGTTTTCACCATTATGAATAATTTGGTGTCATCTGCAAACTTGGCCACTACGCTACTCATCCCTAGTTCCAGATAACTGAAGAATAAATTAAATAGTACCAGCCCCAATACCAATCCTTGTTGGATCTCACTAATTACTTCCCTCCATTGTGAGAACTGTCCATTTATTCCAGTTGTTTGCTTCCTGTCATTTAACCAGTTTTTAATCCATAAGAGAACTTGTCCTCTTATCTCATGACTGCTAAGTTTACTCACGAGTCTTTGGAGATGTACCTTGTCAAAAGTCTTTTGAAAGTCCAGGTATACAATGTCTACTGGATCACTGTCTACATCAAAGTTCACTTTCTCAAATAACTCTAAAAGCTTGGTGAGGCAGGACTTCCTTTTGCAGAAGCCATGCTGATTTTTCCCTCAGCAGGCTTTGTCCCTCTATGTGCCCAACAATTCTTTCTTTGATTACAGTTTCTACTGATTTGCCTGGGACAGATGCTGGGCTGACTGACCCGTAAGTTCCTGGTTTCCCTCTGGATCCCTTTTTTAAAATTGGTGTAACATTTGCTTCTTTCCAGTCTTCTGGAACACAGACTGAGTTTAGTGAGAGGTTACATATATGGGATAGTAGATCAACTATCTCACATCTGAGTTCTTTAAGAACTGTTGGGTGTACGCCATCAGGACCTGGAGACTTATTGGTTTTTAATTTCGCTAGTAGGTCTAGAACTTCATCTCCGGTCACACCAATTTGACTCAATTCTTCAGTCTTCTTTCCTGAAAATAGGGGCTGTGGTATGGGTATGTTCCTCACATTTCCCACATTGAACGCTAGGGGTGTGCAAAAAACAAAATTCAGCCCAATTCAGATTCGGCTGAATCAGGCAGAATCTGATTCAGCCACCGAATAACCCTCGAATATCAATTTCGGCAATACAAGCCAATTCAAAAGTCATTTGGCTGACCAAATCACTTTCAGCCCCATGATACCCTATGGGCCACTGAAGTCAATGGCGAAAACTCAAGGTATATTCCGAGGGCTAGAGGGGAGGGGTTTGAGGGAGAGGCTCCAAACTCACTGGGTAGATGCTGAAGCTTCTCCCCAAAATATCCACCAAGTTTCAAGATGATTGGACCAGAGGGTCCAATTCTACAGGCCCCTAAACAGGTTGCCCCCATCCCCTCCATTGTTCTCTATGGTGGGAAAAAGTTACATTTTCTCCATGGTGCTGTTAGTGGCTGTGGAGGGGAGGGGGTTTGAGGGAGAGGCTCCAAATTTCCAGGGTAGCTTTGGGAGCCTCTCCCCACATAAACCTCCAAGTCCCAAAGAAATTGGACCAGTGGATCCAATTCTATGGGCACCAAACCGGTTGCCCCCATTCCCTCCATTGTTTCCAAAGAGGAAACCCAGCCAGCAGCACTTAAGGCAGGAGAGCAGACAGCACCCAGCATTCAGACTGTCCCAGAGAATCTCAGGGAAAGTGAACTGTCTTGGGAGGTGCTTGTTTGCCAGGAGAACAAGTGGCACTGTGGCAGTGCAAGCATGCCACAGTGCCACACAGAAACCCCAAAATACCAACAGGAACAACATTTATACAGGCCCTCCCTTGTATAAATTGATGGTGCAACCACATTGGACCACTCACACCACACACACCTCAAAAAAGATATTTATAGCGTTGGAAAAAGTGCAGAAAAGGGCAACTGCAATGATAAGAGGATTGGGAACACTTTCTCTATGAAGAAAGGTTAAGGCGTTTGGGGCTCTTAGCTTTGAGAAACAATGACTGGGGGGTGACATGGTAAGAGGTTTACAAGATTATGCATGGGATAGAGCAGGTAGAGAGAGAAGTACTTTTCTCCCTTTCTCACAACAAGACAAGAACTTGTGGACACTCAATGAAATTGCTGAGTAGTCAGGTTAGAAGTTAGAACAGACAAAAGGAAGTACTTCTTCACCCAAAGAGTGATTAAGACATGGAATTCACTGCCACTGGAGGTAGTGATGGTGGTGGCTGGCATGAACATGTTAGGAGATGTAATTTCAAAATGCTTTTATTTGTTATTTTCTGACCTGCACACATACCTGAATGGTGCTTGCAAGTGTCTTTGGTTTGGGAGAACTGTATGCTTTGTTTGATGTGACCACATGCACTAGGAAGCTGCCTTCTGTCTGCAGTTTCATGCTAATGAAATCACACACACACACACACACACATATGCGCATACATCTACCCAACATGCACCAGGAACAAGAAAGCATCTCCATTATGATTTGCTAGAAGGATGACAAAAACAACAACCTGTCTACCATCGAGGAATCTGAATTCCACACGTAACGCACAGGATGCTTCGTATTTTGCAAGTGTTAAGACTGTTTCCTGTTTATGACTTGGACCAAGCCAGAGTCATCTGCATTCTTAAGATTTCCATGACAACCCATCTTCACACCTTGGACCAAAAGTTCCCTTTAGTGAAAGGTGTAGATTTTCAATATTGCCCCACCTTAGTAGTAGGGTACCCCACATCCTATAGCCAATGATATAGGGATGGGACGGACTGGAAGACCCTAATGCCAGCCCCCAGGATAGCTGATAAAAGTAAGGTTCACCTTTTGTTAAGTGCCTCCGCGCCTCGACTTGGTGTACACCTACCTCGCTAGCAAGACATTTATTCCTCACACGTGTTGGCCGGTTCCAACTGTGTGTAGTAAGAGTTTCCCTTAGTCAGAATTTATTCTTGTATTCTTCACTGTGAAGGTCGAGCTTCAGGAAACAAATAAGTATCACATGTATTCCCCTCCTAAATATCTATAGTTTTAAAACCCCAATATTGTTTTCCATTACTACTGTATCTAAAGGAACTTGTGTGTATGTGTGTATGCATCTGTATTGTTTGCCTGTGATTCAAAAGATATTATTCAGTAAAGAGAATATTTGATTTTACTAAAGAAACCTTGTCAAGCGTTCTCTTTTGGGAAACTGGTTTTCTGGGCGAAACTACTTTCTCTGTATATATAGACCAGAACTCAATATAACTGTGAACCGATCAATGTGTACTTAAGCATTTCGGCTAACAAACAGCTTCCAGATGGAATTTGACAAACATATGGAGGCTAGAGCAGAGTAGTGGTCCATCAGTGGCTGGCTAGTAGCTATAGATAAGAAGGAACTCTTGGTCTCTGGGGCAAGTGATGCTCTGGTGCTGGGGGGGCAACAGTGGGAGGGCTACTAGTGTCCAGGCCCCGCTAGTGGACCTCCTGATGGCACCTGATATTTTTAGACTGGATGGGCCATTGGCCTGATCCAACATTGGCTTCTCTTATGTTCTTATATAACATCAGAGAATCTTTGTCAATGGGGGCCTTTCTGAAAGGGCAGAAGAACCAGTGCATTGAATGCAGTAGTACCAGTCTGGTGACAGAATCCTGTGCCTGCTACCACCTGCCTGCCAACCTGTGCAGCAGCACTGCATTCAAAAGCTTCAAGACAGGCTCCTCCCCCCAGACCTGAGGAAACTGGGAAAAGAAGGATAGGTGAAAGTGGGTTCCACACAACATTATCTAACCTCTCTCTTCCCCGACACCCCCTAGGTTGCGTCACCTCACCTGTAAGATCAGATGGACTGTAGAATGGACTGCTTGGGAGTTTCGCTGGGTCAACCTCCTCCAGACTTTGCGGCAAGAGACAGATAGCTGGATAGTCATTCCCACACTGGCTTTCCTGTGTTTTCTATCCTGTACTTCACCATCCCTTTGATTTGTAGAATGGAGATCTCAAGGAAAAATACTTCCTCTCTTCCTTTCACCTCTCCCACACCTGCCTCCTCCCTTAGCTAGTACTCCTTTATCCTATCTCTCATCTTTCCTATCCACATTGTGGTTCTCACAATAAATTAACTAGTATTAATCTGCTAAAGTGTTCAGTGTAAACATCCAGCAAATAGATTTGGTGTATTCGTGGCCTTGAACCAAAAAGGCACAAAGAGCCATGTTTTAAGTTTAACAGACTAATACTAGTCTGAACCATTCAGATAAATAGCTTAGATTCTGGGTCATCACAAGTCTACAGACTTTGGATCTACAACTGCACCAGCTTCTAAAGAAGAGAGAAACTTTCTGGATGTTTATATTGAACATTTTGATACCTTAGACTCTGAATAAGGAGATAGACTGAATGTGATACTTGGAAAAATAGCTGAGTCATTCAGCAGGCTCTGTACATTAAGTTGACACTCTTGGCTTGCCATCTTAAGGAATGATGCATCCTCTCTATAGGTGTGACAATCATCTTCCATTGTATTTCATCATATCCTATTCCATAGCCTCATATAAATATGTGACAGGAATGGGGATTGCTTGATGCATTTTGCTTTCTGAATGTAGATATACACACCATGGATCTTTGATTCATTCTGATCTTTCTTACAGAGGTAAATTCTGATAATTTTCTAAAAGGATTTCCCCCCCTACTTGGTCTATTTAAATGTTTTGAAATAAAATGTTTTTTAACATTATGTCTTAGATATTTGGACCATGAACAACAAGCTGAAAAATGATTTTGATGGTCCTGATTTATTCCAATAATGTAGTGGGACTTAACCAGTTAATGAACTGGCACTACTTCTGGTGTGTGTGAGTAATATAGATTAACAATTTTGAAAACTATACTTTTATATTTTACAAATGACTCACACAATAATCCAAATTATCTTTTTCTTCTTCCAATATTTCTTCTCTTTTCCTAGGTTTTGCATTTTGAATAATTTTACTTTATGATGTATATTTTAATAATTTGTACCACTGACGAAGGCCATATGGCTGAAATGCATTTGGTTTTAATGGAATTTATCCTGTTTTTATTGTTTTTCTCAACCTCTTTTGGTTACCTGGTTTTCTGGGTTTCAGTTTTTTGTGTCTCCCTCCCCCTGCTTTTTTTTCTTTTGGTTTTACTACATTTCCTTCACTGATGTTTGTAAGACCCCTCCTAAATTAGGGAGCTACTTATTACACTTTGCAGGGAGGGCAGGGTATAAGTACAACCAATCAATCAATCAATTTGGATGTGGGAAAGGGACAGCAGTATAACATAATGGGATAGTTTTTCCCCCTCACCCTGTTCTTAAAAGGACGCAGCACATTTTCTTAGGGATAGCCAAGGTAATCTACCTGAAACCTGGGATCAATGCCAGTTTGTCTTAAAATTTCCAAGCAATCACTGTCCTACATAATTTGGCCTCTTGAAAGAATTGCTGCAGCTTGTATTCTTTTTCAGTGATGGGTAATATCTTTTTTCATCCTTGGTCTCAACTGCCTTCAGTGGTTTTATAAACAACTTTGCTCTTGCTAAGCAAACTAGGAGCATGACTGGGAATCGTATCCCAGGATCACAGCCACACATTCCTTTAGTCAGCAATGTTGCCTGCTACTGACCTAATTTCAACTTGGTCTTAATCCAAGGCAAAGTCTGCCATCAGCACTTGTTCACAAGAATGCATTCCTCATCCCATCTGTCAGCTTCTCTCTCCATCCCACCCCCACACCCCCAAAAGCAGAACAAAATTTCTAGTGAGCTATTTTCAGAGCTATCACCAAGGCTTCAAGCCCTTTGCTTGGATTGCCACTGGCCTCTGAAGTTTACATCATCAGTCAAGATGACTGAGGGTGAAGTGTAAATTGCTATTACAGCATAAACTAAAGGTTCCTTTAGCATCTTCATTATGTTTTCCAGAACTATTATTTTTGTGACAGATGGCTTTCTCCTGTTTTCCTGTTCTGATTTCAGTACTCTGGCAAAATGTATTTAGTTAATTTACATGCTGTCTTTCTGGCTCAAAGAGGCACAACAGGCAATTAAAAATTTAAAAATTAAAAATTACAAACAGCAAATATCATCCAGAATTTATAAATCCCTTTTAATCTGCTACAGAAGACCTGTAGCTAGTACCTCCAGAGAAAGGAAGTTCTACTGCCTTGGGTTAGCAATAAAGACCCCAACAGGGCAGAAAAGGGGCATAATTTTTTTGTAAATAAATAAGGGTATGCAGACTCTTACAAGAACTTCTTACCATCAGTCTCATAGTTCAGGCAGTTTGCTGAGTGGAGATGGTCCTTCAGATACTCTGGACCCAAGCTGTTAGACTTTAAAGGTTTCAGCTAGCATCTAGAAATAAACTGGAAGCCAGTGAAGCTGGAAAAACATTGGCCTTAAGTGCATATTGTCTCAAGCTCTGGTCATGTTTCTATACCATCTACAAGGGCTACCTCACTTGGAACATACTAAAGTAGTCCAATCTCAGTGTTACCAAGGCATATACAACAGTGACTATGTCTCCTTTCTCATAGGATGGTAAAGGCTGATGATGTCTGCATGTTCTCAGAAATGTTCTCAAGAGTAGTGCTAATTAGCTGATATCTTTCTGTGGATATTTTCCATCAGTGCATCAGTCCATCAGTGCATGGTCTGTAACACTAGGAGATGAACGCATGGATCATGAGACCTTTTCAAATGGAAGAGGAAGTCAACAAAATGATGATATAACAACAACAGTAGAGTCCATTGATCTGAGAGATTACATGCTATTCAAAAACATTTGTTGGTAGTTTAGGCTGAGTTTAGCAACTTCAGGAAAAATAGTCCATTACACTTATATTACAGATAGTTTCATTTAAAAATATTAAATTTCAACATTAGTTGTGCTTGTGCCAATTATATAACTGGAAGGCTTTAGTGCAAAGAACTCTCAGTTTTTTCTAATACACCCTGGGATTAAAGCAATGTGAATCAAACCATTTGAATTCCATATATCACACAATATAGTGCTTTAAAAAAATTAGGTTGTAGATAAATTTCAACATGTATAATACCTCTGGAAAATTTTAACCAAAATCCATAACTGGAATCCAACTACCATTTGTGCTTTAACATGGAAGACGTCATTTACATATAAGGAAGGAGGAAGGTTTCAAGGCATGGAGAAGGTGTGTTGGGGTTTAATTGTATACCAATATATTACCAAGTTTTATTAATTAAACAGTGATGTAACTGGGGCTGTCAAAGGAATACAGCAAGAGAACAGAACATTATTAGTTAAATCAAAAATGCTGGTACGCATATCCAACCCTGGAGTACAAAATCAGATTCAGACATGCAATCAAGAAAATAGAGGCTGTGGCGGTGGCAAAAGCCTTTTGCTTTAGAAGTGTCATATCCAGGATTGTTCTTTTCAGTTATCCCAGGGAACTACAGTGTGTGTATACACACACACACGTGGTAACCCACGAGAAACTCGCTGGGAGGTTAAATTCCATCCCCTCCACACACCATCTTTGCTTGGTACCTTCTCCCCTTACCTTTTCTTTCTCTCTCCCTCTCATTCTCCCTCCTCTATGCCTGTTTCCTCTTATTATCTGTCCCCCTAACTTCTGCTGTCACTCTTATTTCTTTCTGCATCCCCAGCGTCTTCTGAAACACTCACACACTCGCTCTCTCATCCCCAATGCTCCCGTTATCTCACACAGAGACACTCAGTAATTAATTTCTCCTTCTTTCTGTGTCCCTCTGGTCTCTCACACACAAAAATATATACACACTATCCTTAATTTCTCTTTTTTCCTACATTCCTGTCCTCCACCTGTGCATGTGCACTCATGCACACACATACAAACTGTGATCAATTTCTCTTTCTTTCTCATTACCTCCAGTCTTGAACACAGACAAACTCATTAATTTTTCTCATGTCCTTCCTGTCTCATACACACTCACTTGTTCAGTTCTCTCTTTTGCCCTCCCCCATATGAGTCACCCATTCAGTGGCTCCTGCAGTTCCTATTCCTGCAGCTCACCGGGTGGGGGGGGAGTTCCCAGCCCACTGGTAGTACAGGTGTGCTTAACCATGATTCTTCCTCCTTTTCTCCCCTGTTGGGCACACAACCTCCATCCCCTAGCTCAAGTGGTAGCAACAGCCACTACTTGCAATTCCCCTTCCTAGCTTCCCACACTTTCCAATGCCAGAGCCACCGTGGCTACCAGCCACCTCCCATTGCTTCTGCCACTGGGCATACTGCAGCTACTTCCCACCCTCCTGAATTGCCCTTTTGGGGGCTGCTGCAACTCCCAGCCAACTCCCCTCCACCTGTAGAACCAGCGCAGCTCCTGGCCTCTGTTGCAAGGCTGCTGCAGCTTCTTTTCCATCCCAGCTCCTGCCAAGCCACCCAACATCTCTGTAACCTGGGCTGCGCGTGGCACACCTCCCAGTCTGCCACCAGGGTCACCAACGACCCCCCCCCAAAAAAAACCCCACACACACTATTGTTGCTGACAACAATCCCAGCAGCACAAGGAGGTATGTATGTTGTCTGCTCATGCACAGACACTGCTCTTGTTTTGGGGAGATTTACTCCCCAGTGTATTTTTTAAAACATTTTCAGATTTTTCTGCAAACCTAGAGAGTTCCCCCCCGCCCCAAGTTTGCCAAAAAATCAACCTTGGGTAAGTGTGGCCTTGATCCATGGATTTAGAAATCCACAGATGGGGCACACTTGGGATAGTATATAGATGATGTATTTAAAAGAAATATGATTGCTTGCCTGACCTGCAAGACTGACATTACATGGAAGTGCTTTCATTTTAAAATTATGGAACACTATTTGATACTGTGTCTGTATCACATACTATAGTCACAATGAGATAAACTAGATAAACCAAAGGAAATTCCCCATTAAAAGGAAATAAAAGAGATGTGTGAAATGGGAGATCAAGGCCTAATCCAAAACAAAGCCCATATCAGTAACACCACTATGGGTAGTTTTACAGTACAATCTTGGCTTTGTTACAAAGATAAATTAACAGCTAACATTCTTTTTCCCCTGACTTGCTGGCAAAGCCACTAAATTGTAAAAGAGTTTGATATACCACTATCAAGAGAAGCATGTTTCTGGCATTATAAGAAGAGAATATGCTACCCCACTGAGACACAGAGCTGCAGAACGACTGGCATTATGACCTCCTCACCTGCTCTTTCATTTCAGCATAGGCTTTTTCTGAGTTCAGCTCCACCCGCCGCTTAAACTCCTCCAGGGCAGCATCAGCCTGCTGGGCCTGCAGCCTCTGTACCTCCATCACTCTAGTCAATTCCTCCTCCTTCTCCCTAGAAAGTCAGAGAAATTTTTCATAGTTCAGGTATCAAATAAAAGAACATGTGTGCTCATGTAAAAGAAAGGCTTTTAACCCTCTCCATTTAAAATACTATTCAAGTTTCGATTTCATGTCCATGGTTATGCCAAACTCCCTTTGGTAATACTTTGAAGATGAGAGTAACAAGTTCAATGAAAAAAAATCAGAGATTATTTTTCACTTGGTCTGACTGAATTGAGAAACATTTAAATGCAGAACAGGGGTCTCAAGAAAGTTATCCTCTCATCAACGTTCTGAGCTAAAGCAAGGGATAACTTTATTGTGCCATGCAGAATGCTTTTAAAAAATAATAATGTTAAAACACAGTTAAAATGTACTTTAAAAATGCTTTGCAATACATGTCAATATTTTAACACTAAACACAGGAAAAGAAATATATCCTCTCCACCAAATCACTTACTACCCAATATATCTCAGATTAAATAACAAAATATCACACACATGCACAGGCATCTTTTCAAGACATTTTGGTGAGAACTATTAATGCACCAGTTATGACATTCACAAAATTTGAATGGGCGTGACTTGTATTTTCAAAGTTTATTATCCTGAATCACTGATTCTTAATGTCTAATACTGAACTACTGATTTTAAAAGGCTAAAATGCAGTTATGTACATTAGAAACCAATGTGAACACAATATAATCTTTTCAAAATCATGCATAGGTTCCTTCTTCCATAGCAATATCTGGCTCTTTGAACGCTGTCAAGAAAACATCTGATTCAATCTCTTTCAAGAATATGCAACTGTGCTCAGAAAATGCAACTATGCATGATGTCTTAGTGCTTTCTCCATTTGATGAAGTTGACAGGTTTCCCTTAAATTTTCTACACCATGCATGACATTCTTACTCACTACTCAATATTTTAATTATTTAAATATTTAGACACCACACGGTCAGTTTAAAAAAACGCATCCCGTATGTTGAAATGAACTACAGTATGAAGATTGCTAACTAAGGCTTTCTGAATGCTGCAGCATAGGATCACTGCAATAGATTGTCAGGAACACTGCACTTACAAGAATCAAATCTACTATGAACAAGTGCTTTATATATCCATGCACTTTTAGCAGATGTACTCTGAGTAATAATAAACTGTGTGCAGAACTATTTTGTCACAGTAGATGATAAACAATTCTGTACTGGATGAAAGGGCTCTGAAACTTGGTAAACTGAGGAGATGGACACCATAAAAGTTATTTTTAAGTAATTCACTTTTAACAGCGTCTGAATCAGGGGCTCAAAGGAGCCCTCCATATGAGCTGCAAACACTCTGTTCAAGTTCCAGATCAGGAATCTAGGACAGCAGGAGGACTAGTAAGAGCCACCCTTTAAGAAACATGTGGAAGTGGGATATTTTATATAAAATATTTATATGTCCACCTTTCTCTTGACCCAGTCATGACCCAAAATTTGTACCATAATATAAAATAAATAAAATCATATCAGAGGGCAGAATTAAAAACATTAAAGCACTAAAATAAAATACATTAAAATCCCATTAAAAACCACTGCTTTTAAAACAACCTGTACACATATACCCTTCAGACCAGATAATCTGCCTAATAGGGTTTTTTTCCAGACTCTCTGGAAAATCAGGAGAGTGTCCGTCCGTCCGTCCGTCCGTCCGTCCATCCATCCATCCATCCATCCATCTCTGCTGATAAAGCTATCGCCTTAAGCAGAAATATTTTAAAAGACCTTACTCAGTATTATCTCTCTTATATTTTATTATTATGCCTATGAGTTTTGCCACTAAGAGGGTGGCACGATCATTTGGATCAAATAGTAGCCATGACACCTGGGCTCGCACATTTAGCAATTCCGTATCTTAAGTAAAAGGGTGACTAAATTAGCCCTCAAGTCATTTAATATATGGCACTTCATAAACATATGTTCAGTGGTTTCCATTGTACCATATGAGCATCTGTATGTTCTATTACAGTATGGTACTCTATTATATCTGCCTTCCAAAACCATGAAGGGAAGTACATTCAGTCTTGCCAAAGGAAAAGCCAGTTTGGTGTAGTGGGAGCCAGTTTGGTGTAGTGGTTAAGTGTGCAGACTCTAATCTGGGAGAACTGGGCTTGGTTCCCCACTCCTCCACTTGCACCTGCTGGATGACCTTGGGCAAGCCATAGTTCTGGCACAGCTGTTCTTGAAAAAGGGCAGTTTCTGTCAGAGCTCTCTCAGCCCCACCTACCTCACAGGGTGTCTGTTGTGGGGGGGGGGGAAGGAGTTTGTAAGCCATTCTGAGACTCCTTTGGGTAGTGAAGGGTGGGGTATAATCCAATCTCTTCTCTTCTTCTTCTTAGTTTTGGGACTGTCAACTTGATAAAAATATTTCGGTGGTTGCATGGGGGGGCAATTCCCAAATGGAGTGTCAAACACAGCCTGCATGCCTTAATAGACATACTTGTAGCATCAACATCCTTACACATTTTTAAATTTGTCTTATAATGTTTTTACTTTCTGTATTCTTAATCATATCATTATTCCTAGGCATTTCATTTTCTTTTCCAATAGTTGATCTCATTGGCTATAATGTTGATCTGCCTGGGTAAGCCCAAGTATGGTAGATCCTCTCTCAGATTAAAAACCTTTACTTTGAAGAGAAATGCTTTAATCCAAGCCCTTGCTTCCATCAATAAGTCACCTAGTTCTGGTCTCACTGCTATGTCCGAGACACATCTAGGAGACGTCAATAAGCATTGTTGTTCTTGAGACAGCAGATGCTGCTCTACTCAATAGTAGCTTGCTTTGGTGAGATCAGGATTTTTGCCAATGAGTTGAGGCTAAGTTCCTGGCTCAGAATTTTCTCATTTCCCTCCCAGGACAGGAACATTCTGAAATTGACTACAATCAGTTATACCCCAAGTTGCTCAGTACTCCACAGTGGAGTCCATGAACTCTTCTCCAATTTTATGACAAAGCAATGTTCACATGAGTATTCCACGGTGACCTCAGCATCCCTGAGGGGCTGACCTCATGTCCTGAGTACTGGAGCCTCAGGTGGGCTACCAAGGAAACCAGGATCCTGAAGAAAGGCTTGCCTCAAACTATCCAAAAGACCTCCTCCACCCAGTGGGATTCTGAAATCATTTGGAGGGCCTTGTTGTGAAAGCCTGAGTTTTGAAAGACTCCTTGATAGGGACTTTTGGAAAAATCGCCTTGGCTGCTGTCCCTGAACTGTAGATCTTCCGCCCCAGGACATGTAATTGGTGTCATCATTACAATAATTCTGGCATTATCAGAAGACATATTTTCTCTGAAAGATTTCAGTGTTCTCAAATAAAGATTCACTTTTTCTTCTTCTTGCCAAAAGGCTTAGATACAAATGGAAACAAGTTCCACCCAGCATCACTTCATCTACTTTAGTCTGCAACATCACCTTGGTCATGGCTTGAAGCATCCTTTCTTCTCTTCCCCACCCTTAAAAAACCCAGCCTGATAAAGAGCTACTCCAAGGGCCATCAACCTAGTATTTGAGTGCTGACCTTTAGGTAGCCTTCTTTGTTAGAACTCTGGGGAGCCTCAGGGGTGCCTTGGCCAGCAAGCTTGCACACTGTTTCGAAATATCTTGCTTGGTTCTAATAAAATCATATGGCATTTGGTTTTGAGCACTTTATTCCAATTCACATAACTACAGAACAGAGTAGAATTCTGGGCAAGTGATCCAACTGCAGGGTTTCTAACAGCTACCTGTTGATATGGGAGGCGGGAACTATCTGCCCTCAGCACAACTAACTGTGTATAACCATCAGCTACACAAACAAAAACCAGTTTCCATACATCAGTAAGTTGCTCTGACCTAATAAAACAAATCATTTGATTTGTTAGAAGACTGAGCTCTTATTTCCTCTTCAGTATACCAATATCACCAGTGGCAGAAATCTCAGTGTTATCTGACATTATCCTATATAAGCAGAGCTAAGCAAAAAAAAAAAAAAAAAAATCAAAAATCTGTGTGCCAAATATTAGCAGACTCCATCTGGACATTTAGTGCTTTAAAACTAAGCTAAACAATATTAGAGAAGAAATGTCCCACACATCAGGATATGTAATAATATTAGAAGTCCTGTCATGCAGCTTGATGGAGTATTATATTTTGAATATTTTGCTTCTTCAGTCACCATTCACAAATGTCTTGATCAATTCACAGATTTTATACACTACCTTTATAAATTCCAGTTCAACATGAATCTCATATTTAAAGTCATTTCTAAGGGCCTTTGGCCACAAAATACTTGCAAATCTTTGCTTGCTTACAATTTCTGTTTGCATGAACATTTTTAAGTTACAATAAAAATGTCATCCTTACAAATTAGTTTATACAAGTGAGAACCCACAAGGACTTGTGGGAGGCATCTCATTTTCCCTCCCCCACTTTCCCTTTCCTGAAAGGATCCATAGCCTCTCCCCTTTTCTTGCTTCCTCTCTCCTTTCCACCCAACAGCCAACCTACAACTTCGGTCTTCAGCTTTCTTTCTCCCCACCATAGCCTTTGCCTAGGAAAACTATGGCCCAGTTTGTGGTTCTGGGAACCCTCAAGGACTTGTGGGGAAAGCAACTTACTTTCTGCTGTACTCTCCTCACACTATTTCCTCTTTCCCTCCTCCTGGCAACTTCCTTATCAACTCCCATTTCCTTCTTCTCAGTCATTCACCAACCTAGCTGTTATCGGCTCCTATCTTCAATTATATTTATTATTTATTTACACCTCTACCTTACTCCACAGCAGGGACTAAAGCAGCTGACATTATTTACCTTTCCTCCTTTTTATCCTCAAAATAACCCTGTGAGTTAGGTTGATGTCAAGACAGAGACCATCTTACAGGAATCTTCTAGTCCGGGGGTGGCCAAACTTGCTTAATGTAAGAGCCACATAGAATAATTGTCAGATGTTTGAAAGCCACAAGACATGAACAAATATTACACACGTTTTTATTGAAAAATATGCAAATTGGCTTTTTATTAATATTAAATGTGAATGACAAAAATAAAAACAAAAGGGGTAAAAACAGATAGTGATAATGATATTTATTTGTCCAATGATATTTATTTATTTGCTAATGATATTTATTTGAGAGAAAGAGGTGGGGGAAAAGAATGAAAGAGGTCAAAAGAGAGAGAGAGAAACAAAGCAAATAGATGGGGGAAGGAGGGAGGGGAGGAAGAAAGGAAGAGAGAGAAAGAAGAAAAGATGAGTGAGGAGCAAATAGATGGGGGAGGGAGGGAGAGGTGAAAAGAAAGCAACATTAACTTTAAATGAATCCTCCAAGCCCCTCTCTCCACCAGCTGGCTTGGCTTGGAGAAGGAATTTAAAGAGACAAATGTCTTATCCAAGACAGCCAGCGGGGGGGGGGGGGCTTTGAGAATACATTTAAAGTTGCTTTCTTTCTCTTTTTCCCCCACCTCAAGCCTATCCAGGGAGGGGAACATTGGCTGGGGAAGGGAAGACTGATCAGGGAGGCATGCCACCTTTTCACTTCCTCAGCTGCTCTGCTGAGAGTCGCACAATATGTGTGAAAGAGCTGCATGCGGCTCCTGAGCCACAGTTTGGCCACCCCTGTTCTAATCTGTTCCACCTGAAACTCCACTGTTCTCTGATTTACTGCAGGTGCTAGTCACGCCACACACCAGCAGATATTCATCAAGGTTGTCCAACCAGCCCTGTTAATTAGGCACATATACTTCAGCTGTGGATCTGAAGTGGGAAACTTGCTCCTACCTGGAAGGCCCCAATGATTGGTTGAGGAGATCAAGAGATTATGGTCTGCAGTTTTCTATAAATATGGTTAGTGAAAGGAAATGTTACTTTCTCTTCACTTTTACCCCTCCTCTCTTGTCGTGTAGAGGGTTAGAAGTGTGTAGAAACCACAGAAACGGTTGTAGTGATCAGCATTGTTTACTGGTACATAACTAGAACCTCGAACACTGGCCAGGTGGCCAACTATATACAGTACCTGGGAACACCCCTAGATCCTATTGGTGGATTTAAACCTCCCCCTATTGGTTTCCCAAGGAAAATCCAGGAGCCTATTCCCTATTGTTCATGGGGAGTTAAGCTCGGCAGTGAATTGCTGATGCCTAGTGGTAGTCAGTGGACACAACATCTCTGTTCCTCTATGCCACTAAGAAGATATCAGTATTATGCTCAAGGACTCTTTGCTTCAAGAACCAACTGTGCTGTGTTAGAACTTCAGTAAGAGGTAGCTAGTTAGCTTTCTTGTTTTTCTGTGCATTTTTAGTGCCACTGAAGTATATGCCTTTTTGAAAAACCTTTGTCTGAATTTCTTCAATAAAGTCTTCCTTCACTTTATTGTGTGCATGTTACTCGGGAGTTACCAAGACCAAACCCAGGTACATCTTGATTACACTACCACACCAGGGCAGGGCCAGCCTTGACATGGCAACAGCTTTGCAGGATCTGGTCCAGTCTACTGGGGAATAACTGCACATGGATATAGTTCTGTGGGTGTTTGATGCAGTTTTGTTATCTTGGATAGTAAGAGATGGAGACTAGGGATAGAACATCATCAGCAGTGCCAGCAAGAGCACAGCAGTCAGGCCAGAGTGAGCCTGGGGCCACAGAAACAGAGGTTACAGTGAACCAGGAGACTGACTTAGCACCAGACCTTTTGGACATGGAGGACATTATGAGCATGCAAGTCCCCTCAGGAAACCCTGGCACTATGGAGGGTAGACTCTGCTTGAGTTGTGATGTGGCAAGAAGCAATGCACAGTTGTACACTTTCAGTGGATCTGAAGAGGACGGAAATGAGGACTGTGTTGTTCCAGAGGAGTTTCTGAATCATCCTCAAGTGTCAGTGGCAGCACAGAGGCAAAGCTCAAGAGGGAGCAGTGTGTCTGGAAAAGCCATTCCAGTGAGTTTTAGCTGAGATAAGGTCATGAGGGGCCAGTAAAAGGAGCCCCAGGAAGAACACTGGAGGCTGATGCTTAAGAGTTTTGTGAGCTGCCAAATGAAACAATGAACTATCTAAAATCTCAGACAGAGAGGCAGTCTGCAGAGAGATAGGACAGAAAGAAGCTCCCCACTTATCAGATGGAGGGAGATGTGCTGACATTTTGACATCCTTTGAAACAGTGTATGAAAGTTTTGGGGTGCCATAGAGCAGTTATATTCAGATGCTGTGATCTTATGTCATGGGGAAGCTTGTAGATTTGTTAAGTGAGCTGCCAGTGCAAGACTCCCAGAACTAAAAGAAATTTAGAAGTCTAGCTTTGCAGTATTTTGCTCTGTTGGGAGATCAGCTGTGGGTATGATTTTGACACTTGCAACCCCAGGCAAGGGAAACCCAGGCTGCTTTTATGGCCAGGCTAATGAGATCAGTGGGTTTATGGCTTCAGGCTGTTAAAGTGAACACTCTGGAAGATTTATGTAACCTGATTGTCAAACAGCAGTTTTACCAGACAATTTCAGAGGAAGTAGCTATATTAACCCAGGCCTAAAACCCTGATTTGTTAACAGACTTGGCTATTTTTATAGAACAGGATCTGACAAGAAAGAGCAAAGAGCTCAGTAAGTCAGTGTTCCATAAGCCTGTGGTAGAGAGGTCTATGACCAGCCAGCCTTGAGGAAGGGATCCTGGGGCAGTGAGAAGAGAAAGTGGAGGTCCAGAAGGAACCCATCCCAGCAGCCAGGCTAAAGATACTCCCTGCAAGAGTGACATGCCCATGGCAACTTCCTCCCTTGGTGTTGTTTGCTATTATTGCCATGAGCCAGGGCAGTATAAAAAGTGGTTGCAAAAGGGACAGGGAGGGGCTAAGAACCAGCTCATTGCCACAGACATATCTGTGAGACCCCTCTGCTAGCAGCAGCCCTCCTGAAAATGCCAAGAATAGGGAGTGTGGTGGTTCCAATTCAGATATATCCCCAGTAGAGATTGTGAGCCTGTAAATCAACTTTGAAAGCCATGGCCAGACCCAGCCATTCTAGCAACAAGATCAGCATGCAACCGAGAGCCTGCAACTGAGTCCAGCTTGGAGATTTCCTCCAAAAGGATTTTGAAAGTCAGCTCAGCAGTCATTGTGGGTCAGCTGGAAGTGACTGACGTCGATCAACTTATTTCACCAGAACAGCACCAATAGCTGAAACAAGCTGAAACAAGCTGAAAACTGAGCCAATAATCTTGAATCATCAGGGGACCGGGGGGGGGCATTGATTTGGGCATGGACCTTATTTCTACAAACAAAAAAGTACTAGAAGGTTAGGAATGGCATGTAGAAGGCTTAGCACAAATAGAGACCTACAAAAGTGAGAGTAGGCAAATTCATTTGTTTAAAGTAGTGAATTCAGAAATTGGCAAGTAGAGATCATGGTGTTAGTGCAAGAGAAGCATGAATATGATTCTGTGATTGGGGCAAACCTGCTTTAAAAAACAGCCCAGGTTAATGCTGTTCAGACATGGTCTCAGAAAGCAAAAGCCCAGCAAGAAACTGAAAGGGGTGGGCAGCATAGTTCACTCTAAGCTGTGCTAGGGGGCACTGGCACACAAAACTTTAACAAGCAGCTCAGGGAAGTCTCCGAGGTAAAATCGGGGAGTTGGAATGCTTGGTGTTGGGGGGGGGAAATAGACATTGTGGGTATTTCAGAAACTTGGTGGGATGAGGAAAATCAGTGGGATACGGTGATTCCTGGTTATAAATTATATTGGAAGGATAGGGGGAAAGGGTTGGAGGTGGGGTGGCTCTGTATGTCAGAGAGGGTATACCGTCCAGTAAGATTGAGAGGGTAAGAGAATTGGATTCACTTCTGGAACTGCTATGGGTTGAAAAAGTGGGTCCAAAAGGAGGCTTAACAGTGGGAGTTTGTTATCGCCCACCAGATCAAAAGATAGAGGAGGATTATAAAATGATGAATGAATTAAAGATAGTGGCTAGACGAAATAACTGTGTTGTAATAGGCGACTTTAACTACCCATACATTGATTGGGTCAATATGAGTTCTAGTCGAGAAAAAGAGATTGCGTTCTTAGACACTCTCAATGACTGTGCTGTGGAACAGATGGTCACAGATCCTACCAGGGGAGAGGCGATCCTGGATTTGGTCCTAAGTAACACCCAAGACCTGGTGAGAGATGTAAAAGTGATTGCACCACTTGGGAACAGTGACCATAATGTCATTGAGTTTAACATTTGTACAGACAGGGAGTTGCCCAAAAAGACTGACGCAACCATTTTTAACTTTAAAAGGGGTAACTTCTCTGGTATGAGGGGACATGTGAGGAAGAAATTGAAAGGAAGAGTGGAGAAGGTCAAAACCATTGGGGAAGCTTGGAGACTATTTAAAAAGACAATCCTAGAAGCTCAGAAAAAATATATACCGCAGGTTAGGAAAGGTACAAATAGGTATAGAAAAAAGGCTGCATGGTTAACAAACGAAGTCATGGAAGCTGTAAAAGGTAAGAAGGATTCCTTTAAGCGGTGGAAAGCTAGTCTTAGTGAGGTTGATAAAAGGGAACACAGACTATGGCAAATAAAATGCAAGTCTGTGATCAGGCAAGCAAAAAGGGAATATGAAGAGCATATCGCAAAAAACATAAAGACGAACAATAAAACTTTCTTCAAATACATTAGAAGTAGGAAGCCAGCCAGGGAGGCAGTGGGGCCCTTGGATGACCTAGGGGTAAAAGGAGTAGTGAAGGATGATAGGGAAATGGCTGAGAAGCTGAATGCATTTTTTGCCTCTGTCTTCACTGTGGAAGAGGAGAAGTGCTTGCCCACTCCAGAAGCACCGATTTCGGGAGGGGGTTTGAAAGACCTGAATCAGATTGCGGTAACAAGAGAGGAAGTCCTCCGACAGATGGACAATTTAAAAACTAATAAATCACCAGGCCCGGATGGCATTCATCCGAGAGTTCTGAAAGAACTCAAATGTGAACTTGTGGATCTCCTGACAAAAATATGTAATCTTTCTTTAAAATCTGCCTCCATTCCTGAGGACTGGAAGGTAGCTAATGTCACTCCCATCTATAAAAAGGGCTCCAGGGGAGATCCAGGAAATTACAGGCCAGTCAGTCTGACATCGATACCGGGTAAGTTGGTGGAAACTGTTATTAAGGAAAGAATTAGTAGGCACATTGATGAACAAAAACTATTGAGGCAGACTCAGCATGGGTTCTGTAAGGGAAGATCTTGTCTCACTAACCTGTTAGTGTTTTTTGAGGGAGTGAACAAACATGTGGACAAGGGGGACCCAATAGATATTATTTACCTTGACTTCTGGAAAGCTTTTGATACAGTTCCGCATCAAAGGCTCCTAAGTAAGCTCAATAGTCATGGGATAAAAGGACAAGTCCTCTTGTGGATCAAAAACTGGCTTATAAATAGGAAACAGAGAGTGAGTATAAATGGGAAACTTTCTCAGTGGAGCGTGGTAAGCAGTGGGGTACCACAGGGATCAGTACTCGGTCCGATGCTTTTTAACTTGTTTATTAACGATTTGGAATTGGGAGTAAGCAGTGATGTGGCTAAATTTGCAGATGACACAAAGTTGTTCAGGGTGGTGAAAACCAGGGAGGATTGTGAGGCATTCCAAAGGGATCTGTTGAGGATGGGTGAGTGGGCGTCAACGTGGCAAATGGGGTTCAATGTGGCCAAGTGCAAAGTGATGCACATTGGAGCCAAAAATCCTAAATATAAATACACGTTGATGGGGTCTGAACTGGCAGAGACGGACCAAGAGAGAGATCTTGGAGTCGTAGTGGATAACTCGCTGAAAATGTCTACACAATGTGTAGCTGCAATAAAGAAGGCCAACGCTATGCTGGGGATTATTAGGAAGGGAATTGATAACAAATCAGCCAGTATCATCATGCCCCTGTATAAATCATTGGTGCGACCTCATTTGGAATACTGTGTACAGTTCTGGTCACCACATCTCAAAAAGGATATTATAGCATTGGAAAAAGTGCAGAGAAGGGCAACTAGAATGATAAAAGGGTTGGAACACCTTCCCTATGAAGAAAGGTTAAAATGCTTGGGGCTCTTTAGCTTGGAGAAACGACGGCTGAGAGGTGACATGATCGAGGTTTATAAGATTATGAATGGGATTGAGCAGGTTGAGAAAGAAGTACTTTTCTCCCTTTCTCACAATACAAGAACTCGTGGGCACTCTATGAAATTGCTGAGCAGTCGGGTTAGAACAGATAAAAGGAAATACTTCTTCACCCAAAGAGTGATTAACATATGGAATTCACTGCCACAGGAGGTCGTGGCAGCTGCAAGCATGGACAGTTTCAAGAGGTAATTAGATAAACATATGGAGCAGAAGTCCATCAGTGGCTATTAGCCACAGGGTATAGATGGGAACTCTCAGTCTGGGGCAGGTGATGCACTCTATTCTTGGTGCTGGAGGGGGCAGCAGTGGGAGGGCTTCTGGTGCCCTGGCCCCACTGCTGGACCTCCTGATGGCACCTGGTATATTTTGGCCGCTGTGTGACAGAGTGTTGGACTAGATGGGCCATTGGCCTGATTCAACATTGGCTTCTCTTATGTTCTTATGGATGTTTGCCTCTGCCCACAAGGAAACATTGGAAACAATGTAGGAAAGTCCTTTTGGGGCTCACAGGATTAATCCCCCGGTCCAATCTTTTTGAAACTTGGGGAAGATTTTGAGGAGAGGCACCAACAGCTATGCTGCAATTTTTGTGTCTATACCTCAAAAAGCAGCTCCTCCAGAGCCCCAGATCACTTCTCCATTATAGCCTATGGGGCCCTTAGACTACAATGGTCCGCACAGGCTACAATGGAGCTGGGGGGGAAATCATTTTTTTCACACCATTATTATGCTTTTCAGTATGATTTGTAAGCTACTTTGAGTCACAGGGAAAAGTGGGATATAAATATTTGAATAAATAAGTAGTTTGGGCAGGTTGATAACATTTAAGCAACTGCCTGTTTGTCAGGTTAGGCTGAGTACTGACAGTAATTGTTCCTTCTCTGTTACACTTGATCTGTAATGCTGGTTCTCATATTTCACAAAAAACCCACAAAAACAACAAAGTAGACTGCAAGAGTTTTCCCCCTTTAGAAGAAGAAGAAGAGATTGGATTTATACCCCGCCCTCCACTGCCCAAAGGCGTCTCAGAGCAGCTTACAAACTCCTTTCCCTTCCCCTCCCCACAACAGACATCCTGTGAGGTAGGTGGGTCTGAGAGAACTTCTGACAGAAACTGTTCTTTTTCAAGGACACCTGTGCCAGAGCTTGTGACTGACCCAAGGTCACATCAGCAGGTGCAAGTGGAGGAGTAGGGGAATCAAACCCGGTTCTCCCAGATTAGAGTCCCTGCACTTAACCACTGCACCAAACTGGCTCTTTAAGTGCTGGTATGTTTTCTAAGGCTCAGCACAGGGTGACAGTCCAAGGCCAGGTCTACCAATACAGTGGACTAGGGCAAGTAGACCTGTTCTCCGGAGGACAGGTCTACCAAAATAGTGGACTGGGATGGGTAGACCTGTTCTCCAGAGAACAGGTCTACCAATATAGTGGAAAGGGGTGGGTAGATCTATTCTCCGGAGCCAGGTCTACCAATATAATGCTAAGGGGTGGGTGAAATTTGACTTGATTCTGTTTACTCTTATAATGTTTAAATTATTCTTAAATTATAGTTTAAATATAATTTAAAAGCATTCTGAGATTTTTACAAGGTTATGGAAGTAATCTAAAAAACTAATATATGTGATAGTCAAATGTAGACTCACTCACAACTTTGATGCTACTAGCTTTTTTCACTGACGAAGTAGAATTTCTGCTCACAACACTGTGGATCTTAGACGGAACATTGGCAAGCAATCTCAGAGCCAAGTTTACAGCCAGAGAAACAGCTTGAAAGCAACTCTGAGAATTACAGTCAGCCCAAAGATGGGGCCCAGTGTTTAGCTCTCAAGAGTTCAGAGATAGCCAGAGGAGCTGTGAAACACTGGAAAAATGCAGAAACACAGCAGAACAACCCCCTGAAAAACTTTCATATAGGTATCCCATCTGGTTTATTTGGGAAAATGGCTTCCTGCAGCATGAGTACATAAACAAATAACTGTCTTGTGATTGGCAAACAGCCAGGCAACAGGTGGTTGCCCAGAAATACAGAGAGCAAATCTTAAAGACTGCTTATGATTTACCTTTGTCAGATCATCTAGGCATAAAGCACACTCTTGCTAAGATTCAGTGGTCATTTTTACTGGCCAAAGGGCACCAAGTCATTGTAGGATTAATGTAGAACCAGTGATGCATATCAGAAATTGGTTTACCCACAATAAAAGACAACGGCTTTGTTGCAGCCTTTTCCAGTGGTCTTTGAACCATTTGACCAAATCAGGGCTGATATCCTTGGACCTCTACCAGCCACAAGAATGCAGAAACAGTACATTATTTTACTGGTGGATTATTCTACTCGTGGGGTTTGCCTTGTGCAGTTTTTTGTCACAGAGTGTTACAAATACTATTTTGGAGCTAGTCAGCATCTTTGGTTGGTCAGGTGTCATAATCTCTGACCAAACAAATAATTTTACCTCCAAGCTAATGGGTAAGCTGTGTGAACTTGCTGAGGCGCAGCACTTGCCTGTCTTAGCACACCATCTGTCAGCTAATGGCCTCTCAGAAAGAATGATACAGACTCTGGGGAAAATGTTAAAGATCTATGCCATGGAGCACCAGAAAGATGGGGTGTTGCTTCTGGGGAAATAAAAGCACTTTCCTGGGGGCACTTTCTTTGGGGGGCCATACCTCTAACACCATAAATCCAATCCTCACCAAACTTTGAGGGCTGGTAGAGGAGAGTCATTCAGAGATCCCCTGTGAGTTTGGTGTCTCTGGCTTGCACAGGATATGTTCCATAGACTACAGACAAAAACCGACACAAAAAAGGGGGGGAAACTCAACCCAAAATGTAGCTGTGATCTAAGAGGGTCAAGCTAACAAATAAATTGTTATAAAATACAAATATTTATTATGGTGTACACATGAATAAAACATACATAAGGATAAAAGAAATAGTCTAAATATCAGACTCTTAAGGCTTATTACATTCAGAGCTGATAATTATACATGTCCAATTGATGGGTAAAACTTTTGACCCGTAGACCATAAGCATTTCCACCCCTTCGGGCCTTCCTCAGTGGTCAATATTCCTATTGTACAATAACACACATCCAGAAATAAATGCATTAAAAAATCTGTATAAAGCCAGGTGTTGCTTTCTCATATGCTTTGCAGTTGCTAAAAGTTTGTATAATGGGCCATGGATAGTAACTGCACAAATTCTCCAAATTATTCTGGTAACAAATATCCCATGTGTCAGGATGTGTGTCACTTCCATCAAAGGTAGTAGTCAAGTGAAATGCATTTATTTCTGGATATATGTTATTGTACAATAGTAATATTGACCATTGAGGAAGGCCCAAAGGGGCCGAAATTCATATGGTCTATTGGTCAAAAGTTTTACCCATCAGTTGGACATGTATAATTATGAGCCATAGACTTCTGAACCTGCACCTGTCAAAATTACAGGTAGTCATTTTGACAGGCGCAGATTCAGGAAGTTCAGGAGTGTATAGAATGGATCCTATGCAAGCTACACACAAATCTTGAGTGCTATGTAGAGGAGCATCCAGGGGAGATCCCCTGCGAGTTTGGTGACTCTAGCTTGCACAGGATCCATTCTATACACTCTTGAACCTACGCATGTCAAAATGACTGCCTGTGTAAACTAGAGACAACAAAGTCACAGGGGTCCTCCCTGGATGCTCCTCTATGTGCCCTCCAAGTTCTGCCCACCCCCGGTTGCTTTGAAATTTGCAAAACATTTAGACTGAGTGGAGACAGTCTGTCTGGAAAGTATCCACTCACAAACTGGCACAAACCTCCATGAACAGCTTGAAAGTTTGTGCCAACTGACCTGCCATGAACTTCACTTCACCAACCATTAACTGGCCAAAATTCATCATGAAGTTACTTCACAATCCTGTTTGTTCTCATCCCTACTCTACAATTGCCTAGGGCTGCCTAATGGATGGGCTGCCCCTACACTTCTGCAAAGAGATTGTATAAGTTTTCAGTAGTAATACCTGTTTATGAAATAGCCTGCTGAAGGGGGTTTAGAAACCACTAGCAGCCTTTCTTAAGACCTTTAAGTCTGTACTTCTAAAGAAAGTAGTATTCAATCAATTTCCACTAATTCTTGGTTTCCACTCATTCTTTCCCTACCATTGCAGCCCCCTGCACCTCATCTTGTACAGTTTAGATGGTCCCCAGTACTGTGGACTGTGTTTTAAAAGGACACAGAGAACTGTGGTAGGACAGAAAAAGTTTGAAAGCCCTATTCCTCAAAAAAAATTCTGTTTCTTACAATCCTATCCAATTGGTATAACACTCCAAACAATACTAATGCACAGTATCAATTCACTTTAATTAGGCACGTATAGAGAAATTCTAATTTTAGTCTTATCTAAATTCAGAGATATGTCAACTGAATAACTTGCCAATTTACTTCAAATTTTACTTTAGGTGAAAGTCCACTAACAACCCTAACTGAAACTAAGGGAAGCTGTATAGCAACAAAGCATTAGTGGATAGCATTCAATGGGTACAATCTACCCAAAGTTAAACAACTTATTTCAACGTAAAGGACAAGTAGATGTTTATCTCTCCCATTGAAATCAAGGCCACTGGCAAGAGGTTTAATTGAACAGGATCATGACCATTAAGACTTTAAAAAATTATTATCACAGTTATAAAACTAGGCTGAAATATGCAAAATATTGACATGCAATGTAAAGAACTCCCTAAACGAGCTTTTATATACTATCTCACTATCCAACACCATGTGTGCAAAGCAATTTCCTGAATCAATCATATCTGAAACAATCTTCTTGCTTATCATGAGGATGAATCTGTCATCCATTATCCACTGAACATTCTTCCAAGGAATAGATCACAAAAGAGTATAAAGCATGAGGCTGTGTGTGCGCTGTTTTATTTTATTTTTTAAACTATGACATTCTAAAAGAATTAATGGACTTCTGGAGTAACCCATGGAATAAAGTCAGGCTGGAAATAGTTAATGGGATACTTTTTATTTTAAATGGAGACCCATAAAAGAAGGTTTCCACATATTTTCTATCCTCTGTTCATATTTTACATTGTGCCCCCTATAGTGAAGGTTATGTCACCGTGTTCACTAGAACTAAAGGAATGTTTACAATATGATGGAAACTTTGACTGCTTTCACTCTAAATGGTTTCAGATGTTCAGAGTACTGAGTGGAGAATGGCTGCTTTTCCCCATTGATTTAGGAGTGTGAGAGAAGATCTTAAAAAGGACTAAAATTATAATCAGTCAGACTCCTCATCCACTTACATTTATCATGTATTTTAAATCACAGGGATTACCACTCAACCTGATACAAATGCTTTAATGAACATAGTGCAGAGCTTCTATGTCATGACAGTAACACCCCTCCACATTAAAGTACTCACACACTTGGTTCCTGTGCTTGAAAGCTGTGAGCTCCAGAGACACTGCACCAAGTCAATTCTATTACCCACGTTCAATAAATAATTCCCTAACCCAACATTCCTCACTTTGACCATGTGGTCCAGAAAATGTAGAGCCAATAAATACAACATGAAGGGTGCAATATCTATTGAGTTTCTGCTAAAGAATAAATTTAGGTTGCTCCATGTCCAATTCCTGGTTTCTTGTTTCTAATCCCCAATTTTCAAGCTGTTCTCTTTTTTTCAGAAGTGATACACTCAACTGGCACACTTTACATAACACTAGATCAATGAAGATGTGGCTCTGGCTACTACTTTGGATGTCCCTGGCAGACGAAAATAAATAAATAGATTTCTCATTGTCTAAACATAGAGGAGGGAAGGTTAAGAGTCAAAAGCTGATGCCATTTTAAATAGTGTGAGCTCACCATATGATACAAGGTAAAAGGTAAAGGTTTCCCTTGCTCGAAAGCCAGTCGAATCCGACTCTAGGGTTGCGGTGCTCATCTCCGTTTCAAAGCCGAAGAGCCAGCGCTGTCCGAAGACATTTCCGTGGTCATGTGGCCGGCATGACTAAACACCAAGGCGCACGGAACGCTGTTACCTTCCCACCAAAGTGGTACCTATTTATCTACTTGCAATTTCTTGCTTTCGAACTGCTAGGTTGGCAGGAGCTGGAACTAGAGACGGGAGCTCACTCCGTCATGCGGCACTCTCGGGTCTCGAACTGCTGAACTACTGACCTTCCACAGCATGCAGTTCAGCGTCTTAACCACTTGAGCCACCGCAGCTCCTATGATACAAACATACTTTTAAAAATTATTGTTTTAACCCTCTCTTCATAAATAGCCTGGTACTCTGTAATTATTACTATTTATTTCATTATTGTGTTATTGTGAGTGGACGAAATGTTCCTGTAACAGAGCAAGCCTTCACACTTAGATCTAAATCTGTAACTATCATACAGTCTAAACCTGTAACTATTAGATAAATTTTCTATAAATGTGAATGACCAGTTCTCTTTGGCTGTTACCTTGGAAAACCAGGATAGATAGAGTTCATATAGAGTAATAGACAATTCTAGGCTGCTTGTGTTGCTGTTCAGAGATGCTTGCAGTTATAGGATGGTGGCCCTTTGAATGATCTTTGTTTTGGTGACAGATTTCCCCCGAATGATGCAGAGTTAGGGAACAAATAGCTCTCACTCCTTGCTCATAAATGATAGTATGATGAAAATTTTAAAACGGCAGCTCCTTCTGATCAGTAGGCAGGGTTCTCCACAAAAGACATTAAGGGAAGGAAGGATTTCCCCTCAACCTTTAAACTAGCCTATAAATTGAAACAGCCCTTTCTACTATCTAAGCAGGGCTGTTTTGGGGCAGGAACACACAGGAACGGAATTCCAGCTGGCTTCAGAGTTGGCCACGCCCACTACAGCCAAAACCTCTTCGTGCATGGCTACAGAGGGAAGGCCTGGAGAGCAACCCCCCCAGCAACTCCAAGGCGGGCAGGCCAGGGGGGCCCCTGGAAGGATTGGGGAGGCATTTAAATGCCTCCCCGTGCCTTCCCCGGCCTGTCCAAGGGCCAGCTTACCCAGGCTCCCCACAGCCACAGTTTAAACTGCCTTCCCTTCCCTCCAAGGGCTGGCTTGCCCAGGCTCCCCACAGCCATGGTGCACCCGGGCAAGTCAAGGGAAGGCAGTTTAAACTGCCTTCCCTTCTCTTCAAGGGGGGGGGCTTACCCAGGCGCCGCACGGCCGCAGGGCACCCAGGCAAGCCAAGGGAAGGTATGAGGGTGTGGCCTAATATGCTAATGAGCTGTGTTGTCAGGGGTATGGCCTAATATGCTAATGAGTTTCTGCTGTTGGGTTTGGCCTATTATGCTAATGAGTTCCTGCTGAGCTTTTTCTACAAAAAAAGCCCTGTATCTAAGTAACTTCTAAACAAACCTCATGATATCAAATTTAAAAAATCTCACAAGAATCAAAAGCACATATCTTAGGACTGGACTCTCCCAAAGCCCAAGAATTGGCCCCCTTTTAAAAATGCCTTTCAAAGGATAGGAACATTGCCCTGCCTCAGAACCACTGATAACAGTAATTCACAGATAAGTCAGAATTCCTTCCTGTAGTCATTCTACGGTAGATCAGTCTACTACTGATGGGATATAGAAACACAATACATTCCAGGGTAAGATCCGAGCTAATACACTGAGACTACTCTTGAAGAATTTATTCTCCAAAAGCTGCATTTGCTAAGGCAAATGTGTCAATATGGTAACAGCAAAAATATGTACCAATTTCGATGTAATAGCTTTGTAAACTATCTCAAGAGTGGGCCAGCTTCTGTTCGCTGTTCAGGTACACCAATTAGGAAGTGTATCATAATTCCTTTAGGCACATTGTTGACTAGGCCCTCTGGATACACGCTTTTATCCAATGTGCAATGATGGAAGAAAACACCATCACCCCATGAGAGCATTGACTAAAAATCATGAACTGTTCTTTGGACTATTGAATCACCTTAATTCTAGAGAGACAAAGGGTAAGGGCCATTACAACATCTGAAGTGGGCCATTCCCACTTCCTTGGGTGAGATAGATTAGGGGAAAAGGAGGAGAGAACAATCTCCTCTAAGTTGTGGATGAAGGAAATAACTTTGGGAACAAAGTGGGGATCCAACCTAAGAACCACCTTATCCCCAACAAAATTATAAAGCTCCCTATTATGTGAGAGAGTAGTTATCACCAATGCCCCATGGGCTGAATTAAACCCATCAGGAAACCAATTTTAATAGTCAACGTCCATAAACAATAGGTATTTTTGGAGTAGCACCACAACACAAAGTTTGTAGTATCATAGCTATTGGTAATTTGCCCAGGTGCAGAGAACAACATGGCTGTGACTTTCAATGAGGAATCTGATTTTAGTAATGCAGTCATTCAGTCTCCAAACTGTAAGAATTGGTGACAATATTAGCCCTTGTTTCAGGAGATTTGTCCTGTTCAGCAATCACAAAGCTGGCTGGGGTGACAACTTTCAGTCAATCATTAGAGCTTTCATTTACATAATTGGCAAGTGCATCCATTCCATAGCCTCAAAAGCACTTAAAACGTAAAGAACCCGCTGACTTTACAGTTTTCCAGACAGGCAAATCTCAACTTCTACATGATGCCTGCATATCAGCTAGAAGACTTTAAGCTTGACTTGGCCCTCCGCTGATCTAGGGTCAGCCCATGGATTAACTGATGCCTTGAGCTCCTGCATCCACACAGATGTATGCTAGAAGGCAAGTCAGCCTCCCTCACCCCGTTACACATGGACCTAGCAGCAGTACCAGAAGAGAAGCCATACTCTGTGACAAGAACCAGGAATATTCCTGCCCAGTTGCATAGTACGCTCTCTCCTCCAACATGCAGGCATTCCCCCCACCACCATTTTTGCATATTGACAACTTCACGTAGGCAACTTCAGCCTCAACAAAAGAACTCCTTCTGTGATGGGATTAAGGAAGCAGTCACGTCTTCCAGCTGTTTACCATCGGATTTAACAGCAACTACCAGCAATGGAGTTCGGACATTACTATTCTTCTCTCTCTCTTGTCTCTCCCCTTCCCCCTTAAGACCACCATCTCAATTGCCCAACAATTAATCCCTTTTTCCTGGCCCATTAACAGTGCTTCATGAGGACTATGTGACTAAAGGAACATCAACTCCCAGACATTTTAGGGTATAAAAGAGAGCATCATCCCACTGCTGTCTCTCTCTCTTCTATCCCCTACCTTGCCAGTTTCATTCCCTGCACAGTTTGGAGCCTTCTCACATGTGTTGCTGGCAACTCACGATTCCACTCTACTAGTTATTTCATTTTTTGCTGCAGATTCAACTCACCATGTTGGACAGGTAAAGTACTGCCTATCAAAAATATTACCTGCTAATGCAAACATCTCTGTACCTTTTTATCTGAATTCCTATATCTGTATTGTGTGTATGTTTGATTTTATATTGTGTGTTTGAGAATCCTTTCAGTGAAAGAAACCACTGCTTTTTAAGATCTAGTCTCAGCGTCTATTTCTGGAATCTGGTATGATTCTATACATAATGCCAATTCTATATATAATGCCTATTCTATATATAATGCCTATTGCCAATTAGGATTCATATTCCCCACATTTATTAATAAATCAAGGCAATTTGGCTAACAGATTAGCCTAGATTGAGAGGTGATATAATAGCCATTTTCAAATATTTGAAGGGCTGTCATATAGAGGATGTTTTCCATTGCCTCAGAAGATCAGACCAGAACCAATCCATTGAAATTAAAAGAGTTTTTGGCTAAACTTTAGGAAGAACTTCCTGATAGTTAGAGGGGTTCCTCAGTGGAACAAGGCTTCCTCAGGAGGTGGTTGGCTCTCCTTTTTTGGAGATTTTAAAGAAAAAACTAGATGACCATCTGACAGCAATACTGATTCTATGACTGGTGATGAATTTAGGCAGATCATGAGAGGGAAGGCAAGTAGGGATGAGGCAATGCTCAGCTCTTGTGGCCCTTTCTTTTATGGAAGAAGAAGGAGGAGGAGGAGATTGGATTTATACCTCACCCTTTACCTGGAATCTCAGAGTGGCTTACAAACTCCTTTCCCTTCCCCTCCCCACAATAGACATTTCTGTGGGGTAGGTGGGGCTGAGAGAGCTTTGACAGAAACTGCTCTTTTCAAGAACACCTCTGACAGAACTATGGCTTGCCCAAAGTCATCCAGCAGCTGCAAGTGGAGGAGTGGGGAATCAAACTTAGTTCTCCCTATGAGGAGGTTGCTGGCTTGCAGACCTAGGTCTCAGAGCATTCTTTCTCCTTTAGAAGGAGGATGACTGAGACCAATGCTGAGGATAGTAGCAGGGTGCCTGTTGCTGTTGGTGCCTTTGGCCCTTATAGAAAGGGGTAGCGAACCCATGCTGCCTTGGCCTGAAGTGCTGCATTGCAGTAGGTGAAGAAAAAACACTAAGGGACTTGGTGGTTTGATTATTCTTTTTGATTGTAGACAGAGCACATCTGTGGTGTGTGAGAAAAGGCTGGATCCCTCAAAGAGGAGGTCCTTGACTCTACAGCACGTCTGTAAAGGGGGTGCAGTTGTACACAACCAGGAATACAAAGACTGAGGCCATGGACCTTGCTGCCACATCAGCTGCATGTCTGCTTGCATTTATTGACTGTTTGGAAAGTCTAACCACCTCGAACTGGATCAACTTGGCCAAGGGTCTTGGATCCTTAGGAATACTGTCCAGGTACTGTGAAAGGTACTCTCATAGGAAGAGCAGGTAGCCTCCCATGGTGGTTTGGTAATTTGAAATCCTGAAATTCAGGGATGCAGAAGAATACAATTTCCAGCCTAAGGAACCCAATGAACTCTCTATTAGATGGAGAGGAGTGTGGATCAGGTTTGAGATGCACCTGCATGTCCCTAGTAACCAGCAAAGAGGGAGGTGGATGACTTGTAAGAAATTCATAAGTCCTGCTTGATTTTATATAAGTTTTTGAACCTGTGAGAAGTAGCTGGGGCTGCACCAAAGACAGAAGATGAACTAAATGGTCCTTTCCCCTCGAAAGGGAGATCCTCCACTTTTGCACATTTCATTATGGAAAGTAGTAGTGCATAACCATGACTGAAGTCATTGCCCGGCTAGCACAGCCAGCAAAGTATCTAGCAACGTTTCTCTGCTGCAAGATTAATTTTATTGTCTCAGTCTGGATTACATTGGCTGAAGCTTTTTTGTCATCGGGGGGACATCTGAGTATGTGGACAAATGGCCCCATAGAAATATTTGGTAACAACCCTTAATTGCACTATAGTTTACTACTCTAAAAGCCAAAGCACCTGAAGAATAGACCTTTCTACCCAGGCCATCTAGCTTCCTCCCCTTCCAGTCAAATAGGGATGAAGGAATGCCCACCCTTTGTCTGGAAGACATAACCTCTGCCACCAATGAATTAGCAGGAGGATGCTTAAACAGGAATTTGTAGTTTCCCTGGTGGAACTTGTGCATATTCATGACAGCAGCAAAAACTTTAATAGCACAATTACAGAAAACCAATACGGCCCCATCCATTAAACAATGGTTTATGAAACTTTGGGACATAGCTGTAATGGACAAATTGGCATCTCAGATTGTTATGACTGAAATGGCCTTGAAAAAAAAATTTTCATGGAAAAATGGTTTCCCTTTTTTGAATTCATTAATGATCCCAAAAACAAAAGCTGGAGCCTACCTCACAAATGTATTGATTTTGCTTTTTATTAAAAATGGAAAGTATAAATGTATCTATGATTTATTTTCATTAAGAAAAAAACATAGAATGTACGATTTCTGTACAATGATATGATATAATATTGTAGAAATGGTTTGTTTTTGTTGATGTTAAAAGTTAAAATTTAATAACATTTATGTTTAATAATAATTAAAAACCTATATATATATATTAGAATGTTGAAAGCATCAAAGACAGATGCAGTATGCATAGAGATCCCCTGGTCCACATCCTCCACTTCTGCTTCAGAGTAAGAACATAAGAAGAGCCTTGCTGGATCAAATTAATAGACCATCTATTCCAGCATCCTGTCTCACACTGTGGCCAACCAGTTCCTCTGGACAGCTAACAACAGGGAGTAGAGGTTGAGGCCTTCCCCTGATGTTGCCTTCCTGGATGTTGGATTCAGAAGATTAGTGCCTCTGAACGTTGGGGTTCCCCTCAGTCACCATGGCTAGTAGCCTTTGATAAGACTTATCCTCCATGAATTTCTGTGGCCATCGTTATATCCTCTAGCAGTGAATTCCACATTTTAATCATTCTCTTTGTAAAGTAGTATTTCCTTTTGCCCATCCTGAACTTACTATCAATTTCATTAGATGGCCTTGAGTTCTAGTATTTTAGGAAAGGGAGAAAAATTTCTCTTCATCAACTTTCTCTACTCCACGCATAATTTTATAAACCTCTATCATATACCTCCTTAGTTGTCTCTTTCCTGAACTCCCAGACCCTTCAGCCTTTCCTCATAGGAAAAGTACTCCATGTCCCTAATCATCTTGGTTGCCCTCCTCTGCACTTTTTCCAGCTCTGCAATGTCTTTTTTCAGCTCTGTAACCCAACTTCTTCCTCATAATTGATCTCTCACTTCTCATCTGATCTCCTTGTACTATCCACCCTCAGCCTGCCCTATCTCACTTCTACTAAGTACAAGTAAAGCTTTTCAGATCTGCTTTGCAGACTCAGACCCATAGGATATGCTTCCACAGAATTAGGAAACCCTCCCAAAGCCACTAAGCTAATGCAATGAACTAACATTAAGTAAAGCTTTTATCATTTTATTTTCTGCTCAAGATAATAGCTGTAAGAGCAGTAGTAGATAGATGATAGGTAGGTAGGCAGGCAGGCAGGCAGGCAGACAGAATGAGCAATGATTGGCAGGAAGTGGAACCACTCTGGACAAGCACACCTTCCAGAACTGTCCTGTTTGACTGGAAGTTGGACTTACAATTTTGCTTAGACAATGACCCTATAGAATAAATATACATATATCAGAAACTTTCAAAATGAGCTCTAGATTCACGCTTCAATGGATGTATGCCCATATGGATATTTAATTGTTATTTTGTTGAAGAATGCATTGTCTTTCACTCAGCATTTGTTATGTTCGTTATTTTAACATTTAATAAAGCTCCCCTATCCTTTCATGCACACATTGGAACCCAGCTTTCAAGCATCTGCTGCATATAGTTAGTTGAAAGCTTGCCACATAAATAACAATGTAATTCTCTGCCATTACCATTTTCATTGCCAATGAAATTATATCCAGAAAGATTTAGCTTAATAAGTGATCTGTCCTTCATAACATGTTGTTGCAATTCAAGTATTACATAGTGATCAGATAGAAAAAAAATTCCTTGCCCTAAGTAATTATATAGGTCTTATGTCTTCAGTCATGGTGTGTAAACATTTAAATTACCTTGTAAAGAAACATTAATATCTTATATTAAAGTCATTTCCAGTAAGGAGAACATGGCAGTGACTAGTGAGGTAGCAGTAATATAAAATAACATTGACAGGGAATACACAGCAATTATAAGCACAGCAAAGAAGAAAAGCTACATTTCAGTCCACTGAAAATTTAATACTGTGTAGAAGGTACATTAGAACTATGTTAAGCATTATTTGGAGAGAACTATTAATTTTAGAACAGCTGCCAGTCACTAGTCTACACTCAGTTTTCTTCTTATGCAAACATTCTGAATCAATTGCCTGCTGTCAAATCATAAAAAGACCACCAAAATATACCATTTTCTTTCCATGCTTCAGATATAATCCCATGACCATTTCAGAATCAAAGTACATCCAGATCAAAGGATTCCTAGAGGAACTACTGGCACATTTATTCTTTTCTGAGCTGCACTTAACTACACAAGGACAACAGTTCTGTTGAAAATTATTTCCCCACCCACAATCATAAGGGATAACTGGAATATTACTAAAGGATGAAATATTACAAAAAATTGCAAGTGAATTTTAAATACACAACTAGATACCAAAAACAGTATTGTTCTTATTAATAAAAAAACAGGTTGCTTGCCTGTAATTGATGATCTTCGAGAGGTCATCTGCACAGTCACACACTTGGGCTTGTGCCTGCACATGAACCCAACCTTGGAGAATACTAATGCTAGCCTTTAACATTTTGGCACACTTTTCTCCCACACTTTGGGGAGCAGGCATCAAGTCTGCATGCCAGTTGTTGTATCTAAAACAATAAAAATTATATTTTAAAAAAAAAAGTCTGCATGCCAGGAGCAGAGAAGAAACTGCCCTCCTGCGCAGTTCCTTCAATAAGTGACCAAGAGATGCCAGCAGTGAGGAAAGATGACTGCACAAATGACTAATTGATGATCATCAGTTATGGGCAAATAACTATTTATCTTCTTCATGGTCTCAGTGCAGTCCCACACTTGGGTGATTAGTGAGCTAAAGCAGGACAGGATGGAGGATGCTGGCAGCCAGTTCAAAGAAATAAACCCAGAAATTCCTGTACCTGTGCTGGCCTACCTGAAAAACAAAGGTGAGAAGAAGGTCAGTGAAAGATGGACCTCAACACCGTCTGGCCAAAGAAGGCATCCCAACGAACCCTGACATCCAAGGTGTAATACAACACAAAGGTTGATGGAGAGGACCACGTGGCCGCAGCAAAAATGTCATCTAGGGGTATGCCAGCCAGGTAAGCCACAGAGGATGACACCACTCTCATGGAATGGGCCTGAGGCAGGGGAGGCAATGGCTATTTTGCCAGCTTAAAACATAGACGTAGCCAACTTCACCAGTCTCTAGGGTGATACCCTATGCCCTTCCTTAGGCTCACCATAGGCCACAATGAGGTGGGGGACTTTCCAGAAGGGCTGTGTCCTAGCAAGGTAGAAAGATAGGGCTCTGTGAACATTGAGTGAGTGTAGCACTGCTGCCTTTCACCTTTGGGATCCGGGAAGAAGGTAGGTAGCACTGTAGGTTCTCACAGGTGAAACTTCAAAACTACCTTCAGTAAGGACTGGTGAGGATGCAACACCACCTTGTCCCTATGAAAGATAGTATGGGGAGCATCCACTTGGAAGGCACAGAGATCGCTAGCCCTCTTAGCCAAAGTGACTGCAATAAGAAGGGCCATCTTCCAGGAGAGAAGATGGAGAGCAATGGTTGCCATCAGTTCAAATGGCTTGCTCATGAGCTTGGCAAACACTAGGGAGAGGCTCCGTCCAGGAATGAAGCAGTTCTGAAGGGGATGTAGTCATAGCATGCCCTTGAGAAAATCTTTGGTAGTCCCATAAGAGAACAGAATATTGCCCTCTACAAGGCTGTGACTAGCACAGATGGCCACTAGATAAACGTTCAAGGAGGAGAGACTGAGACCAGCTTCTTGCAGAGACACCAGGTACAAAAGTACATCAGACAATGAGGCCATTCTGAGGTAGATCTGCTGAGCAAATGAGTAAGAGGAAAATGCCTCCACTTAGTGTGATAGGTTCGACGAGTGGCAGGCTTTATGGCATTCAGTAACACATGGTGCACTCATGCTGAGAAGGTCAGAGCATTATGTTCCATACTGTAAGTTTGAGGACTCAGGGGTTCTAATGCAGGACTCTGCTATGTTGCTGCAACAGTAGGTCTGGAGTTGGAGGCAACTGAAGTTATGTGTTCTGGGATAGCTGCAGGACATGTGAGAACCAGGGATGACTAGGTCACCAGGGTGTCACCAAGATACAGGAGGTCTGATCATGGATGATCTTCTGAATGAACCATTGTATCAGTGGATATGGGGAGAACAGGTAGAAGAGTTTGCCCATTCAACAACGTAAAAAGGCATCTCTGGAGCCCACCACCTGCTGAAGAAGATGCAGCACTTGGTGTTCTTCTTGGTGGCAAGAATGGAGGAAGGCTCTGAAAACAGGACTGAGATACTTCAGATTGAGAGACCATTCATTCTTGTAGACCGTATGTCTGAGAAAGTCAATCATTTTTAAATGATAGATGTCATATTATAAAAGGTTGTGAAATGGTATGGAAAAAGTTGAAGAGAGTTTGTCACCACAAGCCTTGGCAAAGACTCACCAGATGCCGTTTTTGTGACCTGGGACTTGGGAGTGAGGGAAGGAAGGCTCCACTGGCTTCAGGCTGGCTGTGTGGTCTTGGATGGAGGGCGAGGCCCCAGCAGCAGTTGTGGGCCAGCTCCTATGTGGCAGGTAAGCGACTGTGGGAGCAGAGCTCCAGGCGTACCTGGAGCTTGCTCTCCTGTCCTGCCCCTCCCCTATTCAGCCAGCTGCTACAGAGTCTTTGTCCTCAGTGCTTCACAGTTTTTCACTTTTTGAGGACCTCTGGGCTGCATTGGATTGTCTGGCCTCTAACATGCGCTTGGGGCCCGTCTGCTAGCAGCGATGCTGACGACTTCTCTCCCAAGCAGCATTGGATCAGGAGGAGGGGGGGCATCGACCATTGGTGGCATTTAAATAGCAGATTCGGCAGCATGCACTCATCATCCACAACTCCTGGAAGAGGCAGCCCCGGGCATCATCCAGTGGAGAAAGTGTCCAGCGAGCATGAAGTGGACCTTCAGGCCCCTGAATCAGCTGGGGCCTTATGGCAGCCTTACAGCAGCTTTTTCAAGTGCCAGTGGGGGCAGTGAGTTGTCCCAATGTTCCCTCACACAACTAGTTCCAGTTAGGTTGGCCTTAGGGTTGAGGGCCGTTTTTCTTCTGGACATGGAGGGTGCGTGTGGATTTAACTCCAGGCAGTAAATCCCCATGATGTTCTAGGCACCCCAGTGAAGCCCTACAGAACCCCAAACCCTTGAGGGCACAATGGTGCCTCAACACCCCGAGATCACTTCACCCTTGGTGAAAAAGCCACTCCCCCCACTTGGATCATCTTTACGGGATTAAGCCATCCCCCTCTGTATCAGCCAATCGCTGCCAGCAGCTCCATTTTCCAGTCCAAGCAGATGCTCATGTTGGGGGGGGGGTATTCCAGGCGCCCTTGCTCTCATTTACATGAATAGTGATAATTAATAATATTATTAACAATAAGTAATTAATACTAATAGTGTTTGTGTATAATTAATACACAATAAATACATATAAATACATATAAATACATATAAGCAACTACACATGTTCTTACAGGTTACAGTCAGTATGTAGTTCTAAAAGTTTTATGGTTTGTTATTTAAGCAATAGATATAGTGTAAGTATAGGATTGTTTTTATTGGCAAGCATCATCTTAAGAGTTGCTTGATCAATTGAGGGAGGCAATTCTCTAGTCAATAGCTAATCATTGCGAGTTGTTTTTACTGCCTCACATATCATGCCTCCTAAAAGGTCTGGTGTAGCCAGAAAGCACACAGCCGCTTCACAGCCCCAGCCTCCTGCCTGTAATTTGGCCTCTGGTAAAAGGACTCGGGCTAACCTGGCCATCCTGCCACAAGAGTGCACTTCCTCTGAGAGCACTACTAAATCCCCCAATAACACCACGGGACCTTCCCGCCAAGTCAAGGTCACAAAGGATACATTCTCAGGATTCAGGCCACGGGTCCCACCCAGTAGCAGCTGGCACCACCAGTGCTGCAATCAGCACTGCACACCACAGGAAGATCTGACAAAACAGCTGTTTTACAGGGGATCATACAAGCTACAGAGTGAATTTCAGAACAGGGTGATCAGCTGGGTGCCTGCTTAAAGCTTCCTGCCCCGGGGTCAGAGGAGGCCATGTTCACCAGCAGATTCAGAGGAACATCTCTACTAAGAGCACTCTACCATGGCACCACCCAAGAAGGAGTCACACTCAGCACCACAAGTCTCATAGAACTGTGAAAAGCTGAGACATTTCCAGCAGTGACATCTCCTCAGGTGATTCATCCTCAGATGAGAATTCTGCTCACGCATTAGGCAATTACTGGGAGGCAGGAGCTCACATTCTGGGCTTGCCAGGTGAGACCCTTAGGCATAGGGGAATGGACAACTCAACCCTGGGGCTGGTCTGGAGTGCTGAGCAGCCTCACAAAACACAGGCATACTCCACATACACAGACTTTGAGAATCCCATGGTCATACATACACATACACAAATTTTGAGGATCACAGAATCACAGAGTTGGAAGGGGACATACAGACCATCTAGTGTCCAACCCCCTGCCCAATGCAGGGTCAGCCTAGAGCATCCCTGACAAGTGTTTGTCCAGCCACTGCTTAAAGATTGCCAGTGAAGGGGAGCTCACCACCTCCCTGGGCAACTGATTCCACTGTTGAACAACTCTGACTGTAAAAATTCTTTCCTAATATCCAGCTAGTATCTTACTGCCCTTAATTTAAACCCATTATTGTAAGTCCTATCCTCTGCTGCCAAAAGCAAAAGCTCCCTGCCCTCCTCTAAGCAACAGGCTTTCAAATACTCATAGAGGGAAGTCATATCCACCCTCAGCCTCCTCTTCTCCAGACATTCCCAAGTCCCTCAGCTTACCCTCATAGGGCTTGGTCTCCAGGCTCTCAATCATCCTCATCACTCTCCTCTGTACCCACTCTATTCTGTCCACATCCTTTTTGAAGTGAGGCCTCCAGAATGGCACACAATACTCCAGATGTGGCCTGACCAATGCAATGTACAACAGGACTATAACATCTTGCGATTTGGATGTTATGCCTCTGTTAATACATCCCAAGATCACAATACTCCTTTCTGTTGCCAGATTTAATTTATGGTCGACCCATACCCCAAGATCTTGTAAACACACACTGCTACCCAGAAGTTTATCCCCCATCCAGTATGCGTGTTCCTCATTTTTGTTACCCAGATGTAGAACTCAGCACTTATCCTTGTTAAATTGCATCCACCCACTTTCCCAGTGTGTTCAGATCTCGTTGAATTATATCTCTATCTTTTGGTGTGTCTTCTGCTCCTCCCAATTTCATGTCATCTGCAAATTTAATGAGTAGCCCCTCCACACCCATATCCAGATCATTCATAAATATATTGAAAAGTACCGAGCCCAGAACTGAGCCCTGTGGCACCCCACTGGACATCTCTCTCCATTCAGATGAAATGCCATTAAGACGTACTCTTTGATTTCGGTTCCCTATCCACCTAACTATCCTACAGTCTGGCTCACAGTCCTCTAGTTTACCCATCAGAGCATCATGGGGAACCCTGTCAAAAGCTTTACTGCACTGAAATCCAGGTAAAAAACATCAGCAGCATTCCCTTGATCCAGTAAGCTGGTGACTCGATCGTCTGGCACATCACACAGTTCTCTGTTCATCCACACTGACTTCTTGGATTCCCTACCATGTTTTGTTCTTGTTGGAATAGTGACAAATTGAGCTTGCAAGAGCTCTTGTTTTAGGAGAGCCCACCCTTCACTTGCTCCTTTCCCTTCCAGCACTCTTGCCCACAGAATGATTCTCATCATGACTCTGAGTCTATCTATCCTACTGAAATCTAACATACATATGTGGCTACGAACTTCCTTGGTCCCCCACAGCAAAAGGAATTCTAGCAGAACATGGTCATTTCCCCTAAAGTCCCCACCATCTTCACCCCATCTACCATCTCTTGCCTGTTGGTCAATATTAAGTCGAGTATGGCTAAGCCCCTCAAAGCTTCCTCCACCATTTGATGAAGGAAGTTGTCAGCAAGACAGGTCAGGATGCTTTACAGAGTTTGTCTCTCAGCACACATCAGGGAAGCTGAAGTCACCCATAATTACCAGGTCATGCTGTTTGGATACCCTGTCAAGCTGTTCAAGGAAGGCAGCATCCACCTCCTCATCCTGGTCAAGAGGTCTATAGCACAGTCTAACCACATTACTGTTTGTCCTTCCTTCCCCTATCCTCACCCATATACTTTCCACTGGGCTGTTACCATCCTCCTCCAGTATTTCCACTTTGCCTCCTCTTCAACCCTTTTGGTTTTTCTTGACCAACTCATATCCATCTTCTACATTCCACCAAGTCTCTGTAATGCCTACTAAATCATATCACTCTGTCTGCAATAGAAGCTCAAACGTTTCCTTCTTATTGCCCAAGCTTTGGGCATTGGTACACAGACAAAGAGAAAGGAAAGGAGGGGCCAGATTAAATAAGAGCCATTGCTGTCTTCAGCCATAAATCTGGCAGAACATCTCTGCCTTACAAGCCCTGCAGAACGGTACTAAGGCCCGTAGGGCATGGATGTCACTGGGAAGAGAGTTCCACCAGGTCAGAGCTAGGGCTGAAAAAAGCACAGTGCAGCTGGCTTACCCAGAGCATGGCTGGCATTTATCTAACCTCTTTGGCAACATCCTTAGACTCTGAGCGCTGGCCAGGAATAGCCTAGCCATCAATTATGACAATGCCTTCCAGAAGAGGATCTTGCATAGCGAGCTAAGTGGGATATCCTGAATGGGCCCACACATAAAAGTCTAGCCCAACCCAGCCAGAGCCAAAATGAGCTTCAAAAGCAGGTTTGTTGGGAATACAATCAGGGCAAATGCCAGTACGCTCATTGCAACTTCAGGCACAACCAGCAATGGCTGTTTTGACCCCCACCATAGGCTGTACTGCCCTCACAGTGGGAATGCACAGCAGCCATTTTATGGGGCCCAATCCTCTAGGAATGGTAACAAGAAGGTGGAAGGATCAGGTGTCACTGCTGCTTCATCTATAGGCACTGCAAAATAATGCCCCTACAGCTTATGGTCTTGATATGGGTTTGGCACACACCCCCATTTCCCTTAAAGGTCTGTTATCACTGCTGGCCTCCTATCCCAACAGGGCCACAGCCAAGTACCTGCAGGAAGGGTTTCAGCATGGGTTTTTGGATTCCCTTCACAGGTCCAGGCACCGACTACATGTGTGCTGTGATCTGAACTCTTGGAGCAGTGTGAGTGGTACAGGGTGATTTCACCAAAGTGGACTTAGCCAGGAGAAAGGTATGTAAGGCTACAACACAGCTTGTGGAATCCTTTGGCAGATGTGTGATCAGTCACCTGGACATCAGCTTCAGGCAACTGATCCTCTTCAGGTCGGGCAGTGTTCACTTCTCAGAATGGGGCATGGACATTTGGTTTCATGGCATCTGGAACACCCTGCTTTGCTGGCTGCAGGTGAAGGAGCTTTGGCGGGAGTGGGGGGTTTCCCCTCGCTCTTGTGGCAGTTTGTGCACTGGGATGGATCCCTTTGGGGGGAGACTGTGCCTACATGCCGGCCTCCCCACTTTGGGGGCTCCCTTAAAGGGTCGTGGAGGTGCAGCCATTTAGCAGCATGCCCAGCTTGGGGCTGTCGGCTGGCTCTAACTTCCAGGAGGCAAGGAAACCATGCAGTGGCTCGCACCTGCATGAAACTCAGGGGTTGCCACTCCATGGTTTCACCCCCCAGGTGGTGGGCTGGGGGATATCAGGTGGCAAGTGGGTTGCTTGATTCTTGTTCTGTACCCATGCTGCACCCCAAAGCTTCTGTGGTCATTTCAAAACAGTTGTGGCCTTCTTTCACTCTAAAACTAATGTTGGTGTGCCTCTTTCCACAATGCTGCCCCTTCTCTGCAGATGGTCTTGAAATGGCAACTTTTTGACAGCCACATTCTGCACTACCATAATAGAAAAACCAGCAGAAAGCAAAACTAAGTCTTCCCACTGCCAACAAGAAGCACACATCGACCTCAAGATTTTTAATGCCCTTATCAATCCAAAGTAGATAAAAATTGTTACTATTCCCCAAGATGATTACAGTGGAAAACCAAAAACTCTTTGTAAGAGATGCTCTGCTTAGCTGAATGTATAATAGTGTTAAAATGGTTACAAACTAATAGCTAATATACTCACCAACATACTTGTACTACAATGGATCTGAAACGTTTTGGTAGTATGGCCAGCCCACATCCAAATAGCTCCTGCACTTATATAGTGAATCTTGACATAGGACCAATTACACTCTGAGTTGATTATAATCAAACACTGTGCTCATATCTAACTCTTTTCCTTGTACACTGAGGGTTAATTCCATCCAAATTCAAGTTATCCTCCAAAGTAGAATTACAAAACACAGTTTGAAGCAGATGTGCAGTCTTTGGCTTTAGAGGACAAGTGCATTGAGATGTAAGTCCCTGATTGACTCTGACTGCACAAGGAGTGGAGAAAAGTGGGAACAGTCCAGCACAGGGCTCACTTATGTTGTGCCAGGCCATGACACATGTGAGCTAACCTACTCAATTTTTCTATGTTTTATAGGTAAAGACATTGCAACCAAATCTTCACATATAAAAAGAACAGCACAGAAGTTAAAGCAGATCTCATTAGACAAATCCACACAACTGGATGCAGAAGTGACTACAGCATCAACAAAATGTAGCAGCCTTTCTTCAAAGACAGTCCAAGAAAAAAAGACATTTTACATACTTCAGAATATCTTCCAGTCTTCGTATTATCTTATGAGAATCTGCTCTCTCTTTATCAAAGTCATTCTGTAATCCATGGACCTGATGTTTTTAAAAAAGGGGGAAAGTGACATTCATCATTCTCATTCAGACACGAACAACAAAAAATATCTTTGCATTTGAAGACTGATTTAAAGTAAGATGTTCTTGCCATATCTGAGATCGAAAGAAACAGTGTGCAAATTGCAGATGTGAACCACACAGGCATCCAGAGCTCAGCTTGCTGTTTTTGTTACTACAGTTCTTATTGCTGAACAGCTGATTCAGCAGAAGAAACTGCTGCATTATAAATAGGAAGGAAAATTCTACAAGCACATACATGTGTCTCAATCTCATAACTCTAGATTCCAGCTTAAGAAATAGAGACAGCTGACAACAAAGGATCTATCAAAATATAATTAGCTTCTAAAACAGGGTTAAATCCAAAAGACCTCAACAAATGGATCATTCCTACCTCACCTTTCCCATTGCAGACCCCTGAAGGTCCTGAAAAATGGTTCCTGGAGCTTGGGAACAGCCTATGGCATAATGCGAGGGTCTGCAGTGGGAAATTAATGAAAAAAGCAGGGAATCCACAAGGCTTTGCAGAAGTCACTGCATTTAGATCTCTATCCTTTTCCCCACACTGTTTTTTCTTTCTACCTGGCAGCCCATCTCATATTCTCCCCTTTCTCTGCTTCCTTCCCACTCACAAGCCAAACTTTCTTTTATTTACCCCCCCCCCCAGGTCTTCAGCTATATTATTTATTTACTTCATTTATACCTCATGATTCTCCCCAATGGGGAACAAAAGCAGCTGGCACCAATCTCTTCTCCTCCATTTTATCACAAAAACCATGTGAAGTAGATTAGGGCGAGACAGAGAATGTGACTGGCCCAAGGTCAGAAAGCAAGATTCCAGGGCAAAGCGAGGATTTGAACTTGGTTCTTCCAGATCCTACTCTTCTGACACTCTAACCACCTTTGCCATTCTTGTCAATTACAACCACAGATTCTATGTGTCAGCTACCCCACACTATTTTTAAAGAGTGGGAAGTTATGAAACTGATATCCACAATATTAATGACTGGATGCATGTAATAGAGTCTTCTCTGTGGACAGTCTTTATTCTGAAGTATCCTCTTCTCTATTGGTCCAACAGAGTCTGAATTTGTAATCCTTCCAGGCATGATGCAAAGTATATATGTTCTTAATGGCTCTACCTAAGGTGTTAAGGCTGTCTTACCTTTTAACTCGGTTCAACTGACCATGAGAAAATGTTAAGTTCATGTCAAGATGTCTGTTTAAAATTTAGGGGAAGTCCTCAGAGTATATTTGCTATAGGTACCTAAAGTATTCCACAAAGATCCAAAAAATTCCACAAGCTTCAAGAAATGAAGGGGAAATTTAAAGCATAGTTAGGCACGCTGAAAGATCAGTATGGAAACACATTAATGGAACAGGACAAAATAAAGAAAATACAGGAATAATAAAGAAGAGATGAAAGGATGACAGATTCCTTCACAGAAGAATCCGATTAAAAAAAAAAGATGACAAAGACTGCAGCAACTGTCAGACCATCACATTAATTTCTTACACAGGTAAAATGATGCTCAACATCTTACAACAAAGACTGTTACCATATATGGAATAAGAAATGCCTGAGGTTTAACCTGGATTTAGAAAAGGAAGAGGCACTAGAGATCATATTGTAAATTTGGTTGGTTACTGGAGCATACAAGACAATTTCAGAAGAAAATCAGCTTGTGTTTCATAAATTAAAGCAAAACTTATCATTGTATGGATCATGAAAAGCTATGGATTATTTTGATGTGTAACCTCTACTTGGAACAAGTGGTTACTTTTAGGACAGAATATGGAGAAACAGAATGGTTTCCATTGGCAAAAGTGTCAGATACAGATGTATTTTATTTCCCTATCTCTTTAATCTATATATGGAATACATCATAAGGAAAGATGGATGAGATTTAGATGGTGGAGTGAAAATTGGTGGAAGGAACATTAATATGCCGATGAAACCACATTACTAGCAGAAAATACTGAAGACTTGAATTGACTACAAATGAAGGTTAAAGCAGGAAGTGTCAAAGAAGGATTACAGCTGAAAATCAAGATAAACTAAAGGCTACTGGGGGATTACAAAACTTCACGGTTGACAATGAAGAAATTTATATTGTTTTTGTGACCTAGATAGCTCAGGCAGTTCTGATCTCGTCAGATCTCAGAAGCTAAGCAGGGCCAACCCTGGCAAGTAATTGGAAGGGAGACCCTCCAAGGAATACCAGGGCAAGGGACACAGAGGCAGGCTATCAAGCCACCTCTCTGAAAAACACCCAAGCCCCCAGTAGGGGTCTCAAGAAGTTGCCATGACTTCCAGGAATGCAAGCGCATAGACACACACACCAAAAAAAAAATGCTGCCCCTCAAAAAAGAAAGAAATTGAAATTGTTCCATTCCTTGGCTCCATCATCAACCAAAGGGGAGATTGCAACCAAAAAAATCAGAAGGAGATTGAGACTGGGAAGGGCAGCCATGAAGGAACTAGAAAGGATTCTTTAAGTGAAAGGATGCGTCACTGGCCACCAAGATCAAGATAATTCATAACATAATATTCCCTGTCACCTTTGTATGGGTATGAAAGTTGGACAATGAAGAAAGCTGACAGGAAGAAAGTCGATTCATTTGAAATGTGGTGTTGGAGTAGAGCTTTACAGACACCATGCGCTGCCAAAAAGATAAATAAGCATATTCTAGATCAAAACAAGCCTGAACTCTCCATAGAAACTAAAATGACCAAACTGAGGCTATTGTACTTTGTTCACATTATGAGAAGACAAAAGTAACTGGAAAGGACTATAATGCTAGGAAAAGTGGAGGGCAGCAGGAAAAGAGAAAGAACCAACATAAGATGGATCGACTCAATCAAGGATGCCATGGCCCTCAGTTTGCAAGACCTGAGCAAATCTGTTAACGATAAGACATTTTGGAGGTCATTAATTCACAGGGTCACCATGAGTTGGAAGCAACTTGATAGCATTTAACACCCACACACAAAGTATTAGGCACAACACACACAAAAAAATATATATACTAGTAGATGTACAGGAAATAATTTCAGTACAGTGCTGGTGCTGGAAAGTGCCATTAAGTCACAATCCAGTTATGGCCATGGTAGGATTTTCAAGGCAAGAGACATTCAAAGATGGTTTGCCATTGTCTGTCTCTGCATAGCAACCCTGGACTTCCTTAGTGGTCTCCCATCCAAATACTAACCAAGACTAACCCTGCCTAGCTTCTGAGATCTGACAAGATCAGGCTAGCTTAAGCCATCCAGGTCAGGGTAATTTCAATATGAGTTCTCATTAATTCAAATGCATTTAATAAAGAAAGAGGTGTCCATCTTGATGTTTTACATCCAATATATGTATTAAAGTGACCCCAATTTTTCATTTCTAGTAAGATCTTTTTTTCCAAGTTTGATTACTATTGCTAACACAATTGCTACATGCACTGACTTCAGTCTGTTTTTTAGCACATATACACTGCTGGCATGCACAAAGTAAAGCATACATTGCCCATCTGGAGCTGTACAAAGCCCAAACAGCAGGACTCTGCGCATGCACACACAAAAAATTTATTACTTGGATGGCATACAAAATAGCAGTGTGGTGAGACTCTATCATGAGTCTTTTAACTCAGAGCAGCAATGTCCAACTGACTGCCATTAGACCTGTTCCAGATCCCGACAGATTCACCAAAATTTAAGAAAACAATGGTGACGATTTTATCGAAATGTATCATCCCTGATCAAAGCAAGACTATTAACTGGGAATCTTTGATAAAAGATAGGAAAACAAAAAGATAGAAAAACATTATTCCAATGAGACAACTCTGAACTTCCATGGTTCAATAAAGCTTTATTTTAAGAACTAGGGTAGAACAACTGGCCTTCTCCTTCTCATGGACATAGTGAAGAATCACAACAGTTCTACAGAAAATGTTCTATACTTTCTTTAGATGGTATCAGTTGCTGTCTCTTAGTTTTGGCAAGGTTAGGTATTTTAACAGGTATAATGCTGAACTCTTACTACTTACAGTCTGATCCAGTGTGTGCTCAGGTTCCAATTTATTATTTAAAACACACACTAGCTGCCTTTCTGCATTATAAAAATTCAAGGAGGCACACAATGTAAATAATAAAATACGCTAAAAACACCAGGTAAAATCAATAATTTAAATCTGCCAGTAGACAGAAGAACTAATCAAGTGCCATCAGTAATAAAACTGTCTTCAGCTGCCTCATAAAGCTCATGAATGAAGGGGTCAGGCCCACCTCTCTAATCCATAACCATAGGGCTGCCACTGAAAGGCATTCTATTATGTACAAGAGAAGCTTCTTTGGTTGACAGGACAGTTAAAAAGACCTCTCCTCAGACAGGAATGCATGGGAAAAGATGATCCTTCAGATACCCTGGTCCCAAGACATGAAGGGCTTCAATGGTCAAAACCAAAACCTCGAACTGGGCTCAGCAGCTAATTACAATAGTCCAGACCAGATGCAATTAAGGTATGGATCACTGTGACTAGATCAGACTGAACCAGGAACAGGCACAGCTGGCACACCAACCAAATCTGGGCAAAAGCAGTCCAAACCACAGCAGCCACCTGATTCTCTATAGAGATCTGTGCCAAGCGGAACTCCTGAGCCGCAAACCTGGCTTTTCAAGGGGAGTGTAACCCCATCTATGAGAGGGGAGATCTCAGCTCCCTGGTCTACCTTTCTACAAACTTCGGTCTTGCTGGGATTAAGTTTCAGCTTGATCACCCTTATCCAGCCTATTACTGACTCCAAGAACAAGCTCAAATCAACAACTTTTTTGGAAATAGGTGGAAACATGGAGCTGGGTATCATCTGCATACTGGTGACACCACAGCTCAGACCTCCTGATGGCTTCTCGCAGTGGCTTCATATAGATATTAAACAGCATGGGGAATGACAGAACCCTATGGAACCCCAGAGGTGAACTGCCATGGGGCCAAGCAGGAATCCCTCAGTACCACCTCCTGGGACCGGCCTTCCAGATAGGAATGTCTTTCCCTGGAGCTGAGAAGCAACCACCAGCTCGAGCACCTTGCCTAAGAATGGAAGATTAGAGGCTGGAAATTTTCTGCCATTGGAGGGCTCAAGGACAGTCTCCCCCCAAAAAAAACAGGGCTAATCACTGCCTCAATGAGGTACAAGAGGCAGAATTCCTGCATTCAAGGAAGCACTTAACACTCCTGTTACCCACTTGGTCAGTCCCCCTCTGGCAGCTTTTATCAGCTATGAAGGGCAAGGTTCAAAGGCACAGATAGTAAACCTCACCTCTCCAAAGATCCTGTCCACATCCTCAGGTGCCACAAGCTGAAAGGTATCCATATAAGTCAGACAAACTGATGCCAAAGGTACATCATCTGAACATGCATCCATGCCAGCATCTAACCTAGAGCAGATGTGAGCGATTGTGTCTGCAAGGTAAGCAGCAAATTTATCACAGTGGGCCATTGCGTGGTCAGAGTCCAATTCTCTGGGGCTGTGATCCTAAACCACATAGAACAGCTCCACCAGATGATTACATGCAGACATAATAGTGAGAGAGAAATACTGCCTTTTCACCACCATCACTGATACAGAATAGGCTCTAATATAGGCATAATGTCACACTCAGTCAGCCTGGATTCGATAGAAAGGTCAGGGCTTCTACAGAATTGTCACAATCCAAGGGAACTTGGTCTCTCTTAAGTGTACATACGATCACAGCCTCTAAATACTTATTGTGCAAACACTTTCTTTAACAAGTAATTAAATTTCCCACATTTAAAATTCATGTCAATATATTACTGAAGATCGTAGAGGGGTAAGCAATGAAAGAAATTTCAGCCCCTTAAAGTCAGGGGTCTTTTTTGGGGGGGAGTGCACTGGAGCGCAGCTCTGGGAGCTCAGGAGCCAAGCCCCACCCCCAGCCTGTGTCCCAGGGAGTTTTTCAGGCAGCCGAATGTCAATTTCAGCTCCATTATATCCTATGGGCCATTGAAGTCAATGGTGAAAACATAGGGTATATTCTGGGGGCTGGAGGGGAGGGGGTTTGAGGGAGAGGCTCCAAACTCACAGGGTAGCTGATGGAGCCTCTCCCCAAGATACCCATCAAGTTTCAAGAACATTGGATCAGGGGGTCCAATTCTATGGGCCCCTAAACAGGTTGCCCCATTCCCTCCATTGTTCTCTATGGTGGGAAAAAGTAACTTTTTCCGGTGATGTCAGGGGGCGTGGCATATGCTAATAGCATAAGAACATAAGAACATAAGAGAAGCCAATGTTGAATCAGGCCAATGGCCCATCTAGTCCAACACTCTGTCACACAGCGGCCAAAATATACCAGGTGCCATCAGGAGGTCCAGCAGTGGGGCCAGGGCACCAGAAGCCCTCCCACTGCTGCCCCCTCCAGCACCAAGAATAGAGTGCATCACCTGCCCCAGACTGAGAGTTCTCATTCTATACCCTGTGGCTAATAGCCACTGGTGGACTTCTGCTCCATATGTTTATCTAATTTCCTCTTGAAACTGTCCATGCTTGCAGCTGCCACGACCTCCTGTGGCAGTGAATTCCATATGTTAATCACTCTTTGGGTGAAGAAGTATTTCCTTTTATCTGTTCTAACCCGACTGCTCAGCAATTTCATAGAGTGCCCACGAGTTCTTGTATTGTGAGAAAGGGAGAAAAGTACTTCTTTCTCAACCTGCTCAATCCCATTCATAATCTTATAAACCTCGATCATGTCACCTCTCAGCCGTCGTTTCTCCAAGCTAAAGAGCCCCAAGCATTTTAACCTTTCTTCATAGGGAAGGTGTTCCAACCCTTTTATCATTCTAGTTGCCCTTCTCTGCACTTTTTCCAATGCTATAATATCCTTTTTGAGATGTGGTGACCAGAACTGTACACAGTATTCCAAATGAGGTCGCACCAATGATTTATACAGGGGCATGATGATACTGGCTGATTTGTTATCAATTCCCTTCCTAATAATCCCCAGCATAGCGTTGGCCTTCTTTATTGCAGCTACACATTGTGTAGACATTTTCAGCGAGTTATCCACTACGACTCCAAGATCTCTCTCTTGGTCCGTCTCTGCCAGATCAGACCCCATCAACGTGTATTTATATTTAGGATTTTTGGCTCCAATGTGCATCACTTTGCACTTGGCCACATTGAACCCCATTTGCCATGTTGACGCCCACTCACCCATCCTCAACAGATCCCTTTGGAGTGCCTCACAATCCTCCCTGGTTTTCACCACCCTGAACAACTTCGTGTCATCTGCAAATTTAGCCACATCACTGCTTACTCCCAATTCCAAATCGTTAATAAACAAGTTAAAAAGCATGGGACCGAGTACTGATCCCTGTGGTACCCCACTGCTTACCACCCTCCACTGAGAAAGTTTCCCATTTATACTCACTCTCTGTTTCCTATTTATAAGCCAGTTTTTGATCCACAAGAGGACTTGTCCTTTTATCCCATGACTATTGAGCTTACTTAGGAGCCTTTGATGAGGAACTGTATCAAAAGCTTTCCGGAAGTCAAGGTAAATAATATCTATTGGGTCCCCCTTGTCCACATGTTTGTTCACTCCCTCAAAAAACACTAACAGGTTAGTGAGACAAGATCTTCCCTTACAGAACCCATGCTGAGTCTGCCTCAATATGCTAATGAGCTCATATGCTAATGAGCTCCTGCAGCTGTTTTTCTACGAAAAGACCACTGCCAAAAGTAGTATTTCAACATTCCTGCCTCTGGTTTAAACAGAGGTTCAGCATTCCTATTAAGTCCAGCGAGGATCCTCAGGCCCAAAAACACAGATTACATGTTCAAATGGGTTAAGGCACTTCTGATCTCTTTCACACTGGACAACAATTAATGCTATAAAGTATGGCTTCCTTCATAGACATAGGAAGGTGGAAACCCGCACAAATGTGAATTCAAGCTGAAGAAATTTATTTAATATTCCCTTTTCATATGTGGCATAGGGAGTCTGTGCATCTGATATGGCCTTCATTCTCTAACCTAATGATCAATCATGGAAAATATGCAAATTCCATTTGATTAGAACTTTATTTCAAAAATTAAATACGTGGCCCTAGTTATAACTGAAAAAAGGAAAAGAAAATAATTAGAGCAAGAGCTTATAACAACAGCCAGACAGGCAACTATCTGTACGTTCCACCAGAGAGTACTACAAAATAAAAGAGCAAATGTTAAAACATTTGCTAATACTTTCCTGAGTAAGGAACTGTATCAACAGGTTTTTCCTGTTGCAAAAGTTAAAAGTCCATTCCTGCCCAATATTTGCTTCTTCTGGAGTGTGGCTTTAAACATTTAATGGCTGGATATGATTAGGGATGGTCATGAACTAAACTTCATCAAAAATTTTGGTGGGTTTGTGATTTATGAGGCAATGTTTATGGTGGGGCAACCAGAATGAAAATTCCATGAACTTCCATGCTGCATGGTGGTTCATGGCAGTTCATGAATGGATACATTTCCAGACAAAACTGTCTCCTACCAATTTAAAAACTTCAAAACAACAGGGGGGAAGAATTCTCCAGCCTTGGAAGCTCCAATAGGGGCCTCTCCACAGCTTAACAGGCACTATTGGTTGCCAATGACAGAGTTCCCATTCTGCTCTATGGGATCAGAATGCTATATATATCCTCAAGTTCACCTCTGCAGCTTCTACTCTGTTGGCAGTTAGACAGAAAGGTAGGGAACTTCTTAAAAGCATTCATTTATTCCTGATTGTGAACAACTCTCTCCAGTAGGAGTTTGGGTGTTAGGTGGGCTCAGGGCTCTGAGCCACTCTGTCTCTCTGCTCACGCAAAGCACAGGAGCTTAACTATTGGGTGCTTTGGATAAAGACCCACATTTTATACCCTCCTGATTATGAACTCCTCTCCCCTGTTGAGGTTTGGGTGTTAGATGGACACAGGGCTCTGAGCCACTCCATTTCCATGCTCAGGTTGAGTGCCTCAGCTGAGGACCCACGTTTTATACCCTCTTGATTGTAAACACCTCTTCCCTGCAGGGGTTTAGGTATTAGGTAGACTCAGTGGACATGGAGAGGTACTCCCTCACCATCACCTCTGCCGAATCTTTTACCATTCCACACCTGGCATCCCTGCCACTGCTAACCTCCCAGTTCATCACTGACAACCAGTGGTGAGGCTTCTCCCTAGCTGCGTTTTTGAGGAAGAGGTGCTGGGCTGTAGCACCTCCTCTTCCTCCTCAACCTCTTCCTCCCACTCTTCCCTCTGGTCAAGTCTGTTGGATTGTAATCTCCATACTTTTTTTTGCTAAGCTCATGCTTCCATTGCATTAACTCTGCATTCAGGACAGCAATGCTGCCTTTTATCCAGGGGTCATAGATATGACCCAGCTTGTACTCCCCTTGCTTGTAGAGAGGATGCAACCTGGTGGTGATATCCACCCGCAACCTCTCTGCCAAGGCCTGGTACTGGCTTCTGGTGTCAAGCTTACAGTGTCTCTATAATTTCCAAAGATAAGGCCAGAAAGGGTTTTCAGAAGTCCAGTGTCATTCAGGCAGGTCAAGTTCCCAATAATAAATCAAGGCAATATCAGCAGTTCAGCGTCTGATGTACGCGTTGTGAAGGAGGAGGAGGAGGAGGAGGAGTTTGGATTTATACCCCGCCCGTCACTGCCCCAAGGCGTCTCAGAGCAGCTTACAAACTCCTTTCCCTTCCCCTCCCCACAACAGACACCCTGTGAGGTAGGTGGGGCTGAGAGAACTTCTGACAGAAACTGTCCTTGAGAGAACAGCTGTGCCAGAGCTTATGACTGACTCAAGGTCACATCACCAGGTGCAAGTGGAGGAGTGGGGAATCAAACCCGGTTCTTCCAGATAAGAGTCTGCGCACTTAACCACTACACCAAGCTGGCTTGTGTCCACATCCAAAAGTGTTTCTTGGCCAAGACATAATGCATACAGATAGCTTCTCAGGAACAATCCTGCAAAGATTCATCTACACTATCAGTAGGCAGCTAGCTTTGAACCAGGAAGCGTGCACTTCACTGCTTAGCCTGTAAATCCATTCTAAACCTTCTTCTGCAGCTTTACAAAGGTGCCGGTGATCCCAGAGGGCTGGGGGAGAGTAACTGACTTTCATCTGCTGAATTACAGCTGAAAGATGGAGGTAACTCTCAACCAGCTCTTGGCTGCAAGTCTGGGCATGCCTGCACCTCATATTCTTGCTGGCCAGCTTCTGTCCACTCTGGGATACCTACACAGGACTGCTCCTCCACTGAGGAGTCCTCACTGTCATTGGTCCATGACATCATCCCCCCTCAGGGCCCCCTCCAGAGATGGGACCAAACCATGCTTCTGGGGATAAGCTCTATGGAATTGTCACAACAAGGCATGGACACCGTATGTGGGTTCCCAGGTGTGGTCTTCTGGCCCATTGCCTTTCTGGTCAACAAGGTACCAGAGACACCTCCAGAAGTCCAGGATCTGGGCCACTTCATATTCTTCATGCCCCTCCACCAAGATAGTTGGAAGAGCCTGGGCCAAAGTCGCAGCAGATCCAGAGGTGCTGTGCGGACCAGCAGAGAATGATGGAAAATTGGATGTATTCATAGGGTGGGCAAGAGGGCTAACCAGTAGGACACAGGATTCACCTGTTCTGTGAGTGGGAAGGGTCCAATGAACCAAGCATCTAACTTCTGGAAGGGGCATTGGCTTTGGAGATGCTGTGTGAAAAGCCACACCTTGTACCCAAACATGAGGTCCTCACCAGGCTGGCTTCTCTGGTCTGTAGTTGCTTTGCCTACTTTGCCTGCTGCAGTTCTTTCTGGAGCATCTAACTTCTGGGAGGAGCATTGACTGCAGTTCTTCCTGGAGGATTGTGTGGAGGGCATGGAGCAAATCTACGAAGTCGTAAGCAGGAGTGCAGAAGCTGGCATGATCTGAGGCAGGAATCATGGGTGGTATCCATAGCTGGCCATAAAGGGTGTCCAGTGAGTGGAGGCATGTACTGCGCTGTTATAAGCAAATTCGGCCAGGAGCAGTAAGGCTGACCAGTTATCCTGTTTGTGGTTTAAGTAATACTTTAGGTGGCATTGGTTTGTTCCATCTGAACATCCAATTGGGGCTGGTGAGCTGATGACAGAGGTACTCGGGTACCCAACAAGGAGTGTAGAGCTTGCCAGAAGTGGGATGTATACCCTACAATCCAACATTAGGTGTTCCGGTAGTCCATGAAGTCGGAAAATATTCTGCAAGTACAGCTGAGCAGTCTCACAAGCTGTGGGGGTACCAATGCACAGGATGAAATGGGCCATCTTAGTGAGGAGGTCCATGGCAAATTGGATACCTCCATACCCACTGCAGTTAGGTAGGTCAGTGATAAATCCATAAACATGGCTTGTCAGGGTCCTGAGGGAGTCAGCAGGAGATGTAGCAGTCCTGCCGGTTTTCTGGGCTAGTCCTTGGCTTGTCGATATCACAGGTGCTGATGTATTGAGCCACATCTGCCTGCACCTGGAGCCACCAGAACTCTCGAATTAGCAAGAGGAGAGTCTTAACATAAGAACATAAGAGAAGCCAATGTTGAATCAGGCCAATGGCCCATCTAGTCCAACACTCTGTCACACAGCGGCCAAAATATACCAGGTGCCATCAGGAGGTCCAGCAGTGGGGCCAGGGCACCAGAAGCCCTCCCTCTTGTATCATCCAAAGTGCCAGGCTGGCTTGATATCATGGGTAGGATGCAGGACTTCCATTCTCAGGGGTCCAGGTGGTACGTAAAGCCATCCTTGATGAGTGAACATTGCTCTGCATAAAAGTCATAGAATCATAGATTTGGAAGGTACTTCCAGGGTCATCTAGTCCAAACCTCTGCACAAGGCAGGAAATTCCCAAATACCTCCCTCTCCACACCCCCAGTGACCACTGTTCCATGCCCAGAAGAGGACAAAAAACCTTCAGGATCTTCAACCAAACTGGCCTGGAGAAAAATTGCTTCCTGACCCCAAAGTGGTGATCAGCATTTCCCTGGGTGTGTAAGAAAGGGCCACAAGAACTAAGCACTGAAGCAACCCTTCCTGCCCTTCCCTTTCATGATCTGCCTAAGTTCACAGAATCAGCATTGCTGTCAGAGGGCCATCTAGCCCCTAGTAGAAAACCTTGCTTGGCATCTTGGAGACTCTGGAGCTTCTTCCATGTCCAGGGATCATTTTGCTACTGTTCATAAGAGAAGCCATGTTGGATCAGGCCAACAGCCCATCCAGTCCAACCCTCTGTGTAACACAGTGGCCAAAACCCAGATGCCATCAGGAGGTCCACCAGTGGGACAAAAATTCCAGAAGCCCTCCCACTGTGCCCCCCCAAGCACCAAGAATAAAGAGATCACTGCCCAGACATAGCGTTCCATCTATACCTTGTGGCCAATAGCCACTGATGGACCTCTGCTCTATGTTAATTCAATCCCCTATTGAAGCTGTCTATGCTTGAAGCTGCCACCAGTTCCTACAGCAGTGGATTCCATGTGTTAATTACCCTTCGGGTGGAGAAATACTTCCTTTTATCTGTTCTTAACCAACTGCTCATCAATTTCATTGAGTGCCCCCAAGTTCTTGTATTGTGAGAAAGGGAGAAAAGTACTTCTTTCTCTACCTTCTCTATCCTGTGCATAACCTTGTTAACCACTATCATGTCTCCCCTCAATTGTCATTTCTCCAAGCTAAAGAGCCCTAACCTCTTTAACCTTTCTTCATAGGGAATGTATTCAATCTCCTTCATCATTTTAGTTGCCCTTTTATGCACCTTTTCCAATTCTATATTTTTTGAGATGTGGTGACCAGAACTTTACACAGTCTTCCAAATGAGGCCACACCATAGATTTATACAGGGGCATTATTGTACTAGCTGATTGGTTTTCAATTCCTTTCCTAATAATCCTCAGCATAGCATTTGACCATTGCATAGCATTTGCCACTGCACACTGAGTCGCTATTTTCAGCAAATTACCTATCATGACTCCAAGATATCTCTCCTGGTCAGTCTCCGCCTGTTTGGACCCCGTTAATATGTATTATATTTGGGATTTTTGGCTCCAATGTGCATTACTTTGCATTTGCCAACGCTGAAACTTGTTTGCCACCATGATGCCCACTCATGCAATCTCAACAGATCCCTCTGGACCACCTCACCGTCCTCCCTATTTTTCACCACTCTGAACAACTATTTGTCATCCACAACTTAGCCAATTCATTGATTACTCCCAACTCCAAATCATTAATGAACAAATTAAGGAGCACCAGAACTAGTCCTTTCCTTTCCTTTTATTCTCTTAGAAGCTCACTGATGCATAAATCTTGAGCAGCAAAAAATACTTATTCCTTATTTTTTGGATGCAAGGGCTAAAAGGGCTGAAACACATTTTACAATTGCTAGGGCATACTTTAGGATCTTTATTGCTAAGCAAAAGAGCCAGGATTTCTGCAGTGAAGGTTGACTAATTAGTGCTTAATATAATGATAGTTTATATTTTCAAAGAACCTTCATTAAAGCAGGGCATGAAAGGATGTATCGATTCTATAAAGGCCACAATGGCAGATTCTGTCAGAAAAGGGCTTATCCAAAAATCTCTCCTGTAGAACCATTGTAGGTATAATATCCAATCTGGCAAACAAGAAAGCTCTACAGTATCGTGGGATGGGAAGATAGTACATATGGGGGGTATCAATTTTGGGAAGAAAAGATTTTAAACAGGGGGTGAAAAAACTGCAGGCTCTCAGAACCAAGCTGCCTAAGTTTGATTTCTAGGACATGCTTTTTGATCAAAGAAAATGCATTTGATTTGCCAATCTCAAAAATGTCATCAATTGGCATTCCAACTATCATCAGTTTCTCATCCAGGGTTTTCATCCAAGTCAATCTAAACAATGTCCTGTTTAGATCATCTAACAAACCATTTTCAGCATAGAGCAGTTTTAATCTCAGTTTAAAGGAATATAGCCATGCTCTTGTTTCCAAGGACACACGAAAGGGAATATTCAATATTTTCCTAAGAAATTGTACTAATAGTTGGTTGATATTATCAGAGATAGCTTTAATCTAAATAGCTGAGGAATAAAGAATGATAGGGGCCACTTTCAGATTAAAAGCTTGCACTGTTCCAGGAATATAGGATGGATAACCCTCCTCCAACATTGGTGTTTTGCAATGCCAGATCTATAAACAATGAGACCATGGTCCTTCAGGACTTCCTGTCGGAACAGCAGGTAGATCTGGCTTGCGTAACTGAGACCTGGGTGTGGGATGGGGAGACGGTGGCTCTCTCCCAGCTTGCCCCTCCTGGGTTCTCGGTCCTACACCAATCATGGACTAGGGAGCTGGGGGGAGTGGCTATGTTCATTCGGGAGGCTTACTCCTTCAGGGTGCTCCGGTCAGTGGAGATCACGGGCCTTAAGTGTGTAGGTCTGGTATTGGAGAGCAGGGAGAGTGTGGCGATTTGACTGGTATACCGACCACCTAACGCACCGGCTGATAGCCTGCCGGCCCAGATGGAGGCCGTATCAAGCTGAGCGCTGGAACACTCTAGGCTGATTGTCTTGGGTGATTTCAATGTCCAGGCTGATGATGCGACCTCCATCCAGGCAGACCTGGTGTCATCCATGGTGGCGCTAGGGCTCTCCCAACTGGTAACAAACCTCACCCACCAGGCTGGGCATACGCTCAATTTGATCTTCACAGCTGGAGTAACAGTGGACTGGATTACTGCTTCGGCAGTACCATGGTTGGACCACCATGCCCTGAGGGCCGGTCTGAATGTTCCACCCCAACCCTGTTTAGGCAGTGAGCGAATTTTAGCTCACCCGCGGAACCAAATGGATCCAATGCCGCTTCAAATGGCCCTGCGGGATCCTATGCCCCCTGGCGGCTCGTTGGATGAGCATGTGGAGGACTGGCATGGCCAACTCTCTGCATCCATCAATGATATCGCTCCACGGTGCCCTGGCTCTAGGCTGGCTCCCTGGTACAGGAGTTGTGGCTTATGAAGCGGGAGCTGAGACAGTTAGAGAGACGGTGGCGTTGTGCTTGAGATGAAGCAACAAGAACATCTTATAGAGATCCTATATGAGATCCTATGAGGTGGCAGTGAAAGCCGCTAAGAACTTCTATGTGGCCATGATTGCATCTGCAAGCTCATGCCCAGCTCAATTATTTAGAACAATTTGGGCCATTACAGTTCTGCCACAGGGCAGAGGGAAATGGGCATTGGCTGTAAGGCTTTTGCGAGCTATACATGCAACCTTGATCTGTGCCCTTCCTGCCTGATCAAAGCTGGCCATGAAGGGTTCCAAGGTGTCCTGAGGGGGATTATCAACAAGTTCCTCTAGAAGGGACGGTTCCCGGGAGCACTCAAGGAGGTGATGGTCCTCCCTCTCTTGAAAAAGCCATCCCTGGATCCAGCCGAACTGGACAACTACCGGCCGGTGTCCAATTTGCCTTATTTGAGCAAATTAATTGAGAGGGCGGTGGCGATACAGTTGCAGAGCATTCTGGATGACGCTTCCATATTAGATCCCTTCCAGCAGCTTTCGCCCAGGACAGAGACAGTGCTGGTCGCCCTTACTGACAACCTCCAGAGGCACCTGGATCGGGGCAGTTCAGCAGTGCTGTTGTTGTCAGATCTGTCAGCCGCGTTTTATACGGTCGACCATCAGCTACTAGCCTGCCGCCTTGCCGATGTGGGGATACAGGGGCTTGCCTTGCAGTGGCTTGTCTCTTTTCTCCAAGGTCGGGGACAAAGGGTGGTGCTGGGTGAGCAGCAATCCCAGAGGCTGGAATGCAGAGTGCCTTGAGGGCAGTGCTCTCCCTGATGCTTTTTAACATCTATATGCATCCCCTTGCCCAGATTGCACAGAGGTTTCAGCTGGGGTTCACCAGTACGCTGATGACACCCAGCTCTATCTGATGTTTGGTGGCCAGTCGGGCTCCAGACCGGAAGATCTGGACCGGGCACTGCACGCCGTGGCTGGTTGGCTCAGACTGAGTCGGCTGAAGCTAAATCTGGCAAAGACTGAGGTTTTGTGCCTGAGTCGAGGTGGGGTGGGGTTGAGGGCTCCCACTCCCAACCTTCAATGGGGCGCCATTGGTGCCCGCATCGGTGGTTAGGAGTTTGGGAGTGCTCCTGGAACCCTCCTTAACAATGGAGGCTCAGGTAGGAGCCACTACCAGGTTGGCCTTTTACTATCTTTGGCTGGTTCAGCAGTTGGTTCCCTTCCTCGATCGCGACAACCTGGCTACAGTAATCCATGCAATGGTCACCTCGAGGCTAGACTATTGTAACGCTCTCTACATGGGGCTGCCTTTGTCGCAGATCCGGAGTCTGCAGCTAGTGCAGAATACCACGGCCAGGCTGTTGATGTGTCTTCCTAAACGGGAGCATATCCGGCAGGTGCTGAAGGCACTGCACTGGCTGCCAATAGCATACCGAATTTGCTTCAAGGTGCTGGTATCTACCTTTAAAGCCCTATATGGCCAGGGTCCGACATACCAGAGGGACCGCCTTTCCCCATACTTACCCCAGAGAGTGCTACGGTCGGGGTCACAACATTGGCTGGTTATTTCAGGCCTGCCACGATCAGAGCTAGGGTCTTTTCAGTGGCGGCTCCTTACTGGTGGAACGAGCTCCTGGAGGAGATCAGGGCCCTGCAGGATCCTATGCAGTTCTGCAGGGCCTGTAAGACAGAGCTCTTCCACCAGGCTTTCAACTAGGAGCCACCCGTCAATACCACCAATGGCCATTATTACTACCTGTGGCACAGGCCGGGCTGCAGTGTGATCGCGCCACTGCTGAGTGGGATGTTCTGGTCCTATATGGCACGCCATCTTGTTTAAAACATATTGTGAACACTTTAATTGTATACTGTAATGGACTGATTGTTTAACTGGTTTTATTGTAATTGATGGATTGTTTAATTGGTTTTAAATGTTCATATGAATCTTGGCCCAGCAGGCCAAGTAAGGTGAGCCACCCTGAGCCTGCTTGCAGGGAGGGCGGGCTAGAAATATTACAAATAAATAAATAAATAAATAAATAAATATTCCTCCCCCATATTGTGGGAAAAAATATTTATAGGATATGTTTGCTATATTAAGAGCAATTCTAAATTGGGGAGTCCAACAGAGATCTGCCAAAACCAGAATCCTCAAATAGAAGAAGGTCTCAACTTGGTCAATATTGGACCCGTTGATTGACCATTGAGATGGGTTCCATTTCTTAGTCTTGGTGAAAACTAGGATATTATATTTCAAATAGTTGATCACCAAGCTTCCTCGAGAGCAATAATTAGGAAAAGATTGCACGGCCCCTTGTAGCCCAACCCTAGTTCTAGACAGGATCACCGTATCATCCGCATAAAGTAAAATAGGTACACTAATATCATTTCATTTTGGTGGGTGGCAACAGTCATGAAAAATTGAAGCTGCATCATTTAAATATAGCTTAAACAAAGAAGGCGCCAGCAATCATCCCTGATGAGTTTCCTTCTCCAAATTAAATGGGTTTGTTAAGTTCCCCTTGTGCCTACATCGTATTTGGGCAGTCAAACCCGAATATAATTGTTGAATAAGCCTAGAAGTCTTTTAAACATATTGGTTTGATTGAGTTTGTTCCACAATCAGGGATGATATATAGAATTGCAGGCTCCCCTAAGGTCAATAAAAGCTGCATATAATCACCCTGCCTTAAAAGATGAATATTTTTAAGCCAAATGGTATAGAACTAGGCAATGGCCATATGTTAAAGAGCCAGACCTAAATCCTATTTGTTCAGGCCCCAATAAGGTGTTTGTTTCCATCCACTCCAAGAGTTTCCTTAATAGGTAAGCAGAATATAGCTTTTCTAGAGAAGAAAGAAGGCTGATTGCTCTATAACAAAATGGATCACATCTAGAATACTTTTAAAATAATGTAATGTTTCCATGAATGCGGTATTTGTTGACTGATTAATTTGAGTGAAAACTGGGGCCAGGACTGCGGCCCACCATTGTGGATCAGCCTTAAATAACTCTAGGAATTGGATCAGAGCTCGGTGCTTTTCCTAATTTTAATCCTTTGATAAGGCAAGTGATTCTCCTTGGTCGATACTTTGGGCCAGGGTGTTATTGCATCAAGAGGAATGATAAGAGATATAGTAAGTGCATTAGAACCAGAAAATATCCTCTTGAAATAGCTTTCCCATGTCAGAGGGGCTATACAGCATGGGATTTTAGAGATTGAATTTGTAGTGGCATTGAAGACAGACCAGAAGACCTTATTATCATTGTTATTAAGAGCTGAGATAAGATGTCCCCATTCCTTACTCAGGGCCATTCATTTCCTCGTCTTGATTAGTTATCTGTACATTTTCTGTACTTTCATCAGCTCTCAAAACACTGATATTGTACAGTTACTTTTAAAGTCACAATGCTTCTACTGAATATGCCTTTTCTTACAATCACTGTTAAATCAACTAATCCTCTTAACCTACAGGTGTCCTGTCAAGTTTCTTTTTCATGTAAAGGGGTATGAAGAAGAAGAAGAAGAAGAGTTTGGATTTATACCCCGCCCTTCACTGCCCAAAGGCGTCTCAGAGTGGCTTACAAACTCCTTTCCCTTCCCCTCCCCACAACAGACACCCTGTGAGGTAGGTGGGGCTGAGAGAACTCTAACACAAACTGTCCTTGAGAGAACAGCTGTGCCAGAGCTTGTGACTGACCCAAGTTCATATCAGCAGGTGCAACTGGAGGATTGGGGAATCAAACCCGGTTCTCCCAGATAAGAGTCCGCACACTTAACCACTACACCAAACTGGCTGAACAAATCTAATACCTCATCCAAGTTATGCAAACAATCAAGCACTGAATCTGATTGCAAAACCCTGTCGACTAAAGTATGAAAGGGGATGGAGCCCATTATGGCTTGATACTTGCCACTAGAGTGAGAACTCCAGCGTAATCAACAAACTTTATTTTGATTTTGAGAAAGAGGGAAGCTTTGTACTGGAATAAGACAGTGTTCTAAGGATAAGTCTATAGAAAATATGACTGGGAGATAGTCACTTTCCATAAAGTCACCAACTTTTAGGAACTCAAAGTGAAAGAGATAATTGAGCGGGCTCATGATATAATCTATTACACTGGCTCCTCTGGGACTCACGTGATTGAAGTCACCAGCTCCATCAACCTCTGAGTAGCCATTGAATGGAATAAAGTGTCTCTGAATCACAAATTTAGCCCGCTCCAAACCACATCTGTTTATTACAACATCCTTGGATATTCTATTATGTCAAGCAGGGCTGAGAAATTCATCATTATCTAGGCCTAATACTTTGGGGGAAAGAGTATAGTCGTCACAGCCAATCCTTGCCTTAAAATCACCTGCTAATACTAAAGGAGTCGACAGAAAATGGGCCTGCAAGTCATCAGCAATTTTCTCCAGACAATCCCTGCTCTGAACCATTAAACTAGAGATTGATGGGGGAACGAAGACAGAGGAAAGGATAACTGTCACGTCATCCAACTTTAATAAAAAGGCAATGATCAAATCATCTGCCACCAAGAGATCACAAGGCCCAAAGTTCAAATTAATTGAAATTAAACAAGGTAAGCTGTTCCTAAGCTTGTCCCCCCTTGGGCCTATGGCTGCTCAGTAACCAGGAAAGAAAGGTTTGTCCATTCAACTAGTCTGCTGGTAGATAAGCCCTGCAAGAGACCGTGTTCAAGAGTGCCCCTATGAACTGCACCTTCTGGGACGGCTACCAGAAGCCAGTCGTCGATATAGGGGAAGATGGTGATCCCCTGGAGACGAAGGTGAGCCGTCACCACCACCATGGTTTTGGTGAAGACCCTTGGTGCAGTAGATAGACCAAAAAGGAGGAACTTGTATTGGTAATGCCGATCCCCTATGGCAAAGCAGAGATATTTTCTGTGGGAAGGGTGGATATTGAGGTGAAAATAGGCATCCTGGAGGTCAATGGTAGCCATCCAGGAGCCTCGAGTTAGGAGAGGGAGGATAACCTGGAGGGTTGTCATTTTGAATTTTCAGTATTGGATGTAAACGTTGAGGTCTTGAAGATCCAAGATGGGCCATAGTCCCCCATAACGCTTCGGTACCGCAAAGTAGCGGGAGTAGAACCCTGTCCATTCCGATGCCTTCGATACCGACTCTATCGCATCCTTCTGCAGCAAGTAGTCGACCTCTTGTAGAAGGATAAGAGAGGGAGGGGTGGAGCGGACAACCGGGAGGGTAGGGACATCGACAAATTCGGTGACATAACCGTGGGTCACTACGGATAAGACCCAGGCATCGGTGGTGACAGTCCTCCATGCGGAGAGGAAAGGGGAGAGACGCGTTGTCTGTATCGACATGATGTGGAGAGAGTCAAAGTCCCTGCTTGGGGCCACGCTGGATTTTGGTCTGGGCTGCTGTTGTTGGGAGCCCGATCTGGACCTGGGCTGATAAGATTAGTGTTGGCAACTCCCCACAGGAGATTGACAGGGCCTCCAGGCAGTGTCAGGAGAAGGCTTGGTCGGATACGGTCACCTGGGTGCATACCTGGACCAGGATCTCTGACAATAGGAAAGCTGGGGTGCGGATACCCCCAAGGCCTTGGAGGCTTTAATGCTCTTATCGAGCTCTTGCAAGGCAGAGTCAGTCGACAAATGGAAAAGACCTTCTCCGTCGAAAGGGAGATTCTCAATGTAAGCCCAGGTGTCATGTGGCAGGGAGGTGGTCCTAAGCTACGTGTGCTGCCGGAGAGATACCGAGGATTCCATCGATGTGGAACAGGCATCCAACATATGCTTGGCAGTATTAAGGAGCTGTTTGGCCACCAAGAGACCCTCCTTTTGGACCGATCGTGCCTCTCCCATCTTATCTTCCGATATGGAGGGTAAAAAATCGCCCATCCTCTGCCATAAGGAGTGCTGGTACCTCTTTAAGCACGCCAAGTTGTTTGATGCCTGAATCCACAATGCAGCAGAGGAGTAGAAGCAGCGACCAAAAGCATTGATCTTTTTGCTTTCCCTGTCCACAGGAATGGCACTCAAATGTTTGTTCTTGGACGACATTGAAACAACCATTGAGTTAGGACGGGGATGCATGTATAGGAATGAGGCACCCTCTTCCTGAACTCGATACATGTGATCGAGCCTCTTTGTAGACACTGGAGCCAAGGATGGTTTGTCTCACGGCGCTTTAACAGCACGAAGGAGTACCTTCGACATGGGAAGAGCTATCGGAGTGGAGTCATCGATCTGGATGATGTCATAAACCTCATCGGAGGTAGAAGGTTGTGACTGGGTTACCGGCAGTCCCAAAGAGTGTGCCATACACTTTATGAGGTCTCCGTAGGAGGTCATATCCTCTGACGGCAAGATAGGGCTGTCCCCCGATACATTCGGCTTGGGGGGCGGATCCATGGGAGAAAGGTCGTCGTCAGAATTCTCCACATCTGACGTTCCCGAAGTTGATACAGAGGGAGAGGCTGTCACCTGGATTGGCATCGGTGTCGACAAATGCTTGGGTGGAGATAGATGGGGGTGGGTCAACCGGGGAGGGGAGGGCGGTGGCTTGGAGATCGACGCGGATGGAGGACAACGACGAGGAGAACGCGAGCGATGATGACGGGGCTCACAGGTCTCCTGTTCTCTCGGTGGCAAACAAGGAATGGAGGAAAACCAATATGGCATGTCAGGATGATGCTCATAAACGTACCCTGGTGGTCCATATGGGAATCTCGATGGGGATTCATGAGGTAGCCGAGAGGGACTATATATATCCACTCACGGGTTGTAGTCATCCCAACGAATACGATCGGCTTGGTATGGTGAGCGAGACCGTTCCCTAGGTCGGTATCGAGAACGGGAGGACTGCTCACTGGCCCAGGAAGCCATCAAGGGAGAGCGAGGACCAATCTCTTGCATCCTGGAAATCAGGTTGACCTCAAGATCAGAGGGTGCGACCAAGGGACCTTTTTTGGTAGGCGTCAAGAGTCCAGCACCAGAGGGTTCAGCTGCCTTGGTGGCGAGTCCAGAATCTCCACAGGTGGCTCGGCATGGACCTTAGGCAGCTCCGGTATATCACACTGGGTTTGTAGGGATTGCTGCTGCTTGTCGACCTGCAGAGCAGAGCCCTTAGGAAGAATCTCACTACCCACACCGTGGGACTTACGCGCATCTCCTGTATTATGGGCGTTATTGCCCTTGGATTTATCTTTCCGCGCCTTTTTAACGGGCGTTGACACCGAAGAAGTCGACTTAGAGGTGCCCTTTTTCTTTGAGGCGAGTGCTGTATCGGAGGCGGACTTGCCTGGTTTAGGTGGTCTCGGTGTCGAAGGCTCTTTCAACGTTGATGCCAATGTCGTCGACGGTCTCGGGGCTGAGTGCTCCTCTTCCATTGCTGAGGAGGAAGGTGCAAGAGCGGACTCCCAGAGAGCGACCTTTAGTCTTCCAGCCCTGTTTTTTCAAGTTTGATTTGAAAAGCAGGCACAAAGGGAGCCGGCCTCCGGCCGATGACTTTCACTGAGACACAAAATACAGAGAGAGTGCTCGTCTCGGGGCACAAGTTTGCTACCGCAGGCGAAGCACCTCTTAAAACACCCCCAACTTTTATTTTCCATAGACCGACTCGCTTGAGGCAGTCGGGGGGGGGGGGAATGGGCCTGAAGACCACAAAAAACTCAGAGAAAAAACTCTCCAAGCGTCCCTTCACACAAAAGACAAGACAGAAGAAAAAAGGAAGCAAAAAATTCTCTGAGCACCAACCAACAGAAGCTGTGTACAGCAAGGCGGTCAGAAGAGAACTGGTGGGATGTCCGTGCCCCGCCCCCTTGGGCATGCGTGGTAGAGGTTCCCGCGCAGGCCCGGGGCAGAGGAGTGAAAATCCCGTTGTAAGCTTTGTACAACACCAACCAGGTCAGCGCAGGCGCACTGGATCCATGGGTGTGATGCACAGAGACAACGAAGAAGATCATTAAGTTGGGGCTTTGCTAAAAGCATGCCTTCTTTTTGTATGCATCGAGCTCGATGATTGCTCTCATCAAGGAGGGTTGCAATAAATTCTGACATTTGCTCCCACAGAGCAAACTGATAGCGCCCCATACAGGCGGCATAGTTAGATGTCTTAATCCCCATTGCTCCTGTGGTGTAGAACTTTCAACCGAAGGAGTCCAGCTCCTTGTCGGAAGGTGCAGAGTGACTACTCTTGCCCTTGGTGGATGATGTCACCACTACAGTATTCGGCTTCAGATGGGTAAAGAGAAATTCCGCTCCCGACTCCTGAGTCTTATACATATGATCCAGTCATTTATTGGAGACTGGAACAGATGAAGGATGTGCCCAGGGATCCTTGGCTGTTTTCAGAAGGACCAATGTCATGGGAAGGGCTACCGATGTCGAAGTGTCCATCTGGATGATGTCGAAGACCGAAGCTGGATGGTGGGCAAAACCAACTTTTCTGCCATACATTTCACAAAGTCTCCGTACGATTTGACATCTTCAGATGGAAAGATTGGGAAGTCGTCCCTCACTTGCTGCAGTGGGGACGGTTCCAATGGTGAGTGTGGGCTATCCTCCTCTGGATTGATCCAAGGTTCAGAGAATGAAGTCTGCAGGATCGGTATCGATGGTAACAGCTCTGAAGGTTCCATAAACTGTTTTGGTTGAAGGTCGGAGTCTATAATGATCGGTCTCAACTGTAACAGTTTAAGGAATTTCAGTGCTGAAGATAGATCTTGGTACCAAGAGAGTCGAGACAATGAGGACTGGCAATCCCACTAGATGGGGGGGGATGGGGGGGACCCACGACATCGATCCCAGGAAAGGATAAGCCCTGTATAGATATTGCCATTGGTGCTGATCCCAGTGCGGAGGCTGGAAGGGCATCAGAGATCGATCCCGACCGTCAGGTCTGAAAGGAGGCGAAGGGACAACGGTGTGTGTCATTTGATCTCAGTGCGGGGTCTTGACCTCGGGGGATCGAGGAACCTGACTCAAGTCCAGCTCCTGGTCGGAGTTGGTGGACTGGGTTAGGCGTAGCGAAGGTGACCATAGAACAGCTGTACTCGGCTTAATGTATCAAGCGAAGCGACTCTCCAAGTTATGTCTACATCAGTTCAGTGAGGACTCGACGCTTTGTCCAGAGAGCCATTCTTGTGCTTCTTATGCTTGATACACTGAACGTCCTTGCCCTCCTTAAGTATCTTGGAAGGAATATGGGCTTCAGACTGTTGTGCCTGAATCGGGCGTTTAGGCACCAGTTTTTTGGCATCGATCGGAACTGATGTCGAGGACAGAGCGGCTGCCAATTCCAATGCGGGTGCTGACATCGAAGCGTGCCCGGAAGTGTCTTGTGACAAGGCCGCCACAGGAGAGAGAGCTGATTCCATCAATGCCACACGAAGTCTGGCTGTCTGATTCTTCCTGGTCTGTTTGGAGAACTTGGAACAATGGATGCAAGAGTCTATTCGGTGCAGTTCCCCCAGGCACAAAAGACAAAGAGAATGTCCATCTGAGGGGGCAATTTTCTTGCCACAATTCCGGCACCGTTTAAAGAAAGCCCACCTAGCGGCCATAGACCAAAGGGAGGGGAGGAGAAAAGTCTCCGTGAGAGCAGAGACCAATCCAAAGAAAAACTAACTGCAAATACTTTCCTGACTAACTAAAGAAAAAGAAGAACGAGGCCTACAGGCCAACAAACTTTTACTGACTGAGGTGGAGAGGGTCCTACCAGCGCAGCAGTCAGAAGAGAACTGGTGGGATCCTCATGCCCTCCCCCAAGTCATGCGCAGTGGAGCCCGGCACATGACCAGGGAGCAGGCACGAAAATCCCTTTTGCTTTCCATTATACCAATCGGGGGCGGCGCAGACACACTATATCCCAGAGGTGTGATGCACAGAGACCACAAAGAAGATCTGCTTAATCAAACTCAGCCAGAAACCATAAGACCCACCAGACCCAGTATCAAGCTCTGCAGGACCCCACCATTTACCACCTTCCACTGTGAAAACTGCCCAGTTATACTTACAGCAGTGGCTAGATGGCAAAGCTTTTTAACTCCTGAGAGGCCTGTTGTGCAGCTGGTGTCCAAATGAATGGCCCCTGGGACCGTAGCAGGCTAGTTAAGGACACAGCAGGCCAGTAGCTAATGTGGAGCCCATGGGACCTGGTCCCTACCATTTCTTCCGGGCCCCCTCCCTCCTGGTCTGGCCTCAAATTTAATTAATGTAATTAAATTTTATTTAAAAGAGAAGATATTGGATTTCTACCCCACCGTTCACTACCCAAAGGAGTCTCAGAGTGCCTTTCCCTTTCCCGCCCTGCAACAGACACCCTGTGAGGTGGGGGGGATGACAGAGCTCTCTCAAGAACAGTACTTGAGGGAACAGCTCTGAAAGCACTTATGACTGACCCAAGGTAGCACCAGCAGCTGCATGTAGAGGAATGGGGAATCAAACCCAGTTCACCCAGATTAGATTCTGGGCAATTAACCACTACACCGAACTAGCTGTGGCCCCTGAGGCCCCCTCCCAAAAAAATCCCTAGCTATGGGGCTGGGGGCACAACTAAGGAGACAAAGTTTGCAATGAATTGTCTATCGTAATTGGCAAAGCAATTGAACACTGGACATCTTTCTGGTGGTGGTGGGCCTTTCTGGGACAGTGCTGCCTCTACTTTGGTGGGGCCCATCTCAATTCCCTGTGGTGAGATGTGGTAACCACAGAGGAAAGGTCAAAGGAACACTTCTCTAACTTTGCACAGAGACCATGTTGTCAAAGGCCCTGTAACATCATACGAACGTGTTTGGGGTGCTTCACAAAGTTCCGGGAGTATATCAGAATATTGTCAAGCTGTATGATGATGAACTGGTCAAGCAGGTTTCAGAAGATCTCATTCATAAATCACTGGAACACCGTAGGTGAGTTGCACGAGCCAAAGAATATCACAAGGTAATCATACTGCCCATACCAGGTACATAATGTGGTCTTCCATTCATTCCCAGGATGTATGTGTATCAGGTTGGAGGACCTACAGAGATAAAGTCTGGTGTATATCCTGGATCCAGATCTGATTGCTCCAGAAGCTCTGGGATTAAGGGCAGGGAGTAGTGATCTCAAATCATGATTTTATTAAAAGCCCAGTAATCATTACACAGGTGCAGTTCTCCATTCGACTTTTTCACAAATAAGACAGGTGCTAAAGTCAGAGAGGTAGATTAGCATATAAAATTCCGCTACAAATTCTTGATCAGGAAATCCCATAGTGCTTCTAGTTCTGTTTCAGACAGAGAATATAACCAGACAGCCAGCAAGAATGCACCTGGCACTAAGTTGACTGCACAATCGTAAGGCCAACATGTGGGAAGGTGGTCTGCTCCCGTTTTTTCAAAGACATCCTGAAACTCAGCATATGCTGCTGGAAAACTGGAGGGGCTCAGGAGAACCATGACCCGACATGGTTCATCAGTTTTTCTGGGGGCATGGGTCGTTAAAATGAATCTCCCGCCAGTCCCATTCAATCACTGGGTCTTGTGTCTCAAGACAAGACATCCCCAACACTAAGGGGAACGGGGGCATTCAGGCAATGTCAGAAAAGAGTTGCTCCTAGTGGCACTGTACATACATAATCAAGGGTAGGGTTTGATGCATGACAGGGCCAGATCACACGGGTCTTCCATCAATGGCCTAAACTTCTATAGGTGTCTTTTTGCAGTGCAGTGGGACCTAGTTCTATTTGGCATCCTTATGAGAGCAGGATGCCCCAGAGTCAATCAGGGAGTGTACTAGTACCCAACACCCATCAGGGAGCTGAAGCTTTACTGGGACCAGGAGGTGTTGAGGACCCATGCTGGGAGGGCCTCCGGGCTCTGCAGCTATCCCAAAGTAGCAAGGCATGGTGTTTAACCTTTGCGGTTGGGGCTTCCATTTTTTTGGACAGCAGATGGCATAGTGATCTGCCCCATCACAATACAAGCACAAGTACAAGGAGTGGGGTCCCTCCTTTTCCTAGAAAGCCAAGGTCAAGCAGCCCCCAACTGCATAAGCTCCCTCACCCCTTGTGTGAATTTTTCTAGGAACAAGGACTGGTAAAGGGGTGGCCACTGTCCTTTCGGTTTAAGGCAAGCCCCTATATGGGCTTGTCTCCGGTCCTCCAGGCACTCATCAATACACATGCAGAGCTGGATAACAGTGGAGAGGGTTGTAGGATGTTCATTCTGGGCCACTTTGTCTAACAGCTCATCTGATAATCCTTCCAGGTACCGGTCAATAAAAGTAGCCTCATTCCACCTCAGATTTTGTGCCAGTAGCAGGAACTCCATGGTGTAGTCTTGCCATCAACCCTCTCACCTGACGTATACATATAATGTGGCAATTGGCCCATTCAACTTTTTGAGGGTCAGCAAAGACTGTATTTCATGTGGGTGACAAACTCTGAGAAACTGGTTAACAGTTGGGAGTCGGAAAGAAGCAGCTTAGCAGCTTTCCCCTTTAAGAGGCTCAGGATGAAACCAACCTTGGTCTTATTATTGGGGAAACCCCTTTCCTTAAGCTGGATGTATAGCTTACTCTGTGCCAAGAATGCAGGAAATTCTTCCTGATCTTCCCAACTTCTCTGGAGGGCTCACTGGGCATTTCCTGGGAGAGAAGTAGCAGCAGCAGAGATGGTGCCAGCCGCTTACTGTTGCTGAAGCATAACCAAAGCATTTGTTATTTGCTGTACCTGAAATCTGAGTGCATGGTTCTGGGCACCTAAGTCTTCGAGAATAAAGCTGTGCGCCTTCCATACCGCTGCTAACTGGTTGACCCAAACTGTACTGGCTGGCTTGCCAGCTTCTGGTATCAGATTACAGTGTATCTCTAATTTCCAAAGATAACAAGGCCAGAGGAGGTTTCAGAAGTCCAGTGTCGTTCAGGCAGAAGACAGATTTCCAGGATTAAATCAAGACAGTGTCAGAAGTTGCGTCCACGGCCAAAAGTGCCAGTTTGGTTGTAGTGGTTAGGAGAGCCAGTTTGGTGTACAGACTCTAATCTGGAAGAACCAGGTTTGATTCCCCTCTCCTCCACATGAAGCTGCTGGTGTGACCTTGGGTCAGTCACAAGTTATTTCAGAGCTGTTCTCTCAAGAGCAGTTCTCAAAGAGCTCTCTCAGCCCCACCTACCTCACATGGTTTCTGTTGCGGAGAGGGGAAGGCAAAGGAGATTGTAAGCTGCTCTGAGACTCTTGAGATTTCTTTGGGTAGTGAAGAGCAAGGTATAAATCCCATCTCCTCCTCTTCTTCTCTTGGGAGACTTTATAGTTGCATGCCAAGATGTCATGCATGCAGACAGCTTCTCAGGAACAAAGGTACAAAGATTAATTTCCACTATCAGAAGGCAGCTGGCATTGAGCCAGAAGGCGTGCATGTCGCCGGCTAGCCTCTTAAATGTATTCTCAGCCTTCTTCTGTGGCATTCCAAGGATGTCGGTGATCCAGGAGGGCTGTGGGTAGGCAGCTCACTTTCACCGATTGAATTAGAGCTGGAGGATGGAGGTGAATCTGAACCAGCTCTTTGCTGCAAGTTTGGGAATGACTGCACCTCATGCTCCTGCTGGTTGGCTTCTGTTGACTCTGGGATGGCTACACAGGAACTCTTCTCCTTTGAGGAGTCCTCACTGTTATTGAGCCCTGGCTGGTCCATGACTGGCCCTGACCCAAGGGAGAACAGCCATTCCCTCGGGGCCGGGATCCAGTGAGGAGGCCAGCACCCAGTCCAGCCCTCAAATCAGGGGGATGACTTGCCTGAGGCTGGCTGTATACGTGCAGAGCATGTCAGTAGTGTCTTAGAAAGGCTTGAGGACAAGCACCATTTGGGAAAGGGTTTCTGAGCTACTCGCATTAAAGTTGTGACAGAGCAATTTGGCTACTGCATAAATTAGTTTGTTCTGGAGCCATCCTTCCTGAGCTGAGACAAAAATGTGTGAGCCAGAGGCTAAAAAACTGTGAGCTAGCTCACACTAACTCAGCTTAAAGGGAACCACTGAGAATGGTCATGGAGGAGATGACAGCCTGCGCTGCACTCTTCTGCTCCACCAAATGCACAATCGTGGTAGAGGTGGCATTCCTCAACCCCCTCCCCCTGCCTCTCATGCAGCAGATGGACAGACTTGATACTGTGCGAGAAGTGGGTGCCAGGCACGAACAGGTCTCAAGGAAAGACCACATCTCGAGGGGGGCAGCATCCCTAGGGTCCCCAGCCCCAGAGCATCCTTCACCACCAGGTGAAGCATGTGCACCAAGAAAATGATGCCCCTTGAGGCGCACAGCCTTCAATGCTGCCAGCACGTTGGCACTGGCGCCCATGACCATGTACAGAGGATGTTGCTGCCATCTATTCTGTATCATGGCGGTGAGGTTTTGCACTGTGAGCTCTGTATTATGCCCCTGTACATGGAGCAGAACCACTTTGTAGCCCTGTGGCAGGATTGTCCCCTCCTATTGGGCTACTTCTACCTTGAGCTCTGGAGAACTGAGTCTTGACCATTGCCACTACAACCAGTGAAAGGTTACGTCCACCATGAGGGAGAAGCGTCAGCCATCTACAGCAATCATCTCGTCGATGAGCAAGTGAGTGCTTCCTAGATCCTCCATATAGCCCTTCTGGCCTTTTGCAAGGTGGACTGGCTTCGTATTCCACCCATGCCACTACAAGTGAGGGAGCCTTTTTTGGAGGGGCCTCCTGCTCCCCCTCTGCTTCTCCCTGCTAAGAGGAGGAGGGATTTTTCTTCCTCCCACTGGCCACCACTCTTTCCTCTGGCAGCAACATAGTTGGGTGCTCCCTTTCAAGGTGCCCACAGAGAAGGACAAGGCTGAGGGTCTGCATCCCTCTGGACATGGGTGTGGCACACCTGGCAGTCTGCCACACAGGTCACTGGAGAGGGTGCAGAAATGTTTCCAAACTGTGGGCTTCCCCTCACCCTCTGAATCACCGCTGTAAGGGTCCCCCCTTTCAAAGACTGTCAGCAACTGCTGGTGTCTCTGGGCAGTGTTTTACCTCTGTGGAGAGCGTCGGGAACAGATCAGGGGAAGGAGGCTCTGAGACTCCTGGTGATGCCCTACAGCTTCAGTGAGCTGGCAAGATGGGTTTGGTGCCTGGGGATAGGGGCCTGTGGTAAGGACTTCTTTCCCCCATGACAAGCAACCTTTGCAAACATTTTCACCCTCATGGTACAGAGGTGTTCACACTCAGTAGAGGTGGAAGGGTATAAATGTGGGAGACCTTTTTGGGAGGTCCATAAATAGAACCCCAGAAATGTAATCCACCCCCACCTTGGAGAGATAGTAGAGGAGCAGGTGGGAAGCTGAGGTTCCCTGAGTGATTGGTGTGTGTAGCTTACAGGGTTAGGGTCCATTCTATACATTTTTGAACCTATGCCTGATATTTCCCCCAAAAGCACTTTCCTGGCTTTACCTTACTTCTGTTGGGTTTGCACTAAGCCCGTAAGGCAGGATATTTTTTAATTCGGAGGGCCTTTAAATAAGTCAGGGGACCCCCACAAACACACACCCCAAGTGAGCAGCCCAACTCTTGCCCTTCCCTGCAATTAAATTAAATTAAATTATATTAAACTACTCTCCCTCCCCCTGATTTCCCTGCTAGCAAGGTAGGGGGTTGGGAGAGTTTGCACCACAATGCTCCAGCCTGAAGGCCAGGTACTTCTCTGGGGGGTGGAGGAAGAAGGCAGCGCCATACGATAGTGCCACATGCCCCAGGCTCCCTTCCCCTTTCCCCACCAACAAAGTAAGGAGGACGAAAGAAGGAAGGGAAGAGCCAGCACTGTGGTACGCCAGCCCAAAGGCCAGGTATTTCTCTGGGGGAGGGGGAGGGAGGAGGGAGAGAGGGAGGCAGCACCATGCAGTATGAAAGGGCAGCACGAGGTTTGCCAGTGGTGTCAGCATGGGGATTGTGGCTGCCTTGCAGAGAGCAAGCAGCTGGTGAGAGAACGGCCAACGTGAGGCTTGTCACCGGTGGCGGCAGCAGCATGTGCAATTAAAAATGGGAAGCAAGGGGGGGAGTTGGGGGACTTGGCAAAAAGTTGGGGGTGGGCCCTGCAAGGCCTCACTGTAGCTACAGGCCTGGTTTGCACTGCTACAGTGGCACTGGTAATGCTGGGTTTACAAAAATGCACCCCCATAATCAGTTTCTTAGTCCTTCGGGGGAGGGTGGTTTATAAATTTGAAATAATAATAATAGTAATAATACTAATAGTAGCGATGATGGTGATGATGATGATGCGGAAATTCTCTGGCTTGACCTTAATCTTGTTGGGTTTGCAGTGCCATGTTGGCCCTGGTTTGCTGGGCTTGTGAAAATACCTTCAGTTTCTACTGGAGAGATTCTCGGGGACTTAGATTCTGCTGGGTTTGATTGCCCTTGCTTTTTTTTGCTGGTTTTTCCCCCTCCATTGAAAACAAAGGACAGTGAGGGCACCCTCTTTGCAGGGCCGTAACTCAGACCCCATAAATCCAATCCTCATCTAACTTGGAGGGCAGGTAGAGGAGAGACAGCCTGAGATAGTCTGTGAGTTTGATGTCTCTAGCTTCCACAGGATCTGTTCTAAACACTCCTGAACCTGCCCATGTCATTTCCCCAGAAAGTACTTTCCTGGGGGCACCTTCTTTGGGAGGGCCATAACTCAGGCCTCATAAATCCAGTCTTCACTGAACTTGGAGGCCAGGTAGAGGAAAGTCAGCTGGAGATCCTTTGCAAGTTTGGTGTCTCCAATATGCTGAGTGGGGCATTCTACCAGGCCATGAACCTCACAAACTAAACTGTTTCATTTAGCATTGAAAAAATCATGATCATTCATGGTTCGTAAACTGGGAACACCATGAACCATAAACAAAAACGCACTTTCCTCATTTGTGTTTATCCTTAGAAATATTATGTTCAATGAAAATGACACTTTATTACCTTGCTTTCATGAGATCTCTCTAAATGAATTTTCTCCTGTAGAAACATCTGTTCTTGGTCCTAAAAAATTAAGGAAGTGATCATTAATAAGAGATCATCAGTTCAAGAAATAACTTCTAGCACCATCTAAAAGCTCTCTTCAAGTCTTATAAGAACCAGGGATCATCTATGTATTAACTAAGATGAAACTTGGAAAGATAGTTTTAGCCCATTAGCCATATAAATAAAAGATTTAAACAACTCCTCCAGGAGAGGTGGGAAACTGGGCTCATTGCTGTCTCCGCTTCCGATCACAAGTCAGAGCAGTGCACTCTGGCATCTGCTGTAATCATGCAAAAGCAATTACCCCTTGAGCTTGATTTAGAAACAGTTACATTTGAACCAAGCCGTGACACATCCCGCTTCCAGAGCATTTCCCATTACTCAAATTATGTATATCTATATGGACACTTAAAACAGTTACTGAGAAAGTCCATGTGTAGTGGACTCCACTTCCTTTCTTTATTTCTGAAGTACTTCAAAGAACATAATAATCAGTAACCTCCTTGAACTAAAAGGTTATACTGCCCAGAGTCAAAAGAGGTAAGGGATAAACAGGAAGGGAATATAAGGCGTTAGATTACTTCAAAAAAGATGCAGTGAACTGACTGCAGGGAATTTGAGAGAGTATAAAGAGCCAAGAATAATTTGGGCAGGAAAGAGAAGGCAGTAAATGGTTTTTTTTGAAATATAACACCAATGTGACAAGTCTATGCTAATATTCTAGTTTATACAAATATAGCTATCACTAATACAAGGATTAGTTTCAACTTCAGTGTACGCCTCTCTGTAATCCATTGGTATATATGCTTTTCATATCAGTTTAGCAGGCAAGCAAATGAGACAAATAGTCCCCAATTTTCTTTAAAGGATTTACCCAAAAATGAGACTATATTCTATTATTTCTAGTACTGAGTGATTGGCACACAATGTTCCAAGAACTTCAAAAAATCTCTCACTTTCACATTCTGTTTATTAAAAAAAGAAGAAGTAAAAAGGATTATCACTTTTCATTAGTGAAAATATCCAGTGCTCACCCTCAGCTGTTGGTGCTTTTGATGTTCCGATTCTACTAACTGTTGTTTTAATTGAGAAACACACTGTTCTAATTCTTCGATCACATCAGATGCCTGTAGGAATGTAACAGGAAAGGGAATGTTGGTCATGTATTATTGCTCCAGCACAGATAACTTACATGAGAGCCAGCTTGCGACAGTGGTTAAAATCAATGCACTCTAATTTCTAAACTGGAGAAGTGGGTTTGATTCACCTCTCCTTCACATGAAGTCTATTGGGTGACCTTGGGCCAGTCACAGTTATCTCAGAACTCTCTCAGCCCCACCTCCCTCACAAAGTACCTGTTGTGGGGAGAGGAAGGGAAAGGCAATTATAAGCTGCTGAGACTCCTTCAGGTAGAGAAAAGTGCGGTATAAAAACCTACTCATTATTCTTTTCTCTTTCCAAAGTTCTATTGTTGTTTTTTTTTAAGTGGGGAGATTATTTATTTCATAAACCACCCTCCCCCATAACTATTTCATAAACCACCCTCCCCCCACATCACAATCAAATATACAGCAAATTTTAAAATACAATAAATAATTTTTTACAGCTAAAATCAAAAGATCTTGGGGACAGTTGTCCTACTGTGTGTTTAACCTTCTTAATAAGGACCAATGTCACAAAATACAATTCCTTTTGGGTCACCTTCTTCAGGATAATTGGTTTGAGAGTAAATATATTTTCATGCAACTGTCCCTTATACAGCTTTCTGGTTCACAAGTCTTTATGTAAATCATGTAATATATGAGATTTACTATTTGTTTCAATTAATTAGGGAATTTACCACTTGAAAATATATTTGTCTTCCGTTCTGCATTCTTCTCATGAAGATACTTATTTGAAACAGGACAATGCACTGGATGCCTGTCTTGTCTGTCCTTTCAATGGACTTAGGGTGGATTTTCTGTGGAGGTGCATTTATTATATATTAATTAATCCTCAAGTGTACTTCTTGAGATAGTCTTTTTGTGTATGTATTTAGTACATGTGAGCTGGATTCTGTCCTAATAATTGCTCTGCTCATTTCATAACACTATCCTAAGGATTTTCTTTATTGGCTGAAAAGTTCAGCAAAACAAGAAGGACTTTGCTCAGCATCTGAAAAGTAATAATGGGGTGACGGGAACATTCCTAATTACCTAATGAGGATGGTAGCAAGAGAGAAGGCTATCTCTCCTATAGGAGTTTCTGAGGACAGATGCATCCAGAGAAGGACCTTCAACCGAGATCACAATTACCCTCAGGTCACGGGCTGCTATGATCTACTTGCTATTACACAACGATTGGCACACTCCATCCTAAGTGTTGGTACAGCAAAAGGTGCATAATCTGCATGCTACAAGCTTACATTGGTTTTATGCCACTTTAAACAGTCATGGAGGCCCCAAAAACTCCTAGGGATGCAACAAGGCAGAGAGAATTTTCTGTCAGGGATTCCCAGAGCTGTCTACTTGTATATTTCTACTCCACAGCCCACAAGACAATTCTCGATACTCCCTGGAGAACAGAGCACGACTGCTAAACTCATTTGAATGTGCAGCGTGGCTACATATTAAGTACTTAGATCAGTCCATCTTGGAAAAGATATACAGCTTTTAAATGCAGGCACTGCTCATCTAATTTGTCCTTAAAATGCAAATACTATAATAGTATTAGTCAGTAACTGAAATTCAAACACTGTTTTTAAGTTATTAGTCATTGGGACCTGATTAAAAATTGACCGGATATTATCCTCTCAAAAATGGAATGCTGCAAGCTTAGGTTTCAGCCTTGTCAACATACATGCATAGGCAGATGAGAAGACTTAATTGAGTAAAACAGGGCTGCACGTACCTGTAATTGTTGTTCATCAAGTTGCTTTCTGTGCAGGGACACATTTGGGACTGCACTGACCAGCTGGGAGAGAAATTTCTAGCTGTTTAGAGCTATAAAGGGCACCCTCCCATGGGGTGCGAGGCAGCATTTCCTTCCCAAATCAATGCATGCCATGAGGGAGGAACACCATTTTCTCTCAGTTCTCTCAAGCTACCGGAACTCAGTAAACCAGAGGGAGCTCACAGCAAGGCAAGGGGGAGGGATTGTGTGCCAGCACAGAAGGCAACTTGACAAACAACAGTTACAGGTGAGTGCAATCCTGTTTTCATCTTTAGCCTTTCGTGCAGTCCCATATTTAGGAACGCCACAAGCTACTCACCAAAGTAGGTGGTATGACCTGAAGCTGTGGAAAGAGTATTGTCTAGTCAAACAATGAATGTAAGACTGCTTTCCTCCCAGCTAACTCCTCTCAAGCACCGCTGTCCACGATGTAGTACCTGAAGAATGTATCAGCCAAAGACCAAGTCACCTCTCTAAAGACTTCACCAATGCAAACACTATGGAGGAAAGCTGCCAATAAGGCGAAGGTCCTGGAAGAATGAGTTTTAACATGGAAGGGACAGCCAAAACCAGCATGTAGACAACAGTTTAATGGTTTGAACAATCCATTGTGAAAGCATCTGGAAGGATGCAGTGGCGCCCATACGAGGGCCTGAGCAACAAATAAACAGAGAGTGCTGCTTGTAAAAACATTTTGTATGTTGCAAGCAATATAATAAAGCTCTTTTAAGATCAAGTGTGGAATGCTTTCTCACTTGGTGAAGAGGAGTGCAGAAAAAGGGCAGGTAGTACAATGAACTGGGAATGGTGAAACTTGGAGATAATCTTAGGCAAAAAATGGAGGAAAGACCAAAGGACAACCCTCCCAAGGAAGAATTGGACATATGGGGGCTCAAACCTAAGGGCACCCAACTCCACAACCCTATGGGCAGAGGTAATAGCCACCCACAGACATACTTTGAATTATACAATGTAAAGCAAGCATGAAGCTAAGGGTTGAAATGGAGGCAGCATCAATCTAGAAAGTACGAGGGAAAGGCTCCATTGAGGAACCAGGTGGGCTATGGGAGGGTGAAGATTATTTAAACCTTTCCAGAACTGTTTAGAGGTGAAGTATAAGAAAACCCTGATTCATAAGGAAACCATGCATCCTGAATAAAGACATTCTCACAATGAGCACTCAGCCTGTTAAGGAGGCCATCAGTGGTTCGGGAGATTGTCAGAAGATGAATCCCAAAGATGGCTCCCCACAACAGATTAAATTTGTCCCCCCCGCCCCTATAAAGTACATTGTATAATGTATCTGGGGACAGAAAGCTTAGTTTAAGAATGAACCTCTGTTCGGCATGCTTGCAGGAGCCAATATGGAGAGGTCGTAGCCTTTGTCTCACAAACAGTACAACTACAGTAGTGGAGGCCATGAGGCCCAGCAGCTTCTGTATCATATTTATTATTTATTTATTTATTTATAATTTCAACTTATATACCGCTCAGACCCCCTAGGGGGTCTCAGAGCGGTTTACATAGTGTATTAATATTCCCTAACTAGGGCCACAATTACAGGGGGAGGGGCATCCTATCGGCACCCTGAGCAGGGCAGGGCAGGGCTTCCAGTTCTTCTTCTTTTTCCTGGCGGGGCTCCAGGCGCGGGCTTTCGAGTCCCGGTGAAGATCTTCCATCCCTGGGCTAGGAGACTTCCGCGGCCGGGTTTTTCCTTTTTCAGTGCGGAGGCCTGCGTCGGCCCGGCTCTCGGTTCGCACTCAGCTGGCTCCATCGTGCCGTCACGCCGCCCGCCGTCCGCACGTCTCGGCTTTCGTCCGTGGCTCCGCCCACTGCCAGGCCTCGACTGTCCGCTGCCCGCTGCTGCCGCCGCCATTTTCTGCCACCGCCGATGTTCGCCATTAGTTTAACTGCCGCTGCTCACCCCCAGAAGGGAGGGTGCCCCCCGCCTCTCTAAAGGCAGGTCCCCATTTATCTACTTGTTTTTACATAAAGACTGACTGGAATCTCTTTCAATTGAAATTAATAATCATAGCTCAAAGAGCCCAAAATCTATCTCAAGGGAAGAAAGCAGGACCTCTTTTTGAGTTGAGTTGCCCCAACAACTTGATCTGTTGGAAAGGTGAAACCCTACATTTTTCTATGTTAATTGCCAACCCCAGTCTCAAGACTGTGGAAATAATCAACATTAAGTGAGACTGTAGGCACTTAGATGAAGAGGCCATGATAAGCCAATTGACCAAGAAGGGAAATATAATGCATCCCTTAGATCTAAAAAAAAGGCAGTAACTACTACCATACCCTTAGGAAAAACCCTTGAGGCTGTGGTAAGGCCAAAGGGGAGCACCCTATGCTGAAAGTACTGGTCACTGCAGTGAAAACTGTTAGGAGATGTACTTTGAAAATGTTTTATTTGTTATTTTCTTACCTGCACACACACACCTGAATGGTGCTAGAAAGCATCTTTGCATTGGGAGAAATGTATGCTTTTTTGGATGTGACTCTCTGCACTAGGAAGGTACCACACAGCCTGTACTTTCATGCTAATGAAGTTACACATACACACACCCCTTGCATACCTCTACCCATCAGACACTGGGAACAAGAAAGCATCTCCATTATGGTCTGCTAGAAGGATGTTATAAACGACAACCTGTCCACCATCAAGGAATCTGAATTCCACATGTAACCCACAAGATGCTTGGCATTTGCATGTGTTAAGACTGTTTCCTGTTTGTCACTTGGACCAAGCCAGAGTCATCTGCATTCCTAAGGTTTCCATGACAACCCATCTTCGCACCTTGGACCAAAAGGTTCCCCTGTAGTAAGGTGTAGACCAGGGGTCCTCAAACTACGGCCCGCGGGCCACATGCGGCCCGCAGAGGACACTTATGCGGCCCGCCGAGTGTTTTGCGGGCCCCCCAAAGCCCCCCGCCTCTTTCTTCCTCCAGCAGCCCTGGGCTGCAAGAGCGCCCAGGAGCTGAGGAGGAGGAAGGGCGAGCAGGCTGGTCGTGGGGGAGGGGCGAACGCGGCGGCGGGGCAGCAGGCTGGTGGGGGGGGGAGCAGGAGTCTTTTTGGGGGGGAGCGCACAGGAGCGCAGCTCCGGGAGCTCAGGAGCCAGGCCCCGCCCCCAGCCGGCGTCCCGGAGAGTCTTTCAGGCAGCCGCATGTCAATTTCAGCTCCATTATATCCTATGGGCCATTGAAGTCAATGGTGAAAACATAGGGTATATTCTGGGGGCTGGAGGGAGGAGTTTGAGGGAGAGGCTCCAAACTCACAGGGTAGCTGATGGAGCCTCTCCCCAAGATACCCACCAAGTTTCAAGAACATTGGACCAGGGGTCCAATTCTATGGGCCCCCAAACAGGTTGCCTCTATTCCCTCCATTGTTCTCTATGGTGGGAAAAAAAGTTATTTTTTTCCCACCATAGAGAACAATGGAGGGAATAGGGGCAACCTGTTTGGGGACCCATAGAATTGGACCCCTTGATACAATGTTCTTGAAACTTGGTGGGTATCTTGGGGAGAGGTTCCACCAGCTACCCTGTGAGTTTGGTGCCTCTCCCTCAAACCCCTCCCTTCCAGCCCCCAGAATATATCCTATGTTTTCACCATTGACATCAATGGCCCATAGGATATAATGGGGCGAATTGCCGCCAAATTTCTTTCATTCCCTCCTTTCCTTCTCTCTTTTTCCTCTTTCCCTCCTTCTTCTCTTCTCTCTTTCTTTCTTTCCCACATTCTTCTCTTCTCTTTTTTCCTCCTTTCCATGTTTCCCTCCTTCTTCCCTCTCTTTCTTTCCCTCCCCTTTCCTTCTCTTCCTTTCCCTCTATCCTTCTTTCTACTCTCTCTCTTTCCTTCCCTCTTTCCTCCTTCTGTGGCCCAACTCTAGTGAGAAGGAGTTTAAACTTTAAACCCCTTCTCTCTTAGCTCCCCCACCCAGACCAGCTGGGGAAGGGAAGGAGAGGCTTTTGAAGATGCCTCCCCCCCTTTTGCTTCCCCTTCTGACATCACTTCCGGTGATGTCAGGAGGCGTGGCATATGCTAATAGCCTAATAGCTCATTAGCATACCATATGCTAATGAGCTCCTGCAGCTGTTTTTCTACGAAAAGACCCCTGGGAGGGAGCGAACGTGGCAGCGGGGCGAGCAGGCTGGTGGGGGGGAGGGGCGAACGCGGCGGCCCTCCAACGGTCTGAGGGACAGTGAACTGGCCCCCTGTTTAAAAAGTTTGAGGACCCCTGGTGTAGACTTTCAATATTGCCCCACCTTAGTAGGAGGGTACCCCACATCCTATAGCCAATGGTATAGGGATGGGATGGACTGAGAGACCCCAAAGCCAGCCCCCAATAATAGCTGATAAAACAAGGTGCAACCTTTGTTCTGGGGTTCCCCTCGTCATCTTCCCAGCAAGCTAGCTAGTCATCTTTTAGGTAACTTACTGTGCTTCCTTGGAGTCGCGACCAAGGAGCCCTTACACGTGTTGGCAGGTTCCAACTGTGTTAAGTGTAAATAAAAGTAACCTTAGTTAGAAACAATTCTTGTATTCTTCACTGTGGAAGGTCGAGCTACAGGATCAGATAAGTATCACGTGTATTCCTTTCCTAAATATCTTTAGTTTAAAACCCCAATATTGTGTTTCCATTTCTACTGTATCTAAAGGAACTTGTGTGTATGTGTGAGTGCATCTGTTTTGTTTGCCTGTGTACTGAAAAGATATTATTCAGTAAAGAGAATCTTTGATTTTACTAAAGAAACCTTGTCAAATGTTCTCTTTGGGAAACGGGTTTTCAGGACGAAGTTGCTTTCTCTGTATACATAGACCAGTAACTCAAATAAGTTAGTCTGACAACTGCGAAAATAAGCAGTTCGGCTAACAAAATGAAGGTATCTCCTACACTCAGAGTGAATGGCAAAGTGAAAATATGCATCTTTTAAGTCCAACACTGTGAACCAGAGATTTAATTTTAACATTTGCAATACCAAAAATAATGCAACCATAAAGAACCTTCTCTTCAAGAAAATTGGAGAAATCAAGGGAACATTCCATGCAAAGCTGGCCATGATAAAGGACAAAAACGGTAGGGATCTAACAGAAGCAGAAGAGATTAGGAAAAGATGGCAAGAATACACAGAAGAACTATACAAGAAGGACCTCGATGTCCTTGACAACCACGATGGTATAATCACTGACCTTGAGCCAGACATCCTGGAAAGCGAAGTTAAATGGGCCTTTGAAAGCATTACTAACAACAAAGCTAGTGGAGGTGATGGTATCCCAGCTGAGTTATTCAAAGTCTTAAAAGAAGATGCTGTTAAAGTGCTGCACTCAATTTGCCAACAAATTTGGAAAACACAACAGTGGCCACAGGATTGGAAAAGGTCAGTTTACATTCCAATCCCAAAGAAGGGCAACGTCAAGGAATGTTCAAACTATCGCACAATTGCACTCATTTCACACGCTAGCAAGGTCATGCTCAAAATCCTACAAGCTAGGCTCCAACAGTATGTGGATAGAGAACTGCCAGAAGTACAAGCTGGGTTTAGAAGAGGTAGAGGAACTAGAGATCAAATTGCCAACATTCGCTGGATTATGGAGAAAGCAAGAGAATACCAGAAAAACATCTACTTCTGCTTCATTGACTATGCTAAAGCCTTTGATTGTGTGGATCACAATAAATTATGGCAGGTTCTTAAAGAGATGGGAGTACCAGACCACCTCATATGTCTCCTGAGAAACCTGTATAAGGGTCAAGAAGCAACAGTTAGAACCGGATATGGAACAACTGATTGGTTTAGCATAGGAAAAGGAGTACGACAAGGATGTATACTGTCACCTTGCTTATTTAATTTATATGCAGAGTACATCATGCGAAATGCTGGCCTGGATGAATCACAAGCTGGAGTTAAGATTGCTGGGGAAAAGATCAATAACCTCAGATATGCAGACGATACCACTCTGATGGCAGAAAGTGAAGAGGATCTAAAGAGCCTCTTGCTCAGGGTGAAAGAGGAGAGTGCAAAAGTGGGCTTGAAGCTCAACATCAAAAAAACTAAGATCATGGCATCTGGGCCCATCACTCCTTGGCAAATAGAAGGGGAAGTCGTAGAAGTAGTGACAGACTTCACGTTCCTAGGATCCCAGATCACTGCAGATGGTGACTGCAGCCATGAAATTAAAAGACGCCTGCTCCTTGGGAGGAAAGCGATGGCAAACCTAAACAGCATGATAAAAAGCAGAGACATCACCTTGCCAACAAAAGTCCGCATGGTCAAAGCAATGGTATTCCCCGTAGTAATGTATGGCTGTGAGAGTTGGACTATAAGGAAGGCCGAGCGCCGAAGAATAGATTCTTTTGAACTATGGTGCTGGAGAAGACTCTTGAGAGTCCCTTGGACTGCAAGGAGATCAAATCAGTCAATCCTAAAAGAAATCAACCCTGACTGTTCCCTTGAAGGCCAGATCCTGAAGCTGAAGCTCAAATACTTTGGCCACCAAATGAGAAGGGAGCATTCACTGGAGAAGACCCTGATGCTGGGAAAGATTGAAGGTCAAAGAAGAAGGGGACGGCAAAGAATGAGATGGTTAGACAGTGTCATCGATGCAACGAACATGAAATTGAGCAAACTTCAGTGGACAGCGGAAGACAGGAGGGCCTGGCGTAATCTGGTCCATGGGGTCGCGAAGAGTCGGACTCGACTGTGCGACTGAACAACAACAACAACAAAAAGAACCTTCTAACATATAAATATTTATTTACATTTGCATTCATTTGCTGCTTTGGATAATTTCAGCCTGGAGAATGCGAGCCAATGACCTTTCATCATCTGGGAACACATCGATGTATGCCATTCTGTTCTCCCATAAAAATAATTGGTAAGCAGCCATTATGGCCAGATAATTTGTAATACATAAGTTCAATGCACCTGCAGAGAGTACACCTTGTGACCAATATAGTCCATTCTCTTGCCCACCTTGTCAATTGGGGCACAGTAAACACCTTGCTTATGTAGAGCTTGTGCCTCTTCAACAACTAAAGATGATTTAAAAGGAACACGCAATTCTCCTGTTTAGCTTTATACATAGTGACTGTTTTATACGATGTCACAGGTATTGAAAACGGATTGTCCCAAAGGATGATAGCAACATCTAGAAAGTCCTCTAACAATGGAAAGCTAAAGTTACTACAGTTAGTGAGGTATCTGAACAGAGAGCATTTAAATTTTGTTCTTGTGCTTTGGATTTGATGACAAACATCCATCTGGAGAGATTCAACCATCCTTAACATCTATTCTGAGTATAACTTCAGGTTTTCATTAGGTGAAAAGGGAGCTCTGTCCCCTACAGACATGTCAAGGGACAGATCAGAGGGTAACTCAGAACCAACTTCAGATCTGGAGCCCTCATCATCATCTGAGTCCACAGGCTGGAGCATGGAGTACAGATCCATAGGAGCAAAGGCCTTGTTGACAAAACATACATGGTAGAGGGTAAGTTGGAGCAGAAAATGCAGGATCTGCCCAAAGTATCATAAAGAGTGGATACAGATAAGCACCCTATGGCCTGAAAGATATGGCATGGGCCAAGCTGTGAAAAAATGAGGGTGCACTGGAGCCAAGTGAGACAGATGCTAGTGGCGACAGGGCCTCTCCCCAGATGGAACCGAAGGCATAATTGGTTCCATGAGTAATTCCACCTCTGACATAGAATCATCTGGATCCACTAGATGGGGTGGAATCAGCAGGGTCTGTTCCTCGACCACCAATATCAGTTCCAATGGCTCCTTCTGATAATGGGGCTACAGGCACCAAAGAGCACTTTTTGGAAATCTTTGAGTGCAAAATGGAAGCAGATTTGTTGGAGTGCTTTGATTCAGTCTTATCCTTCTTAAGAATTAGTGCTGACATACTCCTAAATGGAACTAAGTCAGGGGATCAAGATCTTCTGTGCTGGAACCGATGGAATGGATGGAGTTGAATCTGCTGTGGAACCAAGCTAATCTGCAGCAGGTTGGTTCAATGCCAACTAATCGGAGCCTGCAAGGGCTTGTTCCCAGAGAGCTGTTTTCAGTCAAGAAGCCGTATTTCCCCTGGTCTTCAGGTTGAACTGCTGACAGAAGCAACAGGACTTCATACTGTGAGACTTCCCCAAGCATATGAGGCAAAGGGCATGCTTGTCAGTTTGGGGCATTTTAGTACCATACTGGGTACATTTTTTGAACAAAGACTTCTGAGACATACTTCAGAAACAGGGGAAATGACAGTTTATAATTTTTTTCTTTAGAAATAAAGACAAAGCAAACTGAAATACTGAAGAGACGACCAAGAAGAAGACTGAGGGAAGATCGATGAAGAAAAAACACTTGGTACATAGAGAGAAGCTAAGGTCCTCTCCAACTGGCAGCAAGAAGAGAACTGAGGGGATATGTGCAACTCCCTCATGGTGTGTGTCAGTTTGGGCAGGAAAACACCACTGTGGGTGGGAGCACCCTTTACAGCTCAAAGAAGCTAGAAAGTTCTCTTCTGGCAGGCCTGCACCTGCACAGTTCCAAATGTGGGACTGCACAGAAGGCTGAAGATGAACTTAAATTCTCCCTTCCACACAAATGCATTTTCAGGTATATGCATATAAGTAAGGTTAAATCAGAGATTAATACTAAGAACTTAACGTTATATACATATCGCTGTTGATTGAGCCTTATTCTTCCATTGTAATTAGCATTTGTTCATGAACACATGAGGCTACCCTATATTGAATCAGATCCTTGGTCTATTGAAGTCAGTGCTGTCTTCTCTGATCAGCAGTGGCTCCCCAGGCTCTCAGGCAGAGGTCTTACACAAAACCTATTACTTGATCCTTTCAACTGAAGATGCTGGGGATAGAACTTGGAACTTTTTATATGCCAAGCAAATGCTCTACCTCTCACCCACAGCCCCTCCCCTCAAACATCACCTCCAAAGATTCTGCCTATGTCTTGCTTTTCCCCATGTGAGACTCAAACCAGGAGCCCTAGCAATGATACCTCAGTACCTTTCCACTGAGACATACCAGTTTAAACACTGAACTTTTCAGATACTGCTTTCTCTTCCTACTTTGAAATACAACAGAACTTCTCTCTTAAGACTATTATGTAAACTGAGGTTCTTGAACACACATAAACACATGAAGCTGCCTTAATCTTCAAAGACTTGTTGGTTAGAATTAAACTGAAAGAATCGACACCAGTTAGAAATTGCATGGCTGATAAGATGGAACCCAAATGGCAATTTTCCTTGTGGGAAATGTGCAGTTTGTTTTCTGCTTCTCAAAACAAATGTATTTCAGTATTCATTTCGTACCATAAATTATTATATAGGACCAGGGCTCCTTTTGTAACAGGAACTCCTTTGCATATCAGGCAACAGACCCCTAATGTAGCCAATCCTCCAAGAGCTTACAGTAGCCCCTGTAAGAAGAGTGCTGTAAGTTCTTGGAGGATCGGCTACATTAGGGGTGTGTCGCCTAATATGCAAAGGAGTTTCTGCAACAAAAAGAGCCCTGTATAATACGACCATGTGTAAACTCCAGTTGCAAAGGTGTGATATATGCTATACAATGCATTTGTGAATTAATCTATGTAAGTATGACTATAAGATCTATTAAGACATGCATATGAGTGCACAGAAGTTGCATTAGGCTACAGACAATAAAGACTCCACTTGTGAGACACTTTGTAGCACTGAAGCACTCAGACAAACAGATTAAGTTTGGGGGTCACTGAAAGTCTACAGGCATCTGATTTCAGTTGCACCAGCTTCTGAAGTGGACAGAAACATTCTGGATTCATACATGGAACACTCTGGTGCCATACAGCTTACAAAAAGAAATAGACTGGTTGGGTGTCTGTTGAGAGAATAGCTGAGTCATTTCAGGAGGTTCTATGTATACGGAGGACGACTTTTGCTTGCCATTACAAGGTATTGGTGATTATGTAACTTTGATTTGGGGAGACAATCACCTTTCACTCTACTGCTTCATCTTCCCCATCTAACCACCTTGCACTTTAAAGTACAAATATGGGATAGTATTAGGGACTGCTTGACACATTTGGTTTTGCCTATATAGCTATAAACACTATTGGGCAACTTTTTTCCTGATACGGCTTATAGCTTTAAATTTTCCATATTTTATGGTAACAACTTATTTCTCTTTTAGTGGGCTTATTATTATTTAGTTTGTTGCTTGAAATTAATTGATAGTATTTTCCTATATATTCTAGAACAGGGGTATCAAACGTAAGGCCCAGGGGCCAGAACCAGCCCATCCAGGGCTTTTACGTGGCCCGCAAGCAACTAGTGCAAGGGAGAGAACAGGAGACTGCTTGGGGGGAAAGTGAGAGGAGCCACTCTGACTGTGGCTTCAGCATGGTGGAACCAGCCCGTCTGCAGCAGTCAAGCAGTGTGGGAGTTTCTGCCCAGTGCTGCATCGCTGGCTCTCCAGTCTGCCCAAACAGATTTTCTTTGGCACCTCCTTCCCAGCCAATGGGACATTGTCATGAGGATACAACCAACTTGGAGCTTACCAGCTGCTTTCCTTTCTACAGTTTATATCTCCGGTATGTAGCATTAAGTTTTATGGCACACATGGCCCAGCCCAACAAAGTTACATTTATGTCAGATCCAGCCCCTGTAACAAATGAGTTTGACACCTCTGTTCTAGAAATTTGGACAACTATTTCTGATGGTCCTTATCAATTATAACAACAAATTTATTCCATGTAAAAGATGTTATATCTGATACGAACAGATTGACTTCTCATGGAGAGAATGTTTATGCTTCTTAGCCAAAAGGCCGAGAAGCGATATTATCTCGAAAATCTATGCTGTTTAAATCTATGCTGGAAATGCCAGAGCAAAACAGGGACTTTTTATCACATGTGATGGAAATGTGGAAAAGCAAAGTTATATTGGAGATGGGTACACAAAGTTATAGAAAAAGTGTTAAAAATCTCTATTCCTTTTACTCTGGAAGTATTTTTGTTAAGAATTTGGTATGTGACCATATCTGCCAGAATTTTGTTCACGAAATACTGGAAGAAAACAGAAAATCCATCCAGATCTGAAATCTGACCATTTAGAACTTTCCTTTGATCTTCAGTAAGAACAATCTTATTATTCTTTATCAAATAATCTTTCTGTTTCTCCAGAGGGACCTCTCTTCTTTTATAAAGTGATGTATAAAATTCTTCCGCAATTTTCTTATGCTATTTTTGGAAATACTTCTCTACTCCTGTTGAATCTCTCAAAGTTTGGATTAACAATTTTTCATTTTCTTTTCTTAGTTTATAGACCAACCATCTTCCCGGGTTATTCGCCTTCTCAAAAAAAAATTGTTTTGCAGATTTAATCTTCTTGGTCACCTCTTCGGACAATTAAATATTTATTTGATGTTGTAATAATTTAATTTTAGTTTTTAATGCAGTAATCGAAGGGTTGGATTTGTGTAGGTCCTCAGTTTTCAATAAAAGCTCTGATAAGTCCTTAAGTTCTCTCTCTCTCTCTTTTTGAATAGATGCAAATCTAATCACCAGCACGTTTGAGTGTTCTGCAGGGCTTGGTTCTGCTAAAAAAAAACTAATGTATCTGGTGTGACATTAGTTAGTTTCTTGTTGGATTTCCACTTCTGTCACATTGGCACTGGGTTCTACTGCTGGGCACTAGTGTACATCGCACTGGTTCTGCTGTCCTTGCAGAAATCCCCCCCCCGCCCCAGTTTGTACTACAGAGATCCTCAGATATAATCTTAGTCCTGTTGGGGTTTTGGCACTACCACTAGGTTGTGCTGCTGGGCACTATTGCACTGGTTCTGTTGTCCTTGCAAACCACCTCCACCCTTGCTTGGATTGTGATTCTGTGCTTGAAATCAGTCCTGTTGAGCTGCCATTTGCCACAATGGTGCCAGGTTCTACTGCTGGGCACTTGTAGGTTGGCACTGGATTATGCTGCTGGGCACTAGTCCACTGCACTGGTTCTGCTGTCCTTGAAGAAATCCCCCCCCCAAGTTTCTACTTCAGAGATTCTCAGAGTTGACCCTAGTCCTGTTGGGTTTTTGGTACTGTCACTGTGGCACTGGTTCTGCTGGGCACATTACACTAGTTCTGCTGCTGGCCTTGCAAAAAGGCCCCCTCCACACCACATCACTTTCTACTGCAGAGATTCTCTGGGACATTCTGCTGGACTTCTATTGCCTTGCCATTTCCCCCCCATTAAAACAATGGAGGATGGGGGCACCTTTTCTGGGTGCCCATAGAATTGGACCTCTGGTCCAATCTTTTCAAAACTTGGGGGTTATTTTGAGGAGAGGCTCCAACAGCTACGCTGCAAATTTGGTCCCTCTGCCTCAACCCCCCTCCCTCAGACCACTGAATACATCCTGGGAGATTTGCCATTGACTCTAATCTATCTATTTATTTATTTATTTAGTTTGATTTATATCCCGGCCTTCCTGAATAGTAGGCTCAGGGTGGGTTTATTCAAGTCAACAATCACATAAATAGGGAAATAACAGTTAAAACCAATTAAAATACATCAAAATTAAAATACAAACTGTAATTTCCTATACTCCTGGCCAATGCTCTCTCTAAGTTGTGGAGTCTTGTGAGCAAAAATTCTACTTTGTGAGCTACTGGCATTAAAGTTGTGAGCAAGCAATTTGGCTACTGCATAAATTAGTTTGCTCTGGAGCCATTCTTCCTGAGTTAAGACAAAAATGTGTGAGCCAGAGGCTAAAAAACTGTGAGCTAGCTCACACTAACTCAGGCCTCAACAGATGAGGTCTACCAGAAGTTGGGGTTCCAGATGGTTACTCAGATATGGGTCACTGGAGGGGAGGTCCAATAAGCTGTGGACGCCTGCCGCCTCAACTAAAAGCCTGGGGGAAGAACTCCGTCTTGCACACCCTGGGGAACTGTAAAAGGTCCATACGGGGCCTTGATCTCATACAGGAGCTCATTCCACCAGGTAGGGGCCAGTACCAAGAAAGCCCTGGACCACACCTGAGCCAAGATGGATATCCCTAGGGCTGGGAACCACCAGGAGATGCTGGCTCACAGATCATAATTTTTACGGGGCTCATAAAGGGAGAGACCGTCTCGAAGATATGTAAGCCTGCAGGCCCCTGGCCATATAGAGCTTTGAAGGTAAGCACCAGCACCTTGAAACAGATCCAGTACTCAATAGGCAGCCAGTGCAGTTCATACAGCACAGGATGAATACGTGTCCACATGGCCCCATAGGGTACAATGAACCCATAGGGTACAATAGACCTGAATATATTAGGTATTCCCAAATATTTCTCAAATTGGAATCCCATACTGATATTGGTATTCGGGAATATTTGAGTATCCCAAATATATTTGGGTCCAATATACCCAAATGCGGGGGGGGTGTCTTGCATATTCTTAGTCAATATTAAAATTATATTTGCTTTTAATTTTTCTAAAATATACAAACATTAACAAAAATAATTGTTTTCTTTTTTCTTTTCCAGTACTTTTCAACTTTAACACATTGTATGCTGTGTATTCTACAAATTTAAACCACTAAGAAAAGACTCATGCCAAAATATGTTTTGTGTACATGTATTTGATGTCATTACTAACTGCACCTGGTTATTTATAGGAAAGACACTTGTAAATGTTTTACATCCTCATGTATATAACTGTAATTTTACAAAAAGCTTTTTTGGGTTTTTTGCAGTAGGGGAACATACCTGTATATGTAACTACAGTTAATGTATTTTTATGCACTATTCTTAATATTTACCATTTAATTAAAGATTCTTTGATTTAATATAATATTAGTTTTTGGGGAATTTACCTTGATATAGCTATATACAATATTATTCTTTTTTTAAAAAAACACAATTTGATTATCTTATACTCAATAAGACCATTAGTCCATCAAAGTCAGTACTATCTACTCACACACTGGCAGTTGACTCTCCAAGATCTTAGGTCCCTTATATAACTTACTACTTGGTCCTTTCAACTCGAGATGCTTGAAACTGAATCTAGGACCTTCTGCATGCAAAGCAGATGCTCTATCCCCAAGCTACACCTCCTGTATGTACACTTACCCTAGCTGCAGAAAGAGCATGTTCCTGTTTCATGAAATTTAGGTCAGCATCATATTTGCCTTGTAGCTTTTGAATGTTCTGCTCACAATCTTGTACAATACATTCTCTCTCTTTTTGAAGTGAGTTGTATCTACAAATATTGCAAGGGAAAAATAAATGTGTAGATAGCCTTTATAGAATTACTGCTTCTTCCCTTTATTGTTTTACGATTTGAGCAGAATTCTATTAATGTCTACATTTTAAGTTTGTTAACAAAATAATCAAAATAGAGTAATTTTATAAGATAAACAAGAAAAAACACATTTGGTTTAGGTACAGCAATTTCAATAACTAGACAGAGCTCATCATATCCCAGTTAAGGAAAACAGATGAATCAAGTTCTCTTTACCTACTACCAGACCCATAGTTACAGTAGGAACGTTTTATGGCTCTGCCTCCTCAAATGTGAGGCACACCTCACAACAGCTGCTTTTCCTCTCCCTCAGTCCCTCCCCTCCTGTGACTTTAAAAGGGCGCTCCAGTAGCTCAGCGGGAGCTTGTTGCCTGCTGATCAGCTGGAGGGCCCTTTAAATATTGCAGCCGCCCCTCTCTCACACCTCCTGCCGGCCGCACACCTTCCCTAAACTCCAAGCAGGCAGCTAGAGGGTTCCCTTTAAATGCTATTTTTCTAATGGGGGCTGCCTACGCCTGATCTCCAAGTGGCGAAATCACTGCTTGAAGTTCAGGGAAGGTGCATAGCCGCCCCTCTCCCTCTCCCGTCCCCTGCTGCCCCACAAAACTTCTCCGTGCCCCACCAACCCAAAATTTCTGGCTACAAAACTGCCTACTACCAGCAAATTGTATAAGTAAAAAGAAATTTAGATTTGAAGCAGTTGGAAAGACAGTCTGAAACATCTTCAGTTCTTTGAACAATCATGATCTGGAGATTATTTCAGAACTGTTATCCTACAGTAAAAATCTCAGTCTATTAAAACAAGTTCTAAGGTCACTGGGGATCCAACTCAATATGACAAAGGGGTTAGGAGAAGATGTGGATTGCAGCCCTTCTGCTGTAGGGATAAAATAATCCCCCACACTGTGGTTTGGATCCCACAATAATTCTCTGATGATGGAAGGAACAGGGCTGCAGTTCTAACTGCCCACCAAAATGTGGCTCTAAGGGACAGCAGACCTTCCAGAGCAGCATGGCGAAATGCTTGGAGGTCTGCCACTGAAGGGTGGAACCTGTGAAAATCGCCCTCCTTTAGGCTAGTGGAAATTTTCCATAGGATCCAGTCCAGTTTTCTTAAACTCAGGACACCCCAAAGCAGAAAAAAGTACCCATATGATATTAGAATGTTTTTCCCAATAGGGCAAACACCAGGTCAGTGTGAGGGAAGGAGAGAACTGACAATAGAAAACAGTGCAAGGGGGAAAAGTTAAACCCTCCCCCTCACTGTTCACACAGCTGTAGTGCAACTTTAGTCACACCCCACTCCCTGAAATGCAATCAGTGCTAATCACTGCCTTCCTACCATCATGCTTAGCCCTAAGCCACCTCCTTAGGCTATCTTAGGCCATTCACAGGTTCACTACTTCTGCATGGAACTGCGAACACCAACATAATGTATCACAATCATGCTATTTTTTATGACTACTCTCTTCTTTTTCATCCTGACTTTACTGGGGGCTAACAACTTTCAGTTCACTTTCAAGTCACTTTCTCACACTATAAACAAATCAAAATTTGAAGACCAGTTGGGGTGATCATGCCACAACTGATCAAGTAAAGTAAAACATACTAACAGGTGGTGAAAGACAGGACATCAGTAAGTGGATAACGAACACAGAAGCTAAGAATAATGTTTTTAAAAGGTGAGGAACTGTATACCTTTGGGTAACAGATATAAAACAGAAGAATTTCACAGAGTACCTTGTTTTGGCTTCTTGTAGTTCAGTGCATGCAGCCCGGTACAACTGTTCCAGATCAGTCTTCTCTTGAGATAATTTCTGATGCTGCAAATTGCTGCTTTCAGCTTCCATAGTCAACTGATGGACACGGGTTTCCAGCTCTTTGACCATCTGGTTCTAAATCAATACACTGTTGTTAAGACTCCATTACAAATAAGCCTGCATACCCCTTTCAATGGGTGATTCAGAACACACCAAAATGAGGGAAGCAAAAACATTAGAATGATGAAGGTTTCAAACAAAGTGGGTGACAAACAATATCAATAAAACAGAAAAGTGGAGAGCAATGGGTTAGGAGGGTCATGGCAGGACAGAGAACCTGTGTTAACTGAAGTCAGCCAAGCATTCTACAGAGTATGCTCACAAAGGGAACTGAAGCTCCTGGCCTGAGAGATTGTTTCCCACCCCTTTTTACCACCTAGCCTGATGCACAGTTCTGGAGAACTTAAAGGCTTGCACAATGTGCTGTATTATTTTGGTTGGTGTTGCTTTTCCTGAAAATCTGCGCTCCTACTATATTTGTGAAGTGAACAAGGAGAAGCTGCTTTGCTTAACACACTCCTGCAGGTTTCCTATCTGATTATGAGAAGTGGTTAATGCAGCAAAACTTCGGAGGTAGTCTGAGAGCTAGTCTTAGCAAGCATCTGAATAAGATGTTTGGAATAACATGGGAAAAGGGTGTGTGGAGTAAGTGCATGGGAGAGAGCATACATGCAGCATCTGTGTAAGAAGCAAGCTAGTAGGATCTGCTAGGTATATATGGGCATTTGCAGTCTGGGAGGGAATCATAGGATACATTTTTTTCCCTGAGCTACAGTCAGGTGCTCTATTGTGGGGGTAAGAGGAAAGTGTGCTAATCTTTACAAAGTAACCTTTTACTACTGTGCATTCTGGGATTGCATCAGGGATTAGACTGAAGTTCATCTTTTGTTAAACTCAATCCCCAAAGATTTCCTATTTCTAATTACTTTCATTGCAGTCTTCCTAATCCTTGCTTAAAACTATAATCTTTTAAAACATATTTTACAAGAGGGGGACACACAAATCTCTGAAGGGGGCATCTCATTTCCCCCTCCCTCACTTTTTCATCTTTCCCTTCCCTGGAACCCCCCATTGCCCCTCTTTTTTCCTGACTCCTTTTCTCCTACCCACCCACCAGTCAACTTACCTTTATCTGTGCTCCTGTCTTCGGTTTCCCCCCTTCCCTACTCCTTGGAAGCCTCTCCCCAGGAAAATTATGGCTCAGTTATGTGGTGCCAGCTTATCTAAGCCCATATGCACTGGGGGGACCGTGCAAGGGCTTGAGGGGGACACCTTACTTTCTCCTGCATCACCTCATCACACTATTTCCTCTTTCTCTCCACTTAGCAACTCACAAATCATCACCTTCCCCTACTTCCTTCTCTCACACCCACTCACCAATCCAACTTTTATATGCTTCTCATCTTATTTATCTACTTCATTTATACTCTGCCTGTAAAGTACTGGGTTCGATGCATGGAGGACTCGGACGACGATATGTGCTGTGATGCGTTTATTGGTACTTTACAACAAGCATGCAAAACAGCTCTGCAAGGCCGACTATATACACATGCGCCCGGTACACCCACAATCCCATTGGGGGGTTTGAAGTTCCCGCCAAAGGTTCTATTGGTGGAAGCACGGTTGACTAGAATCCTACAGTTCTATTGTTCTAAGGAGTCAAGCTCTGACCTGAGACTGCGGGCCCCTGGTGGTGGCTCGCATACATAACACTGCCTTTCTCCACAATGATGACGCAAACATACTTTGCAATATTCTCGTCTCCCCCATTTTATCCTCAAAAAACCCCAGTAAGATAGGTTAGGCTGAGAATCTATAACAGGACAAAGGTTGATCCAGTTAGGTTTCCACAGCAAAATGGGAATTTGAGGTCCCAGTCTGTAACTCTAATCACTACACTGCACTGCCTTTATTGGGATGACTGTAGCTGAACAGCACCAAGGAACCAGGCCTAGGTGACTCAAGCAATTCGGGTGGTATCAAGTTGTCTGGTGGTTGCCGCTGGGCCTAGCTGCAAGGCGTCCTCCCATAAAAGACAAAACAGCCCCTCCCCGGCCCTTTACTGACAGAAACCAAGCCTGGAATGCTGGCTAAACTATTGTGGTTGCCTAGCAACACTTCCTGAGGGCCACTGAGGGCCTCTGTTTATTAAAACCAAAGGTGATATATTTATCATTTTGGGGTGTTTTAACCATCCAATTTTTAATATTTTTAGAATTCAGATTTTTCTGCAAACATAAAGCATTTTTATTGGGTTAAAAGTAAAAATAGTAATAATTTGACTTGGAAGCACAGAAGCTTTACATAGTATCCCTGATGCTCCAAGTTTCCTGGATAAGGGAAAATGCTGCTCAAACAAAGATGATCTGACTCCAATGGTAACAAAAGAAAGAAATTTTACTTACAAAAACAGAAGCACATCTTACATGACATATTTATGTTAAGCACATTTAATTTATTATGAACAGATTAACTTCAAAAAAAGTTAACTTGTTACTGTTCCAAGCCCAGGGAAAATAGAGAAGAGAGGTCCTATGTAAGATAGAACAGAAGACAAGGAATAGCCAAAGAGGCTCAATATCTAACCGATGAGAGGGTGGCGCCAATTGCCAAGTGAAGGCCAGAAAGACAGTCTTCCGTCCCAGATTCTTTTGCATGAAGACTTACAATATCCAAAACCCCTTCTTAATGTTGCATACAAGAGTTCTCAAATTTCAGCTTATCTCAAACTTTTTAAAATCTGTCTCTTGATGGAGCCTTGGTCAGGATGTTGGCCACCATCTCTTCTGCTGAACAGTACTGTTGTCAAGCAGCCACTTCAAATGGCATTAATACAGACTCTTAAATATGACTGCCTTGCTGAACTGTAAAGAGTGTATCAGGGCAATGGACAATGCTGTAGCCCTAAAGCAGTGCCTTTATACTGGACTAAAGGGATGTGCTTTAACCAAGGGGAGCCTTGCACCTAAGCAGCATGCCAAACCAGACATGGATTCCTGGACTACAAGAAGCCTCTTGCTTCTATATCTCCAGCATCAAAATGCAGACCAGTAGCCCTGACTCCCGTACATGTAGAAACAGCAGCAGATCACAGAGGGAAGCCATGCTCTGCAAAAAGGACAAGATGTTTCTGCACAGACGCCATGAACAATCCCCTTTTCCATCATGCAGGCATTTCCCCTCCACCTCCATATATTAACATCACCAAAAGAAGCAGCATTCCTCGCCACACTAAAATGAAAGGACATGTCCAATGACAACAGCAGCAAGCCATCAAGTCTTCCTGCCGCCCATCAAGATAACAGAACTGTCAAGCGTCTGGTCATTAATCTAATGTACTGGTTCTGCAACCTGATTGGTTCTCCTCCTTTCCTCCTTTGTCTTTCCCATTCTCCTAAGAGGGGTTACTCCTGGCCAAGCCATTACCTGCAATTGCCCAACCATTAATCCCTTTTCTGCCCAATTCATAGTTTAAGTTTTTAGTTAATATTTCCCAGGGATCATGTGACTCATGGCAACTGACTCAGGTCACATTTTAGGTATAAAAAGAGAGCATCTAGCCATTGTTCTCTCTCTTGATTTGCCTTTCCTATCCCCACCCTATGTTGCTAGTTCCATTCTTAGCGCTGTTTGGAACTTCCCCATATGGAACTCATGACCCCTTCCCATATTTTTATCCATTTTTTGCTGCAGAGTCAACTCGCCTTGCTGGACAGGTAAAGTATCACCCCATCAACGAAACTTCTGTACTATTCTATCTAAATTTCTGGATCTGTGTTGTTTATGTGTATGCTTGATTTTATATTTGTACGTTTGAGAATCCTTTAGTAAAAGAAATCACTGCTTTAGTAATCTAGCCTCAGCATCTATTCCTGGGGGACCGGGAATTCAAACTCTGGTATACACAGGTTAGGTAAAGGTAAAGGTTCCCTTGCTCGAAAGCCAGTCGAATCCGACTCTAGGGTTGCGGTGCTCATCTCCGTTTCAAAGCCGAAGAGCCAGCGCTGTCCGAAGACGTTTCCGTGGTCATGTGGCCGGCATGACTAAACACCAAGGTGCACGGAACGCTGTTACACAGGTTACAGTCCTATAATTAATGCCTATTGCCTTTTAATAATTCATAATTCCCCACATTTATTAATAAAATAATTTGGCTAATAGTTCTCTATCTCTATTATGCCACTCTCAGTTAGGTCACGCGCTAAGTGAAACATCACACTAATGTGCTTAGTGTGTGCAGCCATTTTTTCTGATTGAGAAATCTTAATGCAACTCTAATTGGCGTCTTTAAGTTAAACTGGCTTTTGCTCAACAACTCCAAAGTCTTTTAGTAACTGGTCTAGCCACAACAGTTCTCTGCATGTTTCAGCAGATGCTATATATTCAGACTCTGTGAAAGACAAACTTACTGTAGGCCCCGTTCACACGGAGCATTTGCCCCGCTGAAGTCACGGGAGCCCTGCGGACTTTCTGTGCGCATTCATACGAGCACATCTGGGAGGCGTAGGGCTCCCGTGGCCAACCCGCGGCTTCCCTCCAAAAATGCGGGGTAAAAAAACTAGTAGGTCCGAGGTACTAGTTTCTGGAAACCCTGGGACAAAGGCTGGCGTCTGATCGCGGGAGCGCCTTATCCCGCAGCTTCCGACGCCCACCCATGTCCCCAGGGTTTCCGGATGTTGTAAGTTTCCCTGGGATGCGCACCAACGCTGGACAGAGCATGTGCATACACAAGTCACCGACAGCGGCCCGCCCCCCCCAATGGCACATGCGCACTTCGCACTTGCGTGGTCTGCTGTGCTGCTGTTTTGCCACGCTGCAGCAGCGCAGTGTGATCGCAGCGCGGAGCTGGCGCGTGGCAACCCGGCGGCCTGTGAGATCGGGCTACCGTGCCTTATTTAGCTCCGGGGCAAACTGCCATGCCTCCCCCGCGCGTTTTCTGGCCCGTGTGACCGGGGCCGTAGTTTGCTTTCTACTGGCCCAGGATATTGGTCCACCTACATACAGGAACAAGTACCCACTAGTGGATTTATAGTCTAAGCTGTCTCCTGCCCAATCTGCATCAATGTAACCAATTAATTTTGGATTGCTGGTGGATAGCAATTTTAGTTTCAAATATAAAGTTCCTTTAAGATATATACCTAGCCACCCTTTTTACTGCAACCCACTTTTTCTTGCTAGATGCACTTGTCTTACTACTAAAGATCCCAACAATGGTTGCAATGTCAGGTCTGCTAGTGGTGCTTAGGTATGGAAGTATTCCTGTGGTGTTTCTGTACTGATTGTTTACAGGTTAAAGGCTTACTTATTACGGTTTTCTTAAGAAAGTCAGTTTCCATAGATATTGCCACTGTGTTGGAATTTTCTAGATCTAACACCTGTAAGAGTTCAATTATTTTCTGTCTCTAGTTTAGGACAAACGAACCACCTCCCTCCCTTTATATTTGCATGCCCAGGTAGTAAGAAACATCCCTTAGCTCCTTAATTTCTACATCTCCATTTAGGCACTCTGTCAAACAGTTATATTCCATTTACCTGTTATAACTCAGAATCAAGTCATCAATGTACACAAGAGTAAAACTTTGTGTTTAGCGTACAGACATTAATCCACTTCTCCTTGCTTGAAGCCTTGTGTCTAATTTTTTGCTTCAGGCATGTGCTGCCTGTTTTAGTCCATACACCCCTTCTGCAGCTTGCAGACTAAATTTGGTTGTGTGGGGTCTATAAAGACTTCTGGCTGCTCCATGTACAGATCTTTCTGGATCTCCCATGGAAGAAATGTTACCTTTATATCTAGATGTTTGACCTGTATTTTCTTGTTCACTGCTATTCCCAAAAGTAATCTAATCTTACCATGTTTCACAACCAGTGCAAGATCAAAGTCCTGACCATACTCTTATAAGAAGCCTTTAGCAACTAATCTTGCTTTGTAACATTTCACATTTCTATCTGCAATTTACACAAGAGAGAGATCTTGGAGTCGTAGTGGATAACTCGCTGAAAATGTCTACACAATGTGTAGCTGCAATAAAGAAGGCCAACGCTATGCTGGGGATTATTAGGAAGGGAATTGATAACAAATCAGCCAGTATCATCATGCCCCTGTATAAATCATTGGTGCGACCTCATTTGGAATACTGTGTACAGTTCTGGTCACCACATCTCAAAAAGGATATTATAGCATTGGAAAAAGTGCAGAGAAGGGCAACTAGAATGATAAAAGGGTTGGAACACCTTCCCTATGAAGAAAGGTTAAAATGCTTGGGGCTCTTTAGCTTGGAGAAACGACGGCTGAGGGGTGACATGATCGAGGTTTATAAGATTATGAATGGGATTGAGCAGGTTGAGAAAGAAGTACTTTTCTCCCTTTCTCACAATACAAGAACTCGTGGGCACTCTATGAAATTGCTGAGCAGTCGGGTTAGAACAGATAAAAGGAAATACTTCTTCACCCAAAGAGTGATTAACATATGGAATTCACTGCCACAGGAGGTCGTGGCAGCTGCAAGCATGGACAGTTTCAAGAGGAAATTAGATAAACATATGGAGCAGAAGTCCACCAGTGGCTATTAGCCACAGGGTATAGAATGAGAACTCTCAGTCTGGGGCAGGTGATGCACTCTATTCTTGGTGCTGGAGGGGGCAGCAGTGGGAGGGCTTCTGGTGCCCTGGCCCCACTGCTGGACCTCCTGATGGCACCTGGTATATTTTGGCCGCTGTGTGACAGAGTGTTGGACTAGATGGGCCATTGGCCTGATTCAACATTGGCTTCTCTTATGTTCTTATGTTATGTTATGTTAATTTGTCTGACCTTAAACAACCACTTGCATCCAATAAGATTCTTTCCTGGTGGTAGCTTCATCAAGGTCCATGTTCTATTTCTGTGTAGAACATCAAGCTCCTCTTGTGGTGTCTTCTTCCACCTACAGGATTTGGTTGCTGGCATCTGTTCTACTTCCTCCCAGGTAGAAGGTTCAGACAGTAACATGACCTTGCAAGGTAGGACAAGTGCAAGGCTAATATGCCTTTCTTCAATTGCAATGAGTGTCGGAGGTGTGGTACTGGATTTTCATCTGCTGTCACAGAGCTGTCCAGTCCACCTGTCTTCTCATTCTCGTGTGCTTCCTCTTCCTCTGTAGTACGGCTCTGAATTCGTGGCATGATTGCTTCAGAATCTGCCTTCTCAGGCTGTATGTCTTGTTCTGATATTTAATAATGGTGCACTGGTTCAAAGTCCAAGAGCTGGTACTGATGATCTAGCTTTTCTGACTCGCATGATGTACTCCCTTCTCTACTGTCTCTGTTTTCATCAAAGTGAATCATGCCTTATATAGACTTCACTTTTTTGGAGGGACACCACTCTATACCCCTTACTTCCAGAATCATATCCTTAAAAAGCACTTTCTCTGGTTTTGGGATCTAGTTTTTGCCTTTTCTCCTTGGGTTCAAACATGAAGGCTTTGCTGACTCTACTGAGCCTCATGTCTGGCACTTTGTCATGCCATATTTGATAAGGTGTATGTGTGCTCCCTTTTGTGGATAATCTGTTCTGGAGATACTTTGCAGTCAGGATTGCTTCACCCCATCATTTATTGGGTAGGCTTGGATCCATGAGCATGTATTTGCTCATCTCCAATAAAGTTTCCTTTCAGCAGTGTCATTCTGCTCAGGTTTAAGACTCACCTACTTCCTCTGCCAAGAAGGTTTGTGTTTGAAGTGATATAAACTCACCACTGCTATCCAGCTGTAGCATTTGAGGCTTTCTTCCAAACTTGTTAGAAACCATAGTGATGTATCGCTTGAGCAATCTGTGAATTTCCTCTTTTGCTTCAGCAGATGTGCAATTGAGTACCTTGAAAAACCATTCAGAAAGATTAACAGATATCGATTTCCAACATCTGAAGTTACATGTACTGGTCCAAGGGCATCACTAGGATTTAATTCTAATGGCTTGATAGTACGTTTCTTGGTGGAAATGAGGATCTAACTCCTTTTGCTCTTATACAATGTGCACATTTGCTTATGGCATTGATGTCACATGGCTTTACCTTAATGCCTTTGGCAAGGTTCTTGTTCTGAAGGTCTAGAATTACCTCTGGATTATGATGTCCTAGGTGTCTCTACCAAAGTTCCAGGCTCTCTTCATCTTTCCTTTCATGTGTCGGGTGTATTTGTTCACCTGCAAGACTCAATTTATATACTTCTCCCTTTTGGTTACCTTGTGCTTGTACAAAACTGTCTTCGCTAGTAGTACATTTCATATTTCCAAAACATATGTCAAAGCCTTTGTGGTCTAATGCAGACACACTCAATAAATTACAGCTTGATTCACGTACATACAGAACATCTCCAATTTCATTTAGGAAATTTTTGTGAGGTGTGCTACAGCATCAAGTGCCAGTACCTATGTCTTGAATCTATACGCATTCACGATTAGCAATTTTTATTTCTCCTTTCTCACTTCCATTAAGTTCACCAAATAATCCTTGTGTTGTGTGCTATCATTAGATGTTCCACTCTCTATTATTCTCTTTTGATTCTGATTCAGCATCATCATAACTAGAGTCTGTGTATCATAGAAGAACTAAAGTAACTCCTTTTTTTGCAATTTAGCAGTGCAGCAATTGGCTTTTCTTCCTATCTCTGGGTGGGACTTGCTCTTTCAAGTTCTTCCTAAAAATGTAACTTGAGCCATGCGTTGATTCAAATTCAATATTCAAAAAATTTTATGTCTTTCTTTTGGCGTTGACTCTGCAGACTCACAAAAGCAGAAAAAACTTCCCCCAAAGTCCCAAACATAAAATTTGACTTTTGTTCATCAGTTAGAATAAAGGCACAGATTGCTAGATTTTCAAACACCTGCATCAGTTCAGATATATATTTTTCACAATTTTCCATTATGCAACCTTGTTTTGCAAAGTTTTCTCATCCATACTTCTTTATGATGTAATACTAGTAAACCAAAAAGACTCTTAAGCATTTCTTTTGCTGTCTGGGAATTTTCAAACATTTCATCCAATGATCCCATAATAATATTCCTTGTAATCCCATTTTTGATTATCCAAGAGTCCAATTCCATGCCTTCCTCTGTTGCTGTTTTTTTCTTCTAGGAATCCAGCAGCTCCTTTTGCTTCAACGAGTATATAAAATCTTTTAAGCCAGCGTCTATCATTCTCAGCAGTAACTTTTAGGATCTTCAAAGATCTGTTTGATCCAGCCATCCTTATCATGGCAATGTGGACAAGAACAGTGAAGACCAAAAAACCCCAAGACGATCTGCTAATCAAAGATTTTAAGTTCTTTTTAAACATTAAGCTCTAAGCTTCTAATAGACTCTGGGCCCATAACCTACTGGGTTAAATATTTTTTAAACATTTGACTTGGAAGTGCAGAAACTTTATGCAGTAACCCCAATCCTTCACATTTCCTGGTTAAGGAAAAATGCCATTCAAAAAAATTACAAAGATTATCTTACTGTAAAGGTAACAAAAGAAAGAAAAGCTACTTTTATATTTCTTGAGACCCTTTGCCTCCAAGTAAAGTAAACTATGAAGCAGCTGTCTGAGAATAAAAAGTATTGCCCAGCTGTCTAGTTAGCTACAAAATGTTGACGTTGCAGTCCTTCAACTTTTACACAGATATCTAGCTTTCAGTACTCAAAATGAATAATGAAGTTAGAAAATTAACATGGAAAGTATACAGTGTTTGCATTCCAGAGCACAACACAATAGTTTAAAGTTAACAATGAAGTTATTTGAATGACTGTGAAGTTACACATTAAAAACTGAAAAGCTATGGTACAGAATATCAAATCTATGCAGTTTTGCAGTGTACGATTTTAAACTTTCATGGGTAGTTATTCAAAAAGCTCAAGGTTTACACCTTTATGCAGTGGACATACTGGGCCACTGAGACAGACCAATGATACATCCACATTAACATCTAACTAAATGGTACATCCTGACAAGTGGTACACCCATACACACTAGTACAAGCTTTTGTAAGACTGATAATCAGAAGATTTTTCTGACCTTCCACGTTAACTTTTTTAAAAAAGATGTGAGCATCATGGCACTCATGCACACATTATTAAGATGCATACAAAATTTACTTTTATTATGTTTTCTGGTAAGGGAAAAATATTCTAGTGCAGAGTTTCCAATTTTATTTATTTAAAGCATACAGTACATACATTCCAGATGATTCCTAATATATAATGAGCACAATCTATACCAGCATCATTCAGACTCACAGGCCAAGTTATATTACACACTCATTCCTAACATAGTCTTTCAAAAATAAAAGCAAAGCCATGCACACCAATAAACTAGCTACTAATATATAAAAGAAAAACTTTTATAACCTCCATAGCTAGCAATGAACTGCTAACTGTAAATATGTTTAACATTTTCTTTTTCCCCAGGAATCAATCTATGTATAATGGAAGCACACATGTGCCAAGAATATAATTTGCAAGTCTCATCACTCAGCAAAATTCACTTGTTCACAACAAATGGCACTCTTGACAGTATAAAATGCTACAAGAAAGGGATGAAGGGAGGAGGAAGTCTGAAATAATAAGAAAAGAGAAACTAATTTTCAGTGACAGTCAAGTCTTTCATCTTAAGCCATGCCTTGAACTCTACCTTCTTTAATTATTAAATCCGGAGCTGCTGCGCAAGATCTGTCTGCTTTTGATGATTCTTAAATTCAATCCTGCTGACAGACTGTGTCCATTTCTTGCCATATTTAACATTACCTATGACAAGGTTTGAATGCTAATTTTTTCCAATTCAAGTTTTATTAACAATACAGTCTAAATTTAAGGGAATTTTAAGAACGTAAAACAAATGATCACTTTTCTTAATTGCCAGCTTGATGAAAAAGTCAAAACACTAGTTGATTTTGAAACAGGTATTTCTGCTGTGAACTATTTAAGTCTAAATTTCACTGCTTAAGCAGCCTAGAAGGGAAGGACAGTAAGAAACAGAAGCAGCACACAACTTTATTAAACTCAGCAGCACAGAGTATAAACACCTGGGTGAAAAAATAGGGTTGTCTGCTGTGGAACTAATACTCTGTCAGGCTTGATCATGCATAGTAAGAGAGGCTTCCCATTCTCAGATGTCAGCTGCTCTCTTTTAAGGAGCCTGTCCCAAGAGGTGCTAGTATTCTTATAATACAATCCTAAGATTTGAAGTCTTAGAGAGGTGCAATTCTGCTTAAGATAACACTGCTAATTTATTGATCACTTCATCTGTGTCAAGATTCCAGTCCACTAAAAAGGTACTGTGGTCCTATAATACCTTTAGTCTTCATCTACACCTATTGCTGCAATAAAATGTCTCATAAAGTCAATATGCCTGATGCCATGACAGTTCAAAGAAAGCATTTTTAGTCTTCGCAGCCTTGAGAAGGGTAAACATCCTACATTCTAATCGTCACTCAAGAACTGCAAAGCACAGAATTTTTACATGCAGAAGCTCTCTATCTAAAAATCACACTTTTCTTCAAGGAGCTCAGGGAATCAATCATCAAGGGTTCTCTTTCGTTCCATTTTATCCTCACAGCAACTCTGTGAAATTGTCTAGACTTAGAGAATGACCAGGCCAAGGTCATCTGAGTTTTCTTCAAAGGCCAGCATGGTCTAGCGCACAAGTATGGTGTGATGATTAGAGTGCAGGCCTAGTATCTGGAAGACTCAAGTCTGAATCCTCACTCTGCCATGGAAGTCTGCTGGGTGACCTTGGGAAGGCACTCTCTCTCTGAGCTGTTGGTTGCTCTAGAATTGTTCTCACTTATACTGCCTCAGATTTAATCAGCCTTGTGAAAGGAATAGATGAGAACAATTATTGGAGCAGATAAATATTGCTGCACACGGATCCACAAAGAAAGAGATGGTCCTTTAAGTACTTGTATCTAAGGCTGTGGAAGTCTTTAAGGAAGCCACCAACACCTTCAATTGAAGCCAGAAATAAATGGGCAGCCCATGTACATGTTTCTAACCCAGACCTCTCCCTAGTGTATTTTATTTATTTTCATTTATTTTATATATATCCAATTTTCTCCTCAGAGCAGGCCCTGAAGCAGCTTACAATAAACCAAGACAGAATTTAATAAACAGAAGGAACGAGACATTTAATGTACCACATGCTGGGCTGGTCCCAAATCTGCTGTCCCAGCTCATTCATGGCCAAAGACAAAAAGCCATATGCTAACAGCACAATTAGTCAGGCTGTAGCACTTCATTCACACCCCTCTAGACACGTCTAGGCTTAAAAAGCTGAAACAGGAAAGGAACAGAAGCATAGATGAGGTCTTAGGCAGCAGGCAAAGATGCTCCTAAGATTCCACTTCCGTAGTAATTTTTTTTAAACAGAGAGCTTTTTACACAGGGAACTTTCTAAAAATATTAATTGCCCAACCTGCAATATAAAGTGTTACAGATCACTTAATCACCTCATAACTACTCCACTCTGTGGCATGTGTAAACCAGGCCCTAGCTCCACTCACTAGAGTAGCACTGTTCCTAGAGAAGGATGGTAGCAAGACCAGCATATAACTGTGAGAATCAAAAGTGGTATATATGAGAAAATCAATGAACACAAATTGCACATAAGAAATTACAACATTCAGAAACCCATGGGGAAACACTTTAAATCTCCCTGGACATAAAAAAAAAAATTAAAAAAAAACTTCAAAGGGAATATACAAGATGAAAGCGCCAATGTAAAATTCATCAATAAATTAAACACTACACATCATCTTGGCTTAAACAGAGATTTAGGTTTCCTGAGCCACTACAATCTTTAATCGCTGTACATGATTCATGCTTGAGAAATTTTAATTGGATGTTCTTAGCATGTTTTATCAGACTACAACCTTGTACCAATGTTGGTTAAAAGGGAGTTGCACTTACCTGTAACTATTGTTCTTTGAGTCTCTTCTGTGCAGGCACACATTGGGACTGCGCATGAACAGGCCTAATACGGAGTGATAGTACAGCTTAAAAACTTCCAGGGAGCACAGTGTGTAAGAGCCAATAGAGATTGTTCCTACCTAAACAGTCATATGCTCTGGTGCAATTGTGCCCCTTCCCTCAGTTAATCCTGAGCCACAACTGCATAGCAGAATAACACAGCCCAAGACCCAGGGCCATAACCAGATTTGGGGAGGGGCATGTGGGGAAGTGACGTAGAAGCATGGAGGGTTACACAGGGTGAGATGAGAGGGAATAGGCAAAGGAAATAGGGAGTTCCTGTTTGGGGCTGTCAGATCTCACCCCACTCCTTTCTTTCAAGCCTCTGCAATCCCTCTCTGCGTACTGCAGTCAAAGCCTGCCCGGCCCTGATGCTCTCAGCCCCACAAAGGACAGGCATGGCTGCTGGGGCGCATTGCAAGAGCTAAGGAGAATGGCCCGTCCAGTGCCTCACTGCAGGAGAGATCTGCAGGCGCAGGCGCAGTGAGGTCCTGGAGCAGGCAATTCTCCTTGGGTCTTGCCATACACACCCCAGCAGCCATGCCTGGCCAAGGACTCCCAGCCCAACCTGGTTCTGTGGCCTTCAGGGAGAGCCTGGCAAGGCCACCCCTTGGCCGCAGTAGGAGAGAGACACCCTGTGAGGCTGCTCCTCTCCCTCCCTCTACTCCCCTACTCTTGCAAGCTACTCACCAGGTGGTAGGGTGAGCTTTCGCTGAAGGTTAATTTGAAGAGAGAATGAAGGGCTGTTATGCTGACATGCACTTCTCTTCTGGTTTCCGGTTCAATGCACTGTGATGGACGAAGTTGTCTACTGATGACCACATTGCCACAATGCAAATGCTCCTAAGAGGAACTCCATCAAGGAAGGCCACGGAGGCAGCATGCACCCTAGGGCGGTCAAGTGGGCCCAGACACTCAAGCAGCAGACAAGGGAGGCCCCCACCCCGTACATAGGTCATTCTAATAGCTGAGACAATCCAATGGGAAAGGGTTTGGGATGAAGCCCTCTTGCCCTTATTGCGGTCTGCATGACAGATGTTTTCAGGTAAAACAATAAAGCTCTCCACAAATCAACTGTATGAAGCCTTCTTTCATCTGTGATGTAAGGGAGGGGAAGAATAACAATAAGATCACTTCTTGGGAAAGGTGAAATTGTGAGACCACCTTGGATAGGAATCAGACAATGGGATGTAGGACTACCCTCTTGTCGAATATCTTTTAAAGAGGGCATCCATCCTTAGAATGGCCAGCTCAGTAATGCACCTGGCTGAGGTGATGACCACTACAAAACACAACTTCATGGACAAAAGGCAAGTGGCTAAGGGCTCAAAGTGCTTTGACATCAGCACAGTGAGGACCACTGAGAGGGACCATTGGGTTACTAGGGGAGCCCCTGGCAGGTAACTGTTAAAAAGGCCTTTTAGGAAGCACTTAGATAGTTTGTGGGAGAAAACTGTGCAACTCTCAATCTCAGGGTGATAACAAGAAATGGCAGCAAGTTATGCATTAATAAAGAAATGTGATAGGCCCTTTGCCTTTAAGGTAAGAAGGTAGTCAAATACTTCTGAGTGAGATGCCCACTCAGGGAGAATCCCCTTCCCTTGACAACAGAGAGGAAAATGCTGTCACTTCAAACTGTAAGATTGACAAGTGGATGGCCATTGGGAGTGCTGGAGAATCTCATTTAGAAGAGAAGGTTAGGCCTTCCCCAACAATCTCCATACTTTTAAATAGAGATGGTTGACTTTGTGGTGAAGAATGTGGCTGACACTGACAAGGTCTGGACTGTCAGGGAACTTTGTGTACTGGCCATTCACTAGCCCCGTCAGAATGGAGAATCAAATCTGGCATGGCCAAAAAGGGGCTATGAGAATACAGTCTTCCCAGACACTCTGGTTAACAAAGGGAATGGGGGGAATGTGTAGAAAAAGACTACCCTGCCAGACAATCTGAAATGTGTCCCAAAACAAATCTGGGTCTATCCCAGCCAGTGAATAAAAGCATGGGGCCTTCACATTGTCCCATGCAGCAAATAGGTTGATCTTTGGGGTACTCTACTGGGCAAATAGGGGAGCCAAAAAAGTATCCCTGAGAAACTACTCATGATAGTTTCTCCTGCTGAGCAGATCCTTCTCTGTGTTGTGACCCCCTGAGATATCGATTGCCTGGATAGTGGTGTCGTGTTCGGTTACCTATGCCCAAACCTTCAAAGCTTCCGGGCATAGGACACAGGAACCTGTTTCCCCCACTTGTTCAAATAAAGCATATTTGTAGCATTGTTTGTCCGTAATAAAATAGGGTTGCCCCAAAGAATATATGTAAAAAAGCTAAGGGCATTGTGCAATGCCTGTAATTCCAACACATTAATATGCAAAGACCTCTCTCCAGATGACCACAAGCCCTGGCCTACCAAGCCCTTGCAATGAGCACCCCAACCAGTGAGGGAAGCATCTGTAAAAGTAAGGGTGAAATCAGGCTGTGGAACCCCAAAAGGGATACCCCGTCCTTTGTTCTCAGTTGAGGACCAACACTGAAGGAATCTGATAACTGGCCTAGGGATGGAAAATTTCAGTGATTGTTTATGGAGCCCTGGTTTGAATTGGGACAAGAGCCACAACTCAAGGGGGTACATGGAGAACCTTGCTAATGGGAGGACAGCTGTAGTGGCAGCCTTAATATCCAGCAGTCTCTGGATTGCTCCAAACCTTTGAAAGCAGTTATGAGTAAAGTTCCTCAATATATCCTTGATCCCCCTAATCTGCTCCAGGAGAATAAAGCTCTTGGCTGAAATACCGTCCAGTACAGCACAAATAAACTAAACATTCTGAGAGGGGGTATGCCTGAATTTCTCCCAATTAGCAACTAGGCCTGGCCTATCACAGGTTCAAAGGGCAAGAGACAGGTAGGATAACAACAGTCCTCAAGATGGGGCTGTTATAAGACTATCATCCAGATACGGGAATACATTACACCCCTGTAAATGAAGACAGGCCACAATTGGGGCCATACATTTTGTAAAAGACAAGGGGGCAATGACTAGGCCAAATAACAGTACACTGGTAGACCTCGTCCGTGAAACAGAAACGGAGGTATCTGTGGTCCTGGGGGTAAATAGAAATGTGAAAATAAGTCTTTTAAATTTAGTAGCACAAACCAATAACTGTAGAACTATGACAAAGGAAACCATTCCATATTTGAAAACGATCAAGTAACTATTCAGACAACTAAAGTCTAAGATGAGTCTATTCCCACCATCCTTCTTTGTGACCATGAAAAATCATGAGTAAAACTGCACAGGGAATCCAGTTCCTGAACCCTCTCAATTACTCTCTTATCCAGGAGAAACTGAAGTTCAGTCTTCAACTCAGGTAAGGAGTTGCACATCGGATGTAACTGAGCCTCATTCAACCCTGAATAGTGATAACAGAACACCAAAAACAATGGGTGTTGAGGGCACTTCTAGTCAGAAGGTTTTCTACTAGGGCTATTGGGGATCCCTCACAAACAGGGACTTGTGTCCCAACCAGGGCTTAGCAGCACTCCTTTAGGGTAGAAAGACTGGGATGGGAAAAGTTTTGTGGCAGGATACTGTTGCCTAGCCCAGCTAAAATAATGTTAAATGTGCTGAAAAGGTTACCATTGCTGCCTTGGAAGAGGCCATTGCCTGAATTGTGATGGACCCACAGGTGTAATACCCAGGGACCTGGCAGTTTGGTGAGTGTTCTTAATTAGAGACAAATCATCATCAGTTTTCTCAGAGAATAGAGTGGCATCCTTGAAGGATCCTTGACCTTCTGCCTGGTCTCAACAGGCAGAGCACTGAACCGCAGCCAGGAGTGGCATCAGATCACAATGGATGTAGCCATGGCCCATCCAGCCGAGTTGGCCACAAGTTGGCTCACATTAGTCTGCTGGCTCAAAAGTCAAACAGCCTCTGATTAGATGGCCTTGGCTAGTGGATGTTTGTCCACCACAATCATCTCAAGAGAGGGTGAAAGGACTCACTGAACATGACCAGTTCCTTAAGTGGCAAAAAAGGAATGGAGGGAATGGAGGGGGGGGGCACAATCATGCCGGAACATGTGACTGTTTATGTGGGAGCAGTCTCAATTGGCTCCAATGCACTGCATCCTTTGGAGGATTTTAAGTTGTACTACCACTCCGAGGCAGGCCTGCTCATGTGCCGTCCCAAGAGTGAAGATGAACTTTCATTTAAACTCTTTGCATATCTGTTCAAACCTCTGATCTCCCTCACCATTTAAGTACAGTAGAGGATCGCACAGCAAAAGACAAACTGCAGAGCATGGCTGTGCAAAAGAGACACTACAGCTATATGGAGCAAATGTATTGTATATATTTATACAAAATTCTATTATATAGTAAATTTCAACAATACAGGTACAAATAATAAAGTCATACAAATACAAGGGTAAAGCACAACATCTAAGTGAAGTCATATAGGTATAAGTTAAACACAACACCCAAGTACAAATAACGCAGTCATACAGATACAAGTAGTCATGCAGGTATTTGTATGACTTCATTATTTGTACCTGTATTGTTGAAATTCACTACATAATAGAATTTTGTATAAATATTTACATACATTTGCTTCATACACATACATTTGCTTCAAGACTGACTCCGGAAGTGTGAAATGTAGGGACTGTGGTTGTCTCTGCAGCGGTCGCATCTGTAGCTTGGCAAACACGATGACCAATGTGGCTGCCATGAGCCCTAGCAGTCATTGTAGCTGTCTCGTGGAGGCTGTGCCTTGACATCTCAGGAGACCTATGAGGGAGATAATGTCCTCCACCCTCTTGGGAGGGAGGAATGCCCTGCAAACATCCGAGGCCAGGATCGCTCTGATGAACTGTGTAGAGGGTACGAGCATTGACTTTTTCAGATTCACTTTCAGCCCTAGAGCCTCCAGAGTATTGGGGGTCAGGGTAATATAGTGGTGTAAAATGGTTTTGGTATTTGCAACTAGTAACCAATCGTCTATGTACGGAAATATCCATACACCTTGCAGACGCAATGACCACCATCACCTTGGTGAAGACAAGGGGTGCCGTGGATAGCCCAAAGGGGAGGGCTTTGTACTGAAAATGTCCATCACCTACTGCGAAACGCAGGAACATCCTGTGGGCAGGGTGGATAGAGACATGAAAATAAGCATCTTGTAAGTCCAGAGTCACCATCCAGACTCACTTCTCCAGGAGAGGGAAAATAGATTGCAAGATTACCATGCAGAATTTCTTGTATGTAATATAATGGTTCAATTCTTAGGTCCTTGATGGGACAGAGGCCTCTGTCTTTCTTGGGAGCCATAAAATAATGGGAATAAAAAACCCAGCGATGTTGTGGCACAGGAACGGGTTCTATGGTGTCCTTGAGCATGAGGTTCTGTATCTCTTCCAGTAGTGAGGGTGACAATGGAGTGAGAATGAAGTTTGCGTAGTCAGGAACTTGAAGAAACTCTATGAAGTATCCCTCCTGGATTATCAAAAGAACCCATCAATCTGATGTTACCTGTTGCCAGGCATACAGGTAAGGGGACAGACGGGTGGGAGGGAGTGGTAATGGACCCCAGTCAAAGGCCCTGCTTGGGGTTCTTCTGGGTCTTAGCCTGAGATTGTGTAGCTGAAGGGAATTTGGGCTTATTCCCAAAAGAACATCCAGAAGTGTTTGGCAATCTTTGCCATTGTGATTCTGGAGAGGACTTTAAGGAAGACTGGCGAGACCAGGGTTTATTCCAGGACTTTCCTCTCAACTGTTTAGCGGCTGTGGTGACTCCAACGTTATGGGAGGTTTTAATACTTTTGTCAAGGTCCTGTAGGACCGAGTCTGTTGTGGAACTGAAGAGGCTGTCACTGTCAAAGGGAAAGTCCTCAACCACCGACGTTGTGTCCTATTGAAGGGCAGTACAGCGCAACCAGGTGTAGCATCGTACGGCAACTTAGATGCTACATCCAGGATATGCTTGGCAGAGTTGAGTTAGTGTTTGGCCAGAAGCATACCTTCCTTCTGGATCCGTCCAGCTGCATGGTTCTTGTCTGCAGGAAGGGCTGCAATGAACTCCGATATCTGCTCCTATAGAGCATACTGATATCTGCCCATACAGGCTGCATAGTTGGAAGTCTGAATACCCAATGCCCCAGCAGAATTTTCTGCCAAAGGAGTCCAACTTCCGCCCTTCTTTATCGGAGGGAGTGGAATGGCTACGCTTGCCCTTTGACGAGGAGGAGATGACCACAGAATTCAGTTTGCGATGAGCAAACAAAATTCAGCTCCTGTTTCCGGCACCTTATACATGTGATCCATACTTTTATTAGAGACGGTAACAGAAGCTGGGTGCGACCACGGTGCTTTGGCTGTCTGCAGGTGGTTTGGCAAACTCCGTTGTCGGAGAGAACTCTCGATGTTGAGAAATTTGAGAGGAGATGGATTGGGGATCTCGCTCCATAGGAGGGCGTGGAGGAAGCCAAGGAATGCCTGGGAAAGGGTACGCCCCATACAAATATTGCCACTGGCGTTGGTCCCAAGTGGATGGCCGGAAATGTCCTTATCGGTTTGGCTGTGCAGGGATGGAGACGCCCCAGCATCTGCTCCTCATTCCAAACACTATCGACATTGGAAGAATGAGAGGCCTGCGTCAGTGCCATATTCTGTTCAGAATTGGTGAGTTGTATCAGGCGAGGAGAGAGTGGAGACTGAACACCCTGTGTCTGCCCACGGCCTGAGGAGTCAAGTGAAGCGACTCCCAACATCGAGGAGTCCTTTTTGAGCTTCTTAGGCTTGACAGGCCAATCGTCCTTACCCTCCCGATGATGTTTCGTGGGAATATGGGCATCAGACTGAGAAGATGGGATCAAGCGTTTCAGCACCGATTGGTCGGCATCGAAGTGGCCCAGTGACGGAGACTGTACAGCCGTCGATCCTGACGCAGGGGTCAACATGGAGTTGTGTCTTGTCTTGATGCCATAGGCGAAAGAGCCAATTCAGTTAGTGCCACAGAAATTCTAGCTGCTCGATTCTTCCTCATTTGTCGAGAGAACTTCGCGCAGTGGGCACAGGAGTCAACTCAGTGCGATTCCCCCAGGCACAATAAGCAAAGGGAGTGTCCGTCAAGAGGAGCGATTTTACTACCACACTTGCAGCACGGTTTAAAGAAGCCTCACTGTGTGGCCATAGGCCAGGGAGGGGACAGAAAATTCCGCCGAAGCAGTAACAAGTCCAAAACTACCTAACACTAAACTGAAAACTAGCTAACTTGCAAGTCCAAGAGGTAAGGAGAAAGGCCAAAAGCCTAAAAATCTTTTACTGACCAAGGCATAGGAGATCCTACTAGCGCAGCGGTCAGAAGAGAATTGGAGGGATCGTCGTGCCCCACCCCTAGTCCTGTGCGCTGGAGCCCGGCACATGACCGGGGAGCAGGCACAAAAATCCCTTTTAGCTTTCTACAATACCGATCAGGGTTGGCACAGGCACACTATATCCCAGAGGTGTGATGCACAGAGAGCACAAAGAAGATCACAGTATGCCTCAAAAAAAACTGTAAGATGCTGTTTATGACACATGAATAAACCAAACAGCTACACTACATTAACACACTTACGGTTTCCTTTTTTTGTGCCAAATATTCTGCTTCCATTTTACTTAGGCGTGTATTCGTATCCTCCAGCAATTCCTGGATATTTTCTGTGTGTTTCTTCTGAAGCTCAAACTTTTCCTTTTCCATTTCAGCCACTGCATTATGGAGCTATATGCATACAGAAAAATGAAAAGAAAAACATCCAGCAGCTACGTCAGCTAACTATATCTTAAAATTTACCCATAGCTATAGAAGAAGAGTCAGGGAAGTGCTGGAGACATGGGGAAATTTAATTTGTCCCTTCCTATGCCTCAAGCACACTACCAAATAAACTGGCCAATCTGTAAAGGTACCAGGACTACAATGGACAATACTTTGGCTTAAATACAAAGCAGCTCTCCCCTTTCTTGGCCAGAAGATTAATATGAAGTCATCACTAAGTGGACCAATCCACAGTGAATATTCTATGAATATTCACACAGTCAGTAAACACTCCCAATTCAGTAGTCATTGTTTTGGCATCAGTAGAGTGAACAAATCATAATTTATCGCTACAACATACTTAGGTCCAGTGTTCCCTCTAAGCTGAGTGAGTGTGAGCTAGCTCACAGTTTTTTAGCCTCTGGCTCACACATTTTCGTCTTAACTCAGGAAGGAGGGCTCCAGGGCAAACTAATTTATGCAGCGGCCAAATTGCTCGCTCACAACTTTAATGGCTGGAGCTCACAAAGTAGAATTTTTGCTCACAAGACTCCACAGCTTAGAGGGGACATTGCTTAGGTCCTATTCGTCCCTAGTTATTAAGGCAAAGAATCAACCTTCTCTGAAAGAGCTGTTCAAATGTTACTGTTCCACCCTTGCATCTTTACGTTACACGTTAAAATTCCATCTAGTTTTACTGTTAGCAGGCAGGTGTAGGCCATTAAAGGCATTTGTGTGTTAATCTGAGGTTTCTCTTCGTTGCTTTTCATCATTATGTTACATTATATATATGCTTTTAATAAAAAGAGAAGACAGCACAGCCATACTATCTCCTTGCTGTCTCATCCACATCATTCAGCAGTGCTTGTTGTTATACCTGGACAGGCAATGACAATGATTAATACAAATTTGCATTCCATATGTCGCTCAGTATTTGAAGCCTGAGCTTGAAAGTAGATTTCAAATCCCAGGCAGCAAGCCCACCACCATTATAGATGGAGAATTCAAATGAGGGAGGGCAGACTAGGGGCAAAGAAATGCATTTAAAAGCTTTATCCCAATCCCACAGCATCATCCTGAACCGCTACGTTAAGGGTTGTACCTACATTACATTTAAGAATGCTACACTGTTTTAAAGATTTTACTTCAAACACATAGGGGTAGTCTTAGAGATTTTAGGACCCGAGCAAATATCCAGGATGGGTATTTCGTTGCTTCCTTGCTCTTCTCTGTAAGGGACAAGCTTGGCTGCACTGAGACAGAAAGCAATAGCCAAACCACCTCCATCCAGCCTCCATCCTTGGCGACATCAAGTTGCATAGTCAGTGTATCCTAACCTATGGAGTTCACAGAGAGCAATGCTCTTCAATCTCTTTGTAAAGCCCTTTGGACAAATCATTCATAGCTTTAGGTGGTTGTCATCAATACGTGGAAAATACCCAGCTCTATATATTGTTACCCAAGTAATAATATATATAATGCTATAGAGATCCTAAATCACTGTCCGGCTGTTGCGGCAAATTGGCTAAGAGTAAACAAATTGAGAATAAACCCTGAAAAGACAGAGGTAATGCTGGTTTGGGGAAGCAGAGATCTTGAAGGACACTAAACTCCCCACTTCTGATGCAGTTCAGTTGACCCTTGCTGACTTGGTTAAGAGCCTTGGGGCTATACAGGACCCAAAGTTATTACTGAAGTAAGTTAATGCAGCTGATCTGGCCACCTGGATCCGCACCACAGTAACATCGAGGCTAGATTACTATAATGCATTGAACATTGGTCTCCCCCCTCAAATTAATTTTCAAACTTCAGTTGGTGCAGAACGTTATGGCTTCGCTATTATGGGGAGCAAAATGGAGCATGAATATTACTCCCATTCTGCAGTCACTCCACTGATTACACATCAACACCCGGGCTAAGTCTGATGTACTGGCTATCACATACAAATCCCTACATGGCCTCAGACCCTCACACCCACCAGACAACCTCTCCCCCTGTGTACCACCTGACAGCTTTGCTCATTTGAAGAAGGTCTTCTGCAGATGCCAAACTGCAAATGAGCAAAACCAACAACTGCCTTCTCCATTATGTGCCTTCTCCACTGTGGACCCCACCTTATGGAATGGCCTTCCTGTGGAGGTCAGGAAGGCACCCACTCTCCTAGCTTTCCACAAACGATGCAAAACTGAATTATTCAAAAGGGCTTTTCTACACAGGCAACAGAGCTACACTGGACTAAATGATTCACAAAGTCACTTGGATAAATTATTAGGAACTGTGGTCTATACTATTATGTTCAGCTCACTGAAGCCGGGATCCTACTAGGGGTGTGCATTCGGGAATCCCAAAACAGGGGGGGGAAAACGAAAAAAGCATTTTCAGGGTTTTTTCAGCTTTCGAGATCCCGGACAGGCTATTCACTGTAATCTTCGAATTCCAAAAAAAAAATCCCGGAAAATTTGGGATTTTTTGGGCATTTTTTGGCATTGCCGAAAAATGGCGTTGTGGGGGTTTTAAACTGTTAAAGGGCCCGGGAATTCCTTTTCCCGCTGTTTCCCCCTCTTTCCCGCCTTTTCCTCCTGTTTCCAGGGAGGGGGAAGGAGGCAACAGACAGCCAATCACTGCAATGCATTTGCAAAATGCATTGCAGTTTGCAAGTTTGCAAGGCTGTTGTTGCTGCCTGCAGCCCAACCACCAGTTTGCTCCTTTCCCAGGGAAGGAGCACTGTGGTGGCCAATAGGGTTCTGGCATCTGCTCTCTGGCCAATCAAAGAAGGTTTTTCCTTTTTGAAATCCTGTGTATGCTCAGAGAGCATAAAAGGAGCCAGTCTCTGGGCTGACTCTCATTGCTGTATTCCTGGATCCTGCTGGCTGGTGAGAGAGAGCTGCCTGGCTTGGCTGTTGGAGATTGTGGCTGGCTGGCTTCTGCTGCCCCTGCTCCTGAGTCTGCCCTGCTTTCCTCCCTGCTCTTCGTGGACCTCGGATCAATACCTCAAAAGACTTCAGACTGGTTTGATTTATTAGGGCACTTTTAAATTTAATTTCTTTTCTCTTTATTTTATTCTTCCTTAGGGTTGGTTTGGGAGAGACCTGGGGTTTGTGGGGTGGTGATTGCACATGGTCTGCTGCTGGCTTGGCAAACATGCCCCCTCACACCACCACCACACCTCTCAGGTTTTTTTACAGGGAGAATCTGCTTGTCTGATCCATTCCCATAGGAAACAATGGAGAACTGGGGGCACCCTCTTTGGATGCCCCTAGAATTGGACCCCCTGGTCCAATCTTTTCAAAATTTGGGGGGTCTTTTGGGGAGAGGCTCCAGCAGCTACAGTCCAAATTTGGAGTCTCTACCTCAACCCCCCCTCTCCAGCCCCCTGCAAACTTTCCAGAAAATTTTGCCATTGAAGTCAATGGCCCCATTGGATATAATGGACCCGAATTTTTCGGGAATCCAAAAATTTTTCAGATTTCAATGCTTTACCGGTATAGGTATTCGGGTTTTTTTCAGGAATACTGAAAAAATTCGGGTCCAATATGCCCAAATCCGAATTTTACCCAATTTTTTTTTTTTGCACACCCCTAGATCCTACTATATAATTTTTGCATAATCCAATGTGTCATGGTAATACTTGTGCTTTGCTTCAGTTCTGATTTTAGATTTCTGATTGATTCCATAATCCTAACCACATTGTATGCTTTATTTATTATTTATTTAATTGGTTATTTAGGCTGCCCTTGGACAGTGCTGGATCTTCAGCTTGGAAATGGAGATGAGCACCGCATCCCTAGAGTTGGATTCAACTGGCTTTCGAGCAAGGGAAACCTTACCTTTACCTTACCTTGCAAGCAAGGCTCAGGGCAGCTTACAACAGGAGAGGACATACAATAAATAATTAAAAGTTAAAACCACGAATATATAAAACATCAAGTAATTCATCAACATAATTTGGTTGTTGAAAGATGGTGGAAAAAACTTCAAATTTCACAGGCCTCCCGGAAAGGGGTTGTGGAGGGTGGAAGGTATGAGAGATCAAGACGACATACTGTACTGTCACTGTCCACAACCAAATGCCTGGTGGAACAAAAACAGGTTGCTTACCTGTAACTAATTATCTTTGAGTGGTCATGGAATTATGGGCCTGCGCTGACCCGAATCGGTGGGATGCAAAGCTCACAAAGGGATTTTTGCACCTCCCTCCCAGGCATGCACAGGAACTCCACTGCACATTCCCAAGGAGGTGGGAAGCGGGAATCCCGCCAGTTCCTTCTGACCACTGTCATGTCAATAACAAGAGAAAGTAGTGAAGCGACAGCAGTAGGGAAGGACGGGCGGGCAGTGTGACTGCACATATGACCACTTGAAGGTCATCAGTTACAGATAAGCAACCTATTTATCTTCTTCGTGGTCTCTGTGCATCACACCCATGGGAGATTGAAAAGCAGTGGCTCACATGGAGGTGGCAGCTGTCGTAAATTCAATACTCTGCCGATAAAAGGACTAGACAACCAAGGTCCACTCTGTGGCATTCACGAATATCAACAGCATAGTGCTTCGTGAAAGTGTTCGGAGTAGACCATGTTGTGGCCCCGCAGACCACCTACAGGGAAGCACCCTTCAAGAAGGCTGCAGACATAGCCATGGACCTTGTGGAGTGTGCTCGCACAGGCAAGGGCAACGGGCGTTTAGCCAACAGACAGCACAGTTTAATAGCCTCAAAAATCCATTTAGAGAGACGTTGTGCCAAGATCCTTTGCCCTGTGGAGTGGTTGGCGTAGGAGACAAATCAGTGATTGTCCCTCCTACTCGAACATGTCCTGTGAAGGTAGAAAAGCAAAGCTCTCTTAACATCTAGTGCATGGAGGAGATGTTTCCTAATCTTTTGGGTAAGAAAAGAAGTTTGGTAAGAAGATCTCCGAGCTGAGGTGGAACTCGGAGACCACTATTAGGAGAAAGGAAAAGTCCGGTACCAATCTCACAAAATCCAATAGGAAAACAAGGACAGCTGGGTCGCCCACCCTCCTTGCCGAGGTGATGGCAACGAGAAAGGCAGTCTTCCATGCTGCATGTTTTATCTCGCAAGCTGCCATTGGCTCAAAGGGTCATCCCATCAGAAGGCGCAGCACCAATGGCAAGTCCCACAAAGGTACCAGCGAACGGGTCAGTGGATACAAAAGGAGGAGACTCTTCAGGAATCTCTTGGAGACCACGTGAGAGAAGACAGAAAAACCCTTGAAACCGGAATGGTAGGCAGAAATGGCCAACAAGTAGACCTTTTCATATCGCAAAAAACATAAACATAAAGACCAACAATAAAACTTTCTTCAAATACATTAGAAGTAGGAAGCCAGCCAGGGAGGCAGTGGGGCCCTTGGATGACCAAGGGGTAAAAGGAGTAGTGAAGGATGATAGGGAAATGGCTGAGAAGCTGAATGCATTTTTTGCCTCTGTCTTCACTGTGGAAGAGGAGAAGTGCTTGCCCACTCCAGAAGCACCGATTTCGGGAGGGGGTTTGAAAGACCTGAATCAGATTGCGGTGACAAGAGAGGAAGTCCTCCGACTGATGGACAATTTAAAAACTAATAAATCACCAGGCCCGGATGGCATTCATCCGAGAGTTCTGAAAGAACTCAAATGTGAACTTGTGGATCTCCTGACAAAAATATGTAATCTTTCTTTAAAATCTGCCTCCATTCCTGAGGACTGAAGGTAGCTAATGTCACTCCCATCTTTAAAAAGGGCTCCAGGGGAGATCCAGGAAATTACAGGCCAGTCAGTCTGACATCGATACCGGGTAAGTTGGTGGAAACTGTTATTAAGGAAAGAATTAGTAGGCACATTGATGAACAAAAACTATTGAAGCAGACTCAGCATGGGTTCTGTAAGGGAAGATCTTGTCTCACTAACCTGTTAGTGTTTTTTGAGGGAGTGAACAAACATGTGGACAAGGGGGACCCAATAGATATTATTTACCTTGACTTCCGGAAAGCTTTTGATACAGTTCCTCATCAAAGGCTCCTAAGTAAGCTCAATAGTCATGGGATAAAAGGACAAGTCCTCTTGTGGATCAAAAACTGGCTTATAAATAGGAAACAGAGAGTGAGCATAAATGGGAAACTTTCTCAGTGGAGCGTGGTAAGCAGTGGGGTACCACAGGGATCAGTACTTGGTCCGATGCTTTTTAACTTGTTTATTAACGATTTGGAATTGGGAGTAAGCAGTGATGTGGCTAAATTTGCAGATGACACGAAGTTGTTCAGGGTGGTGAAAACCAGGGAGGATTGTGAGGCACTCCAAAGGGATCTGTTGAGGATGGGTGAGTGGGCGTCAACGTGGCAAATGGGGTTCAATGTGGCCAAGTGCAAAGTGATGCACATTGGAGCCAAAAATCCTAAATATAAATACACGTTGATGGGGTCTGATCTGGCAGAGACGGACCAAGAGAGAGATCTTGGAGTCGTAGTGGATAACTCGCTGAAAATGTCTACACAATGTGTAGCTGCAATAAAGAAGGCCAACGCTATGCTGGGGATTATTAGGAAGGGAATTGATAACAAATCAGCCAGTATCATCATGCCCCTGTATAAATCATTGGTGCGACCTCATTTGGAATACTGTGTACAGTTCTGGTCACCACATCTCAAAAAGGATATTATAGCATTGGAAAAAGTGCAGAGAAGGGCAACTAGAATGATAAAAGGGTTGGAACACCTTCCCTATGAAGAAAGGTTAAAATGCTTGGGGCTCTTTAGCTTGGAGAAACGACGGCTGAGAGGTGACATGATCGAGGTTTATAAGATTATGAATGGGATTGAGCAGGTTGAGAAAGAAGTACTTTTCTCCCTTTCTCACAATACAAGAACTCGTGGGCACTCTATGAAATTGCTGAGCAGTCGGGTTAGAACAGATAAAAGGAAATACTTCTTCACCCAAAGAGTGATTAACATATGGAATTCACTGCCACAGGAGGTCGTGGCAGCTGCAAGCATGGACAGTTTCAAGAGGAAATTAGATAAACATATGGAGCAGAAGTCCATCAGTGGCTATTAGCCACAGGGTATAGATGGGAACTCTCAGTCTGGGGCAGGTGATGCACTCTATTCTTGGTGCTGGAGGGGGCAGCAGTGGGAGGGCTTCTGGTGCCCTGGCCCCACTGCTGGACCTCCTGATGGCACCTGGTATATTTTGGCCGCTGTGTGACAGAGTGTTGGACTGGATGGGCCATTGGCCTGATTCAACATTGGCTTCTCTTATGTTCTTATGTTCTCTGATTGAGGAGTGCAAGAGGCCCTTCTCAGCCAACAACACCAAAAATTCTAGAATCCGGTCAAGCGTGACAGAAGCCGGAGACACGTCTGTGGGCTGTAAAAAGGCTAAGAAATGAGACTATTTCACACTATAGGAACGTCTCATAGAGTCCTTCCTGGCATTGAGCAACACTGTATCTGAAAAGGTCAGTTGTCCACAAGGTAGGCTGTTAGCTTGAGCTTGTGGAACAGAAGAGCTCCTCCCTCCGCCAGGAGCAGATCTGGCATTTGTGGGAGAGGATGGTGAGCCTTGGTCAGTGAAAGGAGGTTGGCGAACCAAGGGTGCCTCAGCCACCAGGGGGCAATCGAAATGCATCTCGTGTGGACCATCCTCAGCAGCAGCGACAGAAGGGGGAACATGTACAGGAAGCTGTTGTCCCATGGATAAAGGAGCCCGTCTCCCAAAGCCTTGGGATCTTGTGCTCCCCTGCAGCAAAACAGATCGCACTTCGCATTGTACCTGGTGACGAAGATGTCGATGTGAGGCGTACCCCACATTTTGAATATGGGACATAAGTAGATCCAGTTCAGCTCCCAGTCGTGGTGCTGAGAGAGACCCCTGCATGCACATTGGCACTGCCAGCGATGTGAGAGGCAATGGGAAAAATGTGCTGAGGTATGCTCCAGGCCCAAAGGTCCAGAACCAGGAGGCAGAGACTGCAGGAGACCGTCCCTCCCTGCCTGTTGCCTGTTGACGTAATGAAGGGCCGTCGTATTGTCGGTCAATACAGTCACGCATTTCCCCGTGAGAAGAGGCTGGAAACAATGGATGGCCAGTTTGATTGCCAAAAGTTCCACAAAGTTTATGTGTTGTCTTGAGGTCGAGGCCTCCCACTTGTGACCTACAGAGAGGCTGTTGAGGTGGGCTCCCCAGCCCCACAGTGAGGTGTTGGTCATGAGGGTGAGACCAGGAGTGAGGGGATAGAAAAGGACACCCTGCATCAGGTTGTCTGCCTGTGTCCACCATGGAAGGGAGTCGTGTGCCTCCTGTGGCGGAGAGAGATGAACTGATTGGGACATCTGTAGGGGCTTGAAGTGCTGGATGAACCAGAGCTGGAGTGGACACATGTGCAGTCTCGCAAAGTGGAAGACAGCCGTTGTAGCTGCCATCAGACCCAGAAGGCATTGAATCTGGAAAACAGACGATGTGTCCTGGAGCCGAACTTGTTCTGCAAGGGTGGTTAAACTTAGGGCCCTGTCCTGGGGCAGGAAAGCTCTGCCTTCTCTGGAGTCGAGTATCGCCTCTATAAACTGCACCCTCTGGGAGGGAACCAGCTGTAACTTTTTGTGGTTGACCTGGAGACCAAGGCAATGAAGGACATTGAGGGCTTGGGGGACATGTTGAGTAAGCAGGTCCCTGGAAGGCGCGACCAGAAGCCAGTTGTCCAGATACGAGAGCACCATCAAGCCACAGAGGCAGAGATGTGACACAACGACCACCATAGTCTTGGTTAAGACACGCGGTGCTGTGCTGAGGTCAAAGGTAGACGCCTGTATTGGTAGTGGCTGCCTCCTATCACAAACCGGAGGTATTTTCGATGGGAGGGGTGGATGGTTACATGGAAATAAGCATCCTCGAGGTTGAGAGTGGCCATCCAGCAACCCTTGGACAGGAGAGGCAGAATGACTGGTAGAGATGTCATCCTGAATTTCCAGTATTGTATATAGGTGTTGAGGCTCGAAGGTCTAGGATCAGTCTCTGCCCGCCATCCCTTTTGGGCACTACGAAGTAATAGGAATAAAAACCGTGTCCCTGGTGGTCTAGAGGCATGGCTTATATAGCACCCTTTGACAGTAGTGTGGCAACTTCTTCGAGGAGGAAGGTCGATGGGGAAGTGGTGACGACGACAGGAAAATGTGGGAGTTCCATGAATTCGATGGAATAGCCATTGGCCATGATGGAAAGGACCCAATGGTCTGACGTAATGGTGGTCCAGGCATGGAGACAGGGATGGTAATGAGTAGGATTGGAAGAGATAGAGAGGCGGAAGTCAAAGGCCCTGCTTGCCGGGTTTGGGTTGCTTAGGTCTGACAGGTTGATGCCCAGAACCGTATCTTTGCCTGGTCAGGTACTGCTGCCTGTTCACAGACAGAAACCGACGTGGTCTGTAGCCTTCCTCTGTTGATGGTTTAGCTTGGAGCTGTAGTGAGACCAAGATCAAGGACAAAAGGATTTAGAAGGGGCAGACACCCCCAGCAACCTTGAGACCTTAATGCTCTTATCCATGTCCTGGAGTGTTGAATCAGTGGACGCATGGAAGAAACCTTGGCCATTGAACAGTAAGTCCTCTATGTATGCCCTGGTGTCAGCAGGGAGAGAGGTGATCCTAAGCCAAGAATGTCTATGGAGGGCCACTGCAGACGACTTTGTTTTAGAAAATGTGTCCAAAGCATGTTTTAGAATTGATTATTTGTTTAGAAAGCAGCAACCCTGCCTTTTGCAACTTGCTTGCCTCCTGATGTTTGTCCTCAGGCACTGAGATCAGAAGGTCGGTAAAGTGCTCCCAGAGAGAGTACTGGTAATGGCCCATACAAACAATATAATTAGATGTCTCAATACCGAGAGCTCCGGCTGAGTAGAAACGACAACCAATTGATTCTAACTTCTTGCTCTCCCTATCAGAAGGAGTAACGAGGGTACTTTTGCTTCTTGAGGCGGAGGACACGACTATGGAGTTGGTTTTAGGGTGGATATGGAGGAATTCAGCCTCCGTTTCTTGGATCCGATACATAAGATCCAGACGTCTGGAAGATATCGGAACAGAAGACGGTTTATCCCATGGAGACTTCACCGCCTGTAGTAGGACAGCCGACATCGGGAGGGCAATCAATGTGAAGGTATCTAGCTGTATGACATTGAAGACAGCATCCAACACTGAAGCTTGGGGTTGGACTATTGACAGGCCCAGAGAATGTGCCACCCTCTTGACCAAATCGCCGTACGAAGAACGATCCCCAAAGGAGAGATCGGCAGATTGTCTGACACTGTAGGCTTTGGTGAAGGCTCCTCAGGCGACCTGGGCCGTTTGGAATCATCGGTGCTGGAATCAGAGATGGAAGATCAGGAAGGCGATACTGGTACCGTAGGGGTATCTGGTATCGGGGCAGTTTGCAATGGTAAAGCAGGGTGGAACAGAGAGGTGAGAGTGAACAATGAGGTTCTTCCGGAAGTTTGGAGAGAGATGCAGAAGATTTGGATTTGTGGTGGGGAGAGCGTGAACAGCGCAATTCACAGTCCCATTTTGAATGAGGTCTAGGCGTGAGCCATGGCATGGATGTCGACACTGGATACGAGGTGAACCAATAAGGCATGTGCTGTCAATGGTACTGGTGGATCGAAGTAGGTTGGGGAGTGCGATCTCATAAGAACATAAGAGAAGCCAATGTTGAATCAGGCCAATGGCCCATCTAGTCCAACACTCTGTCACACAGTGGCCAAAAATACCAGGTGCCATCAGGAGGTCCAGCAGTGGGGTCAGGACACTAGAAGCCCTCCCACTGCTGCCCCTCCCAGCACCAAGAATAGAGTGCATCACCTGCCCCAGACTGAGAGTTCCTGTCTATACCTTGTGGCTAATAGCCACTGATGGACTTCTGCTCCATATGTTTATCTAATTCCCTCTTGAAACTGCCCATGCTTGTAGGTGTCACCACCTCCTGTGGCAGTGAATTCCATGTGTTAATCACTCTTTGGGTGAAGAAGTACTTCTTGACTCCTGTCTAGGTGAGTAGGAGAGCCTGGGTCTGGAACGATGATACTCAGGGCCCTCCTCAAATCGATATCAATGTCCCTTGCGTCTGGGTGATTGGGATAGATGGTATCAAGAGTCCGGTCCAGACCGATCACTAGCCCAAGAAACAGCCAACAGGGAACGATCCCTACAAGATCGACGTGAGACGAGCTCCTCGACTTCCAAAGGCGAGGCCGAAATTGGTCTGGTGTCGACCAAGACCTCCAACACCAGGGTGTTCAGTTGCTTGATGGGTGAGTCCAATAACTCAATTGTAGGCAGCTTTGGTACAGAAGTGTCATCGATGTAGGTTTGCGCCAGCTGGAGAGGGGGTAATGCAGAGCCCTTTTGCGCTTTCTCACTGCTCAGACTCTGAGACTTACGCACAGTGCCAGTAAGAGAAGATTTCCCTTTCTCGTGCTTCTCTTTTTTCTTTTTCTTGGCCGGCATAGAAGCGGAAGAAGACTAGTTAGATGTCAAACGCTTAGAAGACGGTCCCCCATCCAATGCCAACTTTGCATGGTGAGGGAGATTCAATGCCAGCGTACCTTCCAACATTGACAGAGGTGGCGTCTGTCGAGAGTCCGAAGAGGCTTCAGCAGACATCTCTCCAGTAGGCAAAGGAGCCAATGCGGACTCACAAAGTGCCACTCAAAGCCTCGTGGCCCTGTTTTTGCAGGTCTGATTACAGAACTTAGCACAATGGTGGCAAGTGTCTGGGCGATGAGTCTCTCCAAGGCAGAGGATGCTGCGTGTGTGGCCATCACAAAGGGCACAGCCGACACATGGTTTAAAACACCCTCACTTTTCAGCCATAAAAGAATAAAATGGCACAAAAACGAAAAACAGGCCCTCAGATGTGATGAAATAAAAATTACCTCAGAGGGAGATGGGGTGGGTGGGAAGCCACCTGAGGCGGCGGCAACCCTCAAAGAAAAGTATTTTTTTGTTTGTTTCTTTTCTTTAATAAGGAATAAAATGAACGTAGTAAAAAGGAGAAAAGAACGATTTAAGCAATCCCTCGTGAGAGGAAAGACGAAGGCTTCTTCACTGACCAGCAGAAACAAGCTGTTAACAGTGTGGCAGTCAGAAGAGAACTGGCGGGATGTCCACGCCCCACCTCCTTGGGCATGCACAGTGGGATTCCCATGCATGCCTGGGAGGAAGGCGCGAAAATCCCTTTGTGAGCTTTGCATACCACCAATTCGGATCAGCGCAGGTGCATAATCCCATGGGTGTGATGCACAGAGACCACGAAGAAGATCTTCACCTTACATGCTCTGCGGAAAGGTAACAAATCCTGCAGGGTATGGATGTTCTCAGTCAGAGAGTTCCACCAGGTGGGGGCCAGGGCCAAAGAAGCCTTGACCCTGGTTGAGAACAGCTGGATCTCTTTTGGGCCAGGGACCACCAGGAAGTTCTTACTTCCTGAGCGTAACGCTCTTCTTGGGGCGTAGTGAGAGAGGCAGTCTCAAAGGTATGTGGGTCCCTGGCCACTAAGGGCCTTAAAGGTCAAAAACAACACCTTGAACCTGATCCAGTGCTCCACTGGAAGCCAGTGCAGCTCAAGCAGCACAGGGTTGGATATGTGCCATCCAGGACTGCGCAGAGTGAGTTACAGCAGTCTGTCCTGGAGGTGACTATTGCATGGTAGGGAGCCAGTTGCCTGACTTGGTGCAGCTGGAGAAATGCCAGCCTGGCAACCTTCACGACCTGGGCCTCCACTGATAAGGAGACATCCAGAGTCTCACCCAGACTCCTATCTGTTGATGCCGGTGTTAGGGGCACTCCGTCAACAGACAGGACTCGGCAACCCAACCATGACTCCCCCAAACCCAGCCACAGAAACTCCGTCTTACCAAGATTCAATTTCATCCAGCTCTGCTTTAACTGCTCTACCACGGACTCCAAACCCTTGACTAAATTCATAGGAACAGTACCTGGTTGGCCACCCATCAACAGAAATAGCTGGGTGTCATCAGCAGACTGACACCCCAGCCAGAAGCTCTGTGCCAGCTGGGCAAGGGAAAAGCATATAGATGTTAAATAACAGGGAGAGAAGTGCTGAATGTCCTATCCTGTCAATTATATCGACTCACTCTATGTAATCTGCCTTGAGTCCAAGTGAGAAAGTAGACTATATATAAAAATAATTTTTAAAAAACCAAAACGTACAAGCAAGGGCAGCAGCCAGCAGCAGTCATTGGTCTGGGTAGGGGCCAATGCAAGGGCTGGGATCGGGCAGCCATACTGAGCCAACTTTCAGCTTCCACTCTGTCTCTTGCTACCTGGTGCTGCAGCAGTGCAGCAGTGGCAAGGATAGTAGCTAAGTAGTGGCAGTCTGGGGGTCCCAGTATGCCCCCCCAACACAGTGGCTATCCTAGCTGCACAAGACTATCCCTGCACAAGTATGCAAGAGTTATCAATCACAGACTTCATGGAAAATGGCATTCCTTCTTCCCTCTGGGGCACAGTTGGACTCTCAGGAATACTTTAATAGACAAAATATGAGTCTGCAGTAGAAGAGGGGAAATTGCCAGAAGTCATCACGGCCTTTTCTGCAAATGTTGTTCCATCGGAAAAATTTCATTGCTGAACATATATCACTGTTTTAAGCAACTTATGATCCAAAATTCAATGAATAAATTCTTAACCATGCCCTTGGTTTACAAGATGCTTTTATGTTTTAGAAGCTCATGTACCATTTATATAGAGAATTGATTTTAAAATGAAACCAAAATAATTCAGGAAGATGCATAATGTGCATGTTTGCATTATTGGAATTGTAACCAACTAAAAGAACAAAATTAGAAGTAGAAATATTAAAGAGAACATTCAAAAACAGAACCAAATCAAGATTAAAAAATGAATTTGAGCATGGTACAATACATATTTAATCTTAACAACAGTGTTATTAATTGTGTATCAAAATAAGATCTAGGTACTAATACATCATCCTATATTTGCAATGAAAACCAAGAAATATCTGTTACCCTTTTCTCCCACTCATTGTTCAGTGAATCTGTACTTTGCTCGCATAACTTTTTTAGCTCCACAATCTGTTTTTCCTTGGCTTCTCTAATGACTTGTGATTCACGGACAAGTGTCTGAACTATTGGAAAATACAAAACAAACAAGAAAAAACAATACTGAGATTACCTTAGGCTGATTCCATCTGGCAAAACATATAATCAAATGAGTGTTTCAGCTGACCTCACTTTATTTAGAAGAATTATTTTAATGGGCAAAAATTACCTCAGAGAAGCAGAATGTTAATCATCTTCCTTTTATGTTACCCTTCAAACTATTTACAGCTAATTTCTCCCTGTAAGTGTGAAAATGTAACACAAGTATTCTGAATACAGTGGTCAGGAGCCAAAGAACTTTAAGGCACAATTACTTTTGAAGTTCCACTACATTTCAAAAGCAGTTTGCCGTCTCACATTGAATGCTGCTGTTCAAGTGGCAGAATTCCAAAACCAATTAGATGCATTACTATCTGTGCAGTGCTTAGGACCCTGGCCAAATGCCTCTAGAAGATCAGAAGAGTCCTCCTACTGGATCAGATCAGTGGTCCAGCATCCTGTCTCACACAATGGCCAGCAACAAGGCATAGAAGCTAAGACCTTCCCCTAATGTTGCCTCCTGACACAGGTATTCAATTCAGAGGATTACTGCTTCTGAATGTGGAGGTTCCCTTTAGTCACTATGGCTAACCACTGATAGACCTATCATCCACAAATCTGTCTAATCCCTTTTAAAGCAGTCTGTGCCTGTGGACATCATTATATCATCTGGCAGCAAAGTTCACATTTTAGTAACTACATTTGGATTTTTGGTAGTTCATTGCTAAATGATCCCTACTACAATACTGAGAAAGCACGTTTAGTGCTCTTTTCAGTCCTACTGGAGTCCTTGATAAAATTACTACATTATCTGCATATAATAGCACTGAGATTTGATGGTCCAGTAACTTAAGAGGATGGAAATCTAGATCACTTAAATAACTAACCATGTTATTGATTTAAAAAATAAAGAGTGATGGGGCCAGAATGCAACCTTGTTTAAAACCCTTTAAAGTGCTAATTGAGTTCGTAAGATGCCCATTTCTATTACATCTAACTCTAAGGGTGGTATTAGAATGTAAAGTCTTTTTAACTTATGAGTATATGAATTGTTATGTTTTGTGCTGGTCAAGGACTGTTTTAATAAACATTGACTGAACTTGTATTTCGTTTTTGTTCATCCTGAATCCACTGCCTATCAACTTCATTGGATGCCCTCAAGTTCCATTATTTTGGAGAGAGAGGGAAAAGTTCTGTGCTCACTCTCTCTGCATAATTTTATAAAAATCTGTCATGTCTCCACTTAGTCATCTCTATTCTAAATTGAGAATACCTAGACTTTAGCTGTTCCTCATAGGAAAAGTGCTCCAGCCCCTTAATCATGTTGGTTGCTCTTTTCTCTACTTTTTCCAGCTCTGCAATGCCCTTTTTGAGGTATGGTGACAGAACCGCACACAGTATTCCAAATGAGGCAGCACCATAGATCTATATAGGGGTGTTATAATATCAGCTGTTCCGTTTTCAGTCCTTTTCCTAATAATGCCCTGCACAAGAGTTTGCCTTTTTCACGGCTACAATTATTTATTTATTTATTGGACTTTTATCCCACCCTCCCGCTGAGGCGGCTCAGGGCGGCTTACGAACAGTTAAAACCAGTATACAATTTTAAACACAATATCACTACATCTAAAAACAATACAATGCACTGGGTTGACATTTTCACTGAGCTAGCCATCATAACCCCAAGGTCTTTTTTCCATTCAGTCTCAGGAAGTTCAGACCTTGTTAGCATATACTTAAAGTTGGGTTTCTTTCCCCTACATATATCAACTAACACGTACCTACACTGAACTTCATTTATCACACTGTTGTCCTCCCATCCAATTTGTGAAGTCCTCCTGGAGCTCTTCACAGTTGGCTTTGATTTTCACCATCCTGAATAATTCTGTGTCATCTGCAAACATGGCCACTATGCTACTCACCCTAGTTCCAGATCATTTATGAACAAATTAAATAGCACCTGCCCCAATACTGATCCTTGTGGAACCCCACTGCTTATTTCCCACTAATGAGAGAACTGTCCATTTATTTCTATTCTCTGCTCCTTTTTGTTCAACCGATTTTTAATCCATAAAAAGACCAGTCCTATGATTCTAGAAATATTTTTACTTACCATGCATCTATGACACCCAAAAGGATTACAGCCTATTTATTTAAATTTAATTACAGACTTTTTTGTGAGATAGTGGAAACCAAATTGAGTTCCTAATGCCAGTAAATGGGTGCCTAAAATTCAGGATGCGTATATTCTGATTAAAAGGACCAGTGTACACAACAATTTGAGACTACATGTACATACATAATTGTTAATATTTAATCAAATATTTGAATTTTAATAATTGTAAGCTGAATCTATTTTGATATTTAATAATTAGATGGCTTTGTAACTATGTTAGAACATAGGATTTTATTTTGCTATGGTTTCTTTAACCCTCTTCATTTATTCTGTTGTTCTAACCTCTTTATATTGTTTTTTGAAATGCAATTGTTACTGCACTCATTCACATTTATAAAGATGAATGCCCAAAAGGACCAAAGCAGTGAAGTAAAGAAAGCAGTGGGATATAGAAGCAGGTGTAAAGACACCTCCTTCCAGATAGATGGTGCAAAGGACCTCCAAGCAGCGGCTTTGACAAGAATGCCAGCAGCCATTTTCTAATTCCTTTTTAAACAGGCTGAGTCTGGAGCTAAAGAGAGCAGGAAAGGTCGAAGTGTCAAATCACCCACACTGGCTATTCCAAGATAGGGCCAGGTAAGGGAGCAATTCCTTATCAAGAGTTGAAAGTGTACCTCCAATGTCTATTTGGATTGAACATCAGACCACTGAGATCAAATGTTTAGTGCTGCATCACCTTTTTTTTCAAGTTTTCGAATAGTCCCTTCAGCTTCATTCTGTTTTGTTTTGTAAAGAGCCTTCAGTACTTCAATTTCATTATTCTTTCGTTCCAAAATCTGTAGGAGAAAATAATGAGTGCTTAGTAAAATGGTAACATTAAAGTAATATGAGAGATAGCAAAGAATATAGCCCATTATAAGCAGAAACTGTGGTGAAATTTTTGTATTTAAAGAAGGCACCATGAAGTATGCAGATCTCTCACACATAGTAAACTTATGTGAATAGTGAGCTTATGTAGTGGGTGGGGCCTCAGAGTTCCCAAGGCTGATAGTTCTGGGAGACTTCAGAGTCCATGCCAATGCTGATGCCTCTTTGCAGATGTCAGACCTGGTGTCATCCATGGCAGCACATGGACACGTCCAGATTGTATCAGATCCCACATACCAAGCAGGCCACATACTGGATTTAATCTTTGGCATGTGGAGAGATAGATATATATCTGATTGCCATTGATAAAAGTGCCATGGTCAGATCATTTTGCCCCGAAGGCCTGGTTGGGTGTCCCAGTCCCTTTTTTAACATATGGCATGATGATAAATGCTCAGGAGAAAATCGAGTCTAGGCAAGATATCAAAGATGAAAGTATAAACATTCAATGGCTGCTATATCATCAGTCTCAACATTAAAAGAGATTGTTTTTGTTGTTGTTATTTTTTACATTTATAAACCACCCTCCCCGAAGGGCTCAGGGCAGTGTACATCATCATAGAACACACAACAGGTTAAAAATACAATACAAGATAATAAATAGCAATAAATCAATACACAGACTCCAGATAGTCGATGAAATACATAAAATTCCACTCCCTCCATAAGACAAGTTGTAGATCGGACTTGGTGAAGGCCATGGTAAGAAGCTGTTCCTGTCCTCTGCCATAGGCCTGATGGAACATCTCATTTTTAAATGCCCTGCAGTACTGAACTAGGTCCTGCAGGGTGCGGATGTTACTAAGCAGAGAGTTCTTGGCTTTAGTTGAGGACAAAAAATGAGAAGGGGGGGAATCAACCCAAGATATGACTGTAATATGAGGGTCAAGCTATCAAAATAAGTTATTACAAAAATACAAATATTTATTATGATGTACACCTCAGTAAGAGATAAAATAGGTTAAAAGAAATGATCCAAATATCAGACTCTTAAAACTTTTTACAGACAGAGCTGTTAGTTTCACAGATACAATTGATGGGTATATCATATGACCAGTAGACCATACGCATTTCAGCCGCTTAGGGCCTCTCTCACTGGTCAATACTACTATTGTTAAACAACACACATCCAGAAATAAACATATGAACAAAGATTTTCTTTAGAGCTAGGTGTTGCTTTCTGGGAAAGAGAAAAAGCCAAATTATTACATATCAAATGCACATAATAATTACATAATAAATTTAAAAATAACAGAAAATTTTTGCTGTTATTACCTCATGTGATCTGCCATTGTTAAAAGTTTACACAATAGGTCATGGATTATCTCTCATGGTAACTGCACATGCTCTCCAAAACTGCTCTACACCAAAGTGATGATGCATTTTAACTACTGTAAGCCACCCTGAGCCTGCTACGCAAGGAAGGCACGATATAAATTGAATGAATAAATAAATAAATAAATGGAAATTACATAATTGCTGGAATTTATAAATAATATCATTATACAAATAATTTTTAGCCATAGATCATTTAAATTAGCCAACCAATCTGGTAACAAATATCCAATGTGTCTGGATGTGTGTCTCTTCCATCAAAGGTAGTGATCAAGTTGCATACTGCTACAGTTACATCAATATATAGTAGGACCCAGGTATGATGCAATCACTCACATGCATTGCATAATACTGTTACCAAGGGAGGGATTTTTTTATTTTTCATAGTGGGAGGGGGTGAAGAGGAGAGAGAGAGCAAAAAGGGAGGGGATCACAAGGTCAGATGAGGACAGTCAGAAGTCTTTTGGGCCAGGGATCACTAGTAGATTTTGATCTCCAGAGTGTAAAGCTCTTTAGGGGACATACTGGGGCAGGGGGTCCTGCAGGTATGTTGGCCCAAGAACATTATGGGCTTTAAAGGTCAGAACCAAAACCTTCAAGTGGATCCAGTATTCAACTTGGAGCCAGAGCACCTGTCAAAGCACAGGTTGAATATGTGCTGTCATTGGGGTAACTGTGAGTACCCACACCACTGCATTCTGGATGAGCTGTAATTTCCAGATCAGCTTCAAAGGTAGCGCAATGTAGAGCGAGTTATTGTAATCCAGCCCTGAGGTGACTGTTGCATGGATCACGGTGGCAAGGTCAGAGCTAGGGAGGAAGGGGGCTAAGCTGCCTGAACTGGTGAATTTCGAAGAAAGCCAGCCTGGCAACATTTGCAACCGGGGCCTCAACTCATAAAGAGGAGTCCAGGGGCACACCCAAGCTCTTAATGATCAATGTCAGTGTTAGCAGCATGCCATCGAGTGCTGGAAGTTCGCACCCTGACCTCAGGTTGCCCCGCCCCCAGCCACAGGACCTCTGTCTTCGATGGATTCAATCTCAGCTAACTCTGCTTCAACCATCCAGCCATCGCCTCCAATCCCACAATAAGATTAGATGGAGCGACAGCTGGACAGCTGGCCATCAATGGATACAGTTGGGTGTCATCAGCCTACTGGTGAAAGCTCAACCCGAAACTCCGCACCAGCTGGGTGAGAGGGCATATATAGATGTTAAACAACATAAAAGAGAGGACTGCCCCTTGGAGGACCCCGCACGCCAAAGGGTGGCAGGGCGACACCCTCTTTCCCAGTGCCACCCTGTCTCCGACCATGGAGAAATAAAGTAAGCCACTTCAAGGTTACTCCACAGACTCCTACGTCTGGAGGACTGCCCCACTCCTGGACCACCACAGAAACGGAGCTGCATGAATACACAAATTGGCAGCACCCTTTCCAATCCAACTCTGTTCCTCCTCTTCTTTCGGTATACCCATGCACACCTGCTGTGGATGGGAACAGTCTGTGCTAAAGAGAAGTAGCTAACTACATTTTCCTCCTATAGTGCAACACACTGGGGGAGGGGACACCTTAGGAAAATAGCAGGAAAGAATGCTTTTTCACTCAAGAACTGTAACACTGCTCTGAAACATGGTACTTTTCATAGATGCCAGCATTCTGTGACTTGCTCCACCTACCAAGTCAACATTTTGTGACTGGCTCTGCCTGCCAGGCCACCATTTTGTGACAGACAGCCCACAACAATAAAGTCTGTCATGGTATAAACGAACTGTAAATGAAACCCCATTTCCTCTTTACAATGAGTTCACCAGCTATGCTCACTATACATGATGGTAGCAATTCTGGTAAGTCCCCATATGTATTTGCTTGTTTAGTAAGCATTCTGAATTACTGCTGAACTGGTCTGCAGCTGCACAGTAGCTTTTATGCTTACTAGATGTACTAAATTGCTTGATCTCTATGCATTACTAGCAGATGAACCTGACATCCTGATGAACCAGGTTGGTCTGGATATGGCAGGGAGAAAATATAGAGAGGGAATCCTCCTTCCTAGCAGTAATGGAAGAGCACATGTATGCATGTGAGGGTAAGTGCCATGCCAGGAGCTGGAAAAAAGGTTTTGGCTGTATCCAATTGCAAGGTAGCGGAGGGTTGTTTTTGTTCCACTATTCCTAGTCATTCTAGTCTACCCATACATTCATTCAGTCAGTACGTGTTCAAGTCAGGAGAAAGAGATTGGGTTTCTAGATACTCTCAATGACTGTGCCGAGGAGCAGATAGTCACAGAACCTACCAGGGTACAGAGTTGTTTTCTGTTGCCCCAGAAGGTCAGACCAGAACCAGTGGGTTGAAACTAAATCAGAAGAGTTTTCGGCTAAACATTAGTAAGAACTTCCTGACAGAGTGGTTCCTCAGTGGAACAGACTTCCTCAGGAGGTGATGGGCTCTCCTTCTTTGGAAGTTTTCAAACAGAGGCTAGATGGCCATCTGACAGCAATGCTGATTCTGGGACCTTAGGCAGATCATGAGAGGGAGGGGCAGGAAGGGTTGCATCAGTGCTTAGTTCTTGTGGCCCTTTTTTATACACCCAGGGAAATGCTGATCACCACTTTGGGACCAGGAAACAATTTTTCTCCAGGCCAGTTTGGCTGGAGATCCTGGAGATTTTTTGTCCTCTTCTGGGCATGGAACAGAGGTCATTGGGAGTGTGTGGGGGAGGTATTTGTGAATTTCCTGCATTGTGTAGGGGATTGGACTAGATGACCCTGGAGGTCCCCTCCAACACTATGATTCTAGGGGGGAGGTGATCCTGGATTTGGTCCTAAATCATGCTCAAGACCTAGTGAGAGATGTGAGCATGACAGCATTGGTTGGGAATAGTGACCATAGTGCTATTAAGTTTAGCATTTCTGTAAATAGGGAGCTGCCCAAAAAGACCACCACATCCACATTTAACTTTAAAAGGCATAACTTTTCTCAAATGAGGGGGATTCTGAAGAAGAAACTGAAAGGAAAGGTAAGGAGGGTCAAATCCCTTTAGGAAGGTGGAAACTCTTTAAAACTACAATCCTGGAGGCTCAGATAAAATGTATACCACATGTTAGGAAAGGTACAGATAGGTATTTTTAAAAAGGCCCTGCATGGTTAACAAACAAAGTAATGGAAGCAGTAAAAGGTAAGAAGGATTCCCCTTTAAGTGCTGGAAGGCTAGTCCAAGTGAGGTAAATAAAAGGTAGCACAGACTTTGGCAAATAAAATCCAAGTCAGTCATCAGACAGGCAAAAAGGCACTATGAGGAACATGCTGCAAAAAACATAAAGACCAACAATAAAAATTTCTTCAAATACATTAGAAGCAGAAAATTAGCCAGGGAGGCAGTGGGGCCATTGGATGACCAAGGGGTAAAAGCATTACTAAAGGATGATAGGGAAATCACAGAAAAGCTAAATCCATATTTTGCCTCTGTTTTCACTGTGGAAGATGGGATGTGCTGGCCCACTCCAGAAACGCTGATTTTAGGAGGGGTGTCGACAAACCTGAGTCAGATTGAGGGAACAAGAGAGGAGGTCTAAATTTCTGTCAGTGGTAATGTAGTCAGTCCCTCCTACTCCTCCCCAATTTGTAATTGATAAAATGTATACCTTCAGCTTGCTGTATTTTTTTTTTACTAGGGAAAGGTGAGGGAGGCAGCAGTAAAGAACCCTTGGAATTGGCCTCCGGTGCTAAGGTCTTCCTTAGCTGTTAATTTTTGTGAAAGTTACTACCTTGCTGGATCAGGAGAATGCTGTAGACATAGTTTATCTTGATTTCAGTAAAGTTTTGATAAGATTCCACATAATATTCTTGTCGTCAAGTTGGTAAAATATGATTTGGATCCTATTACCATTAAGTGGATCTGTAACTGATTCACAGACAGTACTCAAAGAGTGCTTGTTAATGGTTCCTCATCCTCTTGGAGAGGAGTGACAAGTGGAGAGCCTCAGAGATCTGTCCTGGGACCTGTTTTGTTCAACATCATTATAAATGATTTGGATGAAGGAATAGAGGGAATGCTTATTAAATGTGCAGATGATACTAAATTGAGAGGGGTAGCAAATACAGTGGAAGACGAAGTCAGGATACGGGATGATCTTGATAGGCTAGAAAACTGGGCTAAAACAAATAAAATGAATTTCAGTGGGGATAAATGGGAAATTCTGCACTGAGGTAGAAAAAATCAAATGTATAATTATAGGATGGGGGAGGCTTGTCTTGGCAGCAGTATGTGTGAAAAGGATCTAGGGGTCTTAGTAAACCATACACAAAACATGAGTCAGCAGTGTGATGCGGTAGCTAAAAAAGCAAATGCCATTTTTGTCTGTATCAAAAGAAGCAGAGTGTCTAGATCATGTGAAGTGATGGTATTACTTTACTCTTCTCCGGTTAGACCTCACCTAGAGTACTGTGTTCAGTTTTGGGCACCACAATTTAAGAAGGATATAGACAGGCTGGAATGTGTCCAGAGGAGGGCAACGAAGATGGTGAGGGTCTGGAGACCAAGTCCTATAAGCAAAGGTTGAAGGAGCTGGGTATGTTTAGCCTGGAGAGGAGACAAATGAGAGGTGATATGATAACCATCCTCAAGTACTTGAAGGGCTGTCATACAGAAGATGGCATGGAGTTGTTTTCTGTTGCCCCAGAAGGCTGGATCAGAACCAACGGGTTGAAATTAAGTCAAAAGAGTTTTCAGCTAAACATTAGGAGGAAATTCCTGACGGTTAGAGTAGAACAGGCTTCCTTGGGAGATGGTGGGCTCTCCTTCTTTGGAGATTTTTAAGCAGAGGCTAGATGGCCATCTGATAACAATGCTGATTCTGTGAACTTAGGCAGATCATGAGAGGGAAGGCAGGTTGGGCCACATCAATACTTAGTTCTTGTGCTCCTTTCTTAAATGCCCAAGGAGATGCCAATCGCCACTTTAGGGTCAGGAAGCAATTTTCTCCAGGCCAGTTTGGAGGGAGGGAGTCCCTGGAGGGACTCTTGTTTGTTTGTTTGTTTTGCCATCTTCTGGGCATGGAGCAGGGGTCACTGGGTGTGTGGAGGGGAGGTAGTTGTGAAGTTCCTGCATTATACAGGAGGTTGGACTAGATGACTTTGGAGGTCCTTTCCAACTCTATGATTTTATAAAATCAATGTGAACAAAGAAAAGTAGGATTCCCTTTAAAACAAATTCATTTTCCAGTATATTATACCTCGTGATAGATGTAAATCTGTGGTTAGGTTGCTAAGCAAAGATATAAGCCTGTGAGGCATCAATAACAGCCGCCGCCACCTCTACTGCGATTGTACCATCTGCGGTAGACTTAAGGGATGGCCCGAGGAAGATCAACTTTGTCTCGCTGTGATCAATATCGCTGGATGGGACCAAATAACATCGAGTGGCAGCCTTTGTGAAACTGATCCCATCTGGTTGAGGTCTATTTTATTATTGAGCACTTTAATATGGAATGTTCTTATGTTGTTTTATCCTTGGCACATGGTTGCCCAATTGTAAGCTGCCCTGAGCCCGTTCACAGGGAGGGCAGGTAAAAATGGAATAAATAATAATAACAATAATAATTGCTGTTTACTTTTTAAAAAATGTTTTATATTATTACTTTCAATCATTTAGACAAACTGGCCAGAACGAACTACCCAAACATGCACCAGACCAAAAATTAACATTATTTTGGGGAGTATGATGTTTCATGCTCCAGTGTCATACATTATCTGCTGATCTATGTTCAATATTGCTAATTCCTTATACACTGTAAGTACAAATCAACTTCTGATTTTTCCTCTAAGAGTTGCTTGGCTGCATGTTCCTATTCACTACAGCATTACTACCTCTAATCACTATATCAGAGCTGAGAATAATCATGGAACAGTGACTCACTTTAGTACTTGGAAGATTTCCATTCCCAATATTACAATAGTAAACAATAGAGCAAAGGAACAAAAAAACTACACTGTAACATCAAATTCACTCTCGCTGAAAGTAAACACTGTTGGAACACAACTTGATGCTATGCAAGTCTAGAAGTTAAAAGTATAACCACATTAAACTAAACTGAGCTCAGACATTTGAAAAAGCTTTTAGCAGGGAAAAATTAATGACTTCCTTAAGAGATCACAGTGAAAACAGAGTAGTGATCTGAGATCTTCTTGATAATAAGAGGGCTTTAAATACCAGTGGAATCATTTTAATGATTAATACACTGGGAAACATTTCTAACTACCAAATGCTATATTCACAGCACAGCAGAACATGGGATTGGGCTAAGAAATCAACCGGCCCCCAATTTTTATCCCATCTTTCAATCCAGAGAATTCTTCAAGGCATTTCACAACAACAAATTAGAACAGTAATATAGCCTTTCTCTAAAGGTTCCTCCAAAAATTACTACCAGCTGTTATCATGCATGTTGGGGGGGGTCAACATTGGGAAGGCTTCTAATGTCCTGGCCCCACTGGTGGACCTCCTGATGGCACCTGGTATTTTTGGCCACTGTGTGACACAGAGTGTTGGACTGGATGGGCCATTGGCCTGATCCAACATTGGCTTCTCTTATGTTCTTATGCATCTTTCTCCACTCTCAATAGTCTACCAGAAAAAATTGGCAACAGTAAGACTACCCAAGTGATGCACAAATCTGTGCCTCGTGTGCTCCCAGGGTCAGATGTGGAACACACAGTTGGAGTCCAGCAAGTCGAATAAAATCTGTTTATTGCAATAACAGGAAAATACAGGACTGGATACCTTGGCTCCCAGTAACACCAAGCTGTATTCTGCCCCAACCAGAAAGGGCAATAAATCTTATACCCCAAATGACATCACTATGATTCATACTCCAAGAAATCCCTAATTGGTGCCAAACAAACAGCATCATTTTTTTTTTTGGTAAAACTTTCCTAAAAAGGAGAGAATTTTATTCTTTTTATAAGAAAAGGGGAGGGTAGACAGCTGGAGAAAGAGAAAGATGGAGTGAAGTTTTCTCTGTTAATAAAGGTTAATTTTAGTTAGTAATCAATACCATTTTTGGCATCTATCGCGATTCGAAGATCTTCTTTTAAACTTTACAAAGTCCAGAATCACTCTGTTAATACAGTTAGTAAAGTCCATTGGGGTTAGTAATCAAACAGCTCCTTGCAGATGGTACACGAACAGTCCTTAAAATGTCTTCTTTTTAGGTCTCTTCCAGTTGTAAATTGAGTCCTTTTCAACTTTGATGCCTTCCAATCCGTCGCCTCCTTCCCCTGGGCTGCCGTCTTCTTCACTGCCAATTTTGAGTGCTGCGTCTTCCTCCAAGCTGGCGTGTCTCTTCAAAGATTTTTGCTTTTTAAAGGTGTAATCCATCTTCTTTCTTTTCTCTTTTTCCTTATGTTTCCGACCTTCAAATTCCCAGGGCGCCATAATTACTACACATGGAATCGGATCTCTGGTATGTTGCCTGCTGTGTTCAACATCCCCTTCTACTGGCAGAGTATCTTCTTTTATAAAAGCGGAATAGGCTTTGAGAGCCATGTCCACCTCTTCTTTTAATTCTTTCGCTTCACTGCCAGTTAGGGGTGCCAAAACATTTGTTGAGGTAAATCCGAGATCCTCTTTCTCTTCTTCTTTCACGCCCTGAAAACTTAGAATCAAATCCGATTTCTGTTCTATTTCCTCCAACTTCCCCTGTCGACTAATCAAGACACTTTCCACTTTAAGCAAAGTTTCATTGATTTTCTGTATTTGCTCCAGTAGAGGGCGCAGATCCTGTTGATTGACAGCTAGCTCTTGGGGGGGGCTACCCGGGCCGGAAGTCCCTCCTCTCATCTCTTCCGGTTTCTGCAGGACTTTCCCTGTTGTCGACATTTTGTTTTATTATTTACTTTTATAAAGTTCGTGCCGCATCCCCCAGGAAGCTAATAGGATCGTAGTCTTCTATACAACTCCAACGGTACTTTCACCAACACTGTTTTCCTCTCTGCCCCCCCTCGCGCTCCCTTTGTAAATCTTGCTTCTCAAAAGGGATGGGAACTCCTCCCTCCTCCCATACGCTTAAACGCTTACAGGGGGGCTCGAATTCACGCTTCAAAATCGATCTTCAACTCACGGTTCGATGCCACTTCTTCTTTTTATATTAAATCGTAACGCTGTCTTCACTCCTGGAAGTCGGTGGCGCCGCTAAGTCCCATTACGGGCACGACGCAGCGGGGCCGATTGGGGCGGGGAGAAAGCCTCAATTTCCCGGCTGTCTGCCAGCAAAGAGGCTACTCCCCAAGCGCCCCCGGTTCGGAGCCTTTACCTAAGGCTCACTAGGGTCTTTCGCACACGCGAAGACCCCCCCTAACTGCGTGTGGGCTAACCGCCTCCGGGAGCGTCCCGAGAGGCGGCCGCCATTCGCAACGCCGAAACCGAAACCAACAAACAGCATCATTTGAGCAGGCACTTCTCTATTGGTATACACCCCTATGCCAGTCAGAATTACAAATATTTGTGTCTGCTTATCTGGTCCCGGGACAGAAAGGAACTTCAGGGAACAATAAGATCTTCTTTCAGGCATCATTTAGAGCTCATTTGTTTCAATATAGTTTCAGGGAATTTCCTGATAAGGTGCTATAGTTTACTTAGAACTCGGCCGTTGGCAGACTTCCCAGGACCTGGTGCCTTGTACAAAAAAAGATGTTGTTTGGGAACATTCTTTATAGTCATTGCTATACCACACATATTTCGCTCTCGGATGTTCTTCAGCTGGGGTACCTGCATTCTCCAACTATGCTGTTAATCTCAGACACATTCCATTCTATTGCTTTCTAATTATTGCTAAAGGCTTTTTAAATGCTACCTTATTCTCTAAAAGGAACTAAAACCATTCTCTAAAAGGAACTAAAACCATATATATAATCTAAATTTTCTCTGTCTAGGCTAAATACTAATATCTGAATGTACTGTGGTCAGGCTTCTAAAAAGGCACAATGACAGTTTATAACATACAAGACAGGAGAAATGTCAGAAATCACATTCACTGATCCCTTGTCCTACACAAGACAGGTCTCTTCCTTCTTGCAGATGCAGACATTATAGGAAGGGCATTTTTGGATTGTTCAAATGCAAGACTTTATTTCATGTTTTTACATATACATACTCATGCATACAGGTTACTACACAATGTGATCACCATAACAAGGCCATATGGTTTGTAGTCTTTAGTATCTGTTTTTAGTATCTGTACTGCACAGCAGTAAAGATTTGTTTTATTCTCATACATTAGAAATCCCATTCTTACTGGTTTTCAAATGATTCAATAACCAAAACCCAAGACAAATAGCAAAAGAATAATTTTTAGTATTATTTTCCTTGTTCAGTATCTTATTATATACAATGATCAATCAGAATTTTTTTCAACATACCATACCTTCTGAACATCTGAATCATGTTTCTGTTGTAATTTAAGCTTTTCTTCATGAATTCTAGCTTCCATCATTTTTGTTTTCATCTCCAGCTGAAAATTAAGTGATTGAATACATTAATGGCTTAAAACCCATTTAACCACTCCGTACCTATTAAAATATGGCCAAAGCCTAATTTGAGCCATAAGAAAAAAAATTGAAGACCACAGGGTTGCTAGCCCCCAGGTGGGAGTGGGGGATCCCCCAATTTCATGGGCAAGCTGAAACACCCCCGGCATGATGACTTCACACAGAATTGATGCCATCGTGCCAGGGAATTGCACAGCAACTCTCTGGTATTTGGGGCAAAACCAGGCTCAGCTTGCCCACTAGGCAAGCTAGGTGCTCGCCTAGGGCGCCGGCCCTGCAGGGGCACCAAAATGCCCCCCCCGTGAAAAGCCCCCTGGGCTGCCCAATGCCGGCAGTCCTGGCTTTCCTGGGTGCCTCGCGACTGCGAGGCACCCAGGAGAGCCGCGCCGCGGCCCCTGGGAGGGAAGGGGAGGTGTTCTAAGCCCGCCCCTTCCCCAGCTGCCCGGGTGCCTCGCAGCTGCGAGGTACCCGGGAGAGCCACGCCATGGCCCCTGGGAGGGAAGGGGGGCTTCTAAGCCCGCCCCTTCCCTGGCTCTCCCGGGTGCCTCGCAGGTGCGAGGCACCCGGGAGAGCCACGCTGCCACCGCTGGGAGGGAAGGGGCGGGCTTCTAAGCCTGCCCCTTCCTCAGCTCTCCCGGGCGCTGGGCCATTTCTAGGCCCCACCGGGAGTTGGCATCCCCGGTGGGGTGGGCGCCCCAGGCTGTCCTGCCTAGGGCACCCAGACAACTGGGGCCGGCCCTGGGCAAAACTCTATGATAACCATAGAATTTTGCCCAAAATACCAGGTCATTGCCATGCTACATCCTCAGTGTGATGACGTCACTTAAATGTGACATCATTACACCAGGGCACTGCACCTGGCAACATCACTCCACCTCCCCACTCCCGGAAAGCTCCCTTCTACCCCTGCGGGCAGAAGGACCTGGCAACCCCAAAAGACCAGCTTCCAGTTTCCAAGATGGTAGCCTTATGGTTGCCATGAGACTAGTTCTCTTCTGGTAAGATGTTCTAAAAGTAAGGAATTGCAACTCTCATAGGGAAAGATAGATAGGATTTCAAAAATTCACAAAAAAAATCTCTTGCTGGAGTAGCAACTGCCTTCTATACGTGAAATTTTAAGCCACAGCAGAGCAGTACTCTTCAACTCCTGTATTTGTTGAAAAACTGAAATGAAATAAAACATAAGTACTTATAGTAACACAGCCTAATGCGCACACATTAATTGATCTAAAGACTGCTTTAATTGTTCCTCTACTTTGTTGGAAGCCTTTAATATACACACAGATCATTATATAGGATAACTGCAAGTGCAAGTGTTCTGTTGGTTTTTCTAGTATATCCACTAAAACACATACTGCAGTTCTACATAGTTTAAAACCTAACTGGCCAAATCATTTGTGTCTTATAATCAATAAAATGGAGTTTAGTGAATACTGATTCAATAGGAAATTATTCAGATGGAAGCAGCCTTCTTCCAATCATTTGATTATTTTACACTCAGGCATCTAAGTACTAGTCTCAAGTTACACATCTAAGAAATTGCCAGGGGTCAACTCTCAGCTTCTCCCCACAAACCTAAAATAAAATTCTCTTTCCCAAAAGAATTTCAAAGAAGAAATAAAGGAAAGATTACAAACTACTTGGTAGAACTTGTTTCCTATGCATCGTGATACTTCTCTGAAGTTAATCCTGATTTTGGTCAGTCCTGCCTATCAATTATTTATGGCTCTGTCCCTTGCTACCATCCCAGATTCATTTGTGCAACATTTTACTGAGGATCAGGTGTTCTGGCTCTGCTACCTAATGCAGGACTGCAGTAATGTGTAAAATAAAAATATTAGTTCAGCTTTATAACAGTGGTAAAGTATGATGCAGTGGATGGATTTCTGGACACAACACATAATAACAAAGGGCATATTTCTCACTGACCACCAAGCACAAACACTCTCAGAACATCCACTGGAGCATGAAATAAAGCCTTTTATAATTCACAATGAAATTCAGTTTAAAAGATCTTACTATGTATCTAGCAAGTGAGATCACAAAATTCTTATGTAACCATTGATCAAGAATGGTATATTTCTAATATAAACAACTCAATCTATGTTCCAACAAAGAATTTGTAAACTTTCCATAAATAAATACAATATATTTGTAAAGAATGTAAAGCACTAACAAATGATCATAAAAGTATATTAAGATCTGGAAAGAACATTGAAAATAATCTGCTGAAAATAATATGCACTCAGCAGTCAGATCCAGACAGAAAGTACATTTTAATTACAATATATAAACATATACAAGAAACTAGAAATATTTTACTGGTATCAAATGCCCCTGGACAAGATTGCACCTGTTTATCCTAATGGAAGATCTGCTCCAAAATTAGGAGGAGGTGCTCACATCCAAGAGACTGTCCTTCTACATTTGTCAGTTGCAGTCAATTTGTTATAACGGGGGTCCTCAAACTATGGCCCGCGGGCCACATGCGGCCCGCCGAGAACATTTATACGGCCCGCCGGGTGTTTATGCCGCCGCTGCTCGTCTGTCATTTTTTTTTACATGAGAAGGAAGGTCATTGGTGGAAGAGGGAGAGGGGGCGGCGGCCGCCACCGATTGGCTGGCCGGCTGAAGCGCTGGATCATGGGAATTGTTGTCTGGCTGCAATCTAGCTTCAGGCGGTGAGAGGAACCGAACAGCGCAGCCGGACTACAACTCCCATCTCCCAGGATTCAGAGGAAGCCAGGGCATTTGGGAGAGCCGCCTGCGCAGTGACTTGTGGGCAGTGAAGGTCGGAAGCGGGAGCGCGGAGAGCGGGAGAGAGAGCGCGGGAGACAGAGGCATCACAGCGCAAAGGCAGCTTGGAGGAAGTTGGGTGCATTATTACCCCCTGAAGAGGTGAGTCCCATGGTCACTACTTGGGCTACGCTGGTGAGCACTAATTGGGCTGCGCTTGACTGGCTCTCCCTCCCTCAGCTCCCTCATTTGCCCCTCGGCTCCACTCCGAGTGATATTCCTGTGTGCAGGAGGATAGAAGGAATTGTGGATAAGAAGAAGAAGAAATGTAGTTAAGGGTGAAAAGAAGGAAACGTTGAAAGATGGACAGAAGGAAAGGTAGAAAGGAGGAAAGAAGTTATGGTGGGAATAAGGAAAGAAGTAAGGTGGAACAGAAGGAAAGGGGGAAAAGCAGGAAAGGAGGAAAGGTGGAAAGGAGGAGAGAAGGAAAGATGTAGAGAAGGAAAGATGTTAAGCTGGATGGGTGGTAACAGAGTGATCTCTGATCTCTGGATGGGCTGCCTGCTGTTCTCCCCTGATGGTCAGTGACAGACAGCCGAGGAGTAGTAAACCCAATTTAAAATACAATAAGTGCATTTATATTCTGATTGCTATTCAGTTGACCATCTCATTAGCCAAAAACAGGCCCACAGTTCCCACTGAAATACTGGTAAGTTTGTTGATTTAACTTTACTTCATTTTAAATATTGTATTTGTTCCTGTTTAGTTTCTTCACTTCAAAATAAGATATATGCAGTGTGCATAGGAATTTGTTCATCGTTTTTGTTTTTACTATAGTCGGCCCTCCAACGGTCTGAGGGACAGTGAACTAGCCCCCTGTTTAAAAAGTTTGAGGACCCCTGTGTTATAACCATGAGATAGGTTACCTTTTTTGTGAAATCTTACAAGCTGTCATCTACAAGTAATTTAAAAGACCACAAAAAATACTTCAACACTCCAACACACCTTGGTTTATCATTAAACTGAAGATCCTTCTCTTCTTGTTGTTTAAATTTGGTGTACATTTTTACATTTCAACATCATAGCAACAGAAAACATGAATAACACAAATGTTCCCTTAAATGGCTTATTCTGTAAAGAGTTTACAGTAAAACCCCAGAAGAAAGCAACACAATAAAGACAATCCCAAGCATTTTATTTCAGAAGTTGAATAACTGAAAAAGGATGCAGCAAATGACACAATTCCTAGAAAAACCCTTGGTGGGTTGTACATATTCTATGGAGGGTGCACATAACAATCTCCATACAGTTTATTTTTTTCTTAATAGAAAGACTGCGTTTGTGGTTCTGACCTGGAATGGAGGAATGGGGTGATAGTAAAGAACGGAAGAACCAAGTGTGGCCCCTCCATGTTCTGGGAAGAAAGGGCAGGATGCAAGTGTTGACAGATCTTATATCCAAAATTTTTATCATACTTTGTAATTCTCTTGCTGATTGAATCCACCTTGAGTCCCTCTGAGAAAGGCATACTATGAGTGAAGCTAATAAATAAATCGTTTCAACTGAAATAATGTTTAGTTTATCCAGTTTTATATGAAAGTCAAAGTTTTCATGAAGTTCAAGAAGTATAGAATCGAATGAAGCTTTTTACCACCAGAAGTTGAGCCTACTTCCCCATCATCTTCTTCTTAACACAAAACACGTAATTCAATGTCCACCAGCCTTGAAAACTCAGGTACTTCAATTAAAATTGGCATGCACATAGAGGACAACTAAAAATGTTTGGAAAACCAGCTCAGCATCCTGACCCAGGTTTTCAAGAGAAGAGACACAAAATACAATGCAATATAATACCTGAAGCAAAACGGGTCAGACATTATGTTTTACTAGATTGCTAAGTAGCACCATACCAGTGCTGGGCACATATTAGTGTCTTTAATTGTCAAAGCAAAACTCAAGGGCAATTATCAAAATCGGGCATATTATAATGAGAAACAAAAAAGAAAAGAAAATATAAACAAAACATAACAGCTTAAATATGAATTAATGACCCCCAAAATATCCTATTGGTTAACATCCTTGATCAAATCTTAACTAATCACCAGAAAATGCTACACAGAGTACAACAATTTCATTAACATTTTTTAGGAGTTAGCAGTCTGTCCTAGTCAACCTATCATCAAATTTAAAGCCTGAAATAGGAAGTCTCAGTCAGCCAATACTCAACTAAAGTCTATCATGTATTTTATAGCAAATGCTGTGGAGAAGGCACAAAAAAGGCACAAGATCAGGTAATTAAAAACCAGCTATAACCATTTTCCCAACAGAACCAAACATCTGTCTGGGATACAAAATATCAGGAAGAGAACAGAATTCTTAGTTGAGATCATGGCCAAAAAACCCTTTCCCCTACAGTTGTATGCTTCCCCCTCCCCTCCTGTTTAAAGGCTGGGAATGGTATAGAATGGTATGCAATATGACATGGGTGAAGAATTGGAAAGGGAGAATCAGTGGAAATCCTACCCCTGAATGAACAGGGTTCGTTAATGAAAGGGGGGATTTGAGCCCATTCCCCCTTTTACAGGTATGACAACCTCGCCCTCTTCCCTCCCTCAGACGCAGGATTTCTCCTTCATTTTTCTCTCCCTTTCTGACTAAGCAGCCTCTTTATCTATTTTCTTCTTTCCTGAAGATCTATGGCTGTCCCAACCTGTAACATGTAACATTACTGTATTTTTATGTTGCCTCAGCCTGGGAACTTGAGGGAAGAGAAAAGATCACTCTTTTAACTTCTGAAATGGCACACAAGAAGCTTTATAACATTAAAAAACAAACAAAATATTTCATTCATCGTAGAATGGAAAAGATCAGGTGAAATCTGGGATAAAATCCCTGAGGTAAATCAATAAGAACTCTGATGTAACTTAATATTTTCACAAACTACAGTTCATACATTCCCAGCAGTTGAGAGTTTTAAACTTTTCACACAGCCTTAGAATATTTGAGATGAGAGGCTTTTGTTTCAATGTTTCCTAAACACTCCAGTATACTTTCTTGAGTTTAACTGACTCTTCAGGTTTCAGAAAGTGGGGATATATTACCAAGCACCCAAATCCCTTCTCTGAGCACACCATGGATCACTACACTCTTTCTCCCTTTCAACGGGGCAGGGAATCTCTTCTCTAACTAGATCCATCCATTTTCCTGGCCTGAATGGGGGACTTCACTGATCACCCACTCCTCCTTGCGAACCTTCCCAGTTCTCAGTCAGTATGAAACTGTTTTCAGCCAGAGTTAAACTCTCCTCAGCCAGAGTTAAACTTTCCACAGTCAGGGCTAAACTCAAACTGAGTTCTCTTCAGCTGTTTCCAAGTCTTTCTGCTCAACTGACACTAACCAATCAAATTCCTTTGAGCAACCTGTCACACAATGCTCTATGGCTCTCTGAGGCACTAATCTAACCCTTCACAGTCCTTCTTATGTTTATACAGCACTTATGAGCTTTTGAAGTACAGTCTGTCACAAAAGTAGCCCTCACACATCATTTATACCACTCTGAAGGGTCTCATATCTTCACAAGAAGCTTTTCTAGGTGAGCAGGAACTGTCAGGGGGTCAGCAAAGACCTGTCCCATGAACTCTGCTCTATCAATGGTAATTTAGATCCAAGTATTTTTACCACGTGAGCCTCCTAAAGCACGTCTGGAGAGATAGTGTATGCATTTTCTACATAAATAACTCAGTAAGTAATAAATAATACCCAGATGGTCAACCAATATGGATGGGCATGAACCAGGAAAATGTAGTTTGGTTTTGTCCGTGGCATGCCTGGTTCATGAATCACATACTGTCATCAATGTTTAGCTGCCAAACAAACCAGTTCGGTTCATGATGCAGTAGGAAACTGCCCCCCTTGGTAGGTTAGAGATACCAAACTCAAAGAAGATCTCTGGCTGACTCTCCTCTACCAGCCCTCCAAGTTTGGTGACAACTGGATTTGCAGGGTCCAAGTTATGGCCCCCCCAAACAAGATATCTCCAAGAAAGTGCTTTGTGGGGAAATGACAGGCACAAGTTCAGGAGTGTATAAAACGGACCCTGGGCAAGGTAGAGATATCAAACTTGCAGGAAACTCCCCCATTGGTCCTCTACATGCCCTCCAAGTTATGTGCAGATTGGACTTAAGGGGTCCAAGTTACAACCCCCCCAAAAAAGATGCTCCCAGGAAAATGCCTTTGTGGGAAATGTCAGGTGCAGGTTCAAAAGTGCACACACCTCGTTGCTTTGAAGTTGCTTTGCTGCTTTGAAGTTTGGTAAACATTTTAATGACGCAGCGACAGTCTGGCTGGAAATGTATCCATTCACAAACCGCCACTACCAGATTGAAAGTTTATGGAAAGTTCGTACTTGTTGACCTGCCACAAACTTCAGTTCATGAGGCACGAACTGATGAAAATTTGTCATGAACTTTCATTTGTGAGCCAGTTCATGCCCATCCCCTATCAACCAAAGCACACTGTACAACTATTGATATACTATTCAATCAAACTAGCTACTTCTTGTTCAGTTTTAATATCTATGTTCCAACTTACATTAAAGTCAATAGATGTGGAATTTAGAAACTGTTACTGGTGTTCTGGGGTAGAAGACTTTTTCCAGCAGAATGGATTCACTTTCTCCTTTTACAATACTGTCACCTGTACATTAATAAACAATATCTCCAATGTACAGCCACTTACTGCTCAGGTACAAAAGTACACCAGAGACATCAAGTAGTTTTTGTAACTTTATTTTATTTATTTACTTCATTTGTACTTCACCATTCTCCTCAATGGGGACACAAAGTGGCTTACATAATTCACCTCTCCTCCAATGAGTAGTTTCTTATGTTCAACTATTAATAGGATATGGTTTGGGCAGGATGGGTTTGTTTCTTTAAAAAAATCCGAGACATTGTAGTACAGTGCAGATATCGGGGGGGGGAATACTTCATGAGGGTTTTTCCAGTAAACATTAATTCACAGATACATCACTAAGGGCTCTGAAGAAATACAGCCTCTCCCTTATTTCACAGAAATATAATATAACATTCTACACAACTAGTGTCTGTTATTAAATATGCTAAAAGAAGTAGTGGAACCTAAACAAAGAAACATTTCCAGTTATCTGACACTGTGTACCAATTCTCTGGGTGTTTGAAACAAATTCTGAAAGCTGTGAAACACACTGACTGAATATGATTTTGTTGCTGTTGTTGCTGTTGTTGTAGGGCATTTTTCTGTCATGAGATACACTGGGATTTGGCTTGGGGTAGTGAATACAATTTGAGAGTTTTCATATTATCATATTCATGTATTCTTTTCAGGGTACTCTACTTATTGTCCTAAGACTGATATAGACAACCACTCATCCTGTGGAGGGAACCATCACATAAAACTATAGAAAGCAGACTCCACACAGCCATTTGTTAGCATGCAGCCTTTCAGTATGTATCATCAACTTTTTAAATAGACAGCAAGTTTTGTTTTTTATATAATGAAAATGTCATTTTTCATATGGAAACATTAGTGCTTTTAGCATTAAAAGTTATTGATGAAAATGGCCATTCTTGTATCTACTGCAACTTCATGTGTAATCTGAAATAAAATTAGCATGCCCGGACAACTTCTGAATACTATGTTTTAAAATGCTACAGATGTCATTACTACTATACATAATTAATGGCAGGATAGTATCTATAGCCTTTATTTAAAATGTATTTAATTTTTTGTCTTTTTTTAATAAAGGCACTTTCTTGGAGTTTGGTTTGCAAATTAACAATATGAACTTTATTCAGAACGTATGATTGTTTAATTTGTCTACTTTCTCTACATTTCCTTTACATTTGCCATTTCACTTTTACAAAGAAGTAACACCTTTCATTTCTGCAAGTATGAGTTTGAAAATTTAAATTTACATCTTTTGTACTTAAAATTAAATATTTAAAGTACCTATTATCTATATAACAATGTCTGTTAGGAGATGTCTGGGGGGCTGATTGTTCTCATCAACAAACTGATCAACTACAATTCATCAGATTTGGCTTCCTGTTGCCATTTTCAAGGTAAAGGAGTAAAAGTAAGGATGCCACCTTACCATGTTTATCAATGCCCAATGTGCTGCCTTTGGATGCCCACAAGCATTGTCTGACTATGCTAAGAGCAACACAAAATAGCATCTTAAAACATATAGAGAGTATCTTAATTAAAAATTGAAAGCACAGTAACTAAAAAAAATCTAGCAATTTTTAAGATGGGCTTTTATAGTTTGGCTAACACAAACTTTTAATACTCTTGCTTCAGGAACAATCCTATCAAAGTTGAGATGAAAAAAGATACATCGCAACACAAGATACTGGTGTGATCCTATCAAATATGAGTGGAACTAGGGATTGTGCATTCGGCAGAAACCATGCAGAATAAATACCCCAAAAATACCTTATCAGAAGTACTAGAGGTCTATATTTAGCTACCAATATAGCTAAGCCCGAAAAAGCTGGTTTTAACCAGCTTTTATTCAGGTGCTATCAGCTATACTGAAACCCCTGGACATTTAAACCTAACAGCTGAGGAGCAGAGCAACCTGTCACCTGTTCAGTTTAAATGCCTGGCAGCCATTTCAGGGCTTCCTTTCTCCCCTGCTCCAGGGGATGGTAAGTGAAAAGAGCAATGAAATAGCTTCCTCCCAGGGAAGCCAATCACCCTGGCAGGTTGCTGGTCCACTGGTCGGCTTCCCTGGTGGAAATCTTGGAACCCCTCTGCTTTGCTTCCCCCTGCTCTGAAGTGGGAGGGGAAGCAAAGCAGAGGAGTTTTAAGGCTAGACTTCCTCCCAGGGGAAGCCGATCAACCCGCCAGGTCACTGGTCCCCTGATAGGCTTGCCTGAGAAGAAGCCTTTAAACCTACCTTCCCTTCTCTTCCTGACACATGCCATTGCTGAGGTGCAACTCAGGGAGGGAAGGGACGGTATTTAAACTTTAAATACCTCCCCTTTCCTCCCTGAGTCACTCCACAGCAGTAGCACATATCAAGGAGGAAAGGGAAGGTATTTAAACTGAATACTATCTACTACCTTCCCTTGTCTCCCTGACACATACTGTCCCCACAGTGCAACTCAGGGAGAGAAGGGAAGGTATGGAGCCGAATATATTTGGCAATACCAATTATTTCCCAAATCCTAATATCATACCAATATTGGAATTCAGGAATATCAGTATATACCGATGTTTATGGGGGTTGGCATACCCAAACCTGAAAAATACTGAATGTTTTTTTGTGTGTGCACTCCTAAGTGGAACTACAGGATGAAGAGGAAGTTTCCTGTTGTCCCTCCCACCCACAGTAGTATACTGCACTGTAAATATAATGACATGAGGTTGGTTGTGGGGAGGGGTCATTTGCCCTCGCCCCCATGGACAGACAAAGACACAACTTGGTAATAGTCAGATTAGCTACTGCTTTTTACTGTGAACACAAATGTTGGTTACCTTTTTAAAAAAGTGATTGTGCTCAAATTTTGCCAGTACTTTCGTTTCACAACATTTTGCTAGGAATTTTCTTATCAAAGACCATGAATAAGAAAATGGACACCTCTGTTTTAAGGAATGGTGGGGTTAAAACAAAACTGGGTGCAGACTCCGGTTCCTATCTCCATCCCAGCATAGTCATGCCTGGGGTCTTTTCTTAATGTTCTTTCCACTGGTGGACTGTTTTGCAGGAAAGGTTTTCCATCCATGAATTTAGGTTGCCATTTTCCTTTGTACGATCTGCTATTGCTAGTTTTCGAATCTTTTCTTGAGTCACGAAAGGACTGTTGGTATCATCTTGCTTTCCCCTCCCTCTTTTTTGATGGGAGTACCTTCTTTTTATCCTTATCTTCGATAAGATAATGATCCAAATCTTCTCCAAACAGCTTGGTACTTTTGAAGGGGACCACTGCCACTTTTGCCTGTATTGAAGGATTCACATCCCAACTTCTGAGCCAAGTATTCCGCCATGCAGTGATGCTGCATGCCATGCTCCTTGCAGACTGTTGTACTGCATCCAGTGTCACATCTGCAGCAAAGGCTGTGGCGAGGGCAATCGTTTTTAACTCATCCTTCAGTTCCTTAGGAATGCCACTGTCTGCCTTGGCAAGATCAGATGACCACGCATAAGCCACTCTGGCAAATAAGGAACCTGTAACAGAAGCTCTTAGTGAATTAGCAGATGCTTCAAAGTCTCTTCATAGTGCTTGTTCTATGCGCTTATCACTACTCTCCTTTGGAAGACCATCTGCCCCCACAGGAAGGACCAATGTAGAGGCCAGACTGTTGACTGGATCAGCCACTGTAGGTACTTTTAGCTTTTTTGACACTTCAGGTATTAAAGAGTAAACTTTCCAAAAACTGGATTAGTTGCTTTAGGTTTGGCTGGGTGTTCCCATTCTGCCATCATTATTTTGTAGAAAGAAGACTGTAGTGTGACTCCTACTGATTTTGTGCTAGGCTTAGGTATGGCTCTATCTGATCCTACAGGGAAGACTAAGTCCTCTTCCTCTTTCTCTTTAGGAGTATAGGCCAGTTCCAGTGTTCTGATTACTTTGGGAAGCAATCTGTTGTACAGGTCCTGAGGGAAGAGCCTGGATTGAGATGCAGGGACCACCTCTTCTGAAAGTTCGCCCTTCTCTTTGGGTGACTCAGAGGTAACAGAAGTAGAGTCAGAATCCTGTTCCTCCAATAAAGGACTACAGTCTCTTAGAGACCCTGAAGTATTTTTTCTTTTCCTATCAGGAACTTCAGTCTCTCTATCCCCAGGATTGTGTCTCTTACAGTGTTTGTTGGTGTGGGATTGTTCTTGAGACTCCTAGCACATAGCCCTAAGCTCCTTTTTCATCTCTGTTTTCAACCATGAGAGTAAGGCACCTTGGTTCTCTATACCCAATGGGGGATTTTGTGCCTGGATGAGAGGAGATTTTGGAAACTCAGCCAGGTCAAATGTACACATCCCAGTGTCCGTCTCCTGAGAGATGGAGGACTTGGTAGCCATGTTACGTTCTGCCTGAAAGTGAAAATAACACCAGCACTCAACATGGCTGTTTCCCACCAAGACTACCCAACTGACTAGGCTATTTTCTCCCCATAGACACAAAGGTACCAAGAGCTAAGAAGCATGACTTCAAACTTGACTGTAAAAATCCAAGTCCCTCCCCCCATTTTTTGCACCCCATCAGTGATGCCTAGGCGTCCTGGGTGAATGTTCAACCTGGATTCCAAGCAGGCATTCCCCCCCCCCACCCCCCTGTGGTGTAAGGTAGAGGGAGGGGGAAAGAAATGGGAGGAGGGAAGAAGAACCGAACTTAGTCTTTTTTCCCCAGTGCACAGCAGAAGCCCCAGCGCCACCTTTCTGTTCTCCCCTTAGTATCGGGGGGGGGGTGCGTGAAGAAAATAAAAATCCTCTTTTGGGATTTCTCCCACTTACCGCACCGTGACCAGGTGCTCCGTTCGGCCTCCCATGTCAACACTAGGACAGGGAGCCGACTGCAAATGATCAACAACGGCTGCCCTCTCACAGAAGTCATCGTCGCACCATCGTTGGAGACCCCTCTGCTTGTCTCCAAAGCTCCCTGAGGGAAGAGAGCGGAGGTGTGATGCACCAGTCCCCCTCCCAGACTGGCAGTGCAGTGGAGGTCTCAGCGGCGCCACGGTTCCCTGGGGATGCCCAGGTCCGTCGGCACCTTGTAGAACAGCTGCTTGTCTCTCTGTAGCTCGGACGAGGAGGAGAAAAAACAGGGGGGTTGAGCAGACAGGGGAGCTAATCAGCTACCTGTTGCCACCCTTCTCCTGAAATCTTCTAGTGCCTTCTTTTCTTCTTATTATTTTCTGTGCTCTCCAGGAGCACGGTCTACCATGTCCTGCTTCAACTGTAGGGCCAGAGAGACTGGGTTCCAGGGAATAATCCCCTCCACCTCTGTGCCCGAAGAGTCTGCCGGCCCTGCCTTCAGAGGAGCTTCCCAGGAGTAAGGAGTCCGAAGGACTGCCCCACTCCTGGACCACCGGAGAACTGATCCTAAGAGACTCAGAATACAGGATCTACTTGCGAAATCTTACCTTGGAAGGTACCCAAGGCAGAGAGAGTTTTCAGAAAGGCAGTACTACTTATGTATCACAACCAGTTTAGCACCCAAAGTCAAGTCCAGTAGAGACCAACAAGATTTTGGGGGTATGAGATTTTCAAGAGGCAGATCTGAGGAAGGGAGCTTTGACTCTCAAAAACTCATACTCTAAAATTCTTGTTGGTATCTAAGGTGCTACTGAACTCGAATCTAGCTGTTCCACTGCAGAACAACATGGCCACTCTCTGAAACAATTTGGCACCCAGTTTCCCTCACATATTTTTATTTGGGGAAAATCAGAACGTTCTCAGAGGCCCAGCAGAGTTCAAGACAACCTGGTGAATCCCATCTTAAACTTCCTAGTCCTTTGGGATCCTGAAGACACAAAGGCACCAGGGACATCTTTTCTGGGACCTCACAGAAGACAAGGTGTACCCAATTCAGTCCTATAAGAAAACAATTCCGTAAGTGGTGGCATTTTAATATTGATATTATAAAATTGTTTTCATACATGGGTAGTTATTCAAAAGTTGTGATATCTCGTAAATCCAAAGCAGGTGTTATGTCTGGGGACAATTAGCTAGTAACCAGTACGCTGAGATGAGCAAGAAATCTGCAATACCTATCAAGCCATTCCTGCTAACAAAAGAGAGGCTTCCTCCCTTTTCTTCAAGTCTGTTAACATTCCAACTACAAAAGCACTGACATTCTAGAAAACTCACTCTGAATCAAAATTCTACCTAAAAATGTGTCCATAAGTATATTCTACTTAAGTTAACACAAGACAACAGTGCGGTCCACCACTCAGCAAGAAAACACTGCATGATCAAAGCTAAGAAGTACAGTCAAACCCCTGATTTATCCAATGGTGATAAAGTAACCTTAAAAATATGACAGTAATACTTGCTTACCCTCAGCAACTCTACCTAGCATAACATTATTCAGCCACAAGATGGCATTACACTGTACATAAAGCATTACAAAGTGTTCAGAATATGAAATTCACTACTTCATACACTTATAAACACAGCATTAGAATAGCCTATTTGAGACTGTCAAAAAAAAATCATTCAAAAATGAGGTTTTACAATGAGAAACCAATCCATACATGGTTGCTTTACAAAACTTTCATTTAGAACTTAAATATTCTAAACAATCTTAATCCAGAAGATTTTAAAAAGTCTTAATCCAGAATATGACAAACAATGGAACTGAAATACTAACATAAAATACAAAAAGGTGTGAAAATCCCTGCAGTCCATGTCAGCTATAATCAATTGCTTGAAAAATGTTTATAACCACTAAAATAATACAGCTAGGCTTGTTTGTATTCCATATTCCACTCAAAGTTCAAAACCAGTTTGTAACATGTTTTTCTGTTGCACAAATGTAAATAGGAACTTCACTCCTTTATTCATGTCGTAAGTGGGTAGCATTCAGGATGGGTAGAATTCAAAGGGAACGTTCTCAAAATGAACTTTGCTCAGATGCTCTGGAATTGCTAAAAACCAACATGCCCTTGGTTCTGTTGCTTCTTCTTCATTTTGAACCCACATTTTTATTTATTGGGGTGGAGAGAATGAGAGTTTTCAGACCAATACCAAAACAGAGAGAAGCTGCCAGGCCCTGCTGTCTGCTAACCATTACATTTGTACACATCTGTGATGTGGTTCTAAAAATGCACATATATTTGTTGTTATGGTAGTAGAAAGTACCATCAAATAACAGGCAATTTATGGTGACCCTGTAGAGTTTTAAAAGCAAGAGATAAACAAAGGTGATTTATTATTGCCTGCCTCTATGTAGCAACCCTGGACTTCCTTGGATGTCTCCTATCCAACCACTATTAGGTTGGTTTATGTATAAAGAGTAAGAAGCAAAGAACCAGTTAACCTATTCACCTGGGCTTTTCTTAGTCAGTGTGCAGTTCCATGTCCCCTCCAGACCCTGTTTCTTTGCAGGAGGTGTGAGGAGGGGGCTATTTCATTCAGCTTTGCCTCCTGTGGCCTCTTATTAGCCCTTCTGCTGCATACCACTATAGCCCCTGTCCTTAAAACTCTGTGGGATGTATGTCCTTACTCCAGGACAACAAGACTGTGGACCAGGCTAATCCAGAAAAACACTCTCACCTACTAATGCTGTAGATGAGGAAGAGCTCTTCCTGCTCCCGTGGTGAGAAGCTCTGTGCTTCTTGGAACTGACTGCAGAAAGGCTTCCTTCCATTCACTCAGAGCCTTGGTGCTTGCTTAGTAATTGCCAGGAGCCATGGCTCTCTTCACCAAAGGCTTGCTTGTATCGCCAGACCAAGTGGGTTTTAAATATTTTACTAAATATATAAATGAACTTTGCTCAGTGGAGCTGAAGGACCAAGGTAGGATCCACCCCAGTAATTCTATAAACTTAGTAGTTTAAATTACCCTTTTAAACTGCCTACATTTTCCTGTGTATCCTTAGTTTTATATGTGGAACAGAGATTAAAACTCAAGTAGTGCTTCCCTCGTTGTCTGCTACCATAAGCCCCCTTCCAAGATATTTGCCAGGTTTATGTCTGTTCAAGCAAGGAACAAAGGGTCTCTTTGTTCCATGATTTGGAGGCATATTTGTGAGGAAATGTACATGTGTATCCCCAGACCTGTAATAACACGTGTCAGGCTGGTGAGCAGAAGAAAAAAAGAAGACTCCTATGAGCTCAGCTCTCTAGAGCTCAGATGGGCCTCCTTCCACACCATTAGGCAGGATTGCTTTGGAGTAAAGGCAGGCAACTGCTCTCCCACAAGCAATCAGTTAAAAAGCTGTCCTTCTCCTTGACCAATGGGAGAGGCCGATTAGATAATAGAGTTTATAAGGGGGTAAGAACATTGCGGGAAGCCTTGTACTGGGGGGAGTGGGGAGAAAAGAAAAAAGGTATGTGATATCTATAAGATGGAATTTTAACTATGTGAAACATATCCTATAATAAAATGTTTAAAAAAAAAATGGGAGAGGCCAACCTGAAGAGTAACAAATGCCCTCCTTCCTAAGCAGAATTTAAGATTATTCTCATATTGAATCCTTGGAATACAAACATTAAATCATTAAAAGAGACTACAGTGTGCACAGTATAAATCAGAGTTCCCCAATGCGACCCCCACAGGCACTTCCTCCAGCACCTACCATGTGCTTCAGGAAAGTAGGCAGGGCCCTTGTGAAGGCAACAACCAGTAACTGGCTACCTGCATGCAAATAAAGGGATCCCCCATCTCTTGGATCCTCTCCATAGCTCACTGAAGAAGGATTGCATAAATAAGACCTGTGTATCAGCAGTGAGGCAATGCAGGCTGGGAAGCATCAGAGCAGCAAGTCATCCCTATCCCTTCTGGTCGTCTTCTCTGTGTGTTTTAGCTTCCCTTTTCATCACTGATGGTGTATGTAACAAAATGCATTTTCTCCTGGGACACTGGCAAGCAGCAAACCTCCACTTGATGTTTTAAAAGTTTTTCTTTTCCTCTTATTTGAGCAGAGAACAGCTGGGAAGGAGGACATCCATCAATGGCTTTACAGCCTCACCTCTTAAGAAATGCTTAATGGCTCTAGCTAGAGATAATGGAATGGCCAAGCCTCCCCCCTTCTCCTAGCAGGGAACAGAGGTTTGGAGAGCCTTTTTTTTTTTAAGCTGCCCCAAAGGGCAAGATTTTATTAAATTTTTCTACACATAACAACACAGTACAAAACAACACAAACATCATCCACATCATAAAACACACACGGGGGGTAATACATTCTCAAGCAAAATATCTTGTCTATGCCTGAAATAAGATACAGTGGATATAGGTTTTACACATAGTGAGTGAATCTCCAGTCCTTTTACTTCCCTCCTGTTGGGTTACATCATCTTAATTTTATCTTTTAATTGTCTTCTAATATATCAGCCTAAACAGAACTATTATACCAGTTATAAAACCATGCCCAAGTATTCTGAAATGTAGAATCAGCAAGTCCTTTCATCAATAAAGTCAGTTCATCCATCTCAGCTGCTTCGAAGACTTTAAGTATATATTCTTGTTTCATGGGGGGGTCTGGATAGTCTTCCAATATTTAGCATATAATATCCTTGCTGCTGTGGTTAAATATACAATGAGATAACGATAATCTCTATTAAAGTCTTTCAGTAAAATGCTCAATAACATTACCTCAGGTGTAAACGGTATAGCAATATCTAATACCTTTTCAATCATCCGATGTATCCAAATCCAATATTTTTTACTTATTTCACAACACCACCACATATGATAAAAGAGCCCACCTTATTTACACATTTCCAACACTTATTCGGACATTTACTATCATATTTCGCCAACCTCTCTGGTGTTACATACCATCTATAGAACATCTTGTATAGATTTTCCTTATAAGTTATAGCCTTTGTAATTTTTATATTTTTCTTCCACATTTGCTCCCATTGTTCTAAATCTATATTATGGCCTATATTTTGGGCCCATTGGATCATATTTCCCTTAACTATCTCATCTAACATCATCTCATTAGCAATGTGTAAGCTTTTTTTATAAATTTCTAATCTGAGGCAATCAGTATCTTCTCTATCTCTGTCAAGTTCTCATGGAAACCTATTTTTTATCTTTTGCATATCTAGATCCATTTGGGCCTTTTGCCACCACGAGAATTCTTCTAATGGTTTCAGCTTGTTCTTAGAGTCTAAAATGTCCAGGTATCTTCTCGGCTTATTCTCATTGTAGATATTTGGTAAGGTGAATGCCTCTAAAGATGCAATCAATTTTGAGTTCCTTGTAAAGAATTGCTTATGAATAACTTCCCAGATTTTTAACAAAGAGGCACAGAGCCAATGTTGTTTAAAGTACTTATGTGTAGAATCCTTTCTGTACCATAAAAATGCATGCCATCCCATCATAAGATCATGGCCTTCTAGTTTCAGTATTCTTTTATCCTCTAATGTAATCCACTCCCTGATCCATGCTAGTGCTGCTGTTCTATAATACAGCATCCAATCTGATCATCCAAAGCCTCCTTTTTCTTTCAAATCTTGCAATGCCTTCAGCCTTATTCTGGGTCATTTTCCTTGCCAGATAAATTTTGAAACTACTTTGAAGATTTTTTGGTTTTGCAAAATAGGAATTGTCTGGAATAAAAATATCCATCTAGGAAGAATATTCATTTTAATTAACGCAATTCGACCCATTAAAGTTTTTCCATCTTTCTAGATCTTGTTTCGTTACCTTCAAAAGTTCTTTGTAGTTGATTTCTTGAAATGCACTATATTTATTTGTCATCATAATTCCCAGATATTTTATTTTTTCCTGTATCTGGAAGCCTGAAGTTTCTTGTAGTTTTACCTTCTGTTCTATTCCCATATTCTTAGTCAAAATCTTTGTTTTGTTTATATTTACTCTCAGTCCTGAAGTACCTTCTTCAATTAAACTATCAAAGAGAGTGGATTCTCCAAAATAAACACTGGATCGTCTGCAAACGTCAGCAGCTAATACTCTTCTCCACTCATCTTGAGCTCAATAATCTGCTTTTCATTTCTAACAGCATCATTTAGTATTTCCAAAGTAAAAATAAATAGCAGTGGTGAAAGAGGACAACCTTGTCCTGTCCTGTCCCTTTTTGAATCTCAAAGTTTTGTGTCCAGTCCCCATTAATCATAACATAGGCATTTTGCCTAGTATAAATGGCTTGAATCATTTTAGCAAAACCCATTCCCACCTCTGCCATTCTCAAAGCTTCCATGACAAAGAGCCAATTTACATTATCAAAGGCCTTCTCTGCATCCAAAAAGATTAGAGCCAATGCCTTTTCTGGATGTGCTTCATAATATTCTATTACATCTAAAATACATCTTAAGTTGTTCTTTATTTGTCTTTTAGGTAGAAATCCTGCTTGATCTTTATGAATTGTATTTGATAATATTTTTAAGTCTTTCAACTAATATTGAGGCAAAAATCTTGTAAACCAAATTTCATAGTGAAATCGGTCTATAGTTCTTAATTTCTTTTTCATCAGAATTTTGCTTGTGTATTAAGGAAATTATTGCTTCTCTCCATGAATCCGGAATTTCTCCATTCTCCGTAGTCATATTACAAATCTCTTTTAAATGAGTAAGTAGTTGTTCTTCGAATACCAAATAAAATTCTATTGGGATTCCATCCGGTCCTGGTGCCTTGCCTTTATTTTGCCGTTGCAGTTCTTCTACCAATTCCATCATAGCAATTGGCTGGTTAGATATTTTCCTTTGATCTTCTGTAAGTTTCCTCAGTTGATGTGCTTCTAAATATCCTTTTATTTGGTCTATATTTATGTCCATTTTCCTATACAAGTCTTTATAGAAATTCTCTACTATAGTATTCATCTCTTGAAGTCCATTTGTTTCATTCCATCTTGTTTATTTAAGGCTTTTATGTAGGATTTCTCTTTTTGATGTCTAATTTTATAGGCAAGCCATCTTGTGGGTTTATTGGCATTTTCAAAAAAGTTTTGCTTGGCAAATGCCAATTTCTTGGCAAGTTCATATGTCCTCAGTTGTTCTCACACATGACTCGGGCTGATGGTGGTCAGAAGGAACTGGCAGGATGTCCGTGCCCCCGCCCCTTGGGCCTGCGCGGTAGGGGTTCCCACACAGGCCCAGGGCGGAGGCGCGAAAATCCTGTTGTGAGCTTTGTACAACACCAACCAGATCAGCGCAGGCGCACTGGATCCCACAGGTGTGATGCACAGAGACCATGAAGAAGATCTGTTGGTGCTGGGAGTGGTTCTCTGTACCACATAGACCTCCATCATTTTGAACACTATTTTAACAGAGGCTGCTATTTTAAAAGGGGCTGCAGAGAGGGGTGGCAAGCAGCTATTCCTCCAAGAGTGCCCAAGGCACTAAAACAGAAGTGTAAAATATGCACTCCGCAGCTAAGTATAAGTAGCTAAGTAATTGCTAAATAAAAGCTAAGTATTTAAAAATACATTTATGGTTCCATATATTCCAGTTCAATATGTGGTCTCCTCGCTTCCCCTCCCAACTTACTGGCTGCCTTTCTTCACATTAACCCCCACCCTATCATTACCAGCAGCGAGTCGATTTTGTCCAGTCTGAAAGCAGCACATTATTTCACTTGGAGAGATCCCCCTTTCCAGTTCTAACAGATGGGGGAGGGATTATAAAAGAAACTGAACAGTACAGCTTGCAATCTTTATTAAAGGGAGCAAGAGTCCAGTAGCACCTTAATGACGAACAAAATTTGTGGCAGGTCATGAGCTTTCAGGAGTCACTTCAGATACAGTTAGAATGTAAGTCTATCCATCCTTATATCTTGGAGTGTGAAGTGATTTCAGATGCCAAGTAACAAAGCAGCCATTAGTAATGAGAGAAAAAACTTATGTCTCAATTCAGCCCAGGAGGATGTATTGAGCTTCATTATCAGTTGCAGTTCAGCAGTCTCTCTTTCTAATCTAACTTTGAAATTCCTTTATAAGAGAACTGCTACTCTTAGGTCAGCAACTGACTGTCCTGGAAGTTTAAAATGTCACACACACAAACACTGATTTTTGAATGCTGTGGTTTCTTATAGCTGTAGAAAGAGTAAGAGTCTAGTAACACCTTGAAGACTAACAAAATTTGTGGCAGGGTATGAGCTTCTGTGAGTCACTGCTTCAGACTTATGTCCGTTTATCATTTGCATTGTCTTGGACAAGATCCTGGACAAACTGAGACCTAGGTTTCCTGTCTTCACTTCCTGTGGCAGCCATTTTATAGTGGTGCCCACCAATGTTCCCTCTAAGCTGTGGAGTCTTGTGAGCAGAAATTCTACTTTGTGAGTTACCGGCATTAAAGCTGTGAGTAAGCAATTTGGCTACTGCGTAAATCAGCCATCCTTCCTGAGCGCAGACAAAAATCTGTGAGCCGGAGGCTAAAAAACTGTGAGCTAGCCCACACTAACTCAGCTTAAACATTGGTGCCTGCCACCCTGCCTCAAAATTCCAGATGTGCCCAGAAGCTCATAAAGTTTGGGGACTCCTGCTATAAATACAAATATAATAGTTGAAATTAGACAGTCTTTCTTCATCTGAGAGAGGCTACAAATTCCTGAAAAAATGAACCTCTGAATTTACTTTACAAAGTCTTTCATATGATGCAACAAGGATTTCAGCATTTTTAACAAGAGATAAAGCTAGATTGTGTTATCCCACATATATATCTTAATATCTGGTTTCAATATGGAATTCATTTTCCTCCTCCCACATTCTTCAAGGGCCTCATGTTTAAGACAGCCAGTTTGGTGCAGTGGTTAAGAGCATGAACTCTAATCTGAGAGAACTGGATTTGATTCCCCACTCCTTCACATGCAGCTGCTGGTGTGACCTTGGGTCAATCATAAAGTTCTTTCAGAGCTGTTCTCTCAAGAGCAGTTCTCGAGAGAGCTCTCTCAGCCCCACCTACCTCACAGGGTGACTGTTCTGGGGAGGGGAAGAAAAAAGGATTATAAACTGCTCTGAGACGCCTTCGGGTAGTGAAGGGCAAGGTATAAATCCAATCTCCTCTTCTTCTCTTCAAGTTTGGAGCTAAAGTAATTATGACTTGCGGTTACAATAGTCAATAAGGGGTAGGTGTGGAAAGATGAACAAATGCCTGCTGGATTACCTAAATCACTCTGAATGTTCCTGTTTTCCTCTCCATTTAAAGCTTGTTAACTTTTCCTGAGTACAAGGGTAAAGCTAACAGAAGCAAACATGAGAAAGTATGGGAGCCATATAAAATGTGGTTTCTGTAATATTTTAGATCTGCAAAATGTTCTTCAATCTGTATTTCACTAGTGTTCATGACTACATCACAATGTAAATCATTAATATTCCTATCATACCAATAAGCCTGGCTGAGCGGTAATGATTTTCAGAAGGTAACCCTGTAAAGCCTATGGCCAGATGGGGAGCTGCAATCCAACTGCTCATTCCAGGCCACTCACAGTCATAACAGAAAGAAACCAAACTAAAATATGACCAGCTACTAGGATTGAAGGCAGCAGAGTCAACATAATTTGGATTAAAAGAAATAAACAAACATGAACTTTTAAGAGCCTTACTGTATCTTAAACAAGATATATAAAGTAACAGCTTTAATTCAGTGATTGTATGTGAATGAAGGCTCTGATATACAGAGTCTTACACCAGCAAAAACTGACCCATTTACTTCAGCCACAGGACAATTACACACATTCAAAACTCTCTGTGTGTGCACATGCAACACACATTTACATGTGTTGTTAACAGACCAGATCCTCCATTCTCAATTTCTAAACAGCAACACCCCAGGAAATTCAGACTTCTTTCTATGGGCCTGTCAGGCAGGATTAACTGAAGTGGAACTGATCATTGCACAGCAACTGAGATCTCATGGTCTGGCATAAGAGAATTTATCCCAGACCACATCAGGGAGAAAACCATCAAAACTGACATTACCTTCAGAGGAACAGAAGTCTCCTTGACATCCTGCATTGCTACAAATTTGATGCAGTTAAATTACAGGGAATTATGAATCATGATGTGTTCCTAGCTAGAGGGAATACAAATCATTCATGATACACTCTTTCTGGGATTACTGTTTTAAATTTTTCCCTAGTCATAGAATCACCGAGTTGGCAGGGGCCATATGAGCCATCTTGTTCAACCTTCTGCTCAATGCAGAATCAGCCTAAAGCATCTCTGACAAGTGTTCATCCAGCACCTGACTGAAGACTGTCAGTGAGGGGGAGCTCATTACCTTTCTAAGCAGCCAATTCCGCTGCTGAAGTTCTCTTAATATATATTTAAAAATTCCCAGAATTGAAATCCATTTTTGAGACTCCTATTCTCTGCTACCAACAGCAACAGCTCCTTGCCCTCCTCCCAGTGACAGCCTTTCAAATACTTAGAGAACAATCATGTCCTCCCATCAACCTCCTTTTCTCCAGACTGAACATTCCCAAGACCCTCAGCTTTTCCTTGTAGGGCTTGGTCACCAGACCCCTGAACATCTTTGTTGCCCTCCACTGCATTCATACCATTCTCTCCACATCCTTTTTGAAGTGAGGCCTCCAGAACTGCACACAGTACTCCAGGTACTGAACAATGCAATGTACAGAAGGACTATGACATCTTGAAATTTAAATGTTCTGGCTCTGTTGATACACCCCAAGACTGCATTAGCCTTTTTTGCCATTGCATCATACTGACTGCTCATTTTTAGCTAATGGTCCACCCATACCCTATGATATTGTTCACGCACACTGCTGTTCAAAAATGTATCCCCCATCCAATAAACCCTTTTGGTGTTTCTTGAACAATTTATATCCATCCACTATTACATTCCAGTAATGGTAATCATCCCACCAAGTCTCTATAATGCCTACTAATACGTTATGAGCGCAAGCTCTTCCTTCTTATTGCCCAAGCTTTGGACATTTGTACATAGGCACCTGACTGCACCTTTGACTCCATTTGTAGGGGGTGGTGTAGGGGGAAGGGTTCAAGTTTGTTAGGCACTGGGATGCTTTTTGGGACAAGAGGGAGCTGTACAAAAGGGACGGTCTCCACTTGTCCCGAGAAGGAACCAGGCTGCTGGCGCTCAAAATCAAAAAGGTGGCAGAGCAGTTTTTAAACTGAATAATGGGGGGAAACCGACAGGAGATGAAAAGTCTCTGGTTCGGGATGGCTCATCTCAAAGAGATGAAGGGGTAGCTATTACTTTTGTACAAGAAATGGATTACAATTGTCCACTGAGACTGTTGCTAATGATAGGAACTGCCTGGCAAGGTCTCGAGGCAGCAAGAGGAAGGCTGTGGGCTTAACAAACGTGGGAAATTATAAGTGTTTATACACAAATGCTAGAAATCTCCGAGGTAAAATCGGGGAGTTGGAATGCTTGGTGTTGGGGGGGGAATAGACATTGTGGGTATTTCAGAAACTTGGTGGGATGAGGAAAATCAGTGGGATACGGTGATTCCTGGTTATAAATTATATCGGAAGGATAGGAGGGGAAGGGTTGGAGGTGGGGTGGCTCTGTATGTCAGAGAGGGTATACCGTCCAGTAAGATTGAGAGGGTAAGGGATTCGCTTCTGGAAATGCTATGGGTTGAAATAGTGGGTCCAAAAGGAGGCTTAACAGTGGGAGTTTGTTATCGCCCACCAGATCAAAAGATAGAGGAGGATTATAAAATGATGAATGAATTAAAGATAGCGGCTAGACGAAATAACTGTGTTGTAATAGGCGACTTTAACTACCCACACATTGATTGGGTCAATATGAGTTCTAGTCGGGAAAAAGAGATTGCGTTTTTAGACACTCTCAATGACTGTGCTGTGGAACAGATGGTCACAGATCCTACCAGGGAAGAGGCGATGTAAAAGTGATTGCACCACTTGGGAACAGTGACCATAATGTCATTGAGTTTAACATTTGTACAGATAGGGAGTTGCCCAAAAAGACTGACGCAACCACTTTTAACTTTAAAAGGGGTAACTTCTCTGGTATGAGGGGACATGTGAGGAAGAAATTGAAAGGAAGAGTGGAGAAGGTCAAAACCATTGGGGAAGCTTGGAGACTATTTAAAAAGACAATCCTAGAAGCTCAGAAAAAATATATACCACAGGTTAGGAAAGGTACAAATAGGTATAGAAAAAAGCCTGCATGGTTAACAAATAAAGTAATGGAAGCTGTAAAAGGTAAGAAGGATTCCTTTAAGCGGTGGAAAGCTAGTCTTAGTGAGGTTGATAAAAGGGAACACAGACTATGGCAAATAAAATGCAAGTCTGTGATCAGGCAAGCAAAAAGGGAATATGAGGAGCATATCGCAAAAAACATAAAGACCAACAATAAAACTTTCTTCAAATCCATTAGAAGTAGGAAGCCAGCCAAGGAGGCAGTGGGGCCCTTGGATGACCAAGGGGTAAAAGGAGTAGTGAAGGATGATAGGGAAATGGCTGAGAAGCTGAATGCATTTTTTGCCTCTGTCTTCACTGTGGAAGAGGAGAAGTGTTTGCCCACTCCAGAAGCACCGATTTCGGGAGGGGGTTTGAAAGACCTGAATCAGATTGCGGTGACAAGAGAGGAAGTCCTCCGACTGATGGACAATTTAAAACCTAATAAATCACCAGGCCCGGATGGCATTCATCCAGAGTTCTGAAAGAACTCAAATGTGAACTTGTGGATCTCCTGACAAAATATGTAATCTTTCTTTAAAATCTGCCTCCATTCCTGAGGACTGGAAGGTAGCTAATGTCACTCCCATCTATAAAAAGGGCTCCAGGGGAGATCCGGGAAATTACAGGCCAGTCAGTCTGACATCGATACCGGGTAAGTTGGTGGAAACTCTTATTAAGGAAAGAATTAGTAGGCACATTGATGAACAAAAACTATTGAGGCAGACTCAGCATGGGTTCTGTAAGGGAAGATCTTGTCTCACTAACCTGTTAGTGTTTTTTGAGGGAGTGAACAAACATGTGGACAAGGGGGACCCAATAGATATTATTTACCTTGACTTCTGGAAAGCTTTTGATACAGTTCCTCATCAAAGGCTCCTAAGTAAGCTCAATAGTCATGGGATAAAAGGACAAGTCCTCTTGTGGATCAAAAACTGGCTTATAAATAGGAAACAGAGAGTGAGTATAAATGGGAAACTTTCTCAGTGGAGGGTGGTAAGCAGTGGGGTACCACAGGGATCAGTACTCGGTCCGATGCTTTTTAACTTGTTTATTAATGATTTGGAATTGGGAGTAAGCAGTGAAGTGGCTAAATTTGCAGATGACACGAAGTTGTTCAGGGTGGTGAAAACCAGGGAGGATTGTGAGGCACTCCAAAGGGATCTGTCGAGGATGGGTGAGTGGGCGTCAACGTGGCAAATGGGGTTCAAGTGGCCAAGTGCAAAGTGATGTACATTGGAGCCAAAAATCCTAAATATAAATACACGTTGATGGGGTCTGAACTGGCAGAGACGGACCAAGAGAGAGATCTTGGAGTCATAGTGGATAACTCGCTGAAAATGTCTAGACAGTGTGTAACTGCAATAAAGAAGGCCAATGCTATGCTGGGGATTATTAGGAAGGGAATTGATAACAAATCAGCCAGTATCATCATGCCCCTGTATAAATCATTGGTGCGACCTCATTTGGAATACTGTGTACAGTTCTGGTCACCACATCTCAAAAAGGATATTATAGCATTGGAAAAAGTGCAGAGAAGGGCAACTAGAATGATAAAAGGGTTGGAACACCTTCCCTATGAAGAAAGGTTAAAAGGCTTGGGGCTCTTTAGCTTGGAGAAACGACGGCTGAGAGGTGACATGATCGAAGTTTATAAGATTATGAATGGGATTGAACAGGTTGAGAAAGAAGTACTTTTCTCCCTTCCTCACAATACAAGAACTCGTGGGCACTCTATGAAATTGCTGAGCAGTCGGGTTAGAACAGATAAAAGGAAATACTTCTTCACCCAAAGAGTGATTAACATATGGAATTCACTGCCACAGGAGGTGGTGGCAGCTACAAGCATGGACAGTTTCAAGAGGGAATTAGATAAACATATGGAGCAGAAGTCCATCAGTGGCTATTAGCCACAGGGTATAGATGGGAACTCTCAGTCTGGGGCAGGTGATGCACTCTATTCTTGGTGCTGGAGGGGGCAGCAGTGGGAGGGCTTCTGGTGCCCTGGCCCCACTGCTGGACCTCCTGATGGCAACTGGTATATTTTGGCTGCTGTGTGACAGAGTGTTGGACTGGATGGGCCATTGGCCTGATTCAACATTGGCTTATGTTCTTATGTTCTTATGACATGGCCTTCCCAGGTGGCCCTCTGCTGTTTGTTCTCCTTCATTGTACACACAAATGAATAGCTTTATTGTATACAAAATAAAATAAAACAATAAAAATGTAAAGAACCTACATTAGGCACCTGAGAACTAATTCTTTAAGTACACACACACACACACCCCAATGAAACGGCACACTCATAAAAGGCAGGAGGGAGGAAACTGGGAAGTTTTAGTGAAGGGACATATGACCTGAAATCCTGGGCATAAAGTCCGGAGAGGTCCAGGGGCAAATGCATCTAAGAAGCAAAGCAATAAGCTGGCTAAGCAAGGAGAAAAAGCCAGAGTTCTGACCAGCAGAGATCTGGCCCAGGGATCTAAGGGAGCATTTGCTATGGCATGGTGTCCTCCTTTTATGGACAGAAGATCCCCAGGGTAGGTGGGATTTGGGCCATCCTGGCTTTGGATTGGGTCAAGATAAAAAGTTTGAATCTCACTGGCTATTTTAAAGTTAACCACTCTAGCAAGAAAAACTCTAACAAGAAAACGTGAGGGAATACCTTGATTAACATGATTAACATACTTTAATTATGTTAAAATGAGCCAGATCTGCACTGACACAAAAGTTTGGGTGAGTCAAGATAGTTTGTGAAACAGGATGAAGCGTAAAACAATAACTTGAGAGCCTTTCATGATTTGAGTAAAAAAGGGAAAAGAGGAATCAAGCATTGATTAATTTAATAGCAACTTCCTGGGGCTGGGCAGTCATCACTGGGGTATGCCAGGATAGTCCAGTGTTGAAAAGTCTTTTGTTAATGAGAACAATATGCCACTAAACTGGGGGAGATTGCACTTAATCAGTTTCTAATTCAGTATGCCCTTCCTCTTTTTCCCTGGGATTTTCCAATGTCATGGCTGTACCCAGGTGCATTTATGAACCCCCCCAAGTTTCAGGTCCCTTTGACACTTAGGCTCTAAAACAGGGTGCCTATTAAAACAGCTAAGTCCAAAATAGGGGGGGACATTAACCAAGGAGGTCTCGACTGGAGGAGGGGGTGGCATCTTCACAAAGTCCATCACATGCTAGTAGGCCATCTTCCAGAAAATCTAGCCCATGGTCCCAGAATCCAAATTGCTCCTGTCAGAACCACCAACACAGCTAGTGGTTTACCTCTATTATCTTCAGTTCCCATTGCATTCCTCCTCCTCTGATTGGATTGAAGAGAACACCCCGTGTCCCCCTTCCTTTCAACTTTCTCCCAAGAATTTCTTAGTCTTATTGCTTGTGATGGTGTCTGCGGCCATGATGTTCATTCCCATGTGGACCATCACAAATGGGTAATAATGTGTCCCAACTGAAAAGGACAGCCCATGCATAAAGAAATTTATAATGCAGTGTCAGATCAGCACCAGGAAGATGAGACATTTCCTAATGTGAGCAATCACCATCGAACACCTCAGCTGAATTTAGCAGAGGGAGAAAGCTGTACTTCAGAACACATGCAGAATGTCCCAGGTTCAATACCCAGCATTTCCAGTCAAAGGATTTCTGACAATGGGTGTTGGGAAATACTATTTCTGCCCATTACCCTTGACAGTTGCTAGTAGTCAAGGTAGACAATACTGGAATGAATGGACCAGTTTCCAAACTCTGTGGCAAATAGTTTTATATGAACTGCATGCCTGCAATTATGAATATATTTTAGCCACCCCAACCTCTAAGGTTATGTCCAAATATGCAAGCCTTCAGCAATTAAATCATGTCTTTCATATGTACGAAATAATATTCCTCTCCTTTTCAGAAGCAGTTATGTTCAATTCTGTAAAGTAATTATTGACACTTTAGGGTGCAATACAAAGAAGGTAAGCAACAGTAAACTCTCCTTGGGACTACTTCGTACGTATGTATGTTCATTTTTGGATGCAATTTAGTCACATGACAAACTCATGATATATTTTCAAGCTTCTTATAGAAACCACACACAAAAATACATGTTGGCTATCGACAGAAAAGAAAAAATAACTCACGGCATGCAACAGACAGAAAACCACAATAAATTTAAGAATAATCTTAGATATAGTATATGAACAGGTTTGACAGAGGTTTCTTCCTTTAAATGTATATATGTGGCAGCACTGAGATGCTTATTTTAATGCTAGTATGTCATCTCACTAAGTAAAGATTTCATTACATGCATGGCAAAAACATCAAAAAGAAGCAGTCACTTTTAATTATTCTGTGTAATGTATTCCAAAAAGGAAAACGTACTAGAATACCAGCCACCAGCAAGAATCCCAAAATAGCATGGATTTAAGAGTGACTTTAAAAAAGCACACAAGCTGCCATTATACTATAAGTATAGACTACATTCCTCAATTTAATATGTGAAGACATTGGCTGCTATCCTGTATGCAGAAATACATAATTAAGTCCCATTAACTCCAAGGGAATTTATGAGCATGTAACAGTATGCAACACTACAATCCTTGAAAACTTACGCAGTTTATTTAGAGCAAATAAAAATGCAAAGGCCAGAAGCACCCTGCAGCTACTAAGTTTATACTGCCTATGTTAGCTGCCACATCTATTATTTTAAATATTTTTGTGAATTAGTTCCACAGAAAAACAACTGTACTATTTCTTTAATGCAACTGGGTGCAGTCAGGTAATTGCCAAAGAGTTACTTCAACAATCCCAACAGCTGATCTCAACAAACAATAGCAAATAAGAAGGAAATAACAGTGGTGGCACAGCAAGCCAAAAAAGCTGAAAAGAAAGCTGAAGCAACATCATTGAGGGTGGACAGGTTGGCTACACAGCAGAAGACTGCTTTGGACTCTCTGATTCAACTGGAAATGGACAGAGCAGCTTATATGCTTAGATTTCAGAATGTCCCTGAACAAAAAGGAGAAGAGCTAATCAGAGTTATGGCAGAAAGATTGGCGGGTTTCACGGAAGTTGAATATGAAAAAATTGAGAGGGAAATTTTCTTATATAGAGCTAACTCTGCTTATGCAAGGAAGAATATCTTCCAAGGGAAGTACACATGAAATTCACTAAGAAGACAGTCAGAAATCAGGTGTGGAAAGAAGCACAGAATAATACTCTTAAAATACAGGACATGGAAATAAAGATTATAAGAGAAATTCCTTGGAAAATGAGACAGAGAAGGAAATAATATGTATTTTTGACTTCTAAACTTACAGCAAATTCAATTACATTTCACTGACTTATTCCAGAAGAAATTTTCTTCATGTTTGAAGGCCAAAGATTCAGACTAGACTCAATCTTTAAGGCAAAAGACTTTCTGGACTTTTATGGAAAGCTTCTATACCGAGGAGAAACAAGGAAGGTTAAAACAAAAGCCTCAACAACAGAAAAAGAAGAGGAAGCATCAGCTTACTCAACAGCCTCAGATGAAGAACTTGAGGCCAGTACATCCAAGAAATCATTCATGGAAGGAAGGCCATAAAGAATGACAATGAGAAATAGAAATGGTAGTAACAAGAATCAACCATAATGGACCTATCAACAATCAAGATATTTTCGGCAAATGTAAACAGACTAAATTCACCTGAGAAAAGACGAAAGATACTTAAACAACTTAAGAAGATAGATGTCGATATTATATGTCTGCAGGAAACACATATTAAATGTAAAGATGAACGCTATCTGGTCAATAAGAAACTTGGTAAGTTATTTACTGCTTCAGACAACGTAAGGAAAAGAGGAATAGCTGTCTATGTTAAAGAAAAACTGAAACCTATTTCAGTATCTTCATTAGAAAATGGAAGACTTCTTCTACTTGAAACAGACAGGAAAATTCTATTGGTGGTGATATATGCACTGAATGAATCACAGGGGGAATTTTTTGAAGTGGTGAAAAACTATAACAAAATATAATTACATGAATATGTGTATGATCGGCGATTTTAATTCTGTTTTTGACCAAGACCTAGACAGGGAAACTATTAAGAAGACTTAAGTCTTCTAAAAGCTTACTTCTAAGATCTTTCTTAGAACTGGCTGAAGAATACAAATTGATTGATGTTTGGAGAACCAGAAATCCAACTGGAAAAAACTATTCTTTCTATTCTGATAGACATAAATCTTGGTCCAGAATTGATATGTGTTGGATTACATCAAATCTCTTTCAGGAAATTGAAGATATTGATATTATGCCACAAACTTTTACAGTTCACAACCCACTACTATTGAAGATTAAAGATAATCCAAAAAAAATTAGCTGAAGGTTGAATACACAATTACTTAAAAATGGACAATTTCTAGAGATGGCGAAGAATGAAATGAAGACTTTTTTCCAACAAAATATGAATGGAGAAATATTGATGAAGATGGTTTGGGCTGCAAGCAAAGCTTTTTTTTAGAGGACTGGCAATTAGGTTTGCAGCAGGAAAGAAAAGGGAAAGAATGAGAACATTTCAAGATATATTGGATGATATTCAGAATAAAGAGAAAGAATTAAAGCTGGATCCTTTGAATGAGAATTTAAAGATAAAGATTAAAATACTCCAGCATCACCTTAATCTACTCTTATCAGAAGAAATGGCTACAAATATTAAATTTGTTAAACAGGATTATTTTGAAAATGCCAATAAACCAGGAAGACGGTTGGCTTATAAATTAAGAAAAGAGAAAGAGAAAAAGATGATCTATTCATTGCACACTAAAGACAGAAAAGAAGAATTTTCTAAGAATGGATTAAAGGAAATAATTCAAGATTTTTATACGCAACTATATAAAAGAATGGAAATCTCCAAGGAAATCCAGAAATAGTATTTATGTGAACAGGACTTGCCCACACTATCAGAGGAAAGCAGAAAAATGTTGAATGGCCCTATAACAATGATGGAAATTACAGAGGCTATTAAGAAACAAAATGCAAATAAAGCACCTGGACCAGATGGACTCCCAGCTGAATACTGCAAAATATTTGAAGATGTCTTATTGCTCCTATATAAAACAGTAATCTCATCTGTAATAGAAAAAATGGAAGTACCAGAATCTTGGATTGAAGCAACTATAGCACTGATTCATAAAGAGACAGATCCTAAAGTGATAAAAAAAACTACAGGCCTATCTCTTTGTTGAATTGTGACTACAAAATATTTGCAACTATTTTGGCTGTAAGGTTGAAAAAAGTTTTAATAGACTTTATACATCAGAACCAGGCAGCTTTCCTATCTAAGAGACAACTAAAGAATAATGTGAGGACAGTTTTAAATATCTTAGAATAGAATATTACGAAACTCATTTTGAGAAGATGGTTTTGATATTTTTGGATGCTGAAAAAGCATTTGACAATGTCAGCTGGCAATTTATTATTCAACAGATGAAGATAATGGATTTTGGGATTAATTTCTTAAGGGCGACTGAAGCTATATACACAAAGTAGAAAGCAAAAGTAGTAGTAAATAATGAATTGACTGATAATATATGGACTGGGAAAGGGACAAGAGAAGGCTGTCCAATATCTCCATTGTTGTTTCTATTAACTTTGGAAGTTCTGACAAGAGCTATTAGGAAAGACCCCCTTATTAAAGGGACATCAGTAAGAGGAAATAAATATAAACTACAGGCCTTTGCTGATGATTTGGTATTTATCTTAGAAGACCCAATGGATTCTATACAACAACTGATGAATCTGATTAATGAATATGGAAAAATGGTGGGAATGAAAAGAAATTATCAGAAGACAAAAATGATTATGAAAAATATGCCATTGAAACAAAGACTTGAAATAGCAGAGTTGACTGAATTTCAACTGCAGAAGAAAGTCAAATATTTGGGTATTAATATTATAGCGAAATGGAGCTCCCTGATGAAAGACAATTATAACAAAGTGCTGCAAGACATTAAAAAGGTTTTAGAGAAATGGAAAATTTTGCAAGTATCACTAATGGTTCCTTTTGAAAATGAATGTTTTACCACATATGATGTTTTTATTTCAGACACTGCTGATATACATTAAACAAAATTGTTTTGATGAACTGAATAAACTGACACAGAATTTTATATGGCAAGGGAAATAGCCAAGAATCAAATTGAAAGCCTTGCAAGATGTGAAAGATAATGCTGGATTTGGAGTACAAGATTGGGAGAATTATTACAGAGCAGCAAGTTTGGGTTGGCTTAGAGAATGGATTCTACTTGAAGATCATAGGCTGCTGGCTCTAGAAGGAGATGATTTAAAACTGGGATGGCACTCCTTTCTGTGGCTCTAGAAGGACATGATTTAAAACTGGGATGGCACTCCTTTCTGTGGTATGGGAAAGCTTCTGGACATAAATACTTTAAAAACCATATGATAACAAGATCATTACTGGCAGCATGGGAAAAGATTCGTCCGCTGATATATACTAAAATTCAAAGATAGGTGTCTCCAGTGGAAGCCTCTTCTCAACCAACTTTTGACTTCAAAACAAGCAGTTATTAGATACACAGAATTGTTAGATGATGAAAATAACTTAAAATCTCAGGAAGAATGAAAGAAAAAAAATAAACTTAGACTGGTGGACGAGAATGCAAGTGGGATCTAGATATAGTAAAGATAAACAGATAGATGGATTGTATTCAGAACAATGTGCATTTGAAAATTTATTATATACTTCAAGAGACAAACTTATTAAGAAAATGTATGGTATGTTGATGCAATTGAAAATGCAGTATTAAATAGTTAAAGAATGTATGGTTAGATGGATGCAAAATGTGGGTCATAACATAGATCTGTTACAGTGGAGTAAAATATGGAAAGTAAATATTAAGTTGACTAAATCTTTTGCATTCAAAGTAAACCTATATAAAATGTTTTATAGATGGCATCTAACCCCAGATAGGTTAGCTAAAATGTATAAAAATTTGAGTAATATGTGTTGGAAATGTAATAACCATATCGGGTGGCATTATCACATGTGGTGGACATGTAAAAAGATTCATAAATCTGGATTGAAGTGCATACTTGTTTACAGTCAATCTTGAATATCACAATACCTTTTAAGCCATAAATATGTTTGTTAAAATTGTTTACCAGATGAGTTAGATAAGAATCATAGATATTTTATTTTACATGTTACAACAGCTGCTAGAATCCTGTTTGCAATGACATGGAGGACACTGAAGATACTAACACTACATGGGTCGATATTAAAGATTATGGAATGTGCTGAAATGGACAAGTTGACAAACATATTAAAAGAAAAAAAATGTAAGAAGAATTTATGAGACCCTGGAGGGCATTTGAAATTTTGTATACTTTTATATTTTTCTTTCTCTCCCTCCTTTCCCCTTCCCCTTCTTCTTTATATAGATTAATAAAATTCTTTAAAAAAACCCAATCCCGGTGGCTTTTGTATGCCAAATAGGATTTTGTTTAGCTGTTAAAAACAAACAAACTCCAATCAGCATGGTGTTTCATGAATTACTTTTCAGTTTCCAAAGCTATTTGGCATTAAGGGGTATGTGAACTCCGCTGAGAAACACAAAGCAAAGCCATGCATATCTAGTTGCACAATTCTTTGGATTCTGGCCCACAGACACATTTTGAGCTGCAATCATTAATTTATTTGTAATTAATATTTAATTAATAGTTAATACTTTAATTTTAATTTATTTAAATTAAATTTAAAAATTAATATACTGTAAGAGCCACCAACTGCAATGAGTGTGACTTGTCATACGATTAAAATTAGCACTAAAAGCTTTCATCTCTGCCATAAATCATACCTCTCTGTATACTGTCATACTTTATCCAACTTATCACTAAGAGTAACAAATCCAAAACAGAAATACATATCCTATAACAATAGAAATAGTGGTATATGACATTTCCTAAATGCAGGGTTTCTGAATCAGAATGCGCTTTTGGCTCATCTCTATATCACTTTAGCAAGCTTGCCTAGAGGTGGGTCACAGGTATCTGAAGAAGTGAGCAGTGACTCAAGAAAGCTTATACCCTGCCACAAATTTTAAGTCTTTAAGGCGCTACTGAAATCTTGCTCTTTTCTGCTGTTATAGAGAGATAACATGGTCATCCATGTTGAGGAACATTCAGTTCTATCTCCAGAGCCAAAGACAAGTTGCATTCAACTCTGTATTTTGGGTTAATTCTAAAGAAGCTAATCCAGCAAGTGGCTGGATGGAACTCTAGGGCTGAGCACAGTATCACAATACTTTGGCTATGTGCACCAATTTTCTGTGACTTCATTACAAGCTTGCAAGCCCATGAACAAACAGCCTGAAAATACAACTAGAAGGCAAGATGCAAACCACTTAAGCTAAGTGTACAACAACCCACCTCATGGTATTCCAATTTTTAAAAGTTCATTCAAAAACATTAAACTTTCCTAGATTACATGACACACCTGTATGTATATCTCTCTTTTAAGTTTTAAAAAACAGCTGGTAAATATTTTTAAAATATAAAGAAATACAACATTCTGGTTTACAAATAAAAGCACACACAAGATCTGGAAGGTACATATCTGAAGTTATCTCCCTATAAAAATTGTCCACAGTTTTGGAGTTGGGCATCATCAATATGCTCAGGCCCAAACTACACAACGGGGTGGATCCAGCCATCCTCTAAGTAGTCTTCCTCCAACTTAAGTGGCTTTTAAGTTAGGGGGAGACTTCAGACTTGAGCCAAAAGACAGGGAATAAATATTTTAATAATTAATAAACTTTGCTCAGTGAAACGGTAAGATCAGGATAGGATCCACTGTCAGTGTGTTTGGAAACCAGCTGGGCCTAGACAGATGTTAAATACAAAAATAATTTTGTGCAGTGGTTGCAGCCCTTGGATCAGCTTCTCTTTACTGTTCACCCACCCAGGGCTAGCTGCCTATCTTGTAATACAATCCACTCCTTTTCAACTCCTGCCCTATGAAATGGGTTCCCAAGAGGTGACCAATCTTCCCTTCAGGTTTTTGGAAAAAATGCTGTACAATAATATTGTTTCCAGTGGCATTTATAGGGTATAAATAAATGGTTTGTGCTTGCTACTGGGGATTATTTTTACTTGGGTTTACTATTGTCTTAATCAAATGTTTGTAAACCACTGTGAACCAGCTTTGGGGAAACTGAGTAACAAATGTGACACAAAGTTATTGTACACCTTATGTTACTGTTCCACAAATCCACCATACAAACTAATGGGAGGATTTGATGGAAAGCAGAAAGGAGGGTTTTTTGGTTGTCAAGCACAGTATTAGAAAAGAAGAAATGGAAGAGAGCTTTCTGTGGTGATTGTTTCTTATTTTTAGTATGTCAGACAAATGCAAATGAATCAATATATGAAGTATGTATCATTTTAGACTGCAAACTTTACTGATAGCTTAAGTGAAAAAATATTACCTCTCTTTCATGCATATGGAACAATGATTTTTCTTCCCGAGAAGTGTTTTTTCCCATTCCAATTTTAGGTGACATCTAATGAAAAGATCATGTACATACTCAACATTGTCTTTGAGGATAATTCAAGAGTAGAAAAACATTTATCATAAACCAAAACAGAAGAACAATACCTACCAATGACAGGGGTATAGTTTTCTCACGCAAGTATCTGGGATTTTCCAGCTGGAAAAGAAACATTGAAAGAGATTTAAAACACAGGCCTTTATGATCCTATATGGGTTTTAAAAAAATGATCCAAGCATCTTTAAAATACAACTTAAGCAACTGATGGTTAAAATTCAACGGAATGCCTCAGTTCTAAGCAGCCCAGGAAGCATTCTTCTTTCAGTTGAAAGGTGGCTAACATTTCCTGAAACTCATGTATCTGTGAATACTATGCCCCATTTTTCACCCACTTTGAACAGCTTTTGCTCTCCGGGGCACCCCCCTTCTCATTCACCCAGCCCCCTCCCCCCACTACTTTCTCTGCTGCTTTCTTCCAAACTGCAACCAATTGGGAGTTGCCTAGGCCCAGACGACTGCCTTCATTGCCAGGACACCAGGTAGCACTGGCTGCTTTAATCTCATGAGTTTTCTTGACATCTCCACTGGTATTATTTTTGGGGAAATTAAAATTATCCTTACTAGATAGGATTAATGTCATTAAAATGTCTGTTCTCCCAAAACTATTTTTTTTGTTTCAAGCTATCCCAGTTCATATGCCAGAGTGTGACATTTAAAAATGTCAGAAAGTTAGCTTAGATTTTATTTGGGAAAAGGTACCAAGAATTAACTGGAAACATGTACCCCACTTTTTTAAAAAAACTCTTTACAATTTTTATGCAAATCCTGAGAGTCTCCCAGCTTTTTTAAAAAATACCCTGTGATGAACAGGTTAAATTCTGCCTCTCCCTGGGAGTGACCAATGAAAGCTGACAGAATGTTGGTGAGCTGACAGTTGGAAAAGAGCAGTTAAGAACAGCAGCTGGGAGTTGACAGGGAGTTGAGAGGAAAAAGAACATGTCTGACTGAATGAAACTGTGGAGAATGGCTGCTTAGAGCTGGCTGAAAGTAGTCATTTTGTAACAAAGGATCCCAATTGCGGGAATAAGACCACAGTTCAAACATTCAATGGAAGCAAAACATTGTAACTTCTACCTTACTTTTTCAGTGTTATGTTGGTACCATAAATAAAAGTTAACTTCTTGTTTTGTTTAACTCTTTGGGTTGTCTGTCTTAGGGAAAGAAACACACAGAAGCACAAGTTAATATCTCAGGGTTTGAACCCCAACCCCACTCACACTCTGTGTGAGTGAAGGGCTATTATTAAAGGGGGCTGGGCTACTCTGCCTGCTGGTGTCTCATCAGAGAGGGGATCTGAGAGGGGAAACTGTCAGGGGTCTATATATATTTTAAAAGAGATGAGAAGGGTGGCGAATGTGATGTCCTGACCTACGTATAACCCAGAACTGTGCAAGAGAGAGGTGTAGAGGGTGGTAGGCACTCTGTGTGAGCAAAGAAAGGGGGCCACATGCCCCTTATCTGTACCTGGACTGATGCTGTGGATTTTTCAATTGGCATTTTTTTTTTACATTCAGAAATAGATATAACGATTCAGTGGCCAGGATCCATAAAACAATGAAAAAGTTCCATGCTCTTAAAGCAAGTGTGGACTGTTTTTTTAACAGCAACTCTCTCTTACGAACTGATTCTAAAATTGAGAGAACTTCTAAAACTTTCCAAAAGAAAGTTTATATGGCACAGTGACCTGCCATTTAAATAAAGAGACTAAAAATGCCACTTGACAAGAATATTTTGGATCCTGATCTGTAACTTTCAGTGTTCACGTATTTTTTAGTTAGCCTCATTGGATGGCTGCCAGCTATTTATGCACTTAAATACCATAGCATGAGTTTGGGTTATACTCTTATCTATGTAAATGAATCCTGAACTTGGCCACAATGTCTGGACAAAAAAAATACACAGTGGGTCATGGTACAGAAAGGAAAGATTTTTCTGTAAACCACAGGTTTCTTGGGGAAGGCACGAAAAGATATGATCCTTCAAGTGACGTCCAGAAAACATCACCTTTTTAATTTCCTTACAGCAGTAATTTTATTTTGTCTTGATGTTACAGTTCTTTTTGAATTGAAGATGTTCTTCCTTTTCATTCAGTATGGCAAGAGAGGGTGTCACCAAATGCATTTCTAATTCTAAGGGGAAAGGTTGTGAGCTATATTTGATGTATACTCAGCACATCCATTACCTAAGGACCATATTGATACAACCAAGTAGAGCTTAACAGCAGAATCATTTTTGCTCCAAATAATGAAAATTTTCTGAAACCCATCTATACTGTATACAGAAACAAGACTGTATTTGACCAGAATGTAACCGTGCAAGCAACACCTATATTCGATTTTGTTGTATTGTACAGCACATAGACTTCAAGGTCCTTGTCAAGTGGGAAAGTTATATAAATTACTAACACAGGATCAAGCCTTCAAGATTTCATTCTTAGTCTCAAACTCCCATCTTTCCTACCAAGACAGCACTTAATTTTGTTTTTAAAAAATTTAAGAAGCATGCAAATAAAATGCAGCTATTAAATGGAAACTGCCAGCTACTTTACATATTTTACATATCCCCCCCACACACACCGCCTTGGTTTTCTGGTTTTGTAGTGCAGTTGTATTCTTGTTATTTCTTATTCATTAAAACTTTGGGCAGTTTTAGGCACTGGGCCGGATCCACTGGGGGGGGGGGAGGCTGTGCCTGTGTGCCTGCCTCCCTCCAGTGGGGACCCCCTTAAGGGGGCTTGGGGTTGGAGCCAGGTAGTGTCATGCCCATCTCAGTGACTGTCGCTTGTCTACACCCATGGGTCACAAGGGAACCACGCAAAGACTTGCAATCATATGAGACTACTGATCTCGCCATTCCAGGTCTAACCCAGCATGAAGGCTGGAGAAGCCACACCAGTACTCCGACAGCTGTAATAAATAAAGTTGTGGCCTGTTTTACCCCAACTCGGTGTATTGTGCATTTTTTTCTTCCTTGCCTCCTCCCTTGCCTCCTCATTTGCCCTTAGAGCCACAAGGACTACACTTTGAAATTTAATACTGCCACACTCTAAATGCTTCTGGATTACATCCACATAAACTGATTTGTAGATGTTCAGTGTCTAAACAATTACTCTTCTTCTGCTGATCAGTAGTTTCTCATTTCCCAAATACCATAATAAAAAACCTGTCATAATAATTAACGTTCAAATATTCTTGAAACACAAGCCAGTGTAAAATAAATGAAAGGTTCATGCAAAAAGCATATTTGCCTAGTTGAGAAAAGTGACAAGAAAAATATTTTAAATACCATGAATGTAGATTTCTGTTTGCAAACATTTGGCTTATTATTGAAGATTTCTTTTTTTAAAAAAAATATTTTGCTTTTCTAAACTACAAACCTACAGGGTCAGGGGAATGGATACAAACTAAAAGAAAGAGTAGCAGGGATCATAATACAGTTATTTAAAGATTTCTGATACTTCCCTTTTGCCCCCATAGTAAAAAGTGAAAATTAGTTTTAAAAAAGTATAAAGCAATCAATGACATCCTTATTCTACTGTAGTGTATACATCTTAGCTTTAAGTTTATATGTTAAAGATAAACATCAGGCTATCAAGAATTAATCTATTTTGCTTTTTTCTTTCCTCTAAGCTTCTTTTTGTCAAAATCCAGTTTAATTTTTACAGGTTTAGGGGAAACTGCCCCTAATTCTGCTTCCATGTCAGACTACTCTGCCGAGCTGGTTGAGGTGCTGTCAGAACTTTCTTCCTCTTTCTCTTCTTCAGCTTCTGTATCTTTGTTATCCTCCACTGTCTCAGATCCCTCCATCACTTTCTGTTGTTGCTCTAAGAACTTTTTCGCTTTACAAACAGAGTCAATTTTTTCTTTTTTTCCCATTGACGTTGAAGATAAGCCCTTCAGGTATTATCCATCTGTATGGTGTGTTATTTTGTTGTAAGAATAATGCCAAGTCTCTGTATTGCCTCCTCTTTTTTCTAATCTGAAACGGAATGTCTTTTAGTACTTTAATTTGTTTTCCTTAAATTTTCAGGGTTATTCCATTTGTAATTTTCAAAATTGTATCTCTTGTTGATCGTTTTGGGAATTTCACATATACTTCCCCAGGTAGCTTGTGTTTTTTTTTATAAATTCTGGATATGTGCGATAAACCAAGTCAATATCATTTTGTATAGCTTCTGCTGTTAAGCAAACCACGGGGGCCAATTCCTCGCTTAAAATCTTTTTTAAATTCTCTCCTTTCTGCACCGGGATGCCTTGAAGTCTTAGGACATATGCTGATTTTTCCATTTGGAGGAGAAGCAGTTGGTGTTGTCCAGAGATTTTTTCTTTTTCCTCTACCTCCAATCTTTCCCCAAATTCTTTGGACTGAACATCAACTTTTTTCAGCTTCTTTACTATTTTCTACGTTTTTTGTTGAATTTTCTTTAAGTTCTTTTTGCAACATGTCAAACTTGTTGAGGTTAGTCATCTGGTCCAGCAGAAGGTGCAAAGCAGCAGCAATGATTTTGGGAAAGTCTGTAGTTACTTCCGGTTTAGTAGCCAGAGATGATGTGCTGGCAGTTCCTGCTGCAGGTTTCCCTTTAGCTACCATTTTTTCTGATCGCTGCATCATTGTTTATATTACAAGAAAATTTTTTAAAAGTCTCTGAAAGCCTGCAGATTTTTCACTTCCTTGCTGAATATGCCACACTCAGTCAAATATTCAATCACTTCAAATCGCCTTCTCAGACCTCACTTTAAACTCAATCTTTCTGGGATCGGGTATTCCCCTCCCCCTTCCGCTTGTTTGGGGCTTTGACACAGCTTTACTGCTATCGTTTGAGTTTTTGTTCGCTAGTACATGAGTCGACTCATGTTTTTACTCGTACCTTCAAAAGGTAGGGAAGATCATTTTTCTTTGGCTCACTTGCGTGCTCTGTCCAATGTGCACCTCTGGGTGCCATTGCTGGCTCCATGCCACGGGAACCTATTGGGGCAAAAAGGAGACTCAATCCCTCAGCTGCCACCTTAGGAAAGGACTCCCACGCACCCCAGGTTACGACTCCCCTACAAGGAGTCAAGAGGGTCCAAGATCAACTCGGACCCTTTCCCATCAGCATGATTTGCAGGTCACTCACGCCAGGGCTGTGATGGAGCGTACCCGCTCGCAAGCCACCAAAACCAGAAGTCTGAAGATTTCTTGATCCATTAATTAAAAACTTACCTATGTAATTTTATTTATAGTATTTCATTTTGGTCATGAAAAAGCCAGTGGTGGTGGTGGTGGTGTAACAGTAAATAGTAAAATAGTAGTAAACACTGCTTACTTTTATGTGATTTTCCCCCTAATGCTCCAATGCACACAATCACCCATTCACCTTCCCATCATAATAAATCAAGAAAATCACCTAGAAACAACTGCTTGTTCTATCTCACACCTTAGAATCCTTCACAGAAAGACAATTCTGTAGCTGAAATGTGGAGCATACATGCCTCTTGATCAATAGAAAGCTCTGGCCTATACAATTCTGTTAGTAAGTGCAACTGGTCAGAAGACCACTCAAAAGATCACAGCTTACAGGTAAAAAACTGTTTTTCTCATGAAGCAATCTAAGAGAACCAAGTATAGACAAAATTACAACTCCCAAGCTGTTCACAGGAATAGGTAGAAATAGTCACATTTCATGTGATGTGCACAGAGTATCACAGATGGTTTTAATTGAACATGTCAATGTTTAGTAATCTGCCCTTAATTCAAGCATATCGGGAAGCAATGCTTGATGCTAATATTAAACACAGTCCTAAGTTTCAAAAATTACATTCAAAAACTAATGAAGCAGACTGCAATTCATTTGCATGTTTGATTTTATCCTGTTATAATGATTTAGTATACAAGAACAGATGGGGACGCTAACCTATGCTCTTTTCAAGACTTCTCTCTCCTCTCTTCTATGCTGTCATAGGTATGGTTAAACATTATCACAAGTGTTTCACAAACATCAGTTTTCACAACAGAAGATTTATTGTAAATACATGTTCAATTTCGACAGGTTTCTTCCATGTGTAAGGGGCTGAAGCACATGTTAACAGTACTATAGGAAAGCTGCCAAAACCTGCCTCCCTGTGACCCTGAACTTATCTAACTAATAACAGCATGAATCTCCATTATCACATTCTGGGTTGAGCTATAAAATCTGATCTGGAAGTAACTTGATTCACTTTTCAGTTTTTTCTAATTAGTAAGCCTATATATCTCCCTAGGACTTCATTTGACAACAACATTATTTTAGCGTGCTTATTTTAGCTTGCGTTATTTTAGCTCCTTGCTGGAGCTATATTTTATGCCTGGATGGCTCCAGAGCAAACTAATTTATGCAGGAGCCAAATCATTAGCTCACAAAGCCAGTAGCTCACAAAGAAGAATTTTTGCTCACAAGACTCCACAACTTAGAGGGAACATTGGACGACTTCAAAAGGAGAGGGGACAAATTCATGGAGAACTTGGGTATCAATGGCTACTAATCAAACTAGTCACTGGTGTTTCACTTTTATGGACAAATCGTCACCCATCTTGGATTACAGTTTTTAAAATAATCTACAAGAAGTTTCTATCTCAAGTTGTTACGAATTTATAATGCTGTTTCAATGTTTTCTCCTGCATTGTAGCTTATATCTTCACATCACTGTAATCGACATTTCTATTCCTGTTAAAATATTTGGAAAATTTAAAATAAAAACTTCTAAAAAAATTGCTACTAATCAGTTAATTCTTCTTGCTTGATTCTATATTGATTTTCAATACATTTAGTAGAAGGTGACACCAACGTTGGATGTAGCCAAGGGACCTGTATTGACCTCAAGTAGACCTTCCATGGTTGGGAATGTGACTGAACCAGTATTCCTGGGATGCATTACTCTAAACACCATATTCATCACCCTTGGGTGGAGGTGCATGAAACAATGATTTCATGTGATCTTGCCATTTGTATGAGTTGTTCTTTATAAATGCAAAGATCTTTGCTGGAGGAGGACATGGATGGTTCTGACATGGTGTCTTCGGGAAAAGGCTCAGAGGTGTAATCCAGCTCCCTATCTTCATAACCAGGGTAGTTGCAGTCACAATCCAAGTTCCCTAGAGTGTTCATCTCTTTGTGGGGCTCTTATGGGAGTCTTGGGTCCTCCATGCAGTATGGGTTCATTTCCATTTGATTGGAACCGAGAAGAATATATGGATCCCAGCTTTGGTCACAATAGTCACACTGGGGGTCTTGGCATGGTGATCAGCATGACACCAACTGAGGTGTCTGAAACAACTGAGGAGGTGGTTCGGAATGGTGAGATGAGCGGGGTTGATGACAGGGGATGGGAAGTTCCAAGTTCTGGACCTGACCTACCAAGATGGAATGGGATGAGGACAGTGAGTAACCTGATGGAGAAGGCATTCTTGGAACAGGGACTGACTCGTTGAACCGTTCCAAGGAGACCTTATGAAGGACCAGATCCTCATGACAAGGATGGGAAGGAGTGGAGAACAGCTTTCACTAAGGTGGCTTCTCCATATGCTTCTGCTTATGCCCAGGCTTCTTCAATGGTGTTTCCAAGGAGTTTCACACTGGGGACATAGGGATCACACCCGTGGATTTCCCCATGGGCTTATTCAGGTCTGAGGTAGTCTGTTTCAGTCCCAGAGCTATTGGAAGCAGGAACACTCAGATCCTTCGATTGGTAACGGAAGGTGGTGTAGAGCTCAGAGATTTGTCTTCAGCAGTGCCAGATATAGCTTTTTCCAAAAATGCCACTTTTAAGCAGAAAACTGTCATGGCATTTTTTCAGACTGAATCAGCGATAGATGGAGCAGTGTGATATATCATACTCCTTGCTGGGGCATAGTAGGCATTGTTTGTGGTCATCCGAGTGGAAGATTTTTGACCTACAAGAGCACTTTTTATGCTATTCTGTAGGCTACAGGCTCTTGTTAGGTCAATGAGATAACTTTATTGGAAGTGATTGCTGATGAGAAAAATAAATGAACGTCTCTCAGCTATGGCAGAGACAGAACTAAGAGAAGGATGCTCCATCCCCTCTATATTATGCTGGAAAGGGTGTAAAACAGTATAGAGGAGGAGGACGGAGTGCCGCTAGGCATTTTGCGCTTCAAAGATCTTCTCTGTGATAGGACTGCGCACATGCAGTACCCATGTGGGACTACACAGGTAAAGAACAATGAACTGTGAAAAATCCTTTATTCAAATTATTTCCTTTCAAATATATTATAGTGGATCAGAGCTTTTGTTCAGATTTTGCTAGACACCTTACATCAGGGTTGTTGAACTCATTTGTTATGAGGGCCGGATCTGACATAAATGAGACCTAGCTCAGCCGGGCTATACGTGTCATAAAATGTAATGCCAGGTAGTGGAGATATAAACTTTATAAAGGACACAAACACTAAGGAGAGGCACCAGCAGCTATGCTGCAAATCTGGTGCTTCTACCTCAAAATAGCCCCCCAGAGTCCCAAATACCCCTGGATCAATTCTCCATTTTAGCCTAAGGGGCCCAATGATTATAGTGGTCCCCATAGGCTATAACTGAGACAGGAAAAAATCATTATTATTATTTTTGCACACCCCTATTATATTTTTCGGTATGATTTGTAAGCTGCCTTGAGACACAGGGAAAAGTTGGATATAAATATCAAAGTAAATAACCAGTTTGGACAGGATAATAACATTTAAGCAACATCCTGTTCGTTACATTAGGCAGGGTTCTTACAGTGATTGTTCCACCTCTGATACTTGAGCTGTAATGCTGGTTGTCATATTTCATTAAAAAAAAGTAGACTGCAAGAGCCCCCCCCCCCCCCAGCGCTGGTATGTTTTCTAAGGGTCAGTGCAGGGCTCTGGTCCAAGGCTAGGTCTACCAATATAGTGGACTGGGGCAGGTAGACCTGTTCTCCAGAGGCTAGGTCCTTCAATGCAGTAGAAAGGGTTGGGTAGACCTGTTCTCTGGAGGCCAGGTCTACCAATATAGAGGAAAGGGGTGGGTAGACCTATTTTCCAGAGGCCAGGTATACCAATACAGTGGACTGGGGTAAGTAGTCCTGTTCTCCAAAGGCCAGGTCTACCAATATAGTAAAAAGTGGTGGGCAGACCTGTTCTCCAGAAGACTGGTCTACCTCTGTAGAGGGCATTTTGTGTAATGAAATTTGACTTGGTTCTGTTTTCTTTTATAATGTTTAAATTACTCTTAAAATACAGTTTAAATATAGTTTAAAAGAATTCATTCTGAGTTTTTTACAAGGTTATGGAAATAATCTAAAAAATAATTTACGCAATAGTCAAATGTAGACTTGCTCACAACTTTAATGCTATTAGCTTTTTTTGCTCACAAGGTAGAATTCCTGCTCACACGACTGTGGAGCTTAGAGGGAACATTGGTCCAGACCCACCAATACTGCAGTAATGAGTGTGGTATGTCACTGCAACAAGGCATAATCAAGACACTCATGAGCACTGGGCTGTGGAAAGGGTAAGAAAAGTACCTGCACATTAGGAAATAGTGTGATGCTGTGAGAATTAGGGCTCAACATACTATCCAAGTACAGAGATGACTATGTAAAGCCATGGAAAACCTACAACATACAAAAGAAACCAATTCTGAAACCAGGTGGAAACTGTTACAACAGAAACAGCCTAGAGGGGAGGAGGAGGTAAATAGGAAAAAGCCTGAAAATCTGATGTGAGGTATCTTAAATCAAAATATATTTACTTCTCCAATAGAGTAAGTTAAACATCAAAGAGGAAAATGTCAAATATGTCATGCTAAATCTGCAAGCACATAAATATGCACAAAAGCAAGCTATTTAATATACTACTCAGTTGATTTTATTAGATAATTACTTTCATCTTCTTTTAAAATAATACTAACACTGTATCTGAGTAACAGATAAAAATATACATATAGGGCATAAAACTATTCAGATTATGTCCTCAGTAAATATAACTAACATTGTCATTGTAGAATTATTTTCCAATCATACTACCTTATCTAAGTTCAGAGGAACTCACTGCCACACACACACACCTGTCTCAGTCTCATCTACTCTTATATTTGGAGAAATCTGATGTGGTACAAGATTGTGCTTTGGGGATTCCCAGGCATCTTGTTCTGATGTCAACAAACAGATGCACTTGATGCACTTGGGCATACACTGAAGCATCTTCCAATTCTAACCCAAAACTGAGTCCAGCTCAAAATGGAGTTTGGCCCTGTCAATTCACCCCAGACAGTAACCACCCTTCCCAAGCAAAACCACTCTTAACACTGAGAAGGGGAAGAGATAACATGCTCGGGGGCTCACTAGACTCAAATATAGTGGAATTACATGGAACTGATCCTCTTGAGCATGCTTGAGACCACCATTTCATAGCATGGGACACATCATTTGTAACTTCCTATGCAAATTCAGTTCAGAAGACAGAGAAAACTACAACCCCCATCTTCCATAGCAGGAGAGACATGACCATTTCCATCTTATAAGTCTGGCAGTGTGGAACTTATGTCAGCTGAGCCCTCCCTGCCACCAGTTATACCGTATGCAAGGAGCAGACAACCTTTTTCACTCCAAGTGCAAGGAAAAAATGCATTTATCTATTAAGATGCTGGTGTGCTGGTGTGCCAGCAAACATGGTAGGGGGAAATGAGGTTTGTACTTGGAGCAAGGCAAGCCTCAGCAATGTTGCCAGCATCTCAGGGATTCACCTTAGACCCAGCTGATGGCTGGGTAGGTCTGGGAAGTTATAATAGGCATAAGCCTTTCCTATAACTTTCTCGTGTACTGCTGGCCCCCGCAGTGCTGCCAGTGGCTTGGGTGTTTGGGTAATGATCTGGCCCTGGGTGCCAAGCATCATGCTCTGATGTGTTTCTTTTGGCACTCTTGCCCAGGGGTTTGCCTATGCCTACCGGGGGGGGGATTGGGACAAGAGGTTAGAGGTCACACAGCATTCAAAACAATTAAGGAAGAATACATATAATTCACTGTCTAAGTTAAAGACTTAAATAATAATATGCAGGGGTATATTGAAATACAGATCTTTACTTTGCAAGGTTCAAATAACACATTTTAAACCCTGATACAGCGCTGATGAACTTAAGTACCTACCCAAGTAAAAACTGTTACAGAAGAGAAAAGGGTTTAACAGGATTAGAGCTCCAAGTCCACTTTTACGTATGCTTCTTTTTGTTTTTAAATCCCTGCTCTTTCAGTCTCTCAAAGTGGATTATATATGGAAGGCAGTTCCTCAGCTGACTTTTTACAGACTAGTATACTAAAAGTGGTATCGGAGTATTTTGCTTTTGATTTCATTCAGTTTAATAGTGTAGCTTCTGGTATGGGCAGAAATTCTGCAAAGAACAGAATAGGTCACTAGCACAGTGTACCTAGTTATCTCAACATAAATATAAACTCCATTTATCTTTATCAGTGTCAGATTTGTTACAGTTTGTTTCCAAACTTTAAAATAGACTCTTGTGCAAGATCTTATTGACCATTCTGGAAGTTAACACCAAATTTTCAACAAAGTTTATTCTGAAGTCAGCAAATGAAAGAAAATGTATTTATTTTACCCCAAGATTCCAACTGTTGAGACGTGCTTCAAGGTCACTGTCCTCCAAAGAAAATTTTCTGCTGCGATGATCTTCCTAGAATATTAAATTATCAAATCCAACGTTATAATAGCAAACATGGACAAGTAGCAAGGTAAAATTTAAGAGTATTTGGGCCTCTCCTGGAAATTAATGTTGTGCAAATATTGCTGCTATTGTAATTCCAATTCAAGTTCACACATAAAAACAATCTATATATCTAATAGCCAAGATGCCCCCTCTGCCACAGGAGGTGGTGGTGGCTACAGGTATGGACAGCTTCAAGAGGGAATTAGATAAACATATGGAGCCGAGGTCCGTCAGTGGCTATTAGCCACAAAGTATAGATAAGAGACTCTGGGGCAAATGATGCTCTGTATTCTTGGTGCTTGAGGGGGGTCAACAGTGGGAGGGCTTCTAGTGTCCTGGCCCCACTGGTGGACCTCCTGATGGCACCTGGTATTTTTGGCCACTGTATGACAGAGTGTTGGACTGGATGGGCCAATGGCCTGATCCAACATTGGCTTCTCTTATGTTCTTATGTGCGGATATCTAAATCCGCACATCAGTGGCGCAGAGGGGGCAAAGAGATTTTCCTGCACACTTAGGGCACTCCCCAGGTGTGCAGAACAGTCTGAAATGTTTAAAAAACTATACGGGGGATACTTCAATCCCCCCAAAAGTAAAGGAGCATTTCCTGCACATGCACAGGGAACACACTTACCACTCGGAACTGTGGTGGAGACAGGGCTCGCAGCTATTGCTGCTATGGGGGAGAAGCCTTGGCAATCTCAGCAGCTGGGAGCTGTGCAGAGCTCGCTGCAGTCGCTGCTGTCGGCAGGGAAGAATTGGCAGGCCCAGCAGCTGGGAGCCGTGCAGGGTTTGCCACCATTGCTGCTGTCAGGGGGGAGGACTTGGATGCCTGCTGGACTCACCTGCAGCTAGCTCCTCCTGCATGCAGAGCTCCTGCTGCTTCTGTGGGCCAGGAGCCACAGGAAAAACTCCCCCTGAGTATCGCAGGTCCTCCTTCTTGTATACTTTATTAGCCTGCTTCCTTTCTACTGCTTTTTATTTTGAAAGGTCTACAATGCCTCTTACAAATCTAAGACAATAAGTATTATTTGAATATTTTTCATGTAGCAGTCATATTGCTATTTTCACGCAGTCACATTTAACAGCCAAGACAGCCAATTAAGTTACTGATCAAAAAGGCCAATCTAAAGCACATTCTTCATATCCTGGAGAACTTCCCTACAGAGTCTCAGAAACATTCCCATCTTATCAGTTATTATCTATGAAGTTGATTGCTGCAATGTGCTCTGCTCACTGATGCTCTGGTAGCAACTACTAATGCCTTCTGAAACAGGTGGACTATTTTGAGCATATTGCCTTGATGATCTAGGTATGTACTGGCTTTTCACAAATGGTACAACCCTTTCCAAAATATGAAATAAAGGCACAAATCTTTTGGCCTACATTCCTTTGGCTTATATACCTTTGAGCCCATACCCTCTCCACCATAACATAATTTCATGCTTTGCCAAAGACAGTCTTATGTTCCCTCTAAGCTGAGTTAGTGTGAGCTAGCTCACAGTTTATTAGCCTCCAGCTCAGACATTTTTGCCTTAGCTCAGGAAGGATCACTGCAGAGCAAACTAATTTATACAGTAGCCAAATCGCTAGCTCACAACTTTAATGCCAGTAGCTCACAAAGTAGAATTTTAGCTCACAATACTTCACAGCTTAGAGGGAACATTGGTAGTGTCTTCTTACCACTCAGCACTAGAAAGCTCCTCTCAGGAGGAATGCTCCCCCCGTTGAAGTACAAAACCCAGATTTTTTGGGAAATACTTTAAAGGGCAATTTTTTAAAAAATTGGGCCAGAACACAGTGGTTGCAGATGAACTAGTTGTTAATACTTTTGGTAGTAAAATCCTGTTCTATACTTTTGGTAGTAAAATCCTGTTTCGTTAACTATTTCTAAACATTCCCCCAAGCTTTTGGAAAGAGAGTCAGTTTCCAATTATACACAAGTATTTCCTAAGCAAAAAATTCTAAAATCTTTTTTTTAGTTATTAATAATCCTACATGCAACAGTGCTTAGTTGTCACTTCTCAATACTCAACCCACCCTGCCCCCCGGTTTGTTCATCAAGCTAGCAGTGAACATTTTGTACAGGAGAAAATATACAACAAATATTCCTTCAAGAGGACAGTTACTAACATGCAGCCAAAATTCCTGAACAATTCTCTTTAATCTACTATTGCTAGACACACCATTAGAAGCTCATTGTTTGCCAAACATATATCCGATTTTTTTTCTCGTAAGAAACTGGGATCCCTCAAGGCAAATTGCAAATTACATTACATGATGGTTTTTGGTAGAACGAAGCACCTAGTTCCATCCTACTGCAATTTCTTTCATGCAAGGATGAGGTGTATCAGCACAAGATATGACAGTTGAAACAAAGTGAAATGAAGGACAAGAAGTTTTATATTGCAAATAAAAAAATACTTCTTACAGGGGTCTTTGAGGGGAAGCTGTCGTCTTCTGACTGATGAGGTAGACTCACAGAATGCAATTTTAATGGCAGTTTTCCATTATATGTATACTGATCCCTGTTAAAAACAATTACAAAAATAAAAAATATGAAAATTTTTATGACCTTTACTACTAAGCATCCATTTATATTTCTACCTTGCCTTCCCACCTTGATATTCAACACAGTGTGGACTTCATAAAACATGAGGCCACCCTATGTACCTGAAAGACTAAGTTTCCCCCCCCCTCACATGTGCTGTCAAGAAAAACAAGCAGGAGGTCTTATATTCACATATAAATTATAGTCATGTACACTAATAAAAAAGCTTGTATAACTTTTGTTGCTGCTGCTGCTGCTGCTGCTGCTGGAAGAGGAACATTCAAGGTTGGAGGAACATTTGAGGTTGTCTCCTTTTTGGGTGAACATGGTTGCATTACAATAACAGTGAACCATAAAACACAGCATGCCAATATAAGCAATCAGATAACAGGAATTATTACAGCAAAACGTATAGTCAGCCAGTTTTTTGAGCCTCCATGGAAAACTACTTGCAATAACAATCAAAACAAAAGCTTTTTTATATTGCTGGTACTTCTTGCTTCCCCAGTTGCAGTGATACCACCACAGAGAATTCCCTACATCAAACATCTTTTGCCTCACAAGAGTGAGGAATATTATGTAAATCCTGTTGGTCTAAAGGGACCAGGTGTTGGGTGGACATTCATACTGATTTACAAAAAGTTAACAATACATCAACATGCCCAGGTAAAACAATCACAATTGTTACAACTGAAAGCCACACAACTTCTGTGGTAGGAATGGTCTACCTAAAAAAACTATGTCATAAAATAAGCCTCAGTATAATTACTTACAGCCACCAAGTTTTGAAAAACATTTGGGGATACCTAACCCAGGTAAGTAGTGTGGCATTCCTCTCTTCTGGAAAACACATCTCTCCAAGCTGTACATCATGAATCAAACCATCATGAACCAAGCATTATGAATCTAAAACATGGGAAAAAACCCATCTTATTGACATTTTTTTAAAAAAAAGCTTTCCTGGCTGCATGAATATATATATAGATGTGAGCATTTAGTGCCATCATTTCCAAATTAGGCAACCATATGAATTAATGACCTGCAAAATGTCCCATTGCTAACGAGCCTTGCTGAGGTCTTGCAAAGTGAGGCCCATGGCTTCCTCGAATGAGTCAATCAACCTCATGTTGAGACTTCCTCTCTTCTGGCTGCCTTCAACCCAGACCCATAACCATGGGGGGGGCCTTTGGGGATGGTGCCCCCCAAGGATGAACCTCCCAGCCTTCCCCAGGAGGAGGATGCCTCTTTCTGCTCATCATGACACCTCTTTCTACTCACTACCCGCTGCCCTGCCTCCCTTCTCCATTCCCAGCACACAGGAGGCTTCTCCACGAACAGCGAGGGGGAAGGAGAGCCAGCCAATCATCTGATCACTTATGGGTGACATCACCACATCAGGGGCAGGTATACCCTGCACCCCCACCAAAAACTTTCTGGCTACAGGGCTGCCTCAACCTTTTCTAGCATTATCTTTTCCTGTGCATCTTGTTTTCTCACAATGTGAGCAAGATATGATCACTTCAGTTTCATCATTTTTAGGAAAAGTTCATGCGTGATTTGATCTAGAACAAACTTATTTGTCTTTTTGGAGGTCCACAGTATCTGTAAAACTCTCCTCCAACACCACATTTCAAAGGAATCAACTTTCTGTCAGCTTTCTTCATTGTACAACTTTTAAACCCAATAGGGAATACTATGGTATGAGTTATATTGAATTCAGTCGCCAGCAAGACATCTTTATACTTAAGGATCTTTTCTAGATCCTTCAAGGCTGCCCTTTCCAACCTCAATCTCTTTCTGGTTTCTTGGTTGCAATCACCCTTTTAGTTGATGATGGATCCAAGGAATAGAAAATCTTGAAAATTTTCAATTTCTTCATTGTCAACCTTAAAGTAATTCTCCAATACTCATTACTTTGGTCTTCTTGATGTTCAGCTGTAATCCTGCTTTGGCACTTTCTGCTTTAACTTTAAACAGCAGTTGTTTCAAGTCTTCACTATTTTCTGCCAGCAATACAGTAGCATCTGCATCTCTCAAATTGTTAATGTTCCTTCCACCGATTTTCACTCCACCTCCATCTGAATCTAATCCAGCTTCCTATATGTTGTGTATACAGACTGAAGAGAAAGGGAGATAAAATATAACCTTGTCTGACATCTTTGCCATTTGGAAACCACGCTGTTTCTCTACATTCTGTCTTAACATAAGCCTTTTGTCCAGATTATAAATTGTGTATTACAACAGTCAGATGTTGTGGCACACTCACTTCTTTTAAAACCACAGTTTCTCATGACCCACACAGTCAAAACCTTTACTATAATCTATGAAACCCAAGCTGATTTTCTTCGGAAATTCTTTTCTGTGCTCCAGTAAACAACATAATTTCCAATAAGTTTAATGGTGCTTCTTCCTTTCCTGAATCCAGCTTAGACATCTAGCATTTCTTGTTCCATACATGGTAACAACCTTTGTTGCAATATTTTGAGCCTCATTTTACTCATGTGAGAAATGAATGTGATGGTTCAATAGTTGCTACAGTCTTTGACATCTCCTTTTTCTAGAATTGGAATATAGATTGTTTCCCATCTGTGCCCTCTTGTTTTGTTTTCCATAATTGTTGCCATATTCTTGTTAAGATTTTCCATTTCTGTGGCTTGAATTAGCTCTAATGATATTCTACCTTGTCTTGGTGATTTTGCTCCTCCCAATTGCTTTAAGTGAAGCTCCCACTTCACTCAGTGCAGGTTCCTCTTCAAAAGATTATTCTTGGAAGGAATCTGTCAGCTTTTCATCTCATCTGTATAGTTCTTCCGTGTATTATTCCCACCTTTCTTTTATTTTGTCCTGCTCAGTTAATGAACCTGCCTGCCAACATTGATACAGTAAGTGAACTGGAGGCCCCTTGGCCGTCTTTGGATTCAGTTTTCGAATCCAAACCTTCAGCCTGCTCTCCTCTGCTGATGTTAACAGGATCCCAGGTGCTATCAAACCAACCATGTGCTCCCTTGACTCCTCGTGGTTGGTGAAGGCTAGTGGCAAGGAAATATGGGGCTTGTTGAGGGAACTTATCAACCAGCCCCTGGAAACAGGGACCTACCTGGAGGGCCTCAAGGATGCTGTGATTACATCACTTTTTTAAAAAAAAAAACTTTGGATCCTTCTGATCCCTCCAATTACTGCCTGATTTTGAATTTATCATTCCTCACCAAAGTAACTGAGAAAGCGGCGGCTGAACAGCTCCTGGGTTTCCTGGATGAGACATCGGCACTGGATCCATTCCAGTCTGGCTTACACCCTGGCCACGGGATGGAAACGATGTTGGTTACCATGACAGACAATCTCCCTAGAAAGCTGGATCAAGGTGGGTCAGCACTGCTCTTGCTATTAGATCTTATGGCAGCATTCAACATGCTCTTTTGACCCACTGCCTCACCAACATAGGAGTTCGTGGGGTAGTCCTTCATTTCTCCATGGTCAGGGACAGAGGGCGGTGCTGGGAGAGAAGGTGTCCTCTAGATATCCCTTGAAGTGCGGGATCCCTCAAGAGGCACTTCTTTCCCCAATGTTATTTAACATCTATATGCACCCCCTCACCCAGCTGGCATGGAGATTCAGGCTTGGGTGTCACCAATATGCTGATGATACCCAGTTGTATCTGCTTTTATATGGTCACCCGGGTGCTGACCCAAAAAATCTGGCCATGGGTTTGGAAGCTGTGGTGGGATGCTTTAAAAAGAGCAGGTTGAAACCGAATCTGACATAGACAAAAGTTTTGTGCCTGAGGGAGGGGTATTAGGGCTCAGATTCAGCTTACCAGCCCTTGATGGGGTGCCACTGACACCGGCACAATCTGTCAAGAACATGGGTGTGATCTTGGATCCCTCCCTTACTATGGAGGCCCGGGTCACACATACAGCCAGGCTGGAATTTTTCCATCTACATCAAGACCGGCAGCTGGCTCCTTTCCGGTCCAACTCCAACCTGGCCACAGTAATCCATGTGATGGTCACCTCCAGGATAGACTTGTAACTCACTCTATGCTGGCCTGCCCAGAAGCTGACCCAGAAGCTCCAACTGATCCAAAATGTGGCATCACGTGTCCTAACAGGAACATCATGGACTGCACATATTTGAGCTGTGCTGCGCCAGCTGCATGGCTTCCAGTGGAGCACTAAGTCAAGTTCAAGGTTTTGGTTCTGACCTTTAAAGTCTTGAGAAGTCTGGGGCCAGCATATCTACGGGACTACCTTCTCTGTTACACCCCTGGGAGAGCACTACTCTCTTCACAGAACAATTTGCTGGTGGTCCCTGGCCCTAGGGATATCCAGCTATCCTCAACTAGGGCCAGGGCCTTTTCAGCCCAGCCCTGATCTGGTGGAACTCTGTCAAATAACATCAGGGGCTTGCGGGATCTTATGCAATTCCGCAGGAGCTGCAAGGCAGAGATGTTCCACCAGGCATTCGACTGGGGACAGTGACGGTTGACATCATGGCGGGCAAACTAGCTGGATTTGGTTCCTTGTGGAGCCTACCCCCCCCCCCACAGTATATGTGAAGCACTCACAGACCAGATGGGAGGGAACTGCAAGATTTTTCACTACGTGCTTTCAATTACTCTATAATGCAGGATATGGCTTTTATATGGTTTTATGATTTTAGAATGTTGGACATTGCCTAGAGCCTGACAGTTGTGGGGCTGACAAAATTAATATATGTAATATAATAAAATAATAAGCAAATGTATTTCCATGTTGATCTTTCAGCATGCCTAACTGTGCTTTAAATTTCCCTTTGATTCCTTGGATCTTGTAGAACATATCTTTTGTTCTTCCTTTTTTGTTGTTTTCTTCTATTTCTTTACATGGACTATTAAAATTGTTCTTTTTGTCTTTATTTGCCATTCGCTCTAACACTGTATTTAGACCCCTGGTTCTACCTCATTCAACTTTTACTTTTGTTTCTTACCTCTTAAACAGTTTTAAGAGTCTCCATAGTCATTCATGAAGGCTTTTCATTGCTTCTAAGTACAGGACTAGTCTTTGCTCATTCTTCCATGATTATATATCTGGCTTTGATCCATAGTTCTTCTGGTTCCCAATCACTTGAACTTTAAAATTCAAATCAGTTCTTTACATGGTCTTTAAATTCTTCAAGAATGTTATTTAGACTGTATTTTGGTACTATGAATGTTGTGGTGTTTTTCTTCAGCTTTATCCTAACGTTCAGTATTAGCAATTCATGGTCTGTACCACAATTAGCTCCTGATCTCGTTTCAGCAGACAGAACTTCTCCAGCTCCTGCTTCTGATTATGTAATCTGTTTGGTTTCTGTATTGGCCATCTGATTATGTCCACAAATACCGTTGTCTCCTCAGTTGCCTGAAGCATGTGTTCACAATAAACAAATTGTTGTTTTTGCAGAATTCTATGAGTCACTCTCCTGTCTCTTTTCATTTTCTGACAATCTTCTGACATCTACTATGTTTTGCACTTTTGTGTTCCAGTCTCCTATGATGAGCAGCACAACTTTCTTAAGTGTGTCATTAATTTCTTCCTGGTCACCTGCATAAAAGCTTTCAATTTCTTCCTCTTTAGCATCTGTAGCTGAGGCTTGAGCTTGAATGACAGTTACGTTGATAGGCTTTCATTAAGTCCCACTGGCAGTCTTCAAGCAGCATCTAGACAAACACTTGTCAGAGATACTCTAGGCTGATCCTGCATTGAGCAGAGGGTTGGACTAGATGGCCCCTGTACAGCCCCTTCCAACTCTGTGATTCTATGCTTCTGTCTGATTGATATTATTCATTCATTCATTATACATTCTAACCCCTGACCGCTTGTGCTAGACCTTGCCTCACTATCAGAGCAACTGGTGTTGATAATTTCCTGAGTAAAACATTTTGTAATTTTCTGACTGAAAATGTCCTAATTCAGAACATTTTAGTTCATTCTCTCTCAGGACTGCAATGTTTAAACATTCCATTTCTTGTTTTATGATTTTGACCTTATCTTGATTCATAATTCTCACATTCCATATTTCTATTATAAGTGTTAAACAGCTTTGGACTTTTCTTTTACATCCATTCACATCACCAACTGGATGTCCTTTTGACAATAATCCAGTTGTGTCATTAAGAACAGCACTACTCATAACTGTCATCTGCTCTTTGCCAATGTTATCCAACCTGGGAGTTCTTTATTCCAGGGGTTTCAAGCTATGAGATGATCAAAAGCCTTCTTATGTGCTGTACTAACCAGGGTTAACTGAAATGGCACTGCTGTTGTCAATGATAGATCTTCCACCAGTGCCAGGTTCCAGTACTGATGCTACCTAGTAGCAACCCTTCAAGGATTCTTCCACCACCCCAATCACCATTGCAACTGTCCATTCTCTTCTGCTTATGTAGCCATTGATTCCTGAAGGATATGAATGCATCTTAGCCTGATGTCTCAGCTGTGAACATTCCACCTTGATTGGCTCTGCTAAGAGTTCAGCCTCTTGACAAAGTCTCAGCTCCTTATGGTATTTCTCTCACCTTTGCTGATACACACAAACCCCCTCACCAGGTTAAGGTGTGTCATGTCTCCAGAAGGGGCTCTAAAGATACATAAATATACAATGATTCAAACAAAAAATAGTACTATATATCCCTTTCTGTTTTCTCTGTCACTTAGTTTTTCTAGGTAAAAGTACAGAAAAGTACTACTTACATTGTTACTTAAAAGAGGGGGAGGGAACCCTGTGAATGCCAGAAGTATGTACAGAAATTATTAAAAACTGTAGCTTGTCTTCTATAAAAATCTCCTTACTACATATTTTGGGTGAATAAAACCTTGTCTTAAAACATTCCATTCATTCCAAAAGAGAAAATATTTCATAAGGGTTTTTTCAGAACTCCCTAAAGTTTCCAGTTTTTGAGTAGAAAAAATAAAGAAAGGGGAAGGGGCTTTTCTACAGATACACATCACATTAATTCTACACAAAATAAAAATAGATTTCTTCTGATGCTGGCAACTGGTAAGTCAGGTTGCTACAGTGGAAATTTTAAAATGTTACCAGTGAAGAACCCACTAGGGCCATAAAAACAGCACAACATAAAAGCAGTATCCAGTGTGACACACAGTAAAAATTTAGCACAGAATATAGAACAGCAGTCATAAAACAGCTCTCAGGCTAAAGAAAGGCCATAAAAACAAGGATACGATAACCACTCAATTAAAAGCCTAAGTAAAGAGAAATATTTTGGTCTGACATATGAAAGGCAGTAAGGTAGGCACTAGGCAAGTTTCAAAACAGAGGGCATTCCAGAGGAGAAGCAGCAACCAAAATGAAAAACAGATGCAGTCCTAGCTTTTTCTTTCCATTATTGATCTCTGGACCATCAACACTGCCAACCATGGAGAAAGTAGTTCATCCCTTCCTCTGGTACTGGTATATATATATAACTGATGTTCACTGAGCAGGAACATAACAACTCCCCAACATACCAGAAGACTAGAATAAAGCCTGAGTCAAGCTTCAAGCTGTGTAAACAAATTCTGCACATTAAAATCATTACTTGTCGAAGGCTTTCACGGCCAGAGTTCATTAGTTGCTGTAGATTTTCTGGGTTGTGTGGCCATGGCCTTGGCATTGTAGGACCTTGATGTTTCGCCAGTAGCTATGACTGGTATCCTCAGAGGTATAACACAGAAAGATGTACTATTCTCTGTGTCACGGTGAGCAGAAAAATGGTAGGCAGGTTATTTATATCTACCCTGGAAGGTGGAGTAGGGCTGAGTCATTATCTTGTAGTAGTTCTCCAGGCTATGAACATGTTAATGGAGCTTTCCTGCAGAGGTTCTTTTGTCTATGGATTGTTTCCTGAGAAGGTTTCCTGTGTCCTGAGGAGGTTCCACACAAAAAAACCCTCCTCGGGACACAGGAAACCTCCTCAGGAAAGCTCCTCTATTAGCATGTTCATGTGTTATACCTCTGAGGTTGCCATTCACAGCTACTGGCAAAACGTCAGGTCCTACAATGCCAAGACCATGGCCACACAATCCGGAAAATCTACAGCAACTAATAAAATCAGTACTGTTCACCTGTTACATCAATAATGGACATTTATGGAAGGAAAGATACAACATTTAAATTGATTTGTCCAAGATATCATCTCCTACCTTAAAGAAAATTGGGGAGTAGTAAAAGAAGAAAAAATACATTTTGTTGTTCTTCAGTCACACAGTCAAGTCCGACTCTTCGCAACCCCATGGACCACATCATGCCAGGCCCTCCTGTCTTCCATCATGCTCCGGAGTTTGCTTAATTTCATGTTCTTTTTTTTAATACTTTATTGGAATTTTCAGAAAACAGAAAACAAAAACAAAAAAACAACCTGGTTCCATCCCACCCATCTTGCAGACAATAGAGTTGAGTATATAATTATAATTGTTCTTTTTATGGTGAATATCTTTATTATTAGTTATTATACAAAGTTATAAACAAAACTACATATGTTTCTCTACCCACTCACAAAATTTTGACCATACATCTTTGAAACAATTTTCTTTCCTTCTTTGAAGCAGCATCGTTATCTATTTCAGCTTTATCCATGAGTTTAAAGATAATGTCCTCCTTTGTGGGTATTTCTTCTTTTTTCCACATAGTAGCAAATAGGATCCTGGCAGCTGTTACAACATGGGTAATCAAATAATCTAATTTCGTGAAGTGATCAGGGATTACATTTAACAGAAACATTTCAGGGTTAAAAGGCACATTGACACCTAATAATGGCTTTAACATTCCATGTACTCCAACCCAGAATTTTCTACTCTTGTCACACGTCCACCAAATGTGATAAAATGTTCCCACTTTTTCTCTGCATTTCCAGCATGTGTTTGACATATTGGGGTAAAATTTTGACAATTTATCGGGTCTCAAATCCCACCTGTAGAACATCTTATAAAAGTTTTCTTTAAGTGGTACTACTTTAGTATATTTTATGGTAATTTTCCAAACTCTGGACCATTTAACTAAATCAATAGAATAACCTAAATTTTTTGTCCATGAAATCATAGAGACCTTAATCATATCATCGTACATTTTAAAATCTAGTAGGATCTAATACAATTTTTAAGTTTAACTTCATTGTCCAACAGAATTTTGTCTAGAGCCGTCTGTTTCATACCCTTTAGTGTATCTAGATTCTAACTGGACTCATTCCCACCAAGTTAACAACACTTCTTGTTTCAAGATCCAGAAAGTCTTCGTATCTTCCCATTATATTATTGGCAATTAAGTTTGGATTCGTAAATGCTTCCAAAGGGGCTACCCATTTCAGAATCTTTGACTAAAAAGTTCTTTTTATCTCTTCCCAGGTTTTTAGCAGGGCATCCTGAAAAGTATGCTGTTTAAAATATGTGTGTACATCTTGTTTGGCATACCACAAAAAAGCATGCCAACCCAATTGTAAATTATGGCCCTCTAGTTTCAAAAGTCTTGAGTTCTGTAAAGTAATCCATGCCCGGACCCACGTTAATGCTGCTGCCTGGTAATATAGGCGCCAGTCAGAAAAGGCCAAGCCGCTTCGATTTTTCTTATCCTGGAGTGCTTTTAAGTTGATTCTTGGTCTTTGCCGCCAGATGAATTTTCGGGTGAGGTTTTCTAGTTCTTTTAAAAAAGATTGGTTTTTGAATATAGTTATAGTTTGGAAGAAGAACAGAACTCTTGGTAGTACATTCATTTTAATTACAGCAATCCTACCCAATAGGGAGAGTTGCAAATCCTTCCAGTTTTCTAGATCCCTTTTAATTTCAGCAAGGTTTCATATAATTATCCTGAAGTAGAGAGCTGCATCCATTTGAAATATACACTCCTAAGTATTTTATTTTCTTCTGGATTTTGAATCCTGATCTCAATTGCAGTTGTTGGTTTTGTCCTTGGGTGCAATTTTGTGTGATCATTTTTGTTTTCTTGGGGTTGATTCTAAATCCTGCTAACTGTCCAAATTCTTGTAATAAAGTAATCAAGTATAGATTGAAGTGGTTCTTGTAATATTAAAGCTAAATCATCGGCAAAGGCTTGTATTTTAAATTCTTTACCTTTTACTTTCAGTCCCATGTCCTGAGTTACATTTCTTATTGTTTCATATAAAATCTCCAACATGAAGATAAAAAGTAATGGCGACAGAGGACATCCTTGTCAGGTACCCTTAGCAATGTCAATGACTTTTGATAAGTCCCCATTTATCACAATCCTAGCTTGATGTTCAGTATATATGGCTTTAATCATCGTAATGAAGTTCTCTCCATAGTGTGAGGCTGATAAATGTTCTAGCATAAAATCCCAGATGATGTTATCAAAAGTTTTTTCGGTGTCTAAAAATATTATCGCCAGTTGTTTTCCTGGATGCACTTCAAAGTATTCAAGTACATTCAAGATGCCTCTTAAGTTATGTTTTATTTATCTTCTAGGTAGAAATCCCGCTTGATCTTGATGAATAATCTGTCCCAGTATTTGTTTAAATTGGAAGGCAAGAATTGATGCAAATATTTTATACTCTGTGTTAAATAAGGAAATTGGATGGTAGTTTTTGATCTTCTTTTCATCTGCATCGGGTTTGTGTATAAGTGTTATCAGCACCTCATTCCAAGAGTTGGGTATGGCTTTACTATACATGACACTTTGCAAAGTATGTTTAAATGGGAGTATTAGCTGTTCTTTAAAGACTTGGAACTCCACTGGTATTTCATCCGGGCCTGGGGTTTTATGTTTCTTTTGATTTTTGATTGCTTCTGAGATTTCACACATCGTAATTGGATCATTAAGTATTTTTCTTTGGGATTGAGGTTATTTTTTTAAAAAGCGTTAAAAAAAGCATTAAAAATTGAAGATTAACATTTTGGTTTTTATACAGTATTTCATAAAAAAATTCTATAATATCATTCAGATCCTTAATTTTTTTCTTCCCCCTGATCATCTCTAAGCATTTTTATACGTCTTTGTTCCTTCTCTTGTCTTAATCTATAGGCCAGCCACCTCAATGGTTTATTCACATTCTCGAAGAAATTTTGTTTTGTATAGGTAATCTTTTTTGCAATTTCCTGCAAACGAAGGCAGTTCATTTGATGTTGTAGGGTTTTTGTTTTTAGTCTCAGTTGTTCCAATGATACTTGCCTTTTCATCTTATCCTCTTGCTCTTTAATTTTATTTTGGAGCTGTTTTGATTATTTTGTTTCTTCACCCTTTTATTTTGGCGTATAAATATTCCCCTGCGAATGCCTCAAAGGTGTCCCATACTATGTCCGAGGGGGTATCTGGCTGTATATTGAGTTGGAAAAATTCTTTAAAGTCTTTTTTGGCTTCCATAACAAATTTCTCATTTCTTAGCAACCAAGTATTCATTGACCATCTAAATTTTTTTGGTGTATCTTTAAAAGTAAGCAGTAGAAGACTGTGATCAGCAAATGCTGCTGGCAAAATCTCCACCCTGTACGTCATTTATTAATAAAGCTGTAATCCATGCCATGGTAAGTCTCAACCATGATTTGTGTCGTGCTGAGTAGTAGGTGAAAACCAGTTTATTTTGATTTTTAGTTTTCCAAGCATCTATCAACTTCAGTTCAACCATCATTTTTAAAAAGCAAAAAGTAATTCATTTCCCTGTTTTTGTTGTCCTACTTGTTTTTTCCTATCCATCATCCTATCAAAGATGGCATTATAGTCCCCAATTATGTACAGTTCCGCAAAAGTTTATTGCGCTATTATGTTCCTCAATTTTTCAAAAAAAAATTCTTGCTCCTGATTTGGAGTGCATATATTCGCAATCAACATGGTTTTAGACTGCCTCTGTATCTGAACTAGTAAGATTCTACCGTCACCTGAGTCGTAAATAAGTTCTGGTTGTAAGGAATCTCTAACAAAGGTTACCAATCCTTTTTTCTTTTTCTGTTTATCTGCGGAGATGAAGTTTTTTCCAAGCTTCTTATATGCCAGAAGTTTTTGCTCTGAATCTTTAACATGTGTCTCTTGTAAGCAGAACACATCCAGTTTCATCTTTTTTATTTGATGGAAGATCTGTCTTCATTTTTTAGGTGCACTGAAGCCGTTTACATTTATAGAAATTAATTGATTGTCAAAACTCTGTTAGCCTTTGCCCTGCTTTATTTTGTTCTCCAAAGCCAAACTTGTCCATTATTCTGGTTACCTTTCAACTTCCTACTTTAGCATTCCAGTCCACTATGATGATGAGGACATCTTTTTTTGGTGTTAGTTCTAGGAGGTGTTGTAGGTATTCAAAGAACCAGTCCACTTCAGCCTTTTCTGCGTCAGTGGTTGGGGCATAGACTTGGATTACTGTGATGTTGAACGGTTTGCCATGGATTCAAACCGAGAACATTCTGTCGTTTTTGAGATTGTATCCCATTACTGCCTTTTGCACTCTCTTGTTGACTATAAAGGCCACACCATTTTTTTCTATGGATTCTTGGGTACAGTAGTAGATATAATGGTCTTCTGAGTTAAATTCACCCATTCCTGTCCACTTGAGTTCACTGATTCCCAAGATGTCGATGTTCAGTCTTGCCATCTCATTTTTTACCATGTCAAGCTTACCTTGATTCATAGATCTTACATTCCAGGTTCCTATGCAGTATTGTTCTTTGCAGCATCGGACTTTCCTTTCACCATCAGACATATCCACAGCTGAGCATCCTTTCGGCTTTGGCCCAGCCACTTCACTCTTTCTGGGGTTACTTGTACTTGCCCTCTGCTCTTCCCCAGTAGCTTACTGGGACACCTTTCGACCTGAGTGGCACACCTTCTGGCATCATATCTTTTAGCCTTTTGTTACTGTCCATGGGGTTTTCTTGGCAAAGATACTGGAGTGGGTTGCCATTTCCTTCTCCGGTGGATCACTCTTTGTCTGAGTTCTCTGCTGTGGCCTGTCCGTCCTGAGTGGCCTTCTATGGCATAGCCCACAGCCTCATCGAACCACACAAGCCCCCTCACCACGTCAAGGCAGTAATCCATGAGGGAGAAAAAGACATTACACACTAATAAATCTGTAATAACTATACTGATATTCCATTGTAAGACAGAATGTGGGCTCCAGCTACAAATGTTTATGCTTCAAAACTTCTGTTAGTCTTCTGTTAATCTTCAGAGTGCCACAATAATAAAAACAAAAAGGAATATAAAGAGTTTTTGTAATAAAAAACAGAAGAGAAGGTACTGTAATCCACTATGTTGTGTGCGCCAATTAAATCTAAATGTACCACTTCAAACAGGTATCTGGAGAGGAAACATATACATTTTCTAAATAAATCCACTTATTTATAAGGAGGCATACAGCACAGCTTACTGCCCAAGGACATGGGAAATATTTTAGAAAACTACATTCTTATCTGCCTCTCCTCCAACAAAACTAGTAAAGCAAAAGATGCCATATAAGCAAGATCTGCTGGCTGTCCCCAGCTCAAGGGACATCCGTTTCACCTCAACCAGGACCAGGGCTTTTCGTGCCCTGACCATGGCCTGGTGGAACATGCTCCCCCATGAGAAAAGGGCCCTGCCTGTTCCTCAGGACCTGTAAAATGAAGCTGTACCACCAGGCCTTTGGTTGAGGCAGCGGATGTCCAGTAAAAAAGCCAGCCTCCCCTGCTGAAGACACCACTTTCTCACGGTCCTGTTCAAACTTAGAGTCCAGCTGCACCAGTATCGGAGATTGTGCAATAACTGTTGCAATCTGTTTTTAATTCTTTGTTTTAATGTTTTAATTAACTGTTTATTATTGTGTGTTTTTTGCTGCCAAATGGCCTAATTATTGTTGTGATCCGCCCTGAGCCTGTTTGCAGGGAAAGTGGAATATAAATTTGAAAAATAAATGAAAAATAAGTAAAAAATAAATGAGATAGCTCTATGAAAATTAAAATGCAGACAATCTTGTAAAAATTTTCAGAGTTTTACTTTACACAGCCTGGAACATAAATCTGGTCCACATTTCATTGTTGGCATTCATCCATACGGAAGATGGATTGTAGCACATGGTGTGACTAGCAAAAATGTAGAAAAGAAAGGAGTGTAAAAGGAAAATATTTTCTCCCATGATAACCAACATGCCTTCCTATTTCATAGCACTTCTGCTCTGCCACATTGTAATTTTTTGAGATGATACATGAGAACAATTAAAAGAATATATGCCTGTTGAGTTCTGTTTCCATCTCAGCTCTCCCATCAATTCACTAAATTGGCCATAGCCAAGTCACTGTCTCTCAGCCTCTTTGACATACAAAGCTATTGCAAGGATTACTTCAGCAGAAAACATGATCACATAGGAAATAGTGCTATATAAATTATATATATATTTTAAAAAATAATCAAGTATTTTGAACAATAGAAAAATGTTTTATTTATACTTTGGGAAGTTCTCCCAACACTAAATAAAATCTAAGAGCCATACCACATGTGACTTTCGGAATTGTCGCAATTTTCAAGACCTTTTTAAAAGCTACCTCCCTCCTGCCACAGTTTGCCTTCTTTTAAATAACAAGCTGTCCTTCCTGTCTCACAACTATCTTACACCTCTTGATAACCTTACATTATGTATGGACAGTCCCTTGGGTTTTATCACTAAACTCACTACCTATTTGAGAAGGTATACACTGAAGTAACATTAACCCTGGCCATTCAGATCATTAAAATACAAAACCCGCATTTAGAGATTACCATGAAAATAAACTTACTCTTTTAATTGAGTTACATGCTCCATAACTGCTAAATAGCCATATCTTCAACTGACTGAAGTTTCTGAACTCAATCAAATTCATAGCCAGCACATTACAGTACTTATCAACATGTTACCGGGGTAAGCAGAACAGTAGTGAGGTCCCTTTTTTCCTGTTAAAGGGTGCATCTAGTATATGAGCCATGGAGAAAAAGAGATACCCAGTATTCCCAGGCAGTCTCCCATCCATGTACTAACCAGGCCCGCTCCTGGTTAGTTTTCAAGATCAGATGAGATCAAGCGAGTTCAGGGTGGTACTTTTAGCTTGAAAATTCAGCAAGATGCAAAAGTATTTCCAAAATGTGTGACCCTGTCAAGGGCAGCCATATCCACAGTCTAGATCTGTACAAATATAGTCAAGTACTGCAAGAGACAAGGGGCAATATTTCTATTAAAATATGCCTACCAGTTTATGAAGCAAAAAGGTAATTTTGATGACCATCATGTCAACATTTTTGAGTTAATCATTAATTTTTTCACATATCTAACAATCCATTTTGAACAGAGTAATTACCATGGTAACACAGACCCCCTAACAAAATACTGCATTAGCAAGAATACTAGCCTCCTTCAGCCTAGTCCATAGAACAACATCACCATCTGCTGACCATTTCAGTCATTTACAGAGAAACCATAATCAACCACCCCCAAAATATTTTGCACATTTACAGACAAGGGCAACATGCTCCAAGTCACAGACTAATTACTATAGCCATCCTAATGAGAAAGCAACCTAACATTAAGTAATTTGTTCAACAAAAAAAAGTTGTACAGCTAGATTTGAGTCCAGTAGCACCTTAGAGACCTACAGAACTCGGGGGCGGGGGGGGTGTTCAAGGTATCTGTCAAAGGGGCCACTGACTCTTGAAAGCTCATACCCCAAAAATCTTGTTAGTTTCAGAAGTGCTCCTGTATTCAAATCTAGATGTTCTACACGACTACCCTCTGAAAAAAGTGGTGTAATTTGTGTCACTGTATTTGGTTATCGCTTCTTTGCATATTTCAGGTATGCTCTCCATTTTCATGTGAGACAAAAGCCCCATTATACTACATATAAGCTCTAATGAACTGTCAAATACAGAAGTTGATTTTTAATGGCTATTAGCTACTGATCAAAATCCTCCTGATCAGGTGAGACCTTAGAGAAATGGCTTGGCAGCTGAGATTATGCCAGTACAAAATAAAGAAAATGACAGATGGCAAGAAGAAGTCTTGGGTGGCTGCTGGGATGCTGCAGTGGCAAAGCACTTGTTTTTGGAGAAAACTGATACTTCCTTAAAGTAGCACTGTCTGACAGTTTCCACACTTAAGTATTTTTGCAGTATCTTTTTTATAATTAAACCACTGGTTCCCAAAGTGGAAAATACATATTATTTTTAAAGAATATTAATAAAAGGACCTCTTTTATTAGTATCCCTTTACTTTAGGTTGGGCGGCCTGCTTGGGGTGGCTTTGGGTTACAGTTCTGTTGGGTGTGGGGTGGAGATTGGCTAAGCCTTATTCTCTTACAATTAATAATTTTGAGGGAAAGTTTTAAAACTTTGGTTTGCATTTAAAAGTATTTCTGTTGGATTGGTTTTTTTAATTAACTGCAGTAATTGCTTATTGGTGGGGGGGTTTGCTCAATGTTTTTAATTTTGTGATTCAACTTTTGTTATTGGTTGTTTAGATATTGTAATTTTCCGGTTGTTTTTAAAATTTGACAGAGTTTCTCATAATATCCTTGAGGATAAGCTGGTTAAGCGTGGGCTGGATGGTGCAACCGTTTGATGGATCCATGGTTAGTTGAAAAATCGTACCCAACGAATGCTCGTAAATGGCTCTGCGTCTACATGGAGGGAAGTCTCAAGTGGAATGCCACAGGGCTCGGTCCTGGGCCCGGTGTTGTTCAGCGTTTTTATAAATGACCTGAACAAATTCATAGAGGGGATGCTTATCAAATTTGCAGATGACACAAAGCTGGGTGGGACTGCTAATTCTGAAGAAGACAGAGTCAGGATTCAGAATGATCTAGATAGGCTGGAACAGTGGGCTGAGGCAAATAAAATGAAATTCAATAGAGATAAGTGCAAAGTCCTACACCTAGGCACAAAAAATCAAAGGCACAGATATAGAATGGGAGGGACTTGGCTTGACAGCAGCACATGTGAAATGGATCTAGGTGTTCTGGTTGATCACAAGCTAAACATGAGCCTGCAGTGCGATGTGGCTGTGAAGAAAGCTAATGCAATCTTAGGATGCATTAACAGAAGCATTGTGTCCACATCACGGGAGGTAGTCGTTCCGCTCTATTCTGCTCTATTCTGCTATGGTCAGGCCTCACCTGGAGTACTGTATCCAGTTTTGGGCACCACACTTTAGGAAGGATGTTGACAAGCTTGAGAGGGCAACCAGGATGGTGAGAGGGTTTGAATCCAAGTCTTATGAGGAAAAGCTGAAAGAGTTGGGTATGTTTAGCCTTGGAAAGAGAAGACTTAGAGGGGACATGATTGCAATCTTCAAGTATTTGAAGGGCTGTCATGAAAAAGATAGAGTAGATCTATTCCCTCTTGCTCCAGATTGCAAGACTAGATCGAATGGGTAGAAATTACAAGGGAGTCGTTACCAGTTAGAATCAGGAGAAACTTCCTAACTGTAAGAGTGGTTGAGCAGTGGAACAGTATGCCTTGGGAGGTGGTGGATGCTCCTTCCCTGGTTTTCAAGTGGAGGCTGGACGACCATCTTTTGGGTATGTTTTAGGTATATAGGGCTATCTTTTGGCTAGGCTCCTGCAGAGTGCAGGGGGTTGGACCAGATGACCTGCAAGGTCCCTTCCAACTCTAACATTCTATGATTCTATGAAAATATACTTCTTGAGACTGTACTGCTATGTGCCTCAAAGAATGCCAAATTCTTTGTAGTCTGCAGAAGTTATGCAAATGGAGCACATTTAATGGGAAAAGCCAAGGATTGCAAATTCTGACTCCCTTGCACTTGGGCTTGTGAGATTAACTGAGACTTGGTTGCATGATCTGAAGCAGGACTTTGTAGCTGGGAAGCCAGAAGTTAGAGTGGAAGTTCTTGAGAAGCTTCTCTTTCTATTTGGGACAGCCATCTGGTCAGTGTGGTACAGTGTTTTAAGTGTCAGACAAGGGTCCAGAAGATCTGGGTTTGAATTCCTGCTCTGCCACTGATGACTAATGATTTCAAGATTAAAGAAATTAGGGTATTGGATTGCTCTTTGGATTGTACAATGTAAGCTGCCTTGCACCTAGTATGGGGGTGCATGACAGTAATGATTTCCAGATATTTCAAAGTTGGCTTTCCCCCAACAATTAATGTGTGTGTGTGGGGGGGGTGTTATTCCCCAGTGGTGGTAAGAACTATAATTCATGCCCGCTGCCGGTAATATTAATTAATTTATAACTAAACACAGAAATTTTACTTTTTTTACAGATAATATCATGGCTGAACCTAAGGAAAAAATGCAGGCAATATAATATTCAATAATTGAGCTATGGCTTTATTCAGTCGCCTACAAACAGGACATTACTGATGTGCCTGATTTGCCATCAAATGAAGCTATGATGCCTTCAAGACTACAAGAACATTTGACAAAAGTTCACGCTGATAAGGAAGATAAGGAATTATCTTATTTTCAAGCACTTAAAGAAAACTTTGAGACAGACAACATTGGCAAAACTCTTTTCAATAGCATCCAAACAAGATGATGATGGACTGCATGCTTCTTTTTTTTTTTTGTAGTAAAACTCTCCTAAAGAGGAGAGAATTTTATTCTTTTTATATAAGAAAAGGGTAGGGTAGACAGATGGAGAAAGATAAAGATGGAGTGAAGTTTTTTTCTGTTAAAAGGGGTTAGTTTTAGTTAGTATAATTCAATACCATTTTAGGCATCCATCATGGTTAGAAGATCTTCTTTTAAACCTTGCAAAGTCCAAAATCACTCTGTTAATACAGTTAGTAAAGTCCATCGGGGTTAGTAATTAAACAGCTCCTTCCAGATGCAACACGAACAGTCCTCAAAGTGTTTTCTTTTTAAATCTCTTCCAGTTATGGATTGAGTCCCTTTTAACATGAATGTCTTCCGTTCCATCGCCTCTTCCCCCTGGGTCGCTGTCTGCTTCACCGCTTGTCTCAATTTTGAGTGCTGCGTCTTCCTCCCAGCTGGCGTGTCTCTTCAAAAATTTTCGCATATTGAGGATGTAATCTATCTTCTTTCTTTTCTCTTTTTGCTTGTACTTCTGGCCTTCAAAGTTCCAGGGCGCCATAACCACTTCGCATGAAATTAGATCTCTAGTGTATCGCCTGCTATGCTCAGCCTCCCCTTCTACTGGCAGAGTATTTCCTTTTATAAAAGCGGAATAGGCTTTGGGAGCCCTATCCACCTCTTCTTTTAATTCTCTCGCTTCACTGCCAGCTAGGGGTGCCAAAACACTCGTCCAGGTAAATCCGAGATCTTTCTCTTCCTCTTTTACGCCCTGAAGACTTAAAACCAAAGTCGCTTTCTGTTCAATTTCTTCCATCTTCCTTGATGTTTCCGATATTTGCTCCTGTCGACTAATAAGGACACTTTCCACTTTAAACAAAGTTTCGTTGATTTTCTGCATTTGCTCCAGCAAAGGGCACAGTATCTCATTTTCTAGTTGATTGACAGCAAGCTCTGGGGGGGGGCTATCCGGACCGGAAGTCCCTCCTCTCTTCTCTTCCGGTTTCTGCAGGACTTTCCCCGTTGTCGACATTTTGTTTTATTGTTTACTTTTACAAAGTTCGTGCCGCATCCCCCAGGAGGCTAAAAGGATCGTAATCTTCCATGCAACCCCGACGGTACTTTCACCAACACTGTTTTTTCTTTCTGCCCCCCGTCGCACTCTCTTTTACTTGCTTCTCAAACGGGGTAGGGACTCCTCCCTCCTCCCTTGCGGTTAGACGCTTGCGGGGGGGCCTCAAATTCACGCTTCAAAATAGATCTTCAACTCACGATTGGATGTCACTTCTTCTTTTTATGTTAAATCATGGCACTGTCTTCACTCCTGGAAGTCGGTGGCGCTGCTAAGTCCCATTACGGGCACGACGCAGCGGGGCCGATTGGGGCGGGGAGAAAGCCTCAATTTCCCAGCTATCTGCCGGCAAAGAGGCTACTCCCCAAAGCGCCCCCGGTTCGGAGCCTTTGCCTAAGGCTCACTAGGGTCTTTCACACATGCAAAGACCCCCCCTGACTGCGTGTGGGCTAACCACCTCTGGGAGCGTCCCGAGAGGCGGCCGCCATTCGCAACGCCGAAACCGAAAACCAGACTGCATGCTTCTTACAACATTTCATTACTGATTGCTAAATCGGGAAAACCGCATTCTATTGGTGAAGAACTAATTCTACCGGCTATAAGTGAGGTAATACACACCCTGCTACACAAGACAGCATCTGATATTACCAAGAAAATTTCTTTGAGCAATAATACAGTGCAACGAAGAATTGATGAAATGGCTCAAGATGTTAAAGACTCATTATGTGAATATTTAAAAACATCCCAGTTCTCTATACAGCTTGATGAGTCAACTTTGCCAGGAAATGAAGCTTTGCTTTTAGCATATCTGTGATTCATAAAAGAAGGAAAAATTTGCCAAGAATTATTATTTGTCAAAGATTTGCAAACTGTTACCAAAGGAGAAGCGATATTTCATGCATTGGAAGAGTTTTTTAAAGAAAAAGAAATTCCCCTGAGTAATATACATTGTCAGTTAATACTGATGGTGCTCCAGCGATGATGGGGCGCTACAGGGGGTTTCTTACATATTTTAAAAAAGTGGTTCCAAATGTATTCACTGTATACTGTGTCATTCATCGTCAACATCTAGTTGCCAAAAATCTGAGTGAATGCCTACATAGGTCATTATATTATGTCATTAAAGCGGTCAACAAAATCAGAAGCAATTCACTGAATGACAATGTTTGGACAATATTGTAAACGATGAAGAATTCAATCCCTTGGTGCTTCATACAGAAGTTCGTTGGCTATCAAAAATTAAGGATAATTACAAAAAATTAATAGTAGAAATAAAGAAACATTTAGACAAATGGAGAACACTACAGTTATCACTGCTCGGTAGAATAGCAACGGTGAAAATGAATGTCCTGCTGCGCGTATTGTTTCTTTTTTAAACAATACCTATTTTACAGAATCAAAATTTTTTTAAGGAGTTGGGAAAAATAGTAAAAGAATTTATATGGCAACAGAAAAGACCTAGGATAAAATTGAAATACTTACAGGACAAAAAAGAAAGAGGAGGGCTTGCCCTACCAGATTGGTCTATTTACTATAGAGCAGTAGCTATGTTATGGATAAGGGATTGGGTGAATTTGGAAGATGCAAGAGTCTTAAAACTTGAAGGCCATGACCTAACAGTGGGATGGCACACTTATATGTGGTATAATAAGGCCACTGTACATAACTATTTTAAACAGCACACCATTAGAGGTGCATTATATAAAGTCTGGGATGAGATAAAGAGGAAGTACTACATGAAATTCCCCCGGTGGGTTTCACCTCTGGAGGCTTTTGTAAAGCCCTCTCTTTACATTAAATACAAGAAATGGAGATGTCAAGATTTCTTGGATATAAGTGGCAGTATGAGAGTAGAAGATGTTTTAAACAATGAGGAGACAAATATGACTTGGTGGGAAAAGAGACAGATGATATCAAGATGGACAACAGATAAAAAAACAGAGTTTTATGAAAATCAGACTGAATTGGATAAAGTGTGGTTCAGTGTAGAAGAAAAATTTATTAAAAAGGCCTATAATTTTTGGCTTGAATGGGTAAAACCTTCAATGACTGCATGGGCATAATTTGGATTTAGAACAATGGGGAAAGGTCTGGAAAAAAATGTTAAATGTGTTAGATTGACTGCATTTAAAGAGAATATCAATAAAATGTTCTACAGATGGCATATTTCTCCAGCAAGGTTAAATAAATATGATGGTAAAATAGGGAAAAACTGCTGGAATTGTAAATATACTGAGGGACCTTTTTTCCATTTATGGTGGTTATGTAAGAAGGCAAAAAGATATTGGATTATGATAAAAGAAATTATGGAAGGGATATTGGTTAAATCAATTCCATTATCACCAGAATGCTTCTTGTTAAACTTCATCCCGAATAATTTTGAGAAAAATGAAATTTATTTAGTGATGCAGATTCTTACTGCAACCAGAATTACTTCTGCAAAAAGATGGAAAGATTAGGAAACACACACCGAAGATGAGGTGATCCTTAAGATTCTGGATGTAGCAGAGATGGAGAAATTAACCTTTATGCTTCAAGAAAAGGATCGTGAAATTTTTGATAACTATTGGTCTAGTTTTTATAGATGGATGGAAGAGAGAACCTAGCTTAGTTGAATTTTATGGAATTTAGAGGAAACACAGATATAAATGTATTAAATTGGTATGGCAATTAACTAAGGACAGTGAAAAAGAAATATTATTTCTGTAATTGGAAATTTTCTGCAAAATGTAAGATAATATGATAATGAGAACGTTTTATTTCATGTCTTTTCTTTTGTTATGAGGTGTTGTGTATGTTGGTGTTTATCTTTTTTTGTGTATGTTATAAAAAATTATTAAAAACAATTAAAAAAGGATTTATCAAGCAAATGATGAATATTACATAAGCATATTAACCTGTCCCACATTAATGGGAAAACTAATCTAACTATCACGATTGCTCTGGCGGGCCAGGCAGGGCATGGAAAATCCCAAAACGCAGGCTGAGGTCAGGGCACCAGATCAGGCAGAGAAACGAGAGCAGAGTCCCACAATATCAGATCAATACACAGTCTAAGGTTACCGGAGATTTGCAGTCAGAGTCTCAGAAGCTGTTGTTGGGAGTCAGGTTACACAAGCTGAAGTCAGGGAGCCAGAAGGAACGTCACGCAAACCGAAGTCAAGAGCCAGGGGAGTCAAGAAGCAAATCAGGAGCCAGGAACACAGGATCCGAGGTGCAGCAATTCGTCTAAGCGACTAGTTGCCAGAACGTGTTGGGGATTCAAGAGAGCCACCTTAAAAGTCCGTTCCACTTGTTAACTAATTACCGGCTGCTCCCAGAGTCCTGACTTTGGTCAGTACTCTGGACTGAGAGAACGCCGACCTCGCCTGTGTGCTTCTTAGCATCTGGTTGCCAGGTCCCGTCATCTTTGATCTCTCAAACGATTCACAGTTGGAGGAGAATCAGGAGGCGTGGTGCTCGTGCTTGGCTCTGCAGGAGCGGCTCCAGGTGTGAATTCTCCTGGTAACTGGTGCTCATCCTCTGCAGGACTTAGGTTTGTTACTTCCAGGGGTGCAGGGAGCTCGTTCTTGGACGTTAAAGGTACAGAATCCCTGGATCAAGGTCCACGGAATAAGGCTGTACAGTGGGCATGACACTAACTGTAAAATCCTTTAATAAATTCTGTTTCTATTGTATGTGTCAGCAAAGCAGACAGTAATACCATAATATATCTAGACCCCTAGCAGAATCACTCCAGTAGGCATGGTCACAGCAGAGACACCAAACTAAGATGCCTCTACTCCATTTGGGGATCAATGGCCACATCAGCAGAACAGAATGTACTGTTCCAATGGTGATGAAGGCAGAGGAACCCTTGAAAGGTAGCTACTAGGCTGCAGCAATAGCAGAATCATAGAATCACAGAGTTGGAAGGGACCTCCAGGGTCATCTAGTCCAACCCTCTGCACAAAACAGGAAATTTCCAAATACCTCCCTCTCCACGCCCCCAGTGACCACTGTTTCATGCCCAAAAGATGACAAGAAACCTCCAGGATCTCCAGCCAATCTGGCCTGGAGAAAAATTGCTTCCTGACCCCAAAGTGACAATCAGCATTTCCCTGGGCATGTCAGAAAGAGCCACAAGAACTAAGCACTGAGGCAACCCTTCCAGCCCTCCCTCTCACAATCTGCCTAAGTTCACACAATCAGCATTGCTGTCAGATGGCCATCTAGCCTCTGTTTGAAAACCTCCAAAGAAGGAGAGCCCACCACCTGCTGAAGTAGCCCATTCCACTGAGGAACTGCTCTAACTGTCAGGAAGTTCTTCCTAATGTTTAGCTGAAAACTCTTCTGATTTAATTTCAACCCGTTGGTTCTGGTCTGACCTTCTAGGGCAACAGAAAACAACTCCATACCATCCTCTATATGACAGCCCTTCAAGTACTTAAAGATGGTTATCATATCACCTCTCAGTTGTCTCCTTTCCAGGCTAAACATACCCAGCTCCTTCAACCTTTTCTCATAGGACTTGGTCTCCAGACCCTCACCATCTTCATTGCCCTCCTCTTGACACATTCCAGCTTGTCTATATCCTTAAACTGTGGTGCCCAAAACTGAACACAATACTTTAGGTGAGGTCTAACCAGAGCAGAGCAAAGTGGTACCATCACTGGACACTATGCTTCTGTTAATACAGCCCAAAATGGCGTATGCCTTTTTAGCTACCACATCACACTGCTAACTCATGTTCAGTGTACAGTCCAAGACCCCTAGATTCTTTTTGCACAGAGTACTGCCAAGACAAGTCTTCCCCATCCTATAATTATGCATTTGATTTTTCCTGCCTCAATGTAGAACTTTACACTTATCCCCACTGAAATTCATTTTATTTGTTTCCAGCCTGTCAAGATTATCCCGTATCCTGACTCTGTGTTCTACTCTATTTGCTACCCTTCCCAACTTAGTATCACCTGCAAATTTAATACGCATTCCCTCTATTCCTTCATCCAAATCACTCATAAAGATGTTGAACAAAACAGGTCCCAGGACAGATCCTTCAGGCCCTCCACTTGTCACTCCTCTCCAAGAGGATGAGGAACTATTCACAAGTACTCTTTGGGTGTGATCTGTCAACCAGTTTCAGACAGGGCTGGCCTGAGGTTTTTTAGTGCCCTAGGCGGGGCTACCTTCTGGCATCCCCCCACCGCCGGGGCTCCCCAGGGTGAGGGAGGGCTCCCCTCCTCCTCCCCACTCTCGCCCACCCCCGGGGCGTGCCGGCAAGCCAGGGAAGGGGCGGGGGTTTAAACCCCCGTCCCTTCCGTCAGAGCGCTGGCTTGCTGGCGCGTCCCACAGCTGCAGGGCGCACCGGCAAGCCAGAGGAAGGGGCAGAGGTTTAAACCCCTATCCCTTCTGTCGGAACGCCAGCAAGCCAGGGGAAGGGGCAGGGGGGGTTGGCAGGGCTTTTGGCGGGGGCCTTTTGGCACCCCTAAGGGCCAGCGCGCTCTAGGCAAACACCTAGTTCACCTAGTGAGCGAGCTGGCCCTGGTTACAGATCCACCTAACAGTCATAAGATCCAAACCACAGTTTACCAATTTATCAACAAGAATATTATGTGTAACCTTACCAAAAGCCTTACTGAAATCAATATAAACTATGTCTAGGGCATTCTTCTGATCCAGCAAGGTAGTAACTTTCTCAAAAAAAGAGATAAGGTTAGTGTGACATGACTTGTTCTTGAGAAACCCATGTAATCACAGCCATCTTAGTAATCACAGCCATCCTTTCTAAATGCTCAAGGACTGATTATTTGTTCTAAAACTTTCCCAGGTAGACATCAAGCTGACAAGGTGGTAGTTACCCGGATCCTCCTTTGCCCATCTCGTCATAAGAGCATAAGAGAAGCCAATAAGAGAACATAAGAGAAGCCAGTGTTGGATCAGGCCAATGGCCCATCCAGTCCAACACTCTGCCACACAGTTGCCAAAAATACCTCAGTTCACCTGACATCTCACCTGTTCTCCAATAATTCTCGAAAGTAATGGACAGAAGCTCAGAAATTTCATCCGTGAGTTCTTTTAGCACCCTTGGATGCAGTTCATCTGGCCCTGAGGACTTATTTTGATTTATAGAATCTAGATGTTTATGTACTACCCCTATGCTGATCCCAGGCTGCAACTCCCTTCCCTCATCATGTGTTCTGTTTTTGCAATGTTGAGCACTATTTCCCTCTCAAGAGAAGACTGGGAAAAGCAGAAATTGAACAATTCTGCCATTTTCATCACCTGTTACAATTTCACGTTCCTGTCCCCACAATGGGCCTACCATGTCCTTGTTCTTTTTTTTGCTGTGAACATAATAAGAACCCTTTTGTTGTTTTTGCCATCTCTAGCTAGACTAAGCTCATATTGAGCTTCAGCTTTCCTAACTCTCTCTCTACAAGCACTAATTATTTGTTTATATTCATCCTTGGTTATGATGCCCTCCTTCTATTTCCTAAATGAGTCTTTTTTATTTCTCAAGTCTTTAGAAAACTGTTTATGGAGCCCTCTTGGCTTCTTTAGGCTCCTCCCATTAGTTCTTCTCATAGGAATCATTTGTGATTGTGCAATATTTCACTTTTAAGACACTCCCACCCCTCTTGAACTCCCTTCTCCTTGAGTATTTCTGACCATTCTACCCAGCATAACTGTAAGTTTGTCAAAATTTGCTTTCCTGAAGTCCAACCTATATGTCTGTCTACATACAGCTTTTCCCTTCCCTAAGACTGTAAATTCCAAAATAACATGGCCACTACTACACAGGGTACCCACTACTTTCACCTCATCATCCAGTTCTTCCCTGTTGGTGAGAATCAAGTAGAAAGTGACACTGGCAGAGGATCTTTCATAGACAACGTCACTGGACACAACAGCTAACACTGGTTAGTACTGCACAGAAGAAAGCAATGGTAAACCACTTTTGACCAACTCTTACTCAAATGCCTATGATAAGACAAACCAAAATGAAAAAAGATACAGTGCTGGAAGATGGAACCTCCAGGTCGGATAGCACTCAGTCAGCTACTGGGGAAGAGCTGAGGACTACTACAACTAGCACTATTCTTAATAATGCAACTGGTTTAAAGCTGAAAGGACATTCAGTTGTTGACATGAATGTATGCAAAAGGAAAGTCCAAATCTATAATAGGAACATGGAATGTGAGAAATATGAATCAAGGTAAGCTCGAAAGTTTGCAAGACCTCAGAATGGCTGCTAACAATAGGACATTTTGGAGAAGGTTAATTCATAGGATCGCCATATGTTGGAAGCGACCTGACAGCACTTAACACAGAGAGAGAGAGAGAGTTTTTGCTTGGGCTCAGTTAACTTTCCTTTGCTAATCAGTTTACCTGCATTAAATTGATTTCAGCATTCTGGGATCTGCTTTAGAGAAAAGAAATGAGGAGATGGGAATATTTCTGTCTTCAGCCATTTTTGTTGTCTCTGGGCATCAGAGGGGGGAGGGATAAAGCTGATTCCCTGAATATGGCAGGTGAGTTAATTCTGCTGCCCTGGACCTTGCTTGAACCAAACAAATGGTCCCATATTTTCAGAAGAGGGTATTCGAGAATCCAGTATTCACTCTGGATTGTGAGGTGCATTTGGAGATTCGCACTGAGTTACCAGTTTATGAGTGGTATAGTTAGAGTGTTGGTCCAAGATTGGGGACACCAGAGTTCCAATCCCCACCTAGACATGAAGCACACTATGTAACCTTGGGCCAGTCACACACTCTCAGCCTAACCTACCTCATAGATTAGTAACTAGAAAAAAGAGAGGGGAGGAAGTATATACTTTCATACATAAATGAAATATTTCATTGTCTCAGTGAAAAAGTTAATGACATCTTTCCAGTATGGTGTGGTTAAGAGTGGTGGACTCTAATCTGGAGAACCGGATTTGATTTCCCATTTCTCCATGTGAAGCCTGCTGGGTGACCTTGGGCCAGGCACAAGTCTCCCTCTGAGCTCTCTCAGCTCCACCTACCTCACAAGCTGACTGTAGTGGGAAAAGGAAGGGAAAGCAATTGTAAGCCGTTTCGAGACTCCTGAGGGTAGAGAAAAGTGGAGTGTAAAAAAAAATTTAACGAGTCCTTTTTTTTTTTTTTACTGAGATTCAGACTATTATGAGTGGGGGAAATGTACTTTTATAACCACATGATTCATTGTTGATGGCATACCATTTTGGGAAATATAAATAATTTTATATTGAAATAATTTAATATCGATATGGGCCTGGACCTGATTCAGCCCCGTCCTATCCGTCCCGTCCCCCCCGGAAATTGAGAAGTCTATACCCTAATGCTTAGTTTTTACACAAAGGTCAGTTCCCTGCCCTGAGGAGTTCACTATCTTATTTTTTACTTTGCGGGAGGGAGGCAACAAAGTAAGGAGAGAAAAAAATGGCAAAATTAACAAGGGATACTTGACATTTCAGCAATGAAACTTTGATGGGGAGGGGGGTAAACACTTTCAGAAGATCAGTCTGATATTCCTCAGACAGGTTTCTGAAAAATAAAGATAAAACTACAACATTTTATCCAAGCTATGAGGATAATGGATGTTTCAAGTGTAACTACTTCAGCATCTGTTAGCTTAAAAAATTTAGTTTAAAACATTAACTTAAAACATTTAACATATAGTGAATTCATGACTGAGATTTCTAGTTCTTACCTATGTACAGCCGGTAAGGTTACCAAAGCAGACTCCTCTCTAAAAGAAAGTTTCCAGGACTCATCCAGTTTGGAATCAACTTGTCCCAGCTCTCCCATGACCCAGTCAGGTAAGTCTTCTGGGCTGTCATTCTGCACTCTTGTAGAGTTTGGTTCATCAAAATAGATTGACTACATTAAAAACAGTAGAAATAAAGAGGCCTTATAGAATTGACCCAGGAATATCTCCCAGCTTCTTTTTTATAAACTCTAAATATTTCCAGATCTTATGTAATAAAAGTGCAATACAAAGCCTAAATATCACCAGAGAAATATACACAAATTAATTAACACATCCAATTAAATGTATAGAACATTTGCCTCCAGAAATTGTTCTGAGCTATAATTTCATGTGCTTGCCATTTGCTTAATTTATTTATATTTATTATTTCAATTTATACACCACCCTCCCCACGAGCAGGCTCAGACAGTTGGCTAGAATAAATTTCTTCATTAAGTTGATGACCATGTCTGCTGTGCTGTCACAGATTAACCTATAGCTCTGCAGCACCACCATTTTCATTATTCTATATAATTGCCCATAAGCAGTCAAAAGAGGTAGATCTGTGTGATGAACTAAGTAAAAACAGTCTGAGTGTAGGCAGTGACAGAGGCTCACTCTGATTGGTGAGCCGCCTCCATGACAACGGAATCCATGGAGGAGGGGGCTCCGAGGAAAAAAGATCTGGACAGTTAGGGGGTTGAGGTCTGGAAGCTGAGAGAGAGAGGTGACAGTTGGAAGAGCTTTGCTCTGAGAGAGCGTTATTATTGACTAGGGAGCAAAGCCCGTTGTGGTGGAAGACAACGGGCCCTAGAAAGGAAGAGGGAGGTGGAAGGGAGAGAGTGTTGGAGAAAGGAAGGAAGGAAGGAAGGAAGGAAGGAAGGAAGGAAGGAAGGAAGGAAGGAAGGAAGGAAGAGGGGAAGAGTGAAAAAAGGAGAGAGGAAAAAAGGAAAGGGGGAAAGGAAGGGAGTGTGGGAGACGGAAAAGGCCTTCCCTGGGCCTAGTGCCCCATAGAAGGCTCAGGGGATGGCGTGTGGGCGATGGAAAAGGCCTTCCCTGGGCCTAGTGCCCCATAGAAGGCTCAGGGGATGGCGTAGGGGGCCGGAAAAGGCCCTCACTGGGCCTAGTGCCCCATAAAAGGCTCAGGGGATGGCGTGTGGGGGGGGCGGAAAAGGGCCTCTCTGGGCCTAGTGCCCCATAGAAGGCTCAGGGGATGGCATGTGGGGGCCCGAAAAGGGCTTCTCTGGGCCTAGTGCCCCATAGAAGGCTCAGGGGATGGCATGTGGGGGGCAGAAAAGGGCCTCTCTGGGCCTAGTGCCCCACAGAAGGCCCAGGGGATGGCGTGTGGGGGGCGGAAAGGGCCTTCTCTGGGCCTAGTGCCCCATAGAAGGCTCAGGGGATGGTGTGGGGGCGGAAAAGGGCTTCTCTGGGCCTAGTGCCCCATAGAAGGCTCAGGGGATGGCATGTGGGGGGCCGGAAAAGGGCTTCTCTGGGCCTAGTGCCCCACAGAAGGCTCAGGGGAGGTGGGCTAGGCCCTGAGGCTAGGGGATGGCGTGTGGGGACAGAAAGGGCTTCTCAGGGCCTAGTGCCCCATAGAAGGCCCAGGGGATGGCATGTGGGTGGCGGAAAAGGGCTTCTCTGGGCCTAGTGCCCCATAGAAGGCTCAGAGGATGGTGTGGGGGCGGAAAAGACCTTCTCTGGGCCTAGTGTCCCATAGAAGGCACAGGGGATGGCGTGTGGGGGTCGGAAAAGGGCTTCTCTGGGCCTAGTGCCCCATAGAAGGCTCAGGGGATGGCGTGGGGGCGGAAAAGGCCCTCTCTGGGCCTAGTGCCCCATAGAAGCCTCAGGGGATGGCATGTGGGGGCGGAAAAGGGCTTCTCTGGGCCTAGTGCCCCATAGAAGGCTCAGGGGATGGCATGTGGGGGCGGAAAGGGGCTTCTCTGGGCCTAGTGCCCCATAGAAGACTCAGGGGATGGTGTGTGGGGCAGAAAGGGGCTTCTCTGGGCCTAGTACCCCATAGCAGGCCCAGGGGATGGTGTGTGGGGGCGGAAAAGGCCTTCTCTGGGCCTAGTGCCCCACAGAAGGCCCAGGGGATGGGTTGTGGGGGACAGAAAAGGCCCTCACTGGGCCTAGTGCCCCATAGAAGGCTCACGGGATGGCGTGTGGGGGCGGAAAGGGGCTTCTCTGGGCCTAGTGCCCCATAGAAGGCTCAGGGGATGGCGTGTGTGGGGCAGAAAGGGGCTTCTCTGGGCCTAGTGCCCCATAGAAGGCCCAGGGGATGACGTGTGGGGGGCAGAAAAGGGCTTCTGTGGGCCTAGTGCCCCATAGAAGGCTCAGGGGATGGCATGTGGGGGGCGGAAAAGGCCCTCTCTGGGCCTAGTGCCCCATAGAAGGCTCAGGGGATGGCGTGTGGGGGGCGGGAAAGGGCTTCTCTGGGCCTAGTGCCCCATAGAAGGCTCCGGGGATGGCGTGTGGGGGGCGGAAAGGGGCTTCTCTGGGCCTAGTGCCCCATAGAAGGCCCAGGGGATGACGTGTGGGGGTGGGGCAGAAAAGGACTTCTATGGGTCTAGTGCCCCATAGAAGGCTCAGGGGATGGCGTGGGGGGCGGAAAAGGGCTTCTCTGGGCCTAGTGCCCCATAGAAGGCTCAGGGGATGGCGTGTGGGGGCGGAAAGGGGCTTCTCTGGGCCTAGTGCCCCATAGAAGGCACAGGGGATGGCGTGTGGGGGGCGGAAAGGGGCTTCTCTGGGCCTAGTGCCCCATAGAAGGCTCAGGGGATGGGGTGTGGGGGACAGAAAAGGGCTTCTCTGGGCCTAGTCCCCTCATAGAAGGCCCAGGGGATGGAGTGTGAGGGACGGAAAAGGGCTTCTCTGGGCCTAGTCCCCTCATAGAAGGCCCAGGGGATGGCGTTTGGGGGACGGAAAAGGCCTTCTCTGGGCCTAGTCCCTTCATAGAAGGCCCAGAGGATGGTGTGGGGGGGCAGAAAAGGCCTTCTCTCACTTGCCTCTGCCTTGAGGGCCTGTCCCTGCGTTCACACTCCAGACGGTCCTCTTCTGTCGGAGGACTGGAGCAGACTGAGCTGAAAACACTGATCGGGGCTGACGTGGGCGGGACTTTGCGAAGCAGCCAGTCAGCCCTGGCCTGTGTCTTCTGACTGCCAGTTCTTGAGCCGAATCAATTATGGCAAGCATAGAATGCGGTGGAACCAGAATTCAAATATATATAAGGACAGGATAAGGGGCTTTTGGTGGCTTCCTTCTGAGGAAACCCTCTGAGTCTGTGGCACAGGGGCATGGTGTCACAGGGCAGAGGGGCAGATAAAACTCTGCTGAGGGGTTTTGCCAGAGTCAAAGGGCAGACCCGTTTAAAAGAAAAACACCAACACATATGTGGAAGGACTGTAGTTCTGTTATCCGGGGAAAAGTCCAAGGAACAGAAAGATCTCCAGCACAGAGGTGGGAAACTGGGTACTTGAGAGTGAGTGGTCAGTGAAAGGACCCTCAGGAGTATATGATTCATAGTTTCCTCAGGGTGCTTAAGGGAGAAAGAGTCTAAGGAGTGACTAGTTGGAATTCGGGGTCCAGTCAGACTTCACTGAGTTTGTGCGTGGGAGAAATAATTTCGACCCAGCCCAACAACATCATAAGGTCTCTCCCAGTATTTAGACAGGTTGTCCAGTCAGGGAAACCCTGATTGATTAATTGTATATGATCTCTAACATTACAACTGCCAGCCTACTGTAAAGAAATATCTTATAGGGTTTATTGTTTATTATTTCTGCCTGACTTTTAAGAAGCCTTCAACAGTGTTAATAGTGTTCATATTGGGAACTGGCTGGTTGCCAACTGTTTAGTTCATTTAAAAACCTTTAAAAACCCATTTCCCCACCTTTTATAAAGAACAAATCTTTATTCTTATTTATTTAAAACCACACTATCAGTGCCATTCTTTTAAATCTGAAGGGAAAGGTTTGGGCTGTTGAGGTCCCCTTTACCAGAGGGAGGATTCCTCACAATCTGTAAGACTTTCAGAAACAGTTATACGTTTTACTGTTACCAATCAGTACAGTACAGAAACTCGTGCTAAGAATACTATATGGCTGCTACTCAAAGGGATACTCACTTGAGTATCACCTACTTCCTTCTGAACAAGCATCCTAATAGAATCACCAGACTGTTCCTTTAAATTCCATCAAGGTAAAAGCAGAAAAGACACTCCAAAATCCACAAAACATTTATCAGCTTTTTCCTACAAAGTATCAGCAAAACATAACATATGCTGAAGTATTTTGCTTAATCCATCACAAAATGCAGTATGAAATTGCAATCCTAGAGTCATCTATACATATTTCTATAAAAACAACATGATTGTGGTCTAACTCGCTGACTGCAGCAATGTTATATATTCACCATGTATGAAGGAAGGCTTTTCAGCATTCCTGTTTCAGGTTTATGTGTAAAGGGGCCTTCCAGGACACCTCTCTTCAGCATATGCAGCAGAAGTTTTGCATAGAAGTTCCGGTTCTTTCTACCAACAATACCTTCACCTGCACCTGAGGGTTCACACAGTTTTTTAATCCAAAGAGCACATCTCTGACGTTCTGCAAAGGGGAAAAAAAGGATATGAGGTGGCAGTGAAAATGAGAGCATACATCCTTAGTTCATGGGTATTCATGTACTCACATGGGAAAATGTTGTTCAGGAAACAGCTCCAAAGCTAACAGTCATATAACTCAGCCTGAAGGATAAGTGTTAGTAGTATAGTCATCTACTTCTTAAAACAGACTTTTTTAAAGCACACCCTTTTATCAGATTATATTTTTCCCAAACTAGCTGTTTTGGAAGACACCTGAAAAAAATTCTGTTCTTTGCTAGAAAGGTACTGAGTGTTCCTTGGGGCACTCAAGGAGGCAGTGGTATGCCCTCTCCTAAAAAAACCATTCCGAGATCCAGCTGAATTAGCTAATTAACAGCCAGTTTCCAATTTGCCCTATTTGGGCAAACTAATTGAGAGGATGGTGGCAACTCAGTTGCAGGGTTTTTTGTATGACACCTCCACATCAGATCCCTTCCAGTCCGGCTTCCGTCCAGGCCATGGGACAGAGACACTACTGGTCACCCTCACGGATGACCTCCGGGGGCTCCAGGATCAAGGCAGTGTTGCTGTTGCTGGACCTGTCAGTGGTGTTCAACACAGTCGATCACCAACTACTGATCCACCGCCTCACCAACAGTGGCTCTCCTTGTTCCTTCAGGGTCAGGGACAAAGGGTGGCTTTAGGGGAACAGCTATCCTGAAGGCACCGACTAGTCTACAGAGTGCCCCAAGGGGCAGTACTTTCCCAAATGCTATTTAACATCTATATGTGCCCCCTTGCCCAGATTGCTCAGAGGCATGGGATGGCATGTCACCAATATGCAGATGACACCCAGTTTTATCTGTTGATAGGCAGCCATGCTGACTCTAATCTGGGAGATATGGACCTAGTGTTGCAAGCTGTGGCTGGTTGGCTTAGAGTAAGGCTTAGAGCCTTAGACTGAGCCGGCTGAAACTGAATCCTACAAAGATAGAGGTCCTGTGCCTGAGTTGGGGTGGTCCGAGGGTAGGGACCCCACTCCCAACCTTCGATGGGGCACCACTGGTGCCAGCGCCAGAGGTTAGGAGTTTGGGAGTGCTCTTGGATACCTAACTAACAATGGAGGCCCAGGTGGCAGCCACTGCAAAGTCAGCCTTCTATCATCTTCGGCTGATTAGGCAGCTGGTTTCCTTCCTCGAATGCAACGACCTGGTGACAGTGATCCATGCGATGGCCATCTCAAGATTGGATTACTGTAATGCTCTCTACATGGGGCTGCCCTTGTCCCAAATCCGGAAGCTGCAGCTGGTGCAGAATGCGGCAGCCAGGCTGTTGTAGGGCCTTTCCACATGGGAGCATCTTCAGCCTGCCCTAAAAGCACTGCACTGGTTGCCCACAGTATACCGAATTCGCTTCAAGGTGCTGGTTCTCTAAAGCCCATTATGGTCAGGGGCCTACATACCTGAGGGACCGCCTTTCCCTGCATGTTCCCCAGACAGCACTACGATCAGGGTCCCAAAATTGCTTGACTCTTCCGAGTCCCAGAGAAGCCAGGTTGGCTTCAATGAGGGCCAGGGCCTTCTCAGTGGTGGCTCCGTACTGGTGGAATGAGCTCCCGGAAAACATCAGGAACCTGCAGGACCTATTACACTTCCACAGGGCCTGTAAGATGGAGCTCTTCCTCCAGGCCTTCGATTAGTGATTCGCACCTAACAAATTAAGGCCCTTGCCCAACACTAAAGCTAATACCATCATCAACAGCATGCGTTCCACTGATACAACCCAGACTGAGACACCATCTGACCATACCTTTTTATAATTTGATGCTATTAATGCCTCGCCATCACAACACGATTTGTCATGTTTTTATATTATATTACATTGGTTCTTTGTTTTATCTGTTTGATCATTTTTATGTAAGCCACCCTGAGCCTGCTTCAGCAGGGAGTGTGGGGTATAAATAAATAAATAAATAAATATTACTTTCCCTCCATACAGGTGTTGAGATTTGCACCTTTTTTTCTTGGAACTACATCTGTTCTTCACATCATAGGAACCCCTTTGCTACATGCTGATCTACATTACATGCTCACTAATTTGTTTTCTGTGGTTTGTTTTTTCTGAACAGCAAAGAATAGGCTCCCACCAGGCTCCCATCAGCACTGTTACACAGCACCAGATAAAAGCCTCTATATAGTGCAGCAATGCAAGGAATTATGGAAGTGGAAATGGGTTTGAAAAGTAGGCTTGGCTTCTACCAGCATCCTCTGTAGCATGTCTGAAGGGTACAACACCAGCTCATACAGAAAACCTCAGCCACTGCACCTCAAGCAGGCTACAGGAGTGTGCCGAACCACACTACCACCAATACACTTTTCCACTTTCACATCATATTCTTTCCAATGTTTATTTTGTTTAAAGAAAGCAATATTTTAAATACCCATAATGACACGTCATATTGTAATACTGGCAGAAGTGACTTTTCCTAGCCACCTTGAAATAAAGTATCCTGTATCTTATAGCAGGCCATATATAATGGTTTGATACTAAGATCCCAAAAGTTCACATTTTTCACATTTTATTCACAGCATATTAAGAATAGTAAGCCTTAAATGATTTAAAGGACTGATCAAATTTAGTTCACTAATCAAACAGCATGAATTTAAAGAGCATATTCATTTACTTTGATTTGAAAATGCCTCTGTAAAATGGACTGACATTAGGGGTGTGCAATGACATAAAGTATTAAATATTACCTTCCCCACCAATAAATATTCCCAAAAGTATGCCCATGCCTGGACTGAAGTTTCAGCAATATGCAAATTCATCTTAATTTAATAATTAAATTAACCAGTTTAAAACTGGATTAGTAGTTGATGAGTAACTAATAAAAACAAAATATACCATTTTATTATATTAAATACTATCAATGGTGACGGTCACAAAATTCAGACCACTGAAATACCACCATATTTATTTGGTTTAATCTTGATTTGATATTTCAATCTATATCCATGACTCATCTAATTCCAGAGGCAAAATTTTTAGTCACAATGTCATTGAAATGTCAGTTTAAATAAAATTGTGTTTCAGTTCTAACATACTGGTCTTAATTCAGATTACCTAATTTATGAGGTAGTTTCAAAACGTAAGGCTTCATATCCACAATATAGTGATCAAATTCTGCATCCAGTTTCTCCCATGTTTCTTCTTCTCTGCTCATTCTGCTCACTCAACCGTCAGCGTACAAATGTTGTTTAAAAGATAACTGAAAACATGACACAGAGAAAAAGAATCAAACTGCAATAAGACAACAATACATTAGTATTAAAATTACATATTAAATAGGAATACCTGGAATTTTGTGCAGAGCAATATAAATATGAGCCACAAATACTTAACATGAACAACTGGGGGAGAGAACCCACTTCTCATCCGATATATATAACTTCCCTAAAGCGCTGAACATTTCCAGCTCTCCCATTGGCTATGCTGTGCGCTCCATCAGCCATTGCCCATCAACCACCACTCAAGGGTACTTGTGTGCCATTGGCTGGGGGCTGGATTCACTCCTCTCCCCCACCCACTGCCAGCCTGGACACTCTTCCCTCACTGAATAAACTGCCAAGATGGCTGTCCTTGCTGATAAAGACACTTCTGCTTGGCTCCTGTGGGATTAACTTTTCCCTCAGTGGCTGTTGCTAGGCAACCAAGCTTGGTTTTGTCAATAAAACGACAAAGGCAGGAGGCTCTTTCCAGGCCTTTGTGGGCAACTCACTGGGGCCAGTTATGACTAGGGTTGCCAGCTCCAGGTTGGGAAACTCCTGGAAATTTTGTGCTGGAGACTACAGAAGTCAGAGTTTGGGGAGAGGAGAGGCCTCAGCTGAATAGAATGCCATAGAGCCCACCCTCCAAAGCAGTTATTATCTCAGCAGGGGGGGAGATCTTTTGTCTGAAGTTCAGTTGTGATACCTGGCAATCTTCAGGCTCCTCCTGGAGGTTGGCTACCCTAGGCATAGCAGTTAGCACTTCAGAGCAGGGTCTACCAGACCCAGGTTCTTGCTGTGAAAGCTGAAACCTGTCACAGATTTTCAGCCTAACCTACCTTACAGGGTTGCTATGCAGATCAAAAGGGGAAGAGGAGAATGATGCAAGCTCTTTTAGTCTCCACTGCAGAGAAAACATGTACTTTTATTCCTAAGGAACCTCTGCTGCCAATCTCCTGGTGAGGGCTGGAGATCACTCAGAATTAAAACTGCTCTCCAGATGGCAAGATTAGGTCCCTTGGAAAAAAACAGCTGCTCTGCAGGATGAACTTTGTATCATTATACCCTGCTGAGGTCATTTCCCTCCTGCTTGGGTTCACACTGGGGAGAGAGACTGTATTTTCCTAGGTAGAGATTGCAGGTGGGGGGGGGGAGATGGAAAGCTGAAGTCAGAGTGGCAGATAACAGTACGTTGATGGTTGGGTGGGAAGGAGATAGGGTTGCCTCCAGCACCCTCCAAACTAGGCATTTCCTCCTTGGAAACCATTGTTGCCAATCTCCAGGTGAGGGGTGGAGATGACTCAGAATTACAACCGCTCTCCAGACAGCATAGATCCGTTCCCCTTGAGAAAATGGTGGGCTCTGTGTCATTACACCCTGCTGAGGTGGTCCTCCCATGACAGCCAGTGTGATGTAGCAGTTAGTGCTTCAGAGCAGGATCTGCCAGTCCCAGGTTCTTCCTGTGGAAGCTGCTTAGGTGATTTCAGACCACTCACAGACTTTCAGCCTAACCTACCTCATAGGGCTGTTGTTCAAATCAAAAAGGGAGAGGAGAATGATGTGAGCTACTTTGGTCTCCACTATGGATAAAGCCTGTACTTTTCCTAGGTAGAAGCTGCAAGGAGGGGGGAGGAGATGGAAACCTGAAGTCAGAGGGATGGATAATAGTACACTTATGGTTGGCTAGGAAGGAGACAGGGAAGGAGTTTTGAGGGGTGGAGCCTGGAGAGGGGTGGGTCCTCAGACAAGTACAATGCCGTAGACTCTACCCTCCAAACCAGCCATTTCTTCCTGGGGAATCATTGTTGCTAATCTCCAGGAGAGGGCTGGAGATCACTCAGAATTACAAATTCTCTCCAGATGGCAGAGATCAGTTTCCCTGGAGAAAAATGGTAAGCTCTGTGTCACTATACCCTGCTGAGATCACCACTGCAAATTGACACTGAGTGCCCAAGGCCAGGGCACCTGCCCAGAGTCTCTTTCTAGAGCTCATTATATTTATTTCCAAAATAGGCCTTATTCCTACTAAGTTACGAAACACAAAGCTATTTGCTCCTCATAATGAAAATCATTCAGAAATTATGCAACTTTGTATGTTAACAACTATAATGTTTGAAATAAAAACCTATTCTTCTTGACATCCAGTAAGAAAACTAGAGGGGGGGGCTCAGCAACTGAATATCTCATGGCGAAATCTGGTCACTGACCAGTTGTCAAAAAGTACAAAAAGTAACAGCCATGTCAACAGAACCTGACAATGAGGACTGAGTTGAGGCACTGAGCCACTACTGTTCTCACTCCACTTTCAAAGCGGCTCTTAGACAATTTCTGGCACTACTGAAAACGTGTTGAAAAGATTAAATTTGGGGAAGATCTGGAATATACATTACTTCCCTATCAAATATAATCTTATTGTATCATTTAAAGAACATGGAGTACATTATGCAGAACTTGTAAAGACATAAAATTATACTGTTTAATATAGCTATAAAATTTAAAAATTTTGTCCAATAGCAATTACAAACATATTAATAATACAACTAGTGTAACAACCTACATACAATGAGAGTTTAGAACAGTGACTATCAATACTGTAGTAAAGACAGCAAGATTTAATGCCTGGGTTTTAAAACAGTTTCATCTTGCCCTGACCAGATCTTGGAAGCTAAGCAGAACCAACCCGGGCAAGCACTTGGAAGGGCGACCTCCAAGGAATACCAGGGCCCGGACAAAGAGGGAAGTTATCAAGCCACCTCTTTGAAATGTCCTTGTCCCACTAGGGGTTGCCAGAAGTCACCATGACTTCCAGGCTCGCAAGCACACACACAATTTTTTTTAAAAAAACCACAGTTTCATCTTCATACACACAGCCTTATCCAGAAACAGTACCAGAGACAAAAATGAGGTTGGTGTATACAATATAAAATGAATACCTGGCATTTCAGAAGCAATGCAATCTCAGTTAACAAAGGCATGACACCTGTTCCAAGATTATACTTCTTACTAACTAACAGTACCTCTGTCTTGTCTGCAGTAAATTTCAGTTTGTTTCCCCCTCTTTCATCCCCATTCAGTCATTTATCTCAAACTAGTTCAAAGCTTCTACTGCCATTCCAGGATCTAATAGACACGAATAGAGGGTTATAAAGATGAGCGTCATCCACTAGGGTTGCCAGCCTCCAGGCAGGGCCTGAAGTTCTCCCACTTTTACAGCTGATCTCCAGCTTACAGAGATCAGCTCCCCTGGAGAAAATGGCTGCTTTGAATGGTGGACTCTGGCATTGTACCATGCTGAGGCCCCTCCCCTCCTCAAACCCCACCCTCTCCTGGATACACCCTCAAAGTCTCCAGGTATTTTCCAACCCAGACCTGGCAACCCTATCATCTACACATACTAGTGTCAAAATACAAATCTGTGAATGACCTCTCCAAGCAAATTTCATGAAGATATTAAATCACACAGGGTACAAGATGGGATCCTGCAGAATCCACAAGTAAAAGGCCATAAACTGGAGCAACCAGCCCCCATACCACCTACTGGAAACTACTACCTAACAGCAGCATAGCTGCCATCGAACAGAGCAACTCAACACTATGTTGGTATCAGAAGGATACCTTGGGGTAACAGAATCCAAAACTGTTGAGAGGTCCAGCAGTACTAACAAGGATGAACTTCTCAAATCCATCTCTTGCAGTAGGCTATGTACTAGAGTGACTAACTGGTGCCATCCTTCGCAGGGCTCATTCTGGAGTAATTCTGGATAAGACTGCACTGTCAGGTCTTCTCAAAACCAGGGCAAAAACAAGCATGGAATGGGTATAAATAATAAGCTTCATGGGCTAAGTTGCTACAACCCTCTTGCCCTGCTCTAGAATACTGGCCAAAAATTATCAGAGCTGGAATTTCAGTTTTATCTACAAAATGATTTACAAACTGATTACAACAGGCTGCTGTCTCCCATTAGAAAAGCAGCCCTACATCAAGCACATTATGATAAAAATCATTTTGCAGGAATAACAGCAGCTAAAATAATATTCAAAAACACTAAGTAATTCAGCAATCTCAAAGAGAGAAATTTTTCCATTTAAAAAAATCTGGAAAAACTGGGCTTACCACTGCTACCTATTTTCCCAGCAGGTTCTTGCATCTGTCATTTACAGGGATGTAAATGCACGTCCTGCAAACTGAAGGCAGGCCAGATGTAAAATGTCTGGAGGCAGGGGAGGAAGAGTTTGGGCAGTATGAACAATATTGCAATTGGAATTTTGAAAGCCATTTCCAAAAGTGGTGCTATTTATATATATTTGGATTTATGGGCCACCCTCCCCTGTACTACAGGGCTCAGAGTGAGTAACAACATTCATAACACAGAATCCACAAAATTAAATTAAAACAATTTTTACAATAATGCTAATAAATGATCAGATGACATGCAAAGGAAGCACAGCTTAGTGCTCCCTATCGGGGGGAGGAGAGTAAATTATCACATAAGGTAAAGGTAAAGGTTCCCTTGCTCGAAAGCCAGTCGAATCCGACTCTAGGGTTGCAGTGCTCATCTCCGTTTCAAAGACGAAGAGCCAGCGCCGTCTGAAGACGTTTCCGTGGTCATGTGGCCAGCATGACTAAACACCAAGGCGCACGGAACGCTGTTACCTTCCCACTGAAGTGGTACCTATTTATCTACTTGCAATTTCTTGCTTTCGAACTGCTAGGTTGGCAGGAGCTGGAATTAGCGACGGGAGCTCACTCCATCATGCAGCACTCTCGGGTCTCGAACTGCTGAACTACTGACCTTCCACAGTCTGCAGTTCAGCATCTGCAGTTCACATAGTCAGTCAAATAAGGGAATAACAGGCACAAAAACAGGGCGGGGAGGAAAGGAGAGAGGACAACCTAGGATGGAACCCTTCGTTGCCTCAGCCATAAGCCTAGCAAAACATCTCTGTCTTGCAGGCCCCGTGGAACTCCACCAAATCCCACAGAGCCCGGTACTCACTCAGCAGAGCATTCCACTGGGTTGGTGCCAGGGCCGAAAAAGCCCTGGTTCTGGTCAAAGACAGAGGGATGCTTTTTAGGCCATGGATCACCAGCAAGTAATTATCCATTGAGCATAAAGCTCTTTGGGAGATATACCAGGAGAGGTGGTCCTGCAGGTGTGCTGGTCCCAGACTGTTTATGGCTTTAAATCTTGAACCTTATCCAGTATTCAACCTGAAGCCAGTGCAGCTGGCAGAGCACTGGCTGGATATGGGCTCTGAAGGATGTTTCCATGAGAACATGGGCCACCGCATTCTGGACCAGTTGCGATTTCCAGGTCAGTCTCAAGGGCAGCACTGCATACAGCAAGTTACAATAGTCTAATCTGAAGTTGACCATTGCATGATCACTGTGGCTAAGCCAGGGCAAGACAGGAAGGGGACCAATTGCCTGACCTGGGGCAGATGGAAAAACACCAGTCCGGACACTTTTGTGACCTGGGCCTCCAGGGAGGCATCCAGAATCAAACTCAGGCTTCTGATGGTTGGTACTGGTCTTAAAGACATCCCATCAAGAGCCGGGAGTTGGCACCCTGACCCCGAATTTCCCTGGCCCTCTATCTTAGACTGGCTTAATTTCAGCCAGCTCTATTTCAACCAACCAATTAGAGCCTCTAAACCCTTGGCCAAAATGTTTGGGGCAGTATTCAGTCAGCCATCCTTCAACAGATACAGCTGGGTGTCATTAGCATACTGGTGACAACCCAGCCTGAAACAATATTATCAGCTGGACAAGGGAGCGCATATAGATGTTAAATAACAATAGGGAGAAGATTGCCCCCTGTGGGACCCCACATACCAACAGATATTGTGGTGAGACCCTCTACCCCTGATCTTGGAGAAATGAGACAAACCACTTCAAGGCTGTCCCACGGATCCCCATATTGGCGAGGCAGTGGGTCAACAGATCATAATCGACCATGTCAAACACTGCTGTCAGATCAAGTAGTAGCAGCAGTGCTGACCCACCTCAGTCCAGCTATCTACAGAGTTCATCTGTGAGGGCAACGAGCACCATCTCTGTCCCATGGCCAGGGTGGAAACTGGATTGGAATGGATCCAGGGCTGAAGTGACTTCCAGGAAAACCTGGAGTTGTTCTGCTGCCGCTTTCTCAACTACCTTACCCAGGAACGATAAATTCCATACTGGGCGGTAGTAGGACAGATCAGTAGGATTTCAAGATAGTTTCTTTAAGAGCCACCTCACCACTGCTTCCTTTAATTTCCCTGAGAAGACTCCGGAACTCAGGAACGGATGTCCACCAGGAGGACCCATAGTCCATCACCACTGACTTAATCTTTTGCTTAATCCTTAAGCAAAAATTCTGTACTTTTCTAAGCTTCGGGCCATTTGCACAGTCATCTGGTAGTACTTCCCACTCAGTAAAAAGGAACTTACTTACAAGTAAACATGCACAGAGCTGTGCGAAACCCAAAAGCAATCCTTCCTTGTCAGGTTAATATGTATCATTACTTATTTCACCTGCTTAACTTACTGGCTGAATTGCTATTGTTTTTAAAGCTAGCATATCTAAATATAAGCCATGACCCTGAAAATACTTAAAAATAAAATGAATTGAAGGTGCAATTCCACACTGAAGTGAGCAAATAATCTCCTAGTGGATTTATTAATAGAAAAGGAAATCAAGCTAAACATTCAGTAGCATTCTTTCAAGTACTCAGTTTCTTCTCTAGCTGTACTTTTATATTAATATTCTGCCCTTATAAAATCTAGATTGCTTTTAAGCAATGAATATCATTAAAATAAATTATTTCCCATCATTTCATCTCTCTGTTGGGAAAAGCTTATTTTGCCAGGTAACAAATCAACAATCCTTCTGCATAGCATGAAATTTACAGATATCAATGTCTGGGCACCATAATTTGTAACAGCATTTCCTACTCCCTGACAAATAAGTGTGTTACTTCACAAGGCAAACTTCTGGATCACAGAACAATTCCCACGAACACTGTGACCAATCACTCTCACAACGGTTCACAAACCTGAGGGCAATATTATTTTCTAGTTTCTCTAGTAAACAAATCAGCCAGACAGCAAGCACTACGTTTATTGATTATTCCCTAACCTACCGTGAAGTTCATGTGACAGTCATATATCTCACAAACTGCGGAGATCCCCAGATCTCTTCGCCTAGGAGTTTTTAGCAGAGGAAAAATGCGACGCTAAGCATGCCTACTCAGATGCTAAATCCTTTGGGGATTTAATTCCCTCTTAAAATACCAGTTACTGATTTTTTAAAATCCTCTTCCTCCGCACATTTGCTGAGAAATGTGCCACTTCATTCAAACGAGGCTTATTTCTGAGCGTATAGTAAAGAGAATTGCAAACTTTTGTCTCTTTAACATGACACGATCGCTCCATTTACCTCGCGGTCCACGATGTCGAGGTTTTGGATGCAGCCTCCCACCCTGCCTAAAGAAAAGGCTAGTAAAAGCCACCCCCAAGAAGGGTGAGGCTACAAAACCTACTATAAAAGCGGGGTTCTGACGGTATGGAACTAAGCTGCCCGGAAAAGTCCCACTCCCTCCGGCCTTCCCAATTCCCTTCCCAGCTTAGCGGGACTGAAAGTATCGCGTCTCGCTAAACCTTTCCTGCCAAGGGCTACCGATCTGGCCTTCAAAAGCCGAGAAAGAAAAGAAAGTTGCAGTCGCTGCTGGAAGCCCAATTACGCCTAGCCAACGGTTCAAACAAACCCCACCCCTTGCCTCCCGACTCCCCAAGTGCAGGAAAAGAAAGCAGCCACTTCCGCTTCCCGCGGAGGCAAAAAGGTTGCTAAGCAACACAGTGGGAGGCGTGGCCAGGCCTAGATTGTTAAAGTAGTCAGGAATGGAGATTGTCTCTCCGCTTCAGAGAGGCGGAAACACACGCGTGGAAATTGGGGAATGATTTTTTAATTAAAAATCAATTGTGAAAACTACGTATGAAACAGAAAATAGAAACTTAGATTGAGCGCTAAAGGGGGGTTAAGGTGTTTCCTTATGCGTGTTTATTTGGGATAAAATCCCGTTGAGTTCAGGGGGCGGCGTATTTCTGAGTAAATATGCTTTAAATTTGCACTACAACATAGGAGGATCCGTGCAAAGTAGAAACAAAGAAATTGCTGTGGAAAGAGAGAATAAGCAGCTCTGTTTTGGTGCTATGACGGACAATGGATTTCTGTTCTCAAAGGGCACTGGCAGAGCAGCGTCGGACCATTTCTGCCGAAAGAGGAACTTGAGGTTTGGCGTTTGGATAGGTGACGGTGCGGAAGCATTGCTTGATGACTTTTGACTTCCTGTTAAAAAAGCTGTAGAAGCTTGCCGAAACAGTAGGTGTTGCTCCAGAGCTGAGCTGCGGATGGTACCTTTAAAATCTACACAGCCGCATGAGAAATCACTACTGCTTTCGGGGCAGAGAGAGAAAACTCTTTATGAAGCTAAGTTTAATTTTAAGAGAAGGTAATGTGTGATGAAAGGAAGGGTTGGGGGCAGTGTTCCCTCTGAGCTGAGTTAGTGTTCCCTTTAATCTAGCTCATAGTTTTTTAGCCTCCAGCTCACACATTTTTGTCTTTGTTCAGGAAGAATGGCTCCAGAATAAACTAATTTATGGAGCAGCCAAATCGCTTGCTCACAACTTTAGTGCCAGTAGCTCACAAAGTAGAATTTTTGCTCACAAGACTCCACAGGTTAGAAGGAGCATTCCTTGGGGGTGTGCTTTATTCCTCCAGATTTCACTGGAAGATAGTTGGTAATTTAGTTAGTGTTATGTCCTCTGACGGCCACTAGGCGCCAGCAACCTTTACCAGAGCTTGACTCTCAGAGACAATAGGGACTAGAATCCTGAAACCTCAAGAGGGCACCAATAGGAACCTTGTTTGGAACTTTAAACCCACCAATGGGACCTGGGGGTGGTCCACAGAGACTATATAGTTGGCCATCTGGCCGGTATTCTCTGTTCTGTTGTGTGTACTAGTAAACTATGAGCTAACAATCGCGCTGAGTCCTGGTTCTTCATGCGTCGAACCCACTACACAACGGTGACATGGTGGGGTTACCAGAGTCATGTGTTTAGAGGATATGTCCTCTCTTTGGGTTGGAAGGTAAGGAATATTCCTAGTTAGTAGCATTAAACTGTAAACAGCTTGAAAAGTAAAAAAAAAAAAAAGTAAAGGTTTTCCTTGCTTGAAAGCTAGTTGAATCCAACTCTAGGGGGTGGTGTTCATCTCCATTTCCAAGCCGAAAAGCCAGTGCTGTCCAAAGACTTTTCCATGGTTATGTATCTGGCATGACTAAACGCCAAGGCGCTGTTATCTGCCCTCTGAAGTGGTACCTATTTATGTATTTGCAATTTCTTGCTTTCAGACTGCTAAGTTGGCAGGAGCTGGGGCCAGAGACAGGAGCTCACTCCGTCAGGTGGCACTAGGATCTTGAACTGTCAGGTGGCACTAGGATCTTGAACTGCCGAGCTACAGACCTTCCGATGAGATTTGTCATAGTAATCACTTGTTTGAAGTAATCAGTTGGAAAATCTGTCCTTTTTTGCTATTCAAAATATAGTAACCCTATGACACAGGTACTTAAGTATTGGTCCTGCAAGTATTGGTCCCACCAGTTTTGTTTTTGTTTTTATATTTGTATCCAGTTTTTCAGCAATAAACTTGTTCCCACAACATGACTAGTTCTGTAATCAGGAGAGAATCCCAGTGACAAAGCAGCACAGTACCGGGTGAGTTGAGCAACTGGATGAGGAAAAGCTAAGCATTACTGTATATTTTATATACATCAGTGCCTCCTTTAATTTTCTATTTATGTTCCTGAAAATACAGCACTAAGTGAAACCACTCTACAAGAAGTACTATGAGGGGGTGGGAATTAAAAGCCAGATCTACTTGGATCCTCTAATATTTTTAACAGAACTTCCCCAAATCCAGTACCAAATCACATGTCAAAGCCAGGTTCACAGACTGAACCATAAAAAACATGGATCCGATACTTTGTGGCACAGCAATGAATTCATGTGATTTTTACAGTGAAACAAAATAAAGCCACTGTGATATTGTAGATGATGGTTTAGTCTACAGGAAGCACCTAAAAAATAATGCTTCTCCTTCAGTGGGGGAAGTCATCTAAACTAGTTAAGTCATGCCTCCTCTCGCTCCAGGCAGGGCTATACAAATTGTTTAAACTGTATTGGCTCAGAGTGAGGCTAACCCTCCAGTTTCCATAGCCCTGCTGCTGCAGCAGGATGCCTGAGCCTAGCTCTGCTTTCTTGGAGGCTCTTGCCTTATATGGAAGATGGAGAAAAGCCTTGAGGAAAGGCCCCATTGTCGATCTTAAAAGAAGGAAAAAGACCTTTAAGACAAGCCTCTCCCGCCTGAGGTCCCAGGCACTGTAGACTGGCCAATGGTAGAAACATCTACAATGCCACAAACTGCCCTCAGTGAGAGACCATTGTGGCAGGCCTCTCCCACCTGAGGCTTCAGGCATTGGAGACTGGCATGGGCCTCTGTCGGTGCTGCCAGACCTGAGGCTTTGGGTTCTTAATGCAGCCAGCCCCCAACTGCGCTGGAAAAATCCAGCAGAGTTCTAATGGATCTGAACCCAGAATTGGTCTCCTGGAGTCTTTTACCCTGTAAGTATGGAAGATGGAAGGGCCTGGAGGCAGGGCCCCCATTGCTGGTCTTAGATAGAAGAGGGAGACCATTGTGGCAAGCCTCTCCTGCCTGAGGATTCAGACATCAGAGAGTGGCATGGGCCCATCAATGCTGGCAGACCCGAGGCTTCAGGTCGTTCCCCAGCCATCCCTCAACTGTGCTGAAAACACCCAACAGAGATCTACTGGGTCTGAACCCAGAGCCACTCTCTTGGAGTCTCTTATCTGTAACTATGGAAGACAGAAGGGCCTTGAGTCAGGGCCCCATTGCTGGTCTTAGAAAGAAGGGGAGACCATTGTGACAGGCCTCTCCCACCTGAGGCTTCAGGCATTGGAGACTGGCACAGGCCTCTGTTGGTGCTGCCAGACTCAAGGCTGCAGGTCATTTCTGCAGCCAACCCTGGCTGCACTGGAAAAACCCAGCAAAGCTCTACTGGGTCCAGCAACCATGAGGAGATTGCAGTGTCTGGCCTGCCCCATACAGACTCGGAGGCTTCCGGGCCTACAGGGAGTGAGAGGGTTGGAGCTGAAGGTCAGATCCCACCCCCCAAGAGTCATAGAGGCAGTGGGATGAGGACCCCCAAGGGGAACAAGGAGCTGATCCAAGCAAATGCAGCAGAGTGGGGGGGGCAGCATTCTCTGAGGCCTTTCCCAGCATTGTTTTGGCAGTTCAGGGAAACTCCAATAGGGCAGCTGCTCAGGGTTTTCCCCGCACTTTTTCTGCCCTTCCTCTTTTGGCCTTTAGTCTGACCTGGGCCTCCCCCAGCCCTGTGCGTATGCAACCAGGAATCAGGTTGGCTGGGGCTAAGAGTACCTGGCCAAGCGATGGCTGTGGCTGATCTCGCCAATAAGGACACTAGCACCAGCAACACCAGGAGCTTTTGAGGAGGAAGGGGAATGGTCAGAAAATTCTCCTAGGCCTTTCTGGCTGGAACATCTCCAGAGATTTAAAAAAGAAACAAACCCTAGATCATCAGCTTCATTTAATTTAGATACTAGAGGGTTTGAGAAACCATCCAAAGGGTCCTCAGAATTGTCCATCTCCACAATTCTTTGATTACATACTAAAGGCAGAATGGGCAGGTCCAGGCAATGACACTTTCTTGCAGGCATAGGGGAAGCTCCAGTACTAGTCTTACATTCAGGAGCAGTTTTGCGTAAGGCTGTGGCCAACACATGTAACAATTCAGTGAATAAAAATATTAATAATAATGAGACACCCCTAGGGGATTCCCCTGAAGCAACCTCTCTGACAATCTGAGCCACCTGCTATGTTCTCAGATTTTTCAAGGGCCATCATGGTTTGGGCTGCTAATCTCCTTCAAGAGCTCAACACTGACCCCTTGACGCTTAAAAGTTCCATCCTAAAGGTTAAAGGGCTGCAAAATTTGCAGCAGTTGCATTCTAAGAGGCCATGCAGTTCAGTGCCAGAGCACAGACCACCAATATAGTGGGAAGAATGAACCTATGGCTAAATCATTGGAAGGTGGACCCTCTGTCTATTGTAGTTTCATCGGCATTTTAAAAAAAATAAAATTCAGGAACAAAAGGACTTAAGATGCTCCCGCACCTTTGGCTATAGGTCCAGATTCCAACAGAGACAGCTCCCTCCTAACAAATAGGACAGGAACCAACAAAGACCAACCACCTGACTATATGGTTGGGGGTCAATCCCAGCAGTTTTCTCATTTTTGTGCTTCCCCACTTCCCAAGACAGAACAGAGTTACCTTTTCTTCTGTTGTGACCTATTCAGATTTAATGCACATAGGGACAGTGGCACCAGTGCCCTTAGAACAGCATTTCCATGGGATTTATTCCATTCCATTTGTAGTCCCAAAAAGAGCCGAGGACTGGAGAGCAATTCTAAATTCAAAAAGAGTAGAAGCTATCGGTATCTGAAGAACTGAGCAGTGTCTCACAGAAGCTCATACCCTGCCGCATATATTGTTAGTCCTTAAGGTGCTACTGGGCTTTTGCTCTTTTCTACAGCTACAAACTAACATGGCTGCCCATCTTGATCTATGGGTAAAGAAGTACAAGTTCCGGTTTAAAATCTCTTCACTGCATTCTGCAGAGTATTCAGCAAGATGACCACGTGATGTCCTTAGGCCTTCAGGATGTTTACCTGCAGACCTTCTAGACAGTTCTTCCGTTTTTGATTTTCAGGGCCAGCATTTCCAATACAAGGCCTTTCCCTTTGGGCTGACATAATCTCCAAAGGTGTTTGCCAAGGTCCTGGTACCTACGACAACAAGGAAGCCACCTTTATCCTTACCTGGACTATATCCTCTGCAGTACCTAGGCAGTAGAGGTGAGCTAGGACACCAAGTCCATTAGGCAATCTCTTCAGGCACAATATTAATATTAATAATCTCACACCCTTCAGGGACATAGTCCATTTAGGGGCCAGGATTCGGATGAGGACAGACAAAGTGTTTCCACCTGCAAAGAAGCAGGAAAAATTGTTGGAAGGGGTGAAAGAAATCCGGCAGATGTTGGTTGACCTCGTGCACTAGTTGACAGTACTGGGACTGAGAACTGGGTCTGAGTACATAGATCTGATTCCTTGGGCCTGCTTCCATGCCAGGCCTTTACAATGGACTCTTCTCCCTTGACAGAAGGACACACACAAAAGGGAGCACAGATGTCAAGATACTGTCCCCCTACACACACACACAAAGAAGTCACTAAACGAGTAGTCTTCACGACCAAATCTGACAAGGGGAGTCAGTTTCCTTCAGCCTCCTTACCTGATGGCAGTTCTGGCCACCAGCAGTAGAGGCCGGGGAACACACTGCGAGGATCAGATTGTCCAAGGCAGATGGAGCCTGTTGGAAGATATGAAAAGTATGGACTGGCTGGAACTTGTGGCAGTCAGACTAGAACTGTGTACTTTCCAAATTCTATCAAGGAACAGGTATTTTCTAGGGTGCACAGCAGTTGGCAAGGAGGCACCAGATCGATGGTGCTCCTCCATGAGTCCAAAATCGAGTTTGTTTGGACAGGGGGGAAATGGTAGGTCTAAAAGACCTTTACAGTCTTGCAAACCGCCAAGCCAACTGGCTGAGAAGGAAGGAGTTAGATCCAGGAGAATGGAGTGTACACAAAAAGATCTAGCAAAATCACACTTTGTTTTAGGACCGCTATCTTGGATCCTTTATGCAACATCAAACTATAACCAAGTTGCCAAGTGTCTAATCATTTTCTGTGATTCTAGGGCAGAGGGCCAGGGCACACACACTGGTTGATGCAGTGGTCTGCTGTATGCTTTTCCTCTGACCACACTGATCAGCTGAGGCCTGAACAAAGTGTCAAAGGAGACAATGGAGATTTTCATATCTCCTTTCTAGCACAGAAGTTTTTGGGTCTCAAAGCTTGTGAAGATGTCAGTGTCTCCACAATGGAGATTGCCAAGTAATGGGTTCTTGTACAAGAATCCACTTGCCACCCAGACCCTATTTGACTTCAGCTGACAGCTTAGAGATTGAACTGCCGGATTCAGTAGGACTGGGCCTTCCAAGTTAAGTAGTTGACACCATGGTGCAGTCCAGAATACCTGCTTCCAGTCATCTCTATAATCGTACATGGCAGACATTCAAATGTGGACCAGTACCAAAAATCTGGATCCACTGAAACTTACTGACAAAGACATCATTCCCTTTCTACACGAAGGTTTGGAATCAGGTTCTAAGATACCTTAAGAGACAGGTTGCAGCACTGGCCTCTATGGGGGACTGCATAAGTCTGCCTAATTTTTCTTCTCATAGGCACTTTAAGCTTCCCGGAAAGGAACCATACAATTGGCACCTCCCATTAGGCATAGGTTGCTTACTGGGAACCTGTCTAAAGTGTTACAGGCCTTGAGCAATCCCGCATTTGATCCTTTCAAATCATCAGAATCTAAAGTCTCCTTTTTGAAAGACTTCTGTTTTCTTTCAGAAATAACTTATGCAAGGAGGATTTCTGAATTGGGGCTTTATTGGCCAGAACAGAATTGTGTATATTTCACAAGATTTCGTTGGTACTCAGGAGGGATCCTTCCCTTGTGTCAGTGGTTTTTTCCCCTGTCATGTTAACCAAGAGTTGATACTATCATCGTTTTGTCCTATACCATGTTACCCCAACAAGAGAGTCTAGCACAAACTATTTTTTTTTTGTTTGAAACAAAATTTTATTGGAGTACATTCAACATTGTTAAACATCGTTACCAATACAGTTTAAAAAATTACATCCCATCCCCCCACCCCACCCCAGTAGGCTTCCAACACTGCTAATAACAAAAAAAAAGAATTAAAAGGTAATCAAATTTAAACTTATATCAATCGACAAACCAGGTAACACAATTCTAATATGTAAAAACCTGACTCTTTCAAACCTAGTTTCCAAAAGGTACAGTACAATCCGGTATTTGTTTCCTTTCTCATTCAATGTCAATACGAATCAAGATTGTACATTTTCCCTTTCATTCTATATTCAGTTTCCATGTAGAATTTCAGGCCTTCCCAGTCTTTTAGATATTGTTCTGCCATTTGTCCATTTAGTTTTTTCGTCATTTTGTCCATTTCGGCTAGGAACAGCAGTTTCCTTAACCAGTCTTGTATATCTGGCACCTTCTCCGCTTTCCATTGTTGAGCAAAAGCCATTCTCGCCGATGTGATCATATACCATAGTAATGTCCTTTTTTCTTGTGGAATTTTTTCCATTGTCAAGCCTAAGAGAAGAAGCTCCGGACTTTTCCTAATAGGAATTTTTAATATCTTCTGCATCTCACAATGTACATTTGACCAGTATACCTTTGCTTTATCACATGACCACCACATATGGTAAACAGAACCCTCTGTTTTTTTACATTTCCAACACTTATTACTCAAGTTCTTATCCATACTAATATTAGCAATCTTTTTTGGTGTCATATACCACTTGTACATCATCTTATAACAATTTTCTTTTATATTAACACAGGTTGACATTTTAAAAGCTTTTTTCCACAAAAATTCCCATGCTTCCATAGAAATTTCCTTGTTCATATTTATGGCCCATTGTATCATTTGCTCTTTAACATTTTCATCCAGAGTATATACAGTCAACAAAGTTTTATACAACTTAGATATCATTTTTCGCTCTTTTTTCAACCATATATCTTCAAACTCATCGATCTTAGCTCTAAAACCAACCTCTTTACAGTCTTTTTTGTAAATGTCCTGTATTTGGCAATATTGTAACCATCCATACTCAAATTCTAATTCGTTATTTGGTTTTAAAACATATTTTTTCCCTTCCTTTTGAAGCAACTCTTGGTATTTCAACCAATCATTACCTTTATATGCCGAAAAAGGATGAATAACTGCAGCAGGAACAATCCATAAAGGCCTCTCATCAGGAACTGTATTTTTGTATCTGGTCCATGCATCAAACAATGTTCTCCTTACATAATGATGCTTAAACATTGAGTCTTCTTTATTTTTCCCATACCAAAGATAGGCATGCCAGCCAAATCTGCAATCGTGACCCTAAAGGGCCAAAAGTTTTCTATTTTCCAAATTAACCCATTCAGTTAACCAAGACATACATACAGCTTCATGATACAAATGCAGATTCGGGACTTAGAAGCCACCTCTGTCTTTAATATCATACATTATTTTCATTTTAATTCTTGGCTTCTTTCCTGCCCAGATAAATTTAAAAATTTCTCTTTGCCATTTCACCAACACTTTCACATCTTTCACAATTGGTATTGTCTGAAACAAAAACATTAACCTGGGCAGTACATTCATTTTGACAATGGCAATTCTTCCAAGAAGAGATAATCTAAGTTTTTCCCACTTTTTTAAATCGCGCCTTATCGAAACCCACAATTTTTCATAATTATTCTTAAACAAATCGATATTTTTCATTGTAATGTCAACTCCCAAATATTTAACCTTTTTAACCACTTCACATTCTGTCAAATTTTGTAAAATTTGTTGCTTTGTAACATTCATGTTTTTACACAATATTTTCGATTTATTTTTATTTACATAGAACCCTGCTAGATCACCAAATTCTTTTACTTTTCAAATACCAAAGGCATGTTATTGACAGGATCTTCAACAATAAACATAATATCATCAGCAAATGCTCTTAATTTATATGAGAAACCTCTAATACTCAAACCTTTTATATTATTATCATCTCTAATCATTTGCAGCAATATCTCCAAAATCCAGATGAATAACAATGGCGATAAGGGACAGCCCTGTCTGGTTCCTTTTCTGACTCGGAACGTTTCTGTTGATTCTGCATTTACAATCACCGTGGCCTTTTGTCCTTTATATATTGATTTAATCATTTTTGTAAATTCTATGCCCATCTGCAATTTTTCAATCACTTTGAACATAAATTCCCAATTCAAGTTATCAAATGCCTTCTCCACATCTAGAAATAAAAAGCCAACCTTTTTTTCTGGGTGCTTATCATAATATTCTATTGCGTCTAAAACAACCCTCATGTTGTCTTTTATTTGCCTACTTGGCAAAAACCCAGCCTGATGTTCGGCAATAGTGTCTTTCAAATACCCTTTGAGGCGTTCTGCTAGGATTTTTGCATAGATTTTATAGTCATTGTTCAAAAGTGAAATTGGTCGATAATTTTTAACATTAGTTAGATCTTGGGTCTCTTTCAGTATCAAGGTGATTGCTGCTTCGTTCCAGGAATCTGGAACCTTCCCACTTTCTCTAATTTCATTTAAAAGAATCTCTAGAACCGGTACCAGGTCTTCTTGAAGTTTCTTATAAAATTTGGCTGAAAAACCGTCTGGTCCTGGAGCTTTGGAGATTTTTGCTTCTCCTATTGCTTTGCTGATTTCTTCTTTAGTTATCACCGCGTTTAACATTCCTTTTGTTTTTAAGCTTAATTGTGTCAAATTCACCTTTGATAAATAGTCTTGAATTTTTTGTTGATCCACCTGTTTTGCTTGAAAAAGAGTAGCATAGTATTTGTAGAATTCTCTCCAGATCCCTCCTGGGTCTATAATTTCTCTATTCCCATCTTTCAATTTAATTATTGTTTTGTTCTCTGTTGCCATGCCAAATATTTCCCAGGTTTTTTCGCTCCTTCAAAGGACTTCTGTTGCAATTTTTTCAAGTTCCAATATACTTCTTTATTTAACCTCGCATCATATTGTTCCCTTAGGATCCTCAGCTCTCTCAAAATTTTCTTTTTGCCAGGTCTCTTCTTGAGTTCTGCTTCTTTCTTTTGGATATTTTCCAAAATTTCTTTATCTATTTTAAATTGTTGTTTTCTTTCATTGTTGTTAATTGCAATTAGATGTCCTCTCATCACAACCTTATATGCCTCCCATACCATTTGCGTCTGTACATCTTTATTTAAGTTTAATTGAAAATACGTTTTGGTTTCCGTCCTTATTTTGTCCACAATGTTTTGTTTGTCCAGTAAATCCTCATTGAGTCTCCATCGAAATTTTTTTCTTTTAGCATATGTTGATCACTTTATTGGTCTGTGGTCAGAAAGAGTTCTAGGTAATATTTCAATTTTACGTGTTTGCAAAATCAAGTTCTCGGTCATCCACATCATATCTATTCTTGAGAAAGACTCATGTCTTGATGAGTAAAAAGAGTAGTCTTTGTCTTTAGGGTTTTTAGCTCTCCATGCATCTTCCAGGTGTTCATGTTTTGCCATTTGAAAAAATACTTTCGGAAGCTTACCTATACCTTCATTTCCTTTTTTGGATTTTCTGTCAATAGCATTATTAACAGTACCATTAAAATTACCCATCAATATCATTTGTTCATAGGTTAACTGTTGTAGTTGTTCCCACAAATCTTGAAAGAATTTTTCCTTGGCTCCATTCGGGGCATAGAGATTTAAAATTAAAGTCTTTTTATTCTGAAACATAACTTCCACTGCCAAGAATCTTCCTTCTTTGTCTTTAAAAATTTCCTTTGGTTCCAACTCTTTTTTTACATATGTAACAACTCCTTTTTTCTTTTGTGAGGAGAGGGAATAGAATTCCTCTCCTAATCTACTTCCGGTCTGGGATACATGGCGTCCTGACGTGTTCTGGCTCTGCTCCCAGTGCATACGGAGGGTCTTTATGACAGGGCGGGCTATACAGCCTGCTGCAGATCTCCCCAGGCAGGGGGGTGACTAGCAACGAGCATTGGCCCGAGTGGGAGTTGAGATCGGCTGATAGCGGGGCTTTAAAGAGTGCCACGACCAGCCTTGATCCCCTCCCCCCAAGAGGGCACTTCGGAATTTCTCTAAAAGACCCCACCGAGTTAGATTCTCAACATAAGAACGCATGACCCAGACCTCCAAGACATTCTACGGAAACTGATACCAAGGAAACACTGCTATAGCAAAATATGGACTTTGAAGGTAACTTTTTAAAATTGCTCACCGGAAACGCGCTGATCCCAAGAATAAACAACACCCGATGAAGCGCATGATCGTGCGGCATACTGTGTACTAACACCAACTCCGGAAAACGCGGTTGAATAGCAAAAAAAGGCCAAAAAGCCGGTTTGTTGATCATTCCTGCGGTCAGGATATTGACTTTAAAATAGAAACTAACACCAAGTCCCGTGAGAAACAGTGTGGAAAACTACTTAAGCTGCGACAGAAATCAGCAGAACAGGAATTGACCTCAGACCAGACAAGTAGCGCTTCCTAGAGACGACCAAGGAGGCCGGAAGAAGGGAGGAAACCAGAAGTCAAGGAGGACGATTAAGATTGCTGGACAGGAAGTAAACAACAGGAAGAGCTATTTACCATAGAGAAATTGCACCCGCCATTTTGAGAAGGTCGAAACGATTTATTTGGATTTTAGCTAAAAGACTCAACAGAAAAAAGCGAAAATAGAGCGGTTCAGCTGGGCACAAGAAAAACTTTAATTTGATGTAAGTTTTGTGATAACTGTAAACAACGGCTTACGATCTCCGGCAAAGACAGAGGGCGAACTCTTGGTCCTCCCCGAAAATGGCTGCTAAAGAGGAGAAGAAACTACAGGGCATGATGGAAGCCATGGAAAAACGGATGATGGATGCTATACAAAAAATGGAAAAAACTCTAGGTAAAGTGGCTGATGAAGTAGCTGATTTGAAAAAAGACCTGGCTGGGATTACAAAGGAAATACAGACGCTGAACAAAAGAACAGATGAGGTGGAGGAGAGAATGAAAGGAGTGGAAACTGGCGTAACTGAGGTTGCTAAAGAAGCATCAAAAGCTAATGTAATGGTGGAGTACAATGGAATGCTTAACCATCTGAGATTTAGGGGAATCCCTGAAGATAAAAATGAGAATATCCACTCAGTCATGGTGGATGCTGTTGCAGATTTCTTAAAACTAGAAGAGGAGAAGGTGGCAGCACACATTGATTTGGTATACAGAGTCAACTCTGCGATTGCACAAAAGAAAAAACTACCCAGAGATGTGATTGTCCAGTTTATATCCAAAAGATTGAAAGAAGACTTGTTTAAGCAACAATTCCAGGAAGATTTCATAATTGACAACAAGAAAAATATGATACTAAAGGAATTACCCAGAACGGTTCTTCAGGACAGACGACTTTTTAAAGATCTGATCGACAAACTGAAAACAGAGGGCATTAGATACAGATGGGAAATTCCAAAAGGTGTCAGTTTTACATTTAAACAGAAGACAATCACCATCAAGTCAGTAGAGCAAATGACCAAGTTCATTAAAGACAATTTTAAAGACTCTGATAAATAAATACAAAGCCAACATGGAGAGTCAAATTATTTCATGGAATGTTAATGGACTTAATTCACCCCAAAAAAGGAAAAATGTTAGGCTATGGTTGGAAAAACAAAAATGTGATATTGTTTGCTTACAAGAAACACATATTAAAAAGAGTCTAGCACAAACTAGACGTGCTCAGAGCTCTGTGTGCCTCCTTCATAGCATGGCGCAGATTAGGCTAAAGGATTTTCTGCCTGTGTCTCACAGCTCAGCCTTTAGGTAATAAAGGTCTCAAGCCATGTATCTGAGACACATATGAAGTGCAAGGCCTAGGACCTTCAAAGGATGTTACAGCCTACTACACCCAATCTGCAGTAATATAGTTGCCAGGGGTCGTTTCGCACAGAAGTGCACCAGAACGGAGCTCCACAAGTTAGAAGCAGCGGTGGCAGTGGCAAGCCCCGCCCCCAGCAGGAGCGCAAATCCTTGTCTTTGTGACACTGCCATGGTGCAAACACTACATTAAATACTTGGATTCTCATGGATCTTTATGATTGTTAAGTGGACTTCTCATTTCACACTGCATTGTGGAATATTCTGCTTAGAAATTGTGAGGACCAGTGGTTTTTCTATAAGCTTCTGTGTTGTGGTGATAACATAATGTTCTGGATTAAAAATTTGGGGGTTATATCTGTGAAAATGAATATGATCTGTGATTGGACAGTAATTTTTCAGGAACTGGGTGTTAAACTGGTAGGCATCCACATTTCATGCCATGGGCTGGCATCATGATGGCACTTTTTTTTTTTTGCTGGTACATTCCATTAATATTGATGTCATCAGTGATTTTATGGTCTGTATTGGAAAACTAATATAAAGATTATTAAAGCAATTTCTTATAAAGAAAATATATATAAAATGTTTTATAGATGGTATATGACTCCAGATAAATTAGCTAAGATTTATACTGATCTACCAAGTGATTTTTGGAAATGTCATAATAATGTTGGTTCATTTTTTCATATGTGGTGGACATGTGAGAAAAGTAAAAAATATTGGTCTTGGATACATTAACGGTTACAAAAAATATTGCAAATTACCGTGCCTTGTATACCAGAACTATTTTTGTTGAATATAACTCCAGAAAATTATAAGAGACAAGACTTTTATCTTACTATACATATTCTAACAGCACCAAGGATGTTATATGCAAAATATTGGAGAAGAATGGAAGTACCTACAAAAGAAGAAGTTATAACCAAAATATTGGAAACTGCTGAGATGGACAAACTGACTATGGTATTAAGAGGAAATAACAAAGAAGACTTTGAAAATACATGGTCAAGATTTTACGACTGGATGGAAGGAAATAATAATTAAAATTAACAAAAAGAATTAAGGAACTAAGAATCATGGATGTAATTATTAATAAAATACAATTGTATGGTGGAAAAAAATAACAAGAATTTCTAGATTACAGTAAGATCTCAAAGACAATGGTTAAAATGATACAGTTAGAATCTCCCTTTTATGTGTGCCTATGTATGTTTTTTCTTTTATTTTTGTTGTTCGTCTTACATAATTGAAATAAAATTACATTGAACATCATTCCCCTTCCCACAACAGACACCTTGTGAGGCAGGTGGGGCTGAGAGAGCTCTTTCAAGAACTGCCTTTTCAAGGACAGCTCTTGTCAGAATTATGGCAAGGCATCTGAACTTGGTGAGAGAGGCAGACAAATTCAGTACCAGAGTTTATAAGACACTTGAGTTTCTTCCTCTCAGTTTAGGTATTTTTTAAAAAAATTATATCCGGCCCTTTCTTTCTGCAAGGGAATCAAGGTGGCTAACAAGGTTTTCTTAGAACAATTATAGAGTTTTGAGTAAGCAGTTTTCCCCTGTATTCAGGAATGCTGTCTGTAGAACTGAATAAAAGAAAGATGACAAGATAAAGTTCTAGAGCAAGGGTCTACAACCTTTTTGAGCCTGTGAAAGTCTGTGAAAGGCTGGTGGCTGCCACAAGAGGTGGAACAAATTGCAAAATATCAAGGAGCAAGGTCATGCATAATTCTAAAAGCAGCTCTTCAGCATTTCAGGCAGAATTTCTATGTAACAGGATGCCTTTTAAAATGAGCATATTGTTTTAAAATATTTTCCTGCGTACACCTTTAGATGCACAATGAAGATCCTTGTACTGTGGTGGCAGTGAATCTACGTGGTGGAAGCTGCCTGTTCACCTCTCCATGCTTGGCACAAAGTTTAGTGTGGCGTACTGGCTTCGACTATGTGATTAACAGCTCATAGTTTATTGGTATACAACACAACAACTCTTACCGGCCAGGGCGGCCAACTATATACAGTCCTTGGGACACACCCACCAGTCCCATGGGAAGGTTTGAACTTCCTGCCACAGTTCCTATAGGTGCTAACTGGGAGACTCAAGATCCTAGTCCCTATTGTTCTTAGGAGCCAAGCTTGGGTTGCATACCGCTGGCACCTAATGGCGGTCAGCAGACATAACATTTAGTGTAGTTCATTTACAGAAATCATGCATGTATTTGGAACATACATTTGATATGTGAATTGTTGTACCTGCACAAGTCTGTAGAGATTTCCCGTGTCTTCCCTACTTGATTGATTGTATCTTGATAGTCCTTGACTTTTCTCAATAGTTTCAAGGGAGTTAATTTACCTTGACCTCCAAAAGCACTCAGTGTCACAGTCAGTAAAAGCATCTATATATCTAATTCCCAAGTGGCCCCTTGTGTGCGGATATCTAAATCCGCACATCGGGGGCACTTGGGGGGCAGGGAGATTTTCCTGTGCACATGGGGCAGTCCTTAGGTGTGCAGAAAAATATAAAAAGTTGAAAAAAGTATAAGGGGGATATTTAAATCCCCCAAAAAGTAAAAGAGCGTTCCCTGCACATGCGCAAGGAATGTTCTGCGAACTGCCTTGCCACTGCCACCACAGGTAACGGGAGGGTGGGAGAAGGCTTGGCGGGCCAGTCAGCCTCGCCACCGCTGTGGAGGAAGGAAGGGGGAAGCTTGGCAGGCTGGCCAGCCTCACCTCTGCTGCTGCCGCAGGAAGGGAGGAAGGGGGAGGCTTGGCAGGCCGGCCTTGCCGCTGCTGCTGCTGGGGAGGGAGGGTGAAGCTCAGCAGGCCGGCCAGCCAGCCGTCCTTGCCACCCCCACTGCTGCTGAGAAGGGGGAAGCTTGGCGGGTTGGCCGGCCTCGCTGCTGCTGCCGCTGTGGCAGGGGGGAAGGAGGGGGAAGCCTGGCGGGCCAGAATACTCTTGCCGCTGCTGCTGCTGGGGGGGAGGGAGGAAGAGGGAGGCTTGCTGGGTTGGCTGGCCTCCCCGCCGCCACACTGCTGCTGCTGCTTGGGAGGGAGGGGGAAGCTTGGTGGGCCAGCCGGCCTTGCCGCTGCCACCCCCATTGCTACTGGGAAGGGGGAAGCTTGGCGGGCCAGCCAGCCTCACTGCCACCGCTGCTGGGGGGGAAGGAGGGGGAAACTTGGCGGGCAGGAATACTCCCCCCCGCGAGTATCGCGGGTCCCGCCTCTTGTATAGTCTAATCAAGGCAATGGACACATTCTTTTGAAGGAAACTTCTATGTTTGCTAATGTCGCTAAGTCTTGTGTGACTCTTTGTTCCATGTGTAACAAACATGGGCATGGTATTTCAACTGAAAACCCAAGGCATAGAGTGAGTACATCTGTATGTTCTGAAAGAGCAACAACATCCAATTTTGTCCTACCCTTTGCTGTATGTAATGCATGCAGCAGCATCCTAGTATTGGCTTCTTCTGTAGATCTCAGCTCACATAATTCTTCCCCATGTTCTCCGATGATCTTGAAACAGGTCTCATCACTCATATAAAGTGTTTTCCCTTCCAACCTCTTCAGGTACTTGGGCGTCCTCCACTATTGCACCAAGAATTTGATGAGCTCTGACTTGTTAGATGAGCTGCACAGATAAAGTTCTAACTGCTGGATTTTGTGAGCTGGCACAGTATTCACCTGCAGGCAAACACTTGTCCCTCGCATCTTTCAGCATTTTTAATTGAAATTTCCAGGCAATCAAAAATAGCACCTGTACTTTCAGTATGGGTACCTTAATGAAGTATAACACAGCATATAGATTCTGCTGTTTCAAATCAAATGTCTTCTCATTACCCTTCATCTTCTGCACTAAATCCAGGGCTCTTTTTGTAGCAGGAACTCCTTTGCATATTACGCAACACACCCCTAATGTAGCCAATTCTCCAAGAGCTTACAGAGCTCTTCTTACAGGGCCTACTGTAAGCTCTTGGAGGACTGGCTACATTAGGGGTGTGTAGCCTAATATGCAAAGGAGTTCCTGCTACAAAAAGAGCCCTGACTAAATCCATTCCATTGCTATTGCAGATAGATGGGACTAGTATGTTTTCTGCTGGATATACTCCCCCCCGCCAAAAAAAATAAAATAAAACACTCTGTCAACCACAGCCTTGTTAGTCTTCTGGATTGATCCAGCTCCATTGGCAAGTGTCCAAGGCAAAGGTCCTAGAGGATGAGCTAAAGCATTTCTTATGTACAACTGTCTACTTCAGGCAACAAAGACCATATGCCTAAAGAGGTTTTGTTCAGCCTTGAGTTCAACATCCTTCATTTTACCATTACAGCTTTTTGTCGTTTTATTGAAATTGGAAGATGTTCTCAGATTCTGCTTAGACATCTTGTCATGAAAATTGATAGTTGTATTGCTTACTTCCAAACGCATCTTCTTGAATTCCAAATATGCTGCTTCTCCAGTTTCATGCACTATGAAAAGATCCCTGGCCACAATGGGAAGCTACTACATCAGTGGACAAGCTAGACAAATCTGGCTGATCATGGCTCACTGGATTCAACAAATTATTCAGTGTCAGATCAAGTAAAGCTTGAACATTGGCATATCTTTTTTGTTCTAGTCAGATGGAAATCTGAATGTGTCATCTTATTGTTGCATTGACCAATCGTGTCTCTCAGCTTCTTCAGAAACATGTTCCTGGACTGAGCCTAAATCACTTTGTTCCACCTGGTATTTGAGTATCTTTGTTCATTGTTTCTTTTGTTGTCATGTCTACAGTAATTAACCCAAATGGTTTGCTAGATCTTAACTGCACTGAAAATCCACCTTGCATGAAATACTTATTTACATCTAGATATTCATGGGGAAGAGTGGTCATCTGGGCATAATAGTATAGAAGGTAGTGGGCATAATTCAGTCTGTTTTAGGTGAAGACCTATGGAATCATAATCCATATGCATGCAAATGAAACATCCAGTCACTTTCTCATAATGCTCTAATTAAGCTCGAAGAATCCAGATAAGGATATCCAGAATGCTGACAGAGTTCAGTTTTCATATCTGAGGTAATTACGGTAGTCTTCAAAGAGCTTCATAATCCTTGAACTTGATGGCTAATCAAAGATTTCTTTCAGCAAAGCTGTGTATACATCTTGGCAAAGGTTGCTCATGCTGTTCTCTGTTTCATCCAAAAGAACAATATCTTCTCAATGAATGTCCTTCAGCCTTGACTGGAAACCCTGCCATGCTAGCCACATGAGTGCTTCATAAACTACTTTGAGAACCATGACTGCATTGTTATACTTCTGACATCTACTACCCCAGCTACTGAACCTTCTGCCTGACACAGTGTACAAATTGTGCTTTCCTGCATCTTGAAATCACTTATCAATGATGACTAGAAAATGTATATAGTGTGAAATACACCCATTCTAATTGTGATAGAACACTTAATTTTTTTTCTGGATGTTTCTATATACTTTCTACAACCTTTGAATAAAGTTCCTGATCAAGCACACACACAACCTTGGACCACTGCAGAGACTGTATGATGTTGATAGACTGGTTTAGGACCTCATAAATATTTCAGTTACAGGACCATTTACTGTGGGCAAATGTCCAATATTGTCTTGCATGACTGTAACATTGTCATGGGCAGGTATATTTAAAGCCCATCCAGTTGTATGTTTATTGGTCTTCATGGTTTGGCATGGATGCCAGAAGCCATATGAGATTCTTCTGCAAAGCATGGCAGAACAATGTCTTGGTATCTACCTCTACACTATAAGTTACTGTTGACCCTCCCTTTGCCAGAATTGTACGTAGGTAGCATAAATGACTGGCTAGAAATGCTTTTGTTCTTGGTTTTCACCACATTATGCATTGATTTTCACAAATGAGGCCCAATAATCTTTGGCTGGATGACAGTTCCACTGACTCTGTATAATGTCCTCTTGCCAGTGAGTGTGTCCTGTATTGTCCCAGGCCAAGATTGTAGGGATTTTATTGTAAATATTAGCTGGAAGTGCAATATCTCCTTCCAGTGTTGCAAGGTTTTGCATGCAGAGAACTGTAGCATTCTCTTGAAGTTGGAAGCATGACATACTGTGAAATACTCTGGAACTGACTTATGTCATTCCTCAGTCTCTTTTCCTTCTTTCTTTCCCTCCTCTCCCCACTGTCATAGCAATCAGACTACTGTAGCTCTAAAAGGACAAATTTATAAAAACAAACACAGAAGAAGTCACAGTATGGCTCTAACGTAATATTACCGTTATATATTTTTCCTCAGAGAGTAAGATTCGTGAAATGATAATAATGTAAGCTTGCTTCTTTATTGCTGTCTGGAATCAGGGGTCAGTAGTGAAATGGACACATTTGTAGATGACATAAATTTAATCAGCATGGTAAAAACCAAATCAAATTTTATAAAAGTTCCAGGAGGCTCTCTCCCAGTTGGGAAGTGAGTGGGCAGCAACTCAGCAAATGACTCACTGTAATTAAGTATAAAATTATGCACACTAAGGAAAAATATCCTGACCACTTATACACTAATAAGGTCACAACTAGGGATGGGCATGGACTGGCCCACGGACTTAATGTCATCACGGACTGGGGGTTGGTTCATGGTCTGTTTGCCTGGTCTGTGCATTCTCATTTTCAGTGGACTGCCCACAGCCCATTTGGTCCATGGGAGCAGTCCATGGGCCAGACAGGACAGTACCAAGGCATTAAGTATCAAGGCAACCAAGGGGGATGGACTTCTACAGCCATTCTGCAGCCCTGGAAATACCAATACTGGCCCTCTAATGCTTGACAGGCAGCTATGGCTGCCAATAAGAGAGTTCCCATTCTGCTCTATGGGAGCAGACTGCATCTGGAGATGAGCTGTAATCCAAAGCCAATCTGCACACAACTTGGAGACCAGGTAGAGGGGTATCCCAGGGAGATCTGCTGTGAGTTTGATGCTTCTAGTTTGCAAGGGGTCAATTTGACACACTCATGAAAGCGCTGCTGTGATTTTTCCAGCAAACACTTTCCTGGAGGCACCTGCTTTGAGGGGCTGTAACTCAGCCCCCTAAATCCAGTCTTCACCAGACTTAGAAGGTAAGTAGAGGAGAGTTAGCTGAAGGGGCGTTCTAGCACATCCTGAAGTCACGGACCTCATGAATCATGAACCGGTCCGTTAAATGGAAAGGTTCATGAAGTTTGTGGTTTGTGAAGCCCACAAACCTATATGAACCTCAAGTTTTTTTGGTCCATGCCCATCCCTAGTCACAATAGCAATAGGAATTATGGGCTTCTGGGCCTCCCCTATGAGACTTCAAGGGCATCTGGTTGGTCACTGAATGCTAGACTAGATGGACCATTGGTCTGATCCAGCAAGGCTGTTTATAAATTCTTAGCCTGAGTTCAGACTGGCATTTTGCAGCGGGAGCCAGTCGTTGCACAAAAGCCCTGGAACAAACTGTTCCGGGGTCCCCCCGTCACACGGGGCTGTCTGATGTGGGAGCTTACTGGGAGGAAGCGCGCCAGAGCATTCAGACTGCTGGCTCTTCCCATTTGCACTTTGCCGATTGGGGGAGGATCCTGGCACCGCATTCAGCAGTAGAGTGGAGCACGGCCAATCAAACTGCTGCTGCTGTTCCAACTTGCTCCCGCCAAGCAGTCACATGTTGGAGAAGCGGAACGCAGTGGGATAAAGGCACTCTGCAAGATTTGCTACCACTTTACTGTGGTATCTTTTTAATGCAGGGGGAAAGTGGAATGGCGCGGGTTGTCTACGGCTGGGGAATGCCAGGCAGATGTGCCTGTGCAAATGCCCCCTTTAATCCGCTTGGGAAACGAGGCTGGAATGAGGCTCTCGTGGGGCTAATTGCCAGTCTGAATTCAACCTTAATTGAAACAGTGCAAAATGCTCCTCAGAGAGGGTTTCTCATTTGATGGGACCAGGCACAATGAAGGCACATGGCTATTGCCTCCACTGAATTCAACCATCACAAAGAGAAGTTTGCTTCAGTTAAGAGTGTGTAGAATACTTCTAGTGTCTTCAGATACTTTTGAAGATACTTCAGTTATCCTCTAGGAATTTTAGATCTCCAGTCTTTTGTTTTAATATTAAAACTATTCAGCTATTGTGGTATTAGAGATGGGCATTTTTAATGGCATTTACATTCCATATTTGTGATTTGACAGCTGCCTAACGTCTATCCAAGAGAGTGAAAAGGCCAGAAGTCTGCAGTCACCATTATCCAGCTTCTAAAGGAAACACCTTGGCTGTAATTTGCTGATTCTCCAGAAGAATTTATTCTAAAAGCACAATTGATGAATATGTAAAAATCCCCACTGTGGCACAACTCACAATTTAAGTTGTAAAAAATGTATTCATTTAGAAAGAATGTGGCTTGCTGCTTTTTAAAATCTAATTTTCCCATGCTCTCTTATCTTGGTGAGTGCCTCAGCAGGTTGCCACAAGAAACATGAGCACAGCTTGAGGCTCTCTTTCAGTTGTCTATAAAGAAAAAGGCAGGCTTTCTTTATCATAACAAGCTCCTGGGAACACTTCTAGACACAGTACAATATTTCAGGGTTTCTGTGCAAACCTTTCATATTTGAAGTGTGAGTCACAAACTTTGTTTTACACCTTCAAAGGTTTTTAGTTATAATTTTATTCTTCTTGCCAAAGGATAATAATTACAAAAATATCAACCTTTTATTCCTAAGGAAATAATATTGAAGTGCTTTAATATATCCATCTTGGAAACTAATAAGTAGAATGAATTACCTCGTCAGTAGGGTAAGTAGATCTTGTTCAGAAAATGTGGTATCAGAATGATGAATATTGCTGTGATAACATCAACCAAATAGTATTTT